>JAWNLJ010000415.1:4010000-4695000 GCA_035042365.1 Drosophila dives | reverse complement strand
GCAACCAGCAGGTTTGAATAGAAAAATGTTTCACTATTCACTATATACACCATCCTCCCTTCCTCCCCTTCTCCACACACACACACACTGGACCGCAGAGTTTTTTGAATAATGTGCGGCTTGTAAAACGTTTCAATTTTCATTTAGAATTGACTAACTGACAAATTGCTGTTTGCAGTCGTAATTAAAGTTTATTTTTAAAATAAAATTTTTTTATGCTATTTATTTTACTGTATTTATTTACTTGTATCATTAATTACTGACTGTTACTTAAACATTTAAAAAGTAGAAGCTACTTCACAAAAAGTCTATAAATAATTTTAGAATATTTATAAAATGAACTAAAGGAATAAATTTATACAAAAAGTGTATAATTAATTTAAGAATATTTCTGAAATGAATTAAAGGAATATTTCATAAATAATCTAAAATTAAAATGAACTAAAGGAATATTTCATAAATATTCTAAAATTATTTATATTATTTTATGAAATGAACTAAAGGAATATTTCATAAATATTCTAAAATTAGAAACTAAACTAAAGGAATATTTCATAAATATTCTAAAATTATTTATATGCTTTTTATTTTATTTTTTATTTTATTTGCATTATTATTAAACTCCTCACTAGAAATTGATATTGTTGCTGCAATTTATTGAAATCTATTGAAAATTTTATACCTAAAAATTTGTCCCATAATAAAAACTAAATTTTTCATTACATGCAATAATGGAAACTGTTACATTTAAATAATTTTATAAACATTTTTTATTGTATTTCGAAAATCGATTTTTTGTGTAATTCACAAAATTAGATATCTTCCTACTTTGGGTAAATTTTGTTGTCGGACGCATATTTAAAATTCAAATTTTGTGCTTGCAATTTTTGCATTTCTGTTTGTGCAACTTCTCGTTGAGTTATTAACTGGATTTTTGCTGCTGCTGCTGCTGGTTGGTTATTGGTTGCAGCATTATAAAACTTGCCACTCAGCAGTACTGTAATCGCTATCTATTTAAGATATTGCCAACGCCACAAACTAAAATTACGCATTCGCCTTGTGGCATGCGGTTGGGCGTTGTAAATCGCCTTAGCTGATGCTGCCACTGCCACTGCCACTGCTGCTGCTGCTGCTGCCTCTGCTGCCACTGCTGCCACTGCTGCTACTGCTGCTGCCCCTGCCACTGCCACTGCTGCTGCTGCTGGTTGGTTTTAAGCCCTAATAAACTAGCTAAAATGCATAGTTAAGCCTTTTGGCTGGTGTCCAGCACCCAGGAACCCGACCATGACCAGGACCAGGACCAGGACCAGGACGAGCAACCGCCTGTCAGGCTGTAGGCGTGACTTTAACTTTGTCTGGCATTTAAATCAGTGGCGTCGTGAATAAATCTAAAAAGTGCTGCTACTTATCGCCGTCCCTTGGCCTTTTCAACTTGTAGACTGCAGGCCTGACTGCCGATGACTCAGTGTTGGTAAACGTTGGCCCAAAGGGAGACACAAAGAGAAAGACAGAGAGAGAGCTGCTGCCATTTTGACTGTTGCTATCTCTTTTAACTGATTTTTGTTGTTCTTGCTGCTGCTGCTGCTTCTTCTTCTTCTGCTGCTGCTACTTGCTACAAATCATGATAATAAATTCCAATTTTATTTAGTCAGTGAGGCGGCAAAGCACCCTTGTCATCGTCAACGCTTGTCGGCGGGGGGGTGTGTGCGGGGCAAGGCCGAGGTAGCCGAAAAAAGGGCAAACGCTTCATCTGGTTGGGCAAAAAGGGCTTCGAGTCCATTGCTTCAACTACTTGGATTAACGGTTCATTTTTATGACTTTTTATTTTTGTAGAAATTTTTTTGTTTGTTTGGTTTTTTTTTTATATTTTTCTTATTTTTTTTCCGTTGTCACTTTGACTGCTTTTGTTGCCATGGCGAAGCATTCAAATAAATTCACTGTTGAATAGAGTTTTTGTCGTTGGCGTCTGTTTAACTTTAGCTGGAGCATAATCAGGGCTGATTGTAATGAATGCGAACAGTCGGGGCCAATCACCAAGAATCCAGCTCATCAGACCGCCAGCGGGGCTGGCAGAGGCAGCATGTGGTGGCGGTGGGCGTAGGGGAGGTGACTTTGGGACATGGTAGGGATGCCAACCGCGATCTAACCCATTTGCCAGCATTGCGGTTGTCTGAGCAACGGCAGGCAGCAGCCAAAGCACATTAGCCGTGTACTCAAAATGTGGCACAGCTCACGCTGCGTGCAACACACACACACATGGGATTTTAAAGCGAGCTGTAGGACATGTGGCAGCCAATGGCTTGTAGCAACTTCTTTGCTGCTGCTGCTACTGTTGCTGCCACACTTTTTCGCCGACTCTTCATTGCCTGTTGGCAATTACAACGTTGCACAGTTGATGGCATGTTTTTGTTTTCCTCTTTTTTTTTTGGCTTTTGGCTTCCCATTTTTTTTTTTCTTTGCATAAGAATATGTGGCAGCAACGAAGTGTTCAAGTGCAGTGCTCAACTTGAAGATATCTGCACTTGGTTCTACAATTGAACTTAATCTTAAAGGAAGATTTCTTTGAAGGTATAAAATATTTGATATTTGAACTGTAATTAATAAAATTTCAGTCAACTTTTTGACATTTGAGCTAATATTGAAGTCGTAATTAAATTTTAATTACTGTAACCAAATAAAGTTAAATGTGGTTGATAGAAACAAAGTAATTTAATTGGTATTTCAAAGAAAGGAAATTTAATATGTTTTATTGAGACAAAATAATTTAATTGGTATTTAATTGTTGGTAAAAAGGAATTTTCATCTCTTTCTATTTAAATATTATATTTATTTATTTCTGTTAGTTGGAATTTCTATTTATTTATAACCATTTACATTTGTGTTGCCAATTTATTGCAACATAAGTTTAACCCATCCTCTTTTGGCCAAATTGTAGCGGGTATAACAATGTACGCAACTGAAAAGGATACACATACATACACATACATCTACAAGCCAGCATACATACATTAATGCTGACAGAGGCGACAGACTGTCAGATAGATAGATAGAATGGGAGGCGGACAGGAAGACGGAGAGAGAAGATGGGGCTCCAGTCACTTCCGCTTTGTTGGGCGAGGGCTGTCCATTTTATAATACCCTTTTTTGTTTGAGCTCTCACGGCTTTTGTTGCCGGGGCAGTTGCCTGATTTGCATTTGCATTAGAGCCTTGTGTCCGGGGCTGGTGGCGGTGGCAGTGGCAGTGGCAGCAGTGGCAGTAGCAGCCAGTCTGTAACCAGTAACCAGCAGAAGGCTGGCAGCAAACAACCAGCTACAGCATAATTATGGGCGATGAAAGGACGACGAAGGACTTTGGCCAACTAGTCTGTTATGCATGCGCTGGGTCACTAATGTTGGCACATGATGATTTCTTTCAAGCGGCAAACTTGCCAAAGACTCTTTAGCAATCAGTTGTGTGAGGGGGGGTGAGGAAGGGGGGAGGGACTTCAGGCTGATAAACTGAAAAGAAATGAAGCCTTTAAGCTGCTTTGCCACTAAAGTTTTACGATAGTTTTTGGCTTGTTTACTTTGTAATAGGCACTCGTGTGCACAAAATGCAAACAATTAAACTCAAGTACCAAACTCTGTGGACAAAATGTTAAATTTTGAGTTCATGTCACTATTTAGTGAACAACCAAAGGACTCTCTCTCTCTCTCGCTCTCTCTAATTCAATTGAAAAGGACCTTATTTACAATAGAAAATTTGCAAAGCGGCTTACAGCAATTGAGCAAAAGCAAATATGTATGTGCTATAAAATCAATATTTTTAAGCACACAACAAATATTTAACTTTGACAGAAAAAATATTGAATAAAAAATTGAAAAGAATTCTAAATTTTTAAAAATTGTAAAGAGAGATAAAAGCAGATGTTGAAGTAATATTAATAATTATATATACAAATAACCTACAAAACTATTTGTTAATATTTATTATCTATTATCAATAAAGACGGAAAAAATTAAATGTGGAAGTAATATTTATAGTAATATATACAAACAACCTAAAAACTATTGGATCATGTTTATTATATGTTATCAATAAATAGAGATAAAAACAGATGTTAAGGTAATATTTATAGTAATATGAACAAATACCATAAAAAAAAAACTTTTAGCTCATATTTTATATTTGTTATCAAAAAGAGAGTTAAAAGAAGATTTTAAAGTAATATTAATAAAAATGTATATACAAATAACCTAAAAAACTATTTGTTCATATTTATTATTTATTATCAATAAAGAGATATAAAAGTAATATTAATAGTTATATATACAAATAAATTAAAAAAAAAACTATTCGCTCATATTTATTTTCTGTTATCAATAAAGAGACACAAAAACAGATGTTGAAGTAATATTTATAGTAATATGAACAAATAAATTTAAAAAAAAAACTATTCGCTCATATTTATTGTCTATTATCAATAAAGAGATATATAAGCAGATGTTGTAATAATATTTATATGTAGTAATATTTACAGTATTATTTACAAATAACTTAAAAAAATTATTCGCTCATATTTATTATCTACTATCAATAAAATTTTATATCAAAGATTTCAATGCATTTTTTTTAAATTCAAATTCTAATTTGGCCAACTTAATTTGCATAAGCATATTTATAGCTGATTAGCTGAAATTGTTGCATATGTTTGATAGCAGAAAATCTTGTTGCTGTTGCCAAAGAAATTCAATTTGTTTGAGCTGAGCAATCAGCGTTGAGCAGGCAAAGTCCCCCGTTGGCACCCCGCTGGAGTCCTTGCTGCTGCTTGTCTTGCCAAGCTGTGGGATTAGATGCATTTCAAGGCTGCCTTCCAATGAGCTCAGCTGATGACATAAAAGTAATGACATTAGAGCGCCTTTGAAGGTAACACAACCAAAAACCGCCCTCCAATTTCCGTAATGCAATATAATCCAAAGCATTTTGCCAGAGGGGTAGATTTTCGATGAGAATTTGTTTTTTTTTTTTTTATTTTGGTGGTTGCAAACGGCTTGGCTGCTGCCCCCCTTCCCACACTTACTCCTTTGTGGTAAAACAAACAGTTTGGCTTGACTCTTTCACCCTATTGCTTCATTATAAAATCGATGAGTGTGGGGGGGTTGAGGTGTAAATTAAGACCTGTCAGAGGGGTTAAAAAACAGATACACTTCTGTTTAGTGTTCCAAAAACAATTTGGAAACTTCTGCTTAAAATGATTTTCATCCCAAAACAAAGTACAAACGAAAAGTTTATTTAATATGATTTATGCTAAAACTGATGTTTATCTAAACAACTTAAAAACTAGATGATGTTTTTGAGAAAGTAGCTGAGGAAAACTTTTGCTCAAGTTTAATGATATAAAGTGAATTAAATTAGTTTGAATTATAGCGGAGAAAGCTCTGCTTTTTGTGGAAGTTAATTAAGTTACTGAAAAACATGTTATGTAAATTCTGAGAAATTGGCTTTGCGAACTTTGTAATTAAATATTAATATTCAGCTGTTAATTAAACTTGTTACAGGTACAGATAATTTTTTTTTTTTTAATTTATGTGTAAGTACTTGAAGCAAGAACTTAATTATATGCTGTGAATAACACGATTTTTATTCTAATTTTAATATTTCTGTAATAATTTACGTTTTGCAGAATAAAAGCTTTACAAACTGATCTCTTTTCCATGCACAATAATCCTCTTATTTTAATCTTTAATCATTTGGATCTTGTGGCTTTTTGTCCTCAACTCTTCTCGAGCAATTATCAATTTGGCTTGAATACTGGCTTAGCTTATAGTCTTATCTGGCCTGATTTAAGTAACTGTCTGACAATTGTAAACAAGAGCTCAACTTGAAACGAGTCTTCGAATTTCCATTTTTCTTTTTGTTTTTTTTTTGCCACAAAATCTCTATTGCTAATACCTCTGCTCCTCCTCCTCCTCCTGCCAAACCCCCTGGCACATGCAAAATGCGATGCTGGCTTTCTAGTTAATGTTCTCTGGCAGCCTGGTTGTCTCCTCCACTTGCTTTTTTTTTTTTGGTTTTAGTTGATTTTTTTTTTTGGTTTTTTGTAGCCACTGCTGCAGCTGCCGCCGTTGCCGCTGCTGCTGCTGTTGCTGCATTCGCTTGGTCAGTGCAAAATAGACTGAAATTGATGATGTCACTAGATAGGGCGAATGAGTTTTTCATTTTTCACTTTTCACATGGAAAGCTGAGTTGAGATGGGTCCAGCTACTCCTGGATAGGGAGTAGCAGACGGTTGAGGGGCAGTGGAGGGTCGCCAAGCCAGCTCTTCCACGTTCGTGTTGTTTAACAAATTCATCCTGTTGCTTGCGCTTCAGTGCGTGCCGGACCAGCACAATTCATTGTATCCTGGAGCATTTACACACACACACATACACCTTATTGTATTTACATATGTGCATGTATTTGTGCAATTTTGGGCCCAGCCATTGTTGTGCATCGACCTGTTTGATTGGCTTGCTTTTTGCACGTTTTTAATTAGTGCAGTTCGCCATAGAAAAGAGAATGTAGCAAGGTGGGCAGCAAGCACATGTGGCATGTGTGTGGCATGTGGCGAAAAACGTTGCTTTAAGTTGCTGGCATATTAAACAAAAAGTGAAATATTTCATAAGCGCATTGCGACCCCAGTCACAATACCAAATGATTTATATGCAAAGTACTCTATGACTATGAGCATGAGTTTGAATATAAGTATTATAATGTGTATATGTATGCATGTGTGTGTGTGTGTGATGCCACAAAATTCTATGTGTGTGCACCTTGGCAGGCGCCACAAACAAAAGGCCAACAATCGACTCAATTCCACACGAGTCGTTACAGCCACAGCAACAAATTTTCCAAATTTTCTAACAATAGCGCACACATATGCAAATACACACACACACACACACAGATGCACACACAGATACACACACTCACATAGAATGTGAAGTGAAATCCCTTGTGTATTGGTTTGCTCGCGGTGTTGGCCAACACTCGACAGACTTAGCCTTTTGAGCAAGTGCTCTGAATTGCTCTTCAAAACTGCAATGATTTTGTCGCTTTAAATGAATAGTTTCCCAAATATGCTTTGGGATTTTGAGTTGTGGTTAAGAATTTAAGAATTGAGAAAATGGCAGGAGTATCGAATGTTGAAAATCAAATGAATTTTATCTATTATTTATGCTGATACAACACTTTTGCATTAAAGTATACTTCAGTGAAATTATTGTTTACGATAATTGTCCAAATCAATTATTTAACAACACACTTGAAATATTTCTTTAGTTTAAAAACTTGAAGTATTTATGTCTTATACTCAAAACGATTATATTTTGCATATTGTGTTAAATTTCATTGCCTCCTTTCAATTTGGCGAGCATTAAAAAAATATAATAGAAATGTTTATGTTTTGCCCAGATTTATATATTTTTTTTTTATAAACGACGGAATTTACGGCTCAGGTTTATTATCAGTTTATGTGGCTAATAAAAAAGTTTATTTATTTATTATGCAAATTTAATACAAGAAAACGTAATATTTTCGCCATATTTAGTTTACTACCAACAAAAAAAACTCTGCCTCTTCTCACATTATACATAAAATGTGTGTGAAAAAATCTGCTCAAAACGGATTTAAGATTTTATAAAAATTTTCTTGAATATTCGGCTTATTTAATGGCAGTAATAAATCTTTTACTTTTCAATAAGCTAACGATACTTTCGAACAGTAAGCATTAATCATACAGTAAAGCCTGCTAATGTGTTCTCAAATCCACAGATATGCTTATTGTAATATCTAAATTTATTATTGTAATATATCTGCAGGTTAAGCAGAGAATTTGCTAAGTGAATTTATGACAAGGTATTCGTAATGGCACTCCATTCCATACACCCCAACCTGAATGGGAATATATATCTTAAGCAAACTGTAAACTCAGCTCGCTGCTTTGCTATGTAAATAAGACTCTTAAATGTGTCAAAACATTTTGCTCAAGTGTCTTTCTTTTGCCCTCTCAAATTTGTGCTTGTCACACTTTTAATCACACACACACACACACACAGACAGACACGCACACTTGCACACTTGCTGATAGTAACTTTTGTGTGTGGCACTCACCTTATTGGAATTCCCATTGAATTTCAATAGCTTCTTGCAAGATTTGCCGCGACTCTCAAAATAGATTTCCTGTGGCGTGCGACGACGCCGCTGCGCTGCCGGCTGTGTTGTTAGTGTTTTGCGTGGCATGAACAGCGGATCGCTGTGGCTGCACTCGGTGCCAGCCACCGAATGTGTCGCCTTGTGGCGACTCACGCAGAACAGGCGACTCAAGATGCCGCAGCAGCCTGTTGTCGTTGCTGTGCTGTCCCCAATTGTTGCAACTGTTGTTGCTGCTGCTGCTGCTGCTGCTGTGTCTCTTGTTGCATTGTTGTTGGCGCAACAGCGGGCGGATATGGTCATTAGGTTGGCATTGTGGCGTGTCTGGCGATTGACATCCATTTCCATGGTGTGCAACGAAAAACTGTTGCCTACTTTGCTGCGCGCTGAGTTGATTTCTGTAATATTTTCCCTGCTCACAATTTTTGGAGTTGTTTTTGTTACGGCTGCTGTTAAAACAGCTCAACTTCCGCACAGTTCCGTTCACTTTACTGTTTTTGTTTGTGTGCTTTTTATTTTTCACTTTTTTTTTTATATATGCAAATTGTCAGCCGGATGTTTCAGCTTTCTTTTTGTTTTATCTCGCTGTGTGTGTGTCGCTCTGTGTGTGTGTGTGTCTTTGTGTGTTTTTCTTTTTATGTATTTATTTCATTTCACTGAAAATAGCAGCGTGCTCTTCTCGCAGGTGGTTCAATGTCGCAGTTTGTACTGCTGCGGCCGTTTTGTTTGTTCAAGGCACAACAACAACTTGGCGCCCTCACACGTACAACGCACACTCACACACCCAGACTCTAGCTTACGTCGCAGTATCCACACACACAAACACACTCGCACAACACACAATTGAAAGCAGAGCTGCCGCGACGTTTTCAGGCTGAGGCCAGCAAGCCAACTGATAGCATTGCTCGCTTCTAGTTTTTGCCTCTGCTCACAGGCACAGCGCCCAGCGTTGCCAGATCAGGCTAAGAGCGCCAGCTGTGCGCATGTCACGCGCACAGTGAGTGCCAAAAAGCATTCAACTTTCGCTCTTTGTTCACTGCTTGTGAATGAAGCAAAGAATTTTGCCTGTTTACGTTCTGAGCGAAGCTGACACTGGGACTTGTGGAGCGCAAGGGGGGGTGCGCTGTGGAGCGGCTGTGCTGTGGACACAGCAGTTCAAAGTTGTAGCGCATTTTGCTTTATGTGTGTAATTGTTTGGCGGCAGTCGAGCGGCGCCTCATGCTATGCAGCAGTTTTATTAATACCCTACAAAATGACTATGGAGAATAAGTGAGGATTGGCTGGATTGGCAATTCAGAGCGAAAAATCATTGAAGAAAACATTTTATATTTTAAATATATATATATATATTTTGAATATGTATTTAAAGATAATATTGCTTCAATTTTATTTAGATTTTTTTATGTAGCAAGTATTTTTTTATTATTATTTTATATATTTTAATTAAAAGCTATTTTTCATTAAATTATTATTTTTAATTCAATCTACTTGAAATATTAATAACTTAAAATTGAACTAAAGTTTTCTTGGTCTTATTCACAATTTTTTACATATAACATTAAATTGTTCATTCCTAAAGGTGTTTTCTATTATATTAATTATAAATTCCATTTCAATGTGACTATCCTTATCATTCTTTCAATTTCACTTGATAAATTAAATTAATGTAATCGCTAGTTATGATTTTGTAGACTTTGAACAACTTTACTTATAAAAAATATATATTTAAAATAAATATAGGTATTAAATATATGCATATATATTTCCTAAAAACAGCTTGAAGAACTCATAAAGATATTTTTCGAAGGGAAAATATATTTTGACAAAGGTTATTCAATTATTATTATTAATTTTTAAAGGCAAATTTTGTCCTATTAAATTTTTAATACAATAAATATTTATATTGCAGCAAAAAGTATAATTAATTAATTTATGTTATTGCAGGATATTTTCGTAGTCGAGCATTTTGTGGAGCTTTATGACCAATTCTCCTGTTGTTGCAGTGCTCTGATGGCAGATTACCAACTAAAGTGATGAGAAGGCACACATTTCATCAGTGGAGTGTGTGTATGTGTGTGTGTGTAGATGTGCTTGTGTTTGCGTGTAGAGTGTGTTGTCTGTGTGTGCTCTGTTCGTAATTTCAATGTTTCAACGTAATCTTTGATTTGATTATGTTGTTGAGCTGCCTTCTATGTGTGCACAAAACGTGCCGAGATGTCCTTTTCTCACACACTGTGTGTGTGTGTATAAGTTTACACTGGGGGTGTGTGTGTGTGTTGTTGTTCGTCTCGACCACTTCCGGCTGAAGCTATAAACGGATTATAAAGTAATTTAATGCTTTTTGTTGTCTGCCCCAGACAAGATACTAGTCAGCAAGTGGGAAAGGCCCAGGCAGAGGCACAGGCACAGCAATAAAAACTTTTAATGTTCCTTTTCTGGCATATCATATCGCATTAGATCACATAACGCATACGCACAGTTTGCCGGTCCTCCATTTAATGAGTTCGAAGTTTTTGACGGTTGTTAATTCGCTTTGGTTCCATTGAGGTTTGCTGCATAATTAATGTGGCAAGTAGCTGCTCCGTATTTAGCTTGGTCATTTTGGCAACATGCTTATCTATCTCAATGTGTAAGCACATATGTTACATATATATATATATATATATATATATATATATATTTGCCATATATTCGCTCATTTATGCCTGGCCTAAACACGCACACACACACGCATTTAGTTAGATTGTCACATTAATTTTGTACGTTAAGCTGTCAACGTTGCCAGCATTTTTGTATCTCATTCGTGCGTCCAGCGGTGGCAAGGGTCCTTTATTTTTGTGCTACACGCACGTTCTCGATTGCCTTGGCCCCAAACAACAACAACAACAACAAAAATAAATATCTTGGCAATTTCTCTTGCTTTCATCTCGTGTCCAGCAGCAGCGATAAGTGCGTCTTAGTTTATCTTTATGTGTAGGCTTTGCATTAGTTGTTGCCCCTCATCTTGTGTTGTTGCTACAACTTCAGCTTGTAGCTGTTTGCCAAATAAATACGTTTGATAATGTGGCACGAACATTATATTGATGGCCTCTGGCACTGACCCTACTCTGCCGCTGCTTGCCCCCCCTGAGCTTGCTTCAGCTTTTTACTGGCGTTAAATTGAATGAAGTGCAGAAGCATTTTAGATGAATGCAACGCTGGGGAAATGTTGGGTGTGGCAGAGATAAATACCAGTACCTGAAATTATTTTAAGTGCATTTCATTGACGAGCCATTTGGGAATGTGTGAATTGATGTTTATTTGTAAATTTTTGCTAACTAATGTAAATGTGGCAAGCATATTTGTTAGCCATGCAAATTCAAACAAAGTTTTGTGGTTTATTCAAATTAAAATGTATTTAAACAATTTATGATATTAATGCCAAGAAATTGTTTGCTTTAAGAAATGCAATAAAATTTAATTATATATTTAATTTTTGAATGTTTAAGCAGAAGTGTGAATATAATTTTTATAGAATAGTCTTTTCTGTATAATCAATTTGCTATGCAACTTTTTCTATAAAATATATTCAACTCCGCAGGCTTTCACACACACACACACACACACACACACACATGTGTGTATTTGTGAGTGTAGTTAAAATTGCCAAATTCGCTTCAAATGCCACATAGGACTAAACTTTTTCATGAAGCAGCTGCAAACGCTACACCAAAACCCTTCCCCTCCTCTGTAAAACACCCCACCCCCCTCCCCCACCCCTTGCATGCTTGGTTGCTGCACAGTTTACAATCAGTCTCAATTACGCAGCATTTTTGTATGTGTCGAACGCTGTTAGCAATGAAAACTGTGTTGCAACTGTAGCCGAAACTGAAAAGTTCCATTGCATTTACCAAAAAACGAACAAAAAAAAAACCAAAAAAAAAAAAGCAACTGTTGCCTAATTGCAAAAATGCTGCCGGGCAAACACACGCACACACATAAACACACACACACACAGTCCAACTTTTTCGTAGCACTCCGAAAAAGAAAAGTACGCTAAAAGCTTAAACAAAACCTCAATAAAGCCGATGGGCAGCTGCCTGGATGGGTGGCCAAGCGTGTAGGCGGTTCATTGAGGGGGGTGTCGAGGGGTGTTGAGGGGGGGGGGGGGGCTTGGGAGCTGTGGGAGTCGTATAACTGTAGATTGTTGCAAACTATTGAGGCGGCAAATGACAAACGGAAAAGTTTGCGGCGCATGCGCAGCTTCAGGATGAGTCCTTAACAGAATGCCCCACAGCAATAAACTGAGGCAACAACAACAGCAACAACAACAACCAAAACAACAACTACAACAACAGCAAAATGTAAATGACGCTCTTATGTTGCAATCACGTGCTTTGCCATTTTTTCTTATTTTATACCCTGTAGCCATTAAAAATTTTGGGTGAACAGGGCATCCATTGCGATGGTGCTTTGGGTTGATAATTGCTTCCAGGAGATGCCAGGAGACACCATTGATACATTTTTTTTATTATTATGTGTGATCAGGTCTCCATAAAGTAAATTCTTGTGTTTGTCATATTTATTGTTATATAGCAGATAAGACAGAAATTTTAATGCATAAGTTGAAATATTTGGAAAGCTAACATCTAAAAAAAATTGGAAGCAAGATTTTTAGCTATTCGAACTATAAAATATTTAATGCTGTTTACAAAATTAAAGAGCAAAATTTGATTTAAAAAAAAAAATTAGAAAAGACTATTTTAGGATTCCATTACTTATATATACTTTTAAATGGAATTCTAAAAAAAACTATTTTAGGATAATATTTAATATATACTTTTAAATGAAATCCTAAAATAGTCTTTTATAATATTTTTTTTTTAATTATTTAAATTATGTAACTGCATAAATTGGAATATTTGAATAGCAAACATCTAAAAAATATTACCACATTTTTCTATTTTTAAATCAGTACTCAATACCTCAATTTTTATCTTGGAATTACTATAAATTTCTGCAACATATATATTCATAATCTCCATCAGCACCCTTTGATTATTTTTAACACTTTAAATTTTTAATACCAAACATATTAAAAGTAAATTTTTGTTTGGATTTTAGCTCAACATAATTACTCAAATTGAAATACAGCTGAAAAAACACTACAGATATCCACCTACATCTATTTTTTCAGTTAAAATCTGCCTACAGGGCATTGTCCAGTCTATCATTCACTTTTTGATCACTCTAACTGGTTTTTTAATATTTTTTCTTGCAAAATCCACTTATTTTTTGTTCTATATGCAGTGAAATTTTATGATTATTGCCGTGACGACCAGGAAAAAAAATAAAGAGAGAAGATGCCCACAAAAGTTGTTACCAAGCACGGCTCATGCACTTGGCCAAATGTCGCGCTTTGATGCTTCCGTTAGCTGCTGCTGCTGCTGCTGTTGCTGTTGCTGTTGCCAACCGGTGGAAAGAGTGTAAGTGTCAGTTATTCCTTTGCATCCTGACAGGATCACAATGGCGTTGCATTCCATGGAATGACGACATCGTTGAAAATTTATGCAAATGCACGGAATTTGTATGAAAATTGTTTTATTTCTGCCTGCACGCACACAATCACTCATAGACAAGACGCACACACTCACACGCACACACACACACGCACACACACACACGCACACACACTTAATGCACGCGCGTGTCATTGTCTTGTGCTTAAGTAGAAATTACTCATACTACGTGTTGGCCCGCAATTCCCATCTTGTTGCTGACTTTGACGTAGCCCGGTTTTGTGTTTTATGCAAATTCGTTGCTCAGCGCAACAATGTTATTAAAAAATGATAACAAGCTAGTGGCCCAGACAACAACAACAATAACCACAGAAACAACAGCAAAAACAACATGCCGAAACACGTCAGGATACAACGACAACTGTCAGTTGGACTGGCTGCGGCTGTTCCCATGTCAAGTTTTTAGTTCGCTGCTCCCATTGTGGGTGTGTTGTTGTTGTTGTTATTGTTGTTGTTGTGTGTTGTTGTTGTTGCTGCTGTTGTCTTTTGCATGCGTTACCAGCACAACTATGAAATTATGCAGTGAAATATGTTGCCACAGTAAAAAAAAAGAAAAATAGCAAAACACGCAACAAACAAGTCACTAAACATGGCCCATAACGATCCTTTAATGCTCTTTAGCTATGAGATTTGCAAAGGAAACTACATAAAAAAAATGTGTACTTTATTGAGCTAGTCAAACAACCAACCAGCTGGATATATATATCATATATATATATAAATTCTTCATAAGAAATAAAATAGAAACATCTTCTAAAACATACTTTAAAACAGCTTTAAAATCTTTTAACGTAATTCTAAATTGCTGTCTAAGTGTTTTTGCTGAGATTGTTTTACTAACAACTTGAAAAGTGTCCAAAAATAATTAAAATTCCCAAGAATAATTTTAATAAAACATTTGCTTCATCAAAATGTGTGTTTTTGAGCATGAGTCCAATGTGCTGTCGAACCCGGCAAGGAGTAAACAACCAAGTAAAAGCGCACAAAAGAGACAGAATGTGAGAGTGTGTGTGTGTGTGTGAGAGAGAGAGAGGGAGAAAGAACTCAAGTTTGCGTGTGTAAAAGTGTGTGTATGAAATAACAGTTGTTGTACAAGAAAATATGACAGATAGACAGGCAGCGACGTCAGCGCTGAGGATGGCGACGGCAATGCCAACATGTTGCCAGCTAAAAACCAGCAACACCAAATGCCACAACAACAATAGCAACAACAACAACAGCAACAACATCAACAACAACAACATTTGAATTGCAGTTGAAACTTCAGTTTGCGACCCCAGTTGAGTTGCGTTGAGCAAAGCCATGTTAGAAATGTAAAAAGCATGTCAGAATTTTAACTTGCTGGAAGCGTTAGTTGCGATTTGAATGCCAAATGCCCCAAAAGCAAAGTATTTGGCCAATGCCAGCAGCTTTGGCTTATGCCATAGAATCCACATTCCAGAACCTTTTAAGTTTAAATTTTTAATTTTCTATTCTCCAGAAGCCATAAGCTGCCCAAGAAAAAAGATCGTCATTTTAAATTCAATATATTTTTTATTATATATATTTTTTTACTACTTATTGACAGTCGCCGAAAAATATTTAACAAATATAATATTTAACATGTAATCTAATATTTATCTAAACTAATATTTTAAACATTTATCTTTTTTATCTACTAACCTGATTTTCTGTTCAACATCAATAATGAGCTGCTCCTTATAAATAATAAAGAAAAAGATTAAAATTTAACATATTTTATATAGTATACAAATTCCAACTACTGAATAAATAATAATTATATAATAAATATAATATTCAACACTTGTTCAAATATTTTTCACATTTATCATATTCTTTAATTAAATATATTTTCTATCATTAATAATGAGCTGTTCACAAAAATAATCTTTAACACTTTTTCGAAAACTTTTATCATAAAAATTCTTTATTTCATATATATTTTCTATTTTCTCTTTGGTTCATTAACATTTTTAATTCGCATTTTATTTGGTATATTTTATTTTATTACACTTTGGTTTATAAATATACGGTAATCCGGAAATAACTGTGCGATGAGAAGCACTTTATATTAAAAATAAAACAAAATAAATTTATTTCAATTATTATAGAAATACTTTTCGATGGCACTGTGCCAGCTAATTCGAGAACTATTTGCACATGGTTTATTGTTTATAATATTTATGTACTTATAGTACTTATAATAGTCTATAGATTAGTGTCAAAAACGAGTGTGCAACTAATTGTGGAAATTATTATTGGTGCATGTGACACTAAAATTGGCAACAAATTCAGATTTGGTATCTTTGCTGATGTTTAGAAAATAATTCGTTGCTAAACACATTAATTAAAATTGCATTTAAAAAATTGCGAGCAAGATTTTTAACTATTTGAACTATAAAATATTTAGAGCTGTATACAAAATTAAAGAGCATATGTTAAGAAAAATCAAGACTATTTTAGGATTCCATTTAAAAGTACACATAAATAGTATATTTAGTGAAATTCAGAAAAATTATTATTTAAATTATTATATTAAGGTAAGAAATTTATTTCATAATGCAAATATCAATTTACTTGAATTTATTTAAAATTACATTTATCATAATATTTTATTCCTAAATTGTAGAGTCTTTGCAGTTCTTTTTGGTCTTAATTTTATTTTGTTGAATTGCTGCTGACAGTTTTATTTTTTTTTGTTTTTGTTGTCAGATTTTGTGTCGCATTTTAACGTCATGTCAGAATGGCGCTTTGTCGCCATTGCCGTTGCCATTGCTTGCAGCAATTTGATTGTTGACAATTGCAGTTGTTGTGGCTGCTTGTTTGATGGTAATTTTTTGGCAAGCATTTCATTTTTGGCATTTTGCATTTTCAGTACAGTTTTAGTTGAGTTTTGTGCCATTGCTAATTACATGGCATATGACCCCAGTCAGCTTTTTTGACACGCCCACCAACCCCTTACTATGTATATATGTATATCTTTCTGTATCTGTCTCTGATAAGAACATTTGAGCAATCATTTCATTAAAAGCACACATTAATGTTTGGATTTAAACTACAAGTTTATTGTTATTGTGCGCTGTGTTGGCCGTAATTTGCTGGCTTAACCCAAATCCAATTAAGTAACAAGCGTAAGCCACTTGGCAAGCGACATCGACGACACATTGGCTCGTTTAATCCATTAAATGTCACAGACAGAGACACACACACACACACACACACACACACACTAGCACACTCGCACACACAGTGACACAATCATAGCTGAACTGCCAAAACCCATAGCTGATAATTTCAATCAATTTTAAGCCACAGTCACAGAGAGCCATTTTGCAGTTGGGCGCCTTTTGGCCTGCAATTTGGGCCAACTGAATCGAGTGGCTGCATTGCAGCATTGGGAATTGTTCTGAGGCGATGTCCGCATCGTCCTTTGTGGGTGTCTCTCTCTCTCTCTCTCTCTCTTATACTCTCTCTCTGTCTCTGTCACTCTGAGTGTTGTTCAACTATGTAATTTGACTTGTTTGCTGGACAGCAGCAAGCATTTTGCTACTTTTGTTTTTGTTGTTGCTATTTGTTGTTACTGTTTGTTGTTGTTGCTGCCTTCTAATCAAAACTAACCCAACTCAAAAGAGTCAACCAATTAGCCGGTACCCTTGTGATAAACAGTTAGGCCAGCATTCAAAAAGAATCAAATGGAAATTGTTACTGCCTGTTTTGTGTTGCAATACCCTAAACCAAAAACTTAATCACAATCGGAGTGTGTTTAACCAACTGTGTTCAAATCCGTTTATAGTTGTTGGAAATTAGTTTTTTATTAGTTTTTCTCTTTGGGAATTTATTTCTGTTTTAATAATATAAATTTAAATTTTGTATTGTATATATAGGAGAATTTTTTGTATTTAATTTTGAAGGCAGACTTTAATTACTTTTATCAAATGTTGTGGAAATGTGTGTAATTTGTTTGCTGAACTTGTGAAATAATTTATTGAGCATTGTTTAATTTGTTTAATTTTATAAGCATATAAATATACACACCTAATAAATAATGAATATAATTATTAATATATTTAAAATTGTATTACTTCCACTTTTAATAAAGTTAGCTTTATAATTAGGTAAATATTTTTGTTAGAAAATAATGAAAAACAAAATTTTTTATGCACTATATTTAATATATATATTTATAATGTTTTATCTAATTTTAGTTAGGGTATGTGCAGGGTATATTTAGATACTGTGGAGAACAGGCAACATCAATTTTCAGCCTGAGGCTGTGTTTTGTTATTGTTGTTGTTATTGTTGTTTTGCGGTTTGTTTATGCAACGGACCTCCAACGTTTTCGCTTTCGATCGTGCCCCAAGCAAAGAACTGGGACTCGGTCTCAATACTGGAGGTCTCTTCTCTCTCTCCCTCTCGCTCTCTTTCTCTGTTCCCTAGACACACTGTGTATCCGTCTTTTTCTCTCTCTGTGTGTTTGCGTGTTTTGGGTAATTCTTGCTTACTTTGTTTTGATTCCGAGATTTTTGGGTTTTTGTGCCTGTCTCCCAGGCGCTCGCTTAATAACGTTATTTTCTGGTCATTGTACTTTTAATGGGCTGCATAGCAGGCGAGGCAAATCAAACGCAGCCGATAATGTTGCTGTTGTTGTTGTTGTTGTTGTTGCTGCTGCTGCTGTTGTTGCTGCTGCTCTTGGCGTTGACTATTGCCATTTGGCATTGGTTTTGGCAACGGCATCGATCATCATCATCATCATCAGCAGCAGCAGCCAACAACATGATTATCATGAGTTGCTCATGATCGCTGTCCCTTTTTAGTGGCATGTTGCTGCTGTTGGTTGCGTGGCAGCAACAATTTATCGACAACAACAAGGTTTAGGTTGAGCACGATGATGATGATGATGGAATATGTAGGCTCTTATAAACTTGAGCTTCTGGGTGGCGACGCGTAACAGCTCACAACATACACACACATACGCACACACGCACGCACACACACACACACATACAGATACAAAAGCTCTTTCATCGCATGACAAGCGACCGAAACGTTTAAACAAAAAGGCCAAGAAAAACAGCAAACAAGCGACGGCGGCGTCAACAAAAACAAAAAAGAATTACAAAAAAATATAAAAAAAATAATACAGTTAAAATTGTTGCTGGTATCAGTTAATGTGTGTGCGTCTGTGTGTGTGGTATTTATTTATGCATGTAATTTCTTGTTGTTGTGCAGCAGCAATAATAATTAAATTGCGTTTTTTGTCCAAAAATAAGTTGATTAGTTTTTTACTATTAATTGTTTCTGCCGACAATCCGACAAAAATGTAATTAAAATTTGTAGATGTATTTAATGTGTTTATTTTGATTTTATTCCAATCACAGCAATTGCCAAGAGTATAAACTATTTTTTACGATTTTGGAATCCCATAACTATATCTAAAAAAAATTGACATTTATTCTATTTATAAATTTAAAATTATTTATACTTTGTTAAAACTGAAAAGCACTTTACATAAGCCGACTTTCTGTAGGACTGTTCAGTTAATAAATACTAAATCTAAACTTTAAGAATAATTAAATATTTAAATTTAAAGTTTCACGTCTATGCATATCTAAAAATCTTTTCCAAAAACTCTGACCAATAAATAATATTTATTACTTTTTATTAGTGTCTCTGAACTCAAATATATTTTATTTACAACCATCAAAGTGAACCGCTCGCAAATGCATTTATTATAGCCAAAAACCAAATTTGTTTTGAAAAGTTGTAGTCAAAAGACACTTTAAATCAAAAATTCCAGAACATAATTAGTTGTCGAAGTTTCAATTGAAATGAAAGTTTTGTGCGCAAAAAGTTAAAGATGGCAACAGGAAATATTTGAAATTCCGTTGCCTGTTTTGTGTCCTTCCACAGAAATTAATATTGTATTGGCTGTTGTGTAAAATTCTATTCTTTTGCCAGCTTACCTACAATTGAGGCTGTTCTTTTGCCTTGCATCCTTGATGCTTTGCTGCCTGGCTGCCACACTGCCACACTGCCTCTGTGCCACATCCTGCTGCTGCTCATTAGCATAAGTATTCTTATCCAATATCCTTTTTGCTTTCAACAATGCCTCGCTGCGCATTTTGAATACAAGTTGCCGTTGCTGTTGCTGTTGCCAGCATTGTCTCTGCCCCAGTCTAATGCAAGTTTTGTGTTGCAAGCAGCGCTAAAGATTTTCCAGTTGCAATTTCTAACGGAATGAATCGCTTGCCGTTGCCAATAATCTCCCAGCGACAGTTGGCAGAAATGCAATTAAAAAATTTTCACTTTGTCGACTTTGTGTCCTTACTATATATATAAATATATATATATATACATATATATATATATATGTGTGTGTTTGGGCTCTTTCGATTTGCTTGGCATAAGTTTGACAGCAGCTAAGCCCTCGCCGAGTTTTCTCCCCCTCTCTGGCATCAGCTAAAAAACATTCTTTCATTTAATAAAATGCGTGCCAAGTTGACAATTTCAAACCCCCCCCCCCCCCTCAAATCCCCCTCCGTGCATCCACATCCCAATGGGATGCCAAGGGGCCAAGGATAAGGGCATTCAGCGACGCAGGACTAAGTTGAAAAGTTTTTCCCTCAATTTGACTTTGTCCATTTTATGCGCCCAGTTGTTGCCACGCCCAGCTGTCAGTCTGTTGGCCAGAAGGAGGCAAGCAGCAAGCAGCAAGCAGCAACTAGCAACAGTTGTCTTTTAGGTCCAGGTGTCTGTCAGGCGGCAGCTGCGTTGCACAGCCTTGGCGTGTGTGCCACATTCATTTTGCGGCCCGCGGCGCCCCTAAGAAGGTGTTGTAATGCGCCCAAACAACAAGTCTTCGGCAATTTGCATTTGTCTATGCGAATTTGTGGCTGGATTTACATGGGCCTGATGGGCTGCGTGTAAACAAATAATCTAGCTACGCCTGGCAGCTAAAATGGCCAAGAAAATGGCTAGCTGAGTGGTAGGCATATGGTAGTTGGTATGCTGGGCTTTCGGCCCAGTTCAAACGAAGCCACCGAAAACATGTGAAGCTTTGGACCACACACACACAACAATCAAGTGGCAAAAAAAAATCAACGAAACAAGTCACTGTGATTGGGCCAATAATGCGCGACTTTGAGATACCCTGTAATAAATTAGATGTTAAGCAAAGAATTTAGTTGTAAATAGTTAACAGTTACAGTTTTATTGTAGTTTTTAATATTTAAATAGACTAAATACAAAAGCGTTTTATTTTTTTTATTTAAATGTGTTTTTTGCTTGTAAAATGTTATTTTATTTTAAGTCAGAAGCATTTTACGTTGAAAATATTTATATCTTAAAAAGAAAATAGCAGCAAATATATGTAAATATTTAAAATATATGTTTCCATCGATGTTGCCACAAGTTTCAGTTAATTCTAGCACTGCCAAATAAACATGAGTCATGAAAATATGTAGAATCTTAGACTTTAAATTTGGAGAACATAGAATCCTTCAGCCTGACCAAAGATTGTCTCAGACCTGAAGGAAATATGGCTGATGGAAGAGCAATTGGCTAACAGGTTGCATTGAATGAAGATTTGAGATCTCTATAATATTTGTGATATTTTTTTATAATTAAATAAAGTTGGTAAAAAGATCATTAAAAAATTACAATTAAACTTATTCCCATAAAAAATATAAAAAAGTTTAAATTTGTGTCAAGCACTAAAAGAAAAGCCGCTAAGATGGTCGAAAGGCTATAATTCAAGCTTTAGCTTCTTAATAAATTTTGGCTACAGGGTATACAAAATACAAACAAAATATATTTATATCTATATATATGTATGTATATATATTATATATATATATATATATATATGTATAAGCCCGGACAGGCAAGAGCCTTGCTCGCCGTATTGATTATTGTGATCTGCCGTGTGCTGCAAGTCTGTGGTTAATTATGCAGGCAACTTGGGGCATCGAGCCAGTAAGAGAGAGATTGAGAAAGAGGAAAAGAGAGAGAGAGAGAGGGAGACGGAGAAGGAGAAAGAGAGAGTGACAGGGAGTGAGTCAAGAGGGGCGCGACTGTCATTTATTTTAAACGATTCTTTTACATATGTCGGAGGCTGTCGCCGCTGCATCCACCAGCGTCAGCAACTGTTGTTGTTGTTGTTGTTGTTGCTGTTGCTGCTGCTCCTTCAACAACTGCTGCTGCTGCTGCTGCGAGTCGTTGACGTTGGCATGCCAATCATTTCGCGTTGATGAAGTGCTAGTGTGAGGCAAAAATGTTGTACCAATAACTTGGATGCAACCGAAATAAGGAGCCGGAGCAGCAACAACAGCAGCAGCAACAGCAGCAGCAGCTGCCGCATCAGTCGTTAATGGTGCTGGGAACACTTTGGTAATACGATTTGGTTCACTTTAATTGCCTGTTACGCGCCACTCAAAATTGGCGTTTCAATTTATAACATTTACATACATTTACATTTTTTACATCCAATTACTATAATGAATTTCCAATATTATTTTTATTTAATCACAATTAATTTAATGGTTTCATTTCCAAGCTACCAAAGACAAATCTGGTCGCATTAAAAAAAAAAACCATATTAATTAATTATTATTCTGTTTTTGATTGAGTAGTTTATAATGCTCTTTCGACATTAAAAATTATATATATATTTTTGTAGGAGCCGTCATATATTAACATTTAAATAAATCATTGTCAAAATTTTACTTTTATCATAGAAACCATAGATTTATTTTTATATTTAGAGCGATATGTAGATATTAGTTTTTTTTTTTTGGAATTTGTTTTAATTTAAATACATTTTTCTACGCTTGTCTACTGAATATTTAGTATATACTCGTATGAATATTATTGGCGATTAATAGGTATTTATTTATTTATTTATGTATTTGTATTGGCAACTCTTCCTTAAGCCGACATTCAACCAATTGAAAAGCCATCTATTTTTACAATGTTCCCATCGTTAAACACACAGTCAGCAGTGGCAGCAGAAAAAATTGGAACTCACACACTCACTCATACACTCACTTATACACTCACTCACTCACTCACTCACTCACTCGCTCATTCAGGCACTCGTTCCACCTTTTTGTCAATAATTAATTTGTTGAAAAATGCAACGCGACGCCGCTTGGGCCACCACCAGAGAAACTGTGGCAGAGACAGAGCGGCAGAGTCGGAGGCAGAGTCAGAGGAGGAGTTGGAGCCCAAAGACGGGGCTGACAGGCTGAGAAGCGCCTTGCATTATGCATGAGCCTGGCCTGGCCTGGCCTGGCTTGGCCTGGCGGGGAACCCAGTGCTGGAGCTGGAACTCAGTTGGGATCTGCCCATCCTGCGTGGCCCTTGAGTTATGCGCTTTAGGGGCGCCTTCAAGGTTACCCCTTTCCGTGCCTCCATCAGTCTTCCTCGCCAACATTGCCCCTGTCGCCAACTCTTTCAGTTGCTGTTGTTGTTGTTGTTGTTTTTGTTTGTTGTTGCTGTTGTTTGTTGTTGGCCTCGTTTGCCGCTGTGTGCCGATTTTCTAACTAATTTGCTGTTAATTTGTTGGATGTTGGGCGGCTGCCTTGTGCCTCAAGCCAGGCATCGAAAAATTCATTTCCTGCCATATACGCAGCAGATTTTTGGCATTGTCAGAATTCCAGGAAAACCCCACAACGCAAAAACAGGCAAAAACACGTAATATTGCACAGGTAAGTCGGTCAGACTGACAGACAGACAGACACTTGTCTGCAGGCAACGTCAGCATTCTATAAGAACATAAATTATAATATAATTCATAAAACAAACAAAAATAAAATTTAATGGACATTAAAGCAAATGATTTGCAAATATTTACAAGCGAATTTTTGACAAAAAACCATCAAGCTAAAGATGGGCCAAGTTTGTATTATATTTTTTACAATATTTAACAATTTGTTTATATATTTTACTGAATATTTTGTATATGTTAAATATTGTATATATTTGTAAAAAACACACAAATGAAAATAAATTCAAAATTTAGGAATGTGCAAACTACTTTAAAGTAAGTTTTATAGAGACATGAAAAGATATTATCCAATTTAATTAATATGCGATGACTTGCTAATCTTAAAATTAAATTAATTTTGAAAGCAAGAAAAATGCCAATAGCTGCAACTAACTAACCATAAAAAATAACTATTTTTTGTTTCTAATATTAAATTAATTCTGAAAGCAAGGAAAATGCCACTCGCTGCAACTAACTAACTATAAAAAATAACTCTTTCTATTTTCTAATATATAAAAATAAACTTCTAAAGATTAGCCGCAACCATAGTACATTTACAATCTGTACAATTGCAGTCTGGATATATTGCGCTATATATATGTAGCAGAAGGGAAAAAAAACACATGTACTTAAATCGATGCGATCAGCAAAATGCTCGATTCGAAGGCCTGTGAGAATTTTGCAATGTTTGGTTTTTGTAGACGAACTGGGGCTGGAACTGAGATTGAGACTGCGACTTCGACACGGACAGCGGCGAATAGCGCGACTTGATGGTGCATGGTGCAAGACCGTGTTGCTGTTGCAACAGGCACGGCACAGTCGTGGTGGCAGCAGCGCCTGAGCGCCTGCAGCCGCTCGCTGGGTATCTGAGCCAGCTGAATCTGAATCTGAAACTGAATCAAATGTTTATCTTCCGTGTTTTCTGGTCGCCACTCGGATTACATTCGCCGCTGCAGCTTGTTGCGGCTGAGTGGCGCTCGGTGTTTTTTTTTTCTCTGTGTTTTTTTTTTTTGCATTTAAAGTCACGTGCCGTGCATAAAACAAACGCATTTTATGTTTCACTTGTGGTGGCTGCTGCTGTTGCCTTTCAATGAAAATGGAATTCAAAAATCGAAAATGTTGGCGCGACACTACAACAGCTAAGAGGGGTTAGCTGAGAGGGGGTTGTACATGGCACAGGCGAACAGTGGGCACATTGGGTTGTAAAAAAGGGAAACCGGCGAAGAATGAGTCGAAGCTGTCAGCCTCATCAATGGGGCAGCCCCCGAAGCAGGCACATTAATTAAGGCACAGAAAAAAGCATAAGAAGGCTATATATAAACACACACACACAGACGTACGCATACACATATGTTTGCTGGCTGCGCAGCTGCCCCTTCGGCTAACATCTTCGTGCTTTTGTGGGGCGGCATCTTCGTTTTGCAGTCGCTGCTAACGCTGGCTGCGCAGTCAGCGGCAGCAGTTTGGCGCTCGGTTGTTCGTTTGCTTTGCGCACGACTCTCATTTTGTGTTTGCTCGTCAAGGCAGACGGAAGCAGAAAGCTTCAGCTTCCGACCTACGCGCGTGTCAGTGTTTTGCTTATGTGACAGTGTCTGTGCGTATTCATATGCGTGTGCGTCGTTGTATGTGTGCTGCAAAAGCAAACCGTGTGCAAATACAAATACCGCTAGGCTAACGGTACAAAACAAAAACACAGTGAAAGACAAACGATGCGCGCTCAAAAAATTAACAACACAACAGCGTAGGCAAAGTGAGTGATTGTACGTGTGTGTGTGTGAGTGCGTTGCTGGCAGGCGTGTGCCGTTAATTGCTCAGCACGGCGACAACAGGTGGCAACCCCCTGCCTAATGACAGGCAACAGCAGCAGCACCCAACCCCATTTACAATAGAACGTTCTCAAATTGCTGCGACGCACGCAAATTCGGCAAACTCTAATTGCCAAAAAAAAATTGAAAGAAACAGTGGAAGAAGAAAAAGAAAAGAGAATTTGTGTAGGGGGCGTGTGGACAGCAATTAGCAAATCTAACGGTTCCAAGAATCGATTCACTGCAGTCAAAATTAATTGGCTGCCTTCAGTCAAAAAATGAAAACAGAAACCAAGGCAAACACTTGAAACAATATATATATAAATATATATGTACATATATATGTATATATATATATGTAAAGCCGCCGCACTGTGCTGCCAAAAATAATTTCTTCTTTTTGCCGATATATTCGGACAAATCCAAAGCTAAAGAAGTTGTCACTGGCAGCAATAGCAGCAGCAGCAAACAGCGGCGACGTGTGTCAAAGGTTTGACAGGCCTTAATTGTGCAAAGAAGAAGCAGCAGGAGTTTGGGGATGGGGTTGGTTGTGCTGTCAGCATGGGGGCGACAAGCTCTGATGTGAGCCCTCCTCAGCAAAGCTGCTGAAGTGGCCAAGCAGAAGAGTTAAAGCACTAAAATAAAATACAAGCACAAAAAAAAATCAAACAATTGAGCAGAGGAACGGATAAGCTGCGTTGATGGAAATGATTTATAGTAATAGGCATGGAAAATATTTGGGAAATTGCTGGACTTAATCTTATCAGTAAAATAAGAATACCCCGTAAATTCCTCGGGATTCATTCCAAATGAGCCGCCTGAAATGCTCTAAGCTGTTTCTTTTTAAGATTAAAGAAAATCGCTTCTGGCTTAAGAGCATTTGTATTTGCCTTCTTAAGTGAACTTTATTTAAGTACATTTTTATTACGACCCTGTAAATATGAAGATTTATTCCAGAGAATTTTAATTTAATTTAGCAATTATCCTTCAATATTTCCATTTATTTTACTTGAGTTTTCATAATACAAAGTTCATTATTCAAAGGTAATTAAATCTTCAGTATTCTTTCTCGTTCAATTAAAGTAACTTTAATTTGGTAACTTTAAACAATTGAGAAACAGGTGTTTTATATATGCACACAATGAAATAATATAAAACATTGCAGTTAATTGAGTTTTTTTCCAGCTAATTGAGTTTTAGTTTTAGATTTGATACAAATATTTTTCATTCTAAATTGGGAAATAAGTTTTGCTTTTTGTCTTATGCACTTGAGGAAAACCCTCTTTCCACAAGCCATAATTCAAACTCACTTAAATCTCAGCAAACACTCAACGTAAATTTGCCAAACAAATCCAATCCAAGCCAATTGAGAACAGTTAACAGCCCATAAACTTAAAAGCTAAATAATCAAAAAATAAAATAAATATAAAATAAAAAAAAACAACAAAAATGCGACGGCAACATTTGGCGAAGCAGCCAGGACTTGTGCTGTTGCTGCTGCTTCTGCCATTGCTGCTGCCACATTTAAGTGCAGAGATTGCACATACGCCACTCTCAAACAATCGCATCAGCCTGGAGCCACTGGAGCAGTCACAGGAGGAGACGCATCTGCAGTCACCCAGCTGCCCGCAGCGACAGGCCTACGAGAAGCTGCTGAGCAGCATCGATGATGTCGAGGATCTGTATGTGGATGTGCCAGTGCACATTGCACTCGAGCACCGCCAGAAGAAACGGTGAGTAAAAACAAAAGTCAAGCTAAATCAAGAAAAGTCAAGAGAAGTCGAGAGAATCCTTGTTCGGGGAATCTCTGTGATTTGAGTAATGCGCCTAAGTGCGCTGGCGACGCCGCCTGTCACACAAATCAAATTATGACCACGCAATAACAAACTGCCGCAGCTAAAGGACGAAAAATGCTCCCAGGGCAGGGGAAGAAGAAATAGTAAAAATATACAAACAAAAAACACAAAAAAAGAAACCAACAAAAATAATTTATAACCACGACGTGTGGCTGGCCAAACAAAAACCATCACCAGATTTTTACAGTTGCCATAAATATTAGCAATGTGTGTGTGTGTGTGTGTGTGTGTGTGTGTGGCTCTTCTTCTTCTGCCACTACTTTAGCTTGTTTGTCAGAGTGGTGTGCGTGTGTGTGTGTGTTTTGTTAGTGTTTGTGTTCTTTATTTGCTTGTTGTTGTTTTTGCTGCTAGGCCCACAGCTGCGGCCGCGTTGCACGTGTCGTATGAGCAACTTTTTTTTCTTTTCGATATTTTCTTCTTTTCTTAGTGCTGCCTTTTTTTTTATTGTTTGCCCTCGTTTGGGCCTGGGTCAAGAAAGCTGTCACGTTTTCGCTTAGCGCGCGCCTGGCAGGCATTTTGTCTTTTCGATTTGGATACTCTTGCATATTGTTCGGGTGCGTTGACTTTGTCAGCCAGTTAAAGCACTTTAAATTTGGGATTAAGTTTTTATTTCAGTATAGAAATAACAAATAATAGAAGACATTTCCCAGCATATTCATATATTTGCTGTTGCTTTAATTTTTTTGTGTTTAATAACTTTAATTAATAAAATAAAACTTTTCAATATAACTTTTATGTTTTCAAAAATTATTTGTATTCATTATATATATTAATAATTAAGTTCTCATATATTGTGAATATTATTTATTACCTTACCATTAATATTCCACTTTTATTTTATTAATTTTAAAAATAAACCAATTAAATTGTCAATATAGGAAAATATTTAAAAAATTAATTATTATAATTATATAAATATATATATATTATTTTTATATTATTTTTATACTACTCTATGAGATCGCTATCTTGGCAAGCACATATCAAATTCGATATGGCTCGTTTGCCATTTCCTTCTTGAAATTGCTTTTATTTATTTCAAACATTTCTGTCTTTTATTTCGCCAAAGAACGTGCGAACCTTTTGAAGTTATTTATGTATATTTTTTCTTGTTTAGCATTTTATTCGCTTTTTAGATTTTTTTTTGTTTTTGTCTTTTATTTTCTTTATTTTGCTGCTCTCAAATAACTTTTATCATTCTGGCATAGAATGTCAAACATTCAAATTAATATTGTGGTTTGTCGTCGTCGTTGTTGTTCTTGTTTTTGTTGTTGTTCTTGTTGTTGTTGTTGCTTTTCTATGTGGAACGTTTTTGGTTTTATTGTCGCGCGACAAGAGTGGTCAAATCGACTGCTCCAGTTGCAAATGCTGTGGCTCCAGTTCCATGTCCATGGCTATGTCCATGTCGATGCCCATCATGCAGCAGCCCCGCCCCCCCTCGCTTCACTCTTCAGCTGTACATGTTGCACGGCTCGTGTGGCGCGCCTCGTGTTGCGCGCCTCGTGTTGCAGTTGAGAGCGTGTGAAAAGGAGCGAGTGAATTGTGTGCACATAATTTATTGCGCGTGCAGTCATTAAGAGATTTTTCCAGAATTAAGCGATCTGAACACAGCCCGAGTGTGGACTGAGGATATTTTCCACAATATTGGCGACTCCTTGTGGCAGGCGCAATCAGCGCGCAGCGCATCGCATCGCCTTCGTCGGCTTGTTAATAATTTTTGCGCAAATAAATCGTAAATATTAATTTAATGACTTAATTCGACGGCAAAAAAAACCAAAACAAAACTGAAACTCAAATGGCAAGTGGAACGGATGCTGGAACTTGAATTGGGACTGGGCCACGTTCTGTGTGTGCACCATTGACCACCTGTAGCATCGTTGCACACACACACACACACACATACTACGCTACTACAACGCATTTTGCCAATGGCCCGAAAATCAAAACAAACAACAAAATAGCAAAATTGTTGTTAATGTGCTTGTTTTGGTTGTTGTTGTTGTTGTTGTTGTTGTTGCTGTTGCTGCTGCTGCATTTTTATGAGCGCCGCAGGCTCAAGCGTTGTAAACAACTTTTATTGCACCAGCGAGAGAACTGCTGCAGCAGCCTCCTTCTCCTCCTCCTCTTCCCCCCTTTGCCAACAGCAATTCCCCGTGCTTGCTCCCAATGAGCTGCTTTATGGCGTGAAACTATTTATTTGTAAGCGTATCAAAGAAGCTACAATAAAAACAGCAACAACAACGAGTACAAAAAAACAACAACAACAACAACAAAACAAAACACGAGACTACTAAAATTTGTTTTGACCATAAAAATTGCAGTGCATAATTTTTGTTGTTGTTTTGCGCCTGAATATTCGCGCAGACCTTCAGCGGCAGCGTTGACGACTGTTTTGTGCCTCAAATAAACTTATTGTTTGTATTTATAGATGGCAAAATGTATCTGTAGCTGTTGCTGTAGCTGTATCTGCTGTTGCAGCTGCGAACTGCTAACTGCAACTGCAACTAGTGCATCCTACATCCCAGAGACAGACATTTGGGCGGCGCGAGGCAGACTCCCCAGTTTGCTTAGTCAGCGCATCAGACTGCGCTGCCATAGTTCAATAGTCTAAAATTTCACCAAAAAACCAAATCAACACACACTAAAACACACACTCACACGCACACATACACATATACAGATTTTAAGTGCGCACTGTGCCCATTTTGTGAGTGCTTAGTGAGTAATCGAGTAAATGTGAATGCGAATGTGAATGTGAATGCGAATGTGAATGTTTGTTGCTGGGCATTATTTGAATCATTCACACTTGGCCAATTAGAGTAAATACAAAAAATCCACTTATTGTGCTACGTATTTAGAAAATCTCGCCAACCAACACAATATATATTTTATATATACCAAAATTAAAGATTTATTGTTTTAAAATGCTTAAAAGGAATACATAAATTAAGCTGCAAATAGCGGAAAAAATATAATTTATTATCTGAACATAATTAAATGTTTTAAGATCAATGAAGTTCAAGGCAGAGAACATTGGGATTTGGTATTTTCAGCACTATATTAAACAGATTTCGGTTTTGGTAATTAAATTGAGAAGGTTTCGGCAAAGTTTACAAATTTTTTGAATATGCTTTTTTTAGTGTTAAGTTATGTTATTGTTTCAGCTGCTGTATATATTTTATGGTTCTAAATTTTAATCCTTATAATATAACCATATATATATATATATACGAGGTGTGTTCAAAAAGTATCGCGAATTTTGTGTTTTTTCAAAAATTATTTATTTATTTATGAATATTTATTTTGTCCCCTTCAAAGTAATCCCCATGAGATATTATACACTTGTGCCAACGGTTTTTCCAATCTTCGAAGCACTTCAAAAAAAAAAAATATATATATATATATATATATATATATATATATATAGCACTTCGTATATATATATCTATTAGATTTGTATGTGCTTATTTGAACTAAGACTAAAATTGAGTGTAGTTAAAAATTGTACACAGAATTTACAACAATTAAGTAAAAGACCAAAATCAACTTTATTATTTACTTTTCACTATTATTTGGAATACTTTCTTTTTATCTAGTTTCTTTTGTTGTTTCTATATTTACTACATAAACTTTTATGCTGACTATTTTTTCAAGTTCCGAAAACATTTACATTTACAATATAGTTTTTACTTTTTTTTCGTTATTTTTTTGAGTTTTCTAATCTATCGGAAATGCTGTTAAAATACTTGCAATTAGCAATAAAGATAAAAAGGGAAAGAATTAAAGTGCCAAAGTTTGAAGCGGAAAGTTTAGCGCTTATTCGTGGTATTTATCTGTGTTGCTGATAATTTAGAAACTTTTTTGGGTTTTTTTTTCTCAAATAAAATCGGTAAATATGCAAGTTGTAACAATATTATCAGCGACAGTTGAGGCGGATGATATTTGCGTTTTCTTTGCAGGAAAAACTGTGTTCATTCAATGCTGATTGTCAATTTATGCAGGGCATTTAGAGGGGGGCAGAAGTTAATGCAGCAGAGCAGTACTAAGAGGAGAGGGGAGAGCAGAGGAGTGCAGAGACCAGACCAGACCAGACTCCCGACACCGACCGACCAACTGACTGGCTGGCTGACTGCCTGCCTGCCTGACTGTCTGCTTGTTTTTCATGCCGTCGCTTTTGATAGTTGCAAAAATAGAATTTTGTCGCTGATTTTAAGTATTTCGCGTGAAAACTGCTACAACAAAAACCCAGACGAGACGAGACGAGCCAGCAGACAACGAGGAAGCCAACAACAACAACAACAGCAGCGGATAGAAAGGCAGCGACGACCCCAACACTGCAACAACAACAACAACAACAAGTACCGCAATTGACGTCGTCTTCTGTTTCTGCATCTGCACATTTTCTTCTTTATCTTCTTCTTCTTCCTTCTGCCTTCTGCTCAATTGCAAATTTATGTGAATTGAGTCAATTTTTATGGTTTTAGCCAGAGTTGCTTAGTTTGAGTTTTGGTCTTGTTTGTTTGGGTCTGGCTAACTGACTGGCTCCTTACAGGACTTTGCGTCGTTTAACGGGCGTAAAGCGCACAATTGGAGCCATCGCTTTGCGCACTTGATGCCGCTCCCGATACCATCTGCCGGCAGCACGAGCACGTGATCGAGTGCGTCGCTGTCGCCGTTTGAGCCGGCGATAGCCGTAGAGCAGCTCAGCCACAAATGTCAGCGTTGCACTGCAAATGCCCACAATTAGAATGCCAAATGGTCCCGTCATATGCTCCGTGGTTAGCACGATTACGGTTTCAGCGAAATTCGGACGCATCTTTGCGATGCGATTCAGATACGTATTATTGTAGCGGAAATCTGAATCGATTTTCTGTATAATGCCCACATCGCGCATATATCGAATGATCATGTTCATCTCGTAGAGAAATGGAAAGCCCGCTTTGGTTATCATCTGTATGGGACTGGAGAAGACGTTGTGGGTGAACGCATAGATGTCATCGGCATGGCGGCTCTGCATGATGAACATGCGACTGCTGAGTATGCAGCGGACTCCTTGCTCCACTGCAATTAGATTCTCCGCTTGCGGATGAAAGGATCGGGTGTAATTGTATGTGTTGTATATCCACAAATCATCCTCGAACCAATCTCTGCTCTCCTCCACGCCACCAAAAGGTATGCCAGCTGCCACCACCTCCTCCAGCGCGTCCAGTTGATGCAGCAGGCCCGGATCCTGAAAGGTGGCTATCAGCTTGGATGTATAAATGGCGACCACATTCAGTCCATACAGCGACAGCATCAGGAACAAAACTCGTGTCGCATCACAAATGGGTCGCTCCTGCACAGCGATGCACAAGGATACGGCCAAAGCATTGATTGCGGTTAGGCTCAGTTGCTGGTAGTATGGTGGCTCCGGCAGCAGTGTGACCAAGGCATACCACAGCAGCCAACTGATTAGGAGCACCACGAGGAAGGCCGCCCAAATGTACATCTTGAAGATGCCCACCATTGCCTGCCAGGGCGGTCGTGCCTCGGCCAGCTGGATGAACCACGTGTGCGCATCCTGCAGATAGGTATCAGTGCCCCAGAACCTACCGATCACCTCATTGTCCGGATAGAAACCGCCCAAGATGAAGTCGCACTCGCCACTAGACAGCTTGCCCAGCAGACCATTCCAGTTACCCGCCTCGTCCGGTTCGCCACGCGAATCCTTGATGCAAGTTTGATTTGTCTGCAAAAGAAATCCAATTTTTGTGATTCCAGAATTAATCCTCTGTCTTTATGCCCACCTCAAACTTCAATCGATTGCGCATGAAGCCCAAGATTCGCATCTCGATCCCAATGATGCAATCCTCCTCGACAAAGGGCGCCGCAATGGCAGCGCACACGAAGAAGGTACAGTTTTTCGGACTGAATCCGCTTATGTAATCCTGCATGGCCACCTGCACGGCATGTGCGGACGGATGCAACTGTTCCCCGTTGCAGTGTCCAACCGTTTGGATGCTCGACACGCGACAATCGACGTTGCTGTAGTAATCATTGACAATCAGATTGTAATCTGTGGGTGAGTCGGCAAAGAGGAGCGCCACACGATGCACATAGAATTCGGTGCGAAAGAGACTAAAGATCGATGTGGCCACCGAGAAGGGTTTATCCATCATCTCATCATTGTGATAGAGCACCAGGAATCGTGCGCCCGGATTCCAGGAGCGATTCTTGCTCACATAATCGGCCAGCAGACTGCGCAGATGCGTCAGGCTGTCCACAATGAATACATAGTTATCCGCCAGCAGCAGTTCCCCAAAGAATTTGGAGGGTTCATCGTAATCCGAGATCACACGCAGCTGAAAGTATTCGCGTGTTGGTGGCGCCTCCGCATCGCTGATGGCCTCATTGATGCGCTTGCTGAAACCCTCCTGGATCTGTGCAGCGGCCATGGACATGTTGACGGCATTCATCAGCATCAGATTGTAGGAGCGGGTGAAACGCTCCAGCGGATTGCGATAGAAGAAGATCTGGGCAAAGCTGTCCAAACAATCGACGCCCACCTGCCAAGACTCTGGACCCACATCCTTGGCGGGCAGCATATAGATAACCATATTGGCTGACTCATTCGATGGATTCACAATGCCATAACCACCAATCGGCAGCAGCAACAACAAAAACAACAACAACAAAAGTGGCAACAGCACTTTTTTAGCCATTGCCAACTATTTTTGACCACATTTGCTGACGTTGTTCGAGCAACTGAAAATCCAAACTCCAAACTCCTCTCGCATGGCAATTTGTTTGTTGTGGGCTGACAGACAAACTGGCTGCTGGTTCCCCCATTTTGGCACCCTACAATTATCCAGCACATCGTTAGCAATATATATATATATATATATATATATATATATATATAATTTATATATACACATGATGTAATAAATACTTTTTATTTGGGCATACATTTTATTTATGGGCAGCAAGAAATTTATTTTCTGGCATTCAAATAATTGGCATATTTTCTTAAGTTATTTATTTTTGTAGTTTCTTAAGAAATTTATTGACTGCATTTAATGTAGAAAAATTATATCTTATATGATACCCAATTTAGTTTTTAATATATATATTTTTCACTTATTTTTAATTGTGCTTCCTTTTTTGTATTTATTTATTACATTAAAATTTATTTATTTATTTTATTTCGATTTATTATTGATTTATTATATGATGATAACTATTGCTTAAACATATTTTTATGTTCCCCAATTTGGTTTATATATATATATATATATATTTTATATATTTTTAATTGTGCTTTCCCATTTTAAATTAGATTTATGATATATTTTTTTATTATATTAAAATTTATTTATTTATTTTATTACGATTTATTATTATATGATAATAAATATTGCTTGAACATATTTTTAAGCTAAAAATCACATTTAAATTATAGAGTTATAACTTTTATAATTTTTTCCCTAAGTTTTCTTTACTAAATTTCGTTTATTAACAATTTATTTAATTTATTTTCCTTTAGTTTTCCTGACTAAATTTAATTTATTTACAAGTCTTTTTAAATATAATTTGAGTGAGAGCATTTAATATTCGGTCATAATTGAAGGGATTACAAACACGAGTATGTTTGTGTGTGTGTGTGTGTGAGTGTGTGTGCCTGTGTGTGTCTGTCTGTCTGTGTGTGTGATTCTTAGCTCACACATGATGTTTGCGTTATATAATTGACTGCTGTCATCAGGCGAGCAACAACAACAACAACAACAAATAATTGTAATAACAACAACAATAACAAGAACAGCATTAAAAGCACTTGCAACTGCAACTGCAACATGCGAGCCTTAAATTAAAGCAAATATTTGCGCAGTCGTTGCGGCGCCAAAACTGAAAATGGCCGCCGAACAATGGATGAGTGCATTAAAACACTCTATCAAACAGTTGGGAAGCTTTTGGCCAACAACGAAATGCAGTGGGTGGCATGAGCAAATGGTGGCATGGGGCAGCCATTGGCAAATGGCATTTGCCCGGAAGTAGCCGGTCATAAAACTTGAGATGACCAGGCCAAAAGCCAAGCCAATGAGTCACTTTATTGCAATGGCGCTGCCGGCGCTTCCTGTTGCCAACAACACACACACACACACATACTTACGCATTTGTGTGGGTGTGTGTGTTGGCATTTTGTCATTAAATAAAAAATGTGCACATTTATTTCGCATTTAATTACTAATCGCAAGACAATTGCTGGCCAAGATCAAGACAAGCAATGAATGATGAGTTGGCCAGATGGGAGCTACAGCTAAATAAAACCAGTCATGCACTTGGACACATTGTTGCAAGCACATTGTGGCAAGCAGCAGCAGCAGCGCCAGTTGCCAGTTGCCAAGGGCGCTCTGACAAATTGCGTGTGATAATTTAGTGTCATGATTCTTAACATTGGGGCATCAAAGGCGGACTGAATCCGGCCCTAAACTCACACCAGATAACCATTCCTCTCCTCTGTCCCTTTTCCCCCTTTGTCTGTCTTTTGCACTAATTCTTCACTTTGACTTGCTTGTGGCAGATTTGTGATGAAATTAAACAACTCAACGCCACTGACAATTCTGTTCTCGATGCCTGTGGCACGTCAGATTTACTACAATCAGACAGGTAAGTTGAAGTTGCCGCTTTCCGGTTGCCGCCTTAATATCTTCATCTTCTTCTTCTTCAACAACATCATCTTTGGCCACAGCGAACGTGCTGCGCTTGGCAAAGGGACCCACCTTGGGCAGACTCATCATGCCCTGCGCCCTGCGCGGCCAATACGATCTGTTTGTCCAGGCGCGCCAGGGCGGTGCCCTCAAGCTGGAGGCACAGGCCAAGCATCCGCATCAGAGCTGGCCCCTACTCAATCACACACATCGCATCCAGATTCGCACCCAGAATCGTGTGCGCAAGCGTCAGCTGATTGTCAAATGGGAGCGTAGGTAGGTCTCCAGATATATCAGATATATATATATATATATTGTCAATTCCTTGAATTCTTTTAGCAAATTTGATTACCATGCGATGCACTATTGCCTGGTGATTCAGCGCACTGGCACACTCAGCTCCAGCTCCAACTCCTCTCCCACTCCCTCGGGTAGTGGCCAGGACTTTACCAGCTTCTGTGAGGCTGTCTATGCTTACACCAGGCAGCAGCAGCAGACGCATTCACGTGCCGCCTCGGGCAGCTGCTCGACGGGCAGCGGCAACATGTTGGATCTGGTTTGGGCACGTGCACCGAAACGTGCCCGTCACCTGAATCCACGACACAGTCTGCACATCGTGTGCACCGGCGCTCGGACACAGCAGCAGCTGCGTGGCCTGCAGCCCAACAGCAGCTATCGCCTGCAGCTCTTCGGTGTGCATCAGCGGCTGCAGAATCTGACGCTGACGCTGGCCAGCAGCCAGGTGCACTTTAATCGCACACAACCGACGGCGCTGCGGGAGCAGGCGCTGTCGCTGCTCAAGATTGGCGGACTGCACGGCGTGCAGGTGTATAGTTTCAAGGTGCCCACGACCACGCCCCCGCCTCATTTTATACGGTATTTGCTGTTGCCGTGCGCGGGCAGCGAGATACGAGTGAAACTGCTGCGTCAGCATCGGCTGGTGGCCAACGTGGGTGACATCTACTCCCCGACGTACATCAAGCTGGAGGGCGTCACGCCCGGCGAACGGTATCTCATGCGTTTCGAGCCCAGCAACGAGGACGAAGCGTTGCGTGCCCAAAAAGTGCGAGTAAGTTTTTTTTTTTTTTTTTGGGATTGCGGTTTGGATTGCCGCAAAATGCTGAGTAATCTGTTGTTATTTTGCATCCTTTGTTGGCAGCTGGCTTTGAGCAGTGAGCGCCAGTTCCGGGATCTGGCCGAGCTGCCCGAGAATATAACGGTATTCGATGTACGCACTCGCTGCACCAGCACAACAATCGCCTGGCACGGCTCACCGGATGAGCGAGCCTTGAGGTGGGTATAAAAAAAAACGTGATTTTTTGGTAATTGCTTTTTTAGCTGCACCTTAAATTTAATTGAGTTTTAATTGAAATTGAGCGCGCATTTTATATATATATATTTATTTTTACCGTTAGCTACTGCGTGATTGTCTTTAATCTGCCGCCACGCAGCGTCGTCGACTACACCAATTATTGCATGGACTTTGGGGCACTGCGGATAACGCAGCACAAGAACTTCAAATATATACGCTGTCGCGAGAAGCAGACCAGGTGAGCGGGGGGTGGGGGGAAAGTGGAAGTTAATACCCTACTAAAAGAAAAAACAAATTCTTTTTTATATATTTTTCGCATGTTGCAGCAACGTGGATAAGCTGGAAACGGAGACCATACTCAGTCTGACGCCCGGCGACAGTTATTTGATCTATGTGACTGCCAATCTGAGTGTGGGGAAACCGTTGCCCTATCAGACGCTAACGGTGCACATGGGCACCCAGTGCATGGATGTGGAGTCACAGGAGCAGCCCGAATACTACTAGGCTCAATGCCCAATACAAAATGGTCAACAAAAACTAAAAACGAAAAAAAAACAAACTTGATAAATGAAAAACTATCCGTCGTTGTAAAGCTACCTAATCCACAAAAAACTAAACTAAACTAAACTAAAATAATCTATGCAATACCATAAAAATACTATAACTATGCGGGTTTTTGCGCTAAGCATAAAAGACTATATTATATAGATCATATATATATAGATATATATATATATATATATATATATATATTTATACATATATATATGCATATGGCAAACATATAGCTGTTTACTTTGTGTGTGTGTGCAGTGTGTTGTGTGTGTGTGTTTTGAGTTTGCCAATAAATTCCAAGTATTTTTTTTAATTTTTTGTAATTAGCTTTAAATGTTTATTTTTTTGTTTGCGATTGTGTTTTGTGTGTGTTCATTGTTTAAAATCATAAAACGATTTTTAATTTAGTTTATAAGCAATTAGATTTTATTTAGCGCTAGGCTTTTGCTGTTAAGTTTACCACAATTAAATTTGTATTTTTTATAAACCTTAAATATAAATATATATATATATAATTTAGCTAAGTTCACTAATATTATATGAAGCTAGATATACTTGTGTGTGTGAGTGTGTGCGTGTTGAAGCATTGTATTTTTTGAAGCAACTTAAGCAAACATCTATGCAACAACTGAAGGAATATAAATAATAATGTGGACAATAAAATGTGCTATGCGGAAATTCAATTGGCCAACGCATATTTAAAATATTTGCCGAAACATATTGTATGAATAAATAATTCAACGAATAAAGAAAACAATTTGCAATTATAATATCGAGCTTTTCAAAGTTATTTTTATAATAATATGCACCTGAAAAAAAAACTAGTTTTAGAAATAGAGATAAATTCCCGATCAGAGTCAATATTACCAAGTCCATCAAGTTTTGCAAGTATCGATACAAAATAAAACATTTAAATTGTATATGCTTTCATAAATAAATAATATGCTTTGACATACTATTATTATTATAGGTATTTAATAATTTCCACAAACTTATCGAAATGCGAATTTTAATCGCTTAATTTCTTATGATCATGTGAACCAACCAAATGAGCCATAATATTGGTTGTTATATAGCAATAAGAAGAAAGGTAAGCGATTGATAAGAGCCAGTGATATCTGGCTATAATCATTAACTAACTGTTTGCCATACAACGTACGACGTACAGCAACGTACAGCGTTCAACGGTAGCAGGTGGCAACTGCCACACATTGAGTTGTCAGTCAAATATAAATCGCTGAACTTGACGCACGAATCTTGTCTAAAATACGTTGCATACTTTTAGGGTTTGGTTATTAAATGGATTATTCGGCTGTGTTCATCGAGGATACTGAAATATTTGCTGTGAACGCTACAGAATTGTATAAAATTTGTGAATCACAAAGAATCATATTTGTGTCCCTAACGTCCGTGATATTTTTCTGCTCCTTCCTGGGCAACGTTAGCAGTCTCTATGTGAACTCCAGACGCCAACTGCGTCCATTCTTTCGCTGCTGCCTCATCTCGCTGGGCTGCAGCGACCTTTTCTACAGCATCAACTTTATGAGCAACAATATTAGTTATTTCAGTGACGAGTACCTGGAAGTTTGGGTAAGTCTCTAATCTATATTAATACAAAATATCTATATCTATTTTTATTTTTTATTTTTAATCATTTTTTTTGCAGACGCTTGGCTCATTTATGTGCCATTTATCGCCATTTGTCAACTCGTTAACTGTTTTATCGGGCAGCATGATACTTGTGGCCATTGCCTTCGATCGCTATATATCCATAAGATGTGCTGTCACATGCAATTGGGATCCTGGTTGTAAATTCTGCTTCATCTGCATTGGCGGCATTTGGATAACTTGCATTGGTTTGGCATCGCCATTATTATTTATCTACAAGGCTTTTTACGTCGGGGTAAGGACTGAGGATGGATCAGAGTTTAGAGCCATCATGTGCCTATCCATAAGGGTGAGTTGGAATCGATTGTCAGCAACATATAAGGCTAATACTCAGCTTAAAGAACAAATCAAAGAGTTGAGATTTCGATATATTTATATATATATATATATATATATTTATGATATATTTATAAACATATTTCATTACTTACTTATTTTAACATAATTAGTTTAGTATACAATAATTTCCAATAACTTTGCGATTGATAAATGCGAATTTTAATCGCTAAATTTTTTATGATTATGTGAACCAAACAAATGACCCATAATATTGGTTGTTATATATATTCTGCCACATAAAATCTGACACATGTCGAGCTCCCAAATGCGATGCGGTGGTTGGTCAAACGCTAATCGCCTCATCGGCGCATCGCGTGTGGGATTCACCAGTGCAGAAAATGTTGCGACAGCGGATAACAATCAGATGGCTAGAACGCATAAGCGATTGATAAGAGCCAGTGATAACTGGCTATAATCATTAACCAAATGTTTATCAGACATCGAACAAGGTACAACGTACAGTGAACAGCGTCTAACGGTAGCAGGTGGCAACTGCCACACACTCGGTTGTCAGTCAAATATTAATCGTTGAACTTGGCGCACGAATATTTTCTCAAAAACGTTGCATACTTTTGGGGCTGAGCATTAAATGGGTTCGAAGGCTATAATCGAGCAATCTGAAGTACTTACTGTAAATGCTACTGATTTGTACAAAATAAGTGAAAAACAAAAAATTACATTTGTGTCACTGATGTCCGTAATATTTTTATGCTCATTGCTGGGCAATGTGAGCAGTCTCTATGTCAACTTCAGACGCAAACTGCGTCCTTTCTTTCGCGGCTGCCTCATCTCGCTGGCCTGCAGCGATCTAATCTTCAGCATTAATTTCGTCAACAACAACATTGGCTATTTCAGATACGAATTCATGGAAATTTGGGTTAGTTTTATAGACTCTAATCTACATTCATTAACTATCATTTACCGACAAAATGCTAGTTTTATACTAAAAGTCAATTATTTTTAGACTTTTGGCGCATTCATGTGCAAATTTGTGCCATTTGTCAATACGTTAACTATTTTGTCGAGCAGCCTGATACTTGTGGCCATTGCCTTGGATCGCTATATGATCATAAGACGTGCTGCGAAATGCATTTGGAATCCTGGGCTTAAATTCTGCATTATCTGCATTGGCGTCATTTGGCTAATTTGCATTGGTTGCGCATCCCCAATGTTTACCATCTACAGGGCCTACTCAGTCCAAGTGATGGCTGAGAATGAATTTTATATAGCCGTCATGTGCCTGGGCAAAAGGGTGAGTTTGCACTGATTGTCAGCAATATATTAGACTAGTTTTTATTGAAAGAATTGTTTGGTTTTAATTTTATTTATTGTGATTCTTAAATGTCGGCAGGTTGACTCGGTCTGCTATGATATGAGGTGCATATAATAATCATTTTTTTTTCTTGGTATTTTATGAATATTAATTATATATAATCTGCGTAGTTGGTTATCAGCTTGCTAGATTTACAACAAGCTGCGTATAAGCCTTAACATGCTGTTGACACCAGTTTACTATCTTATCAGCTGAAACAATTTCCAATTCTATTTATGATTTATTTTTGTACACAGAGCCAAGTTGGAGTCTACAATCTCGTGAGTCTCTGCCTCATCTTTGCGCCGTGTCTTGTGGCCTTTGTGTTCCTCAACGTGACCATTGCCAGCCAGTTGTGGCAGCGACGTCATCATCATCGCAATCATCAACAGCAAGAGCAACTGGAGCAACCTAATGGGGCACGCAGTGTGTATCGGCTGAGCAAGCCAGAGACAGCGTATGCCATGATGACTGCCTTCAGTGTGGCTGCCTCCGTTGATATGAACACAGCCGCCGCAATGCCACCGTTGCAGCTGCCACAGCCGGCGCTGCCTGAGAAGCTGAGTCCTGCGGCAGCGGCACGTTTGGCACGTCATCAACGCATGGTCCGCGTGGTGATGCTAATGATCGGCATCTTTATATTCTTACGGCTGCCCACATGGGTCTTTCTACTAATGCGCCTTTACGGAGCCTTTTCCTCATCCCTCAGCTATCTGTTCTACTTCACTTTGGGTCTGTTAAACTTGTTGAGCTGTGTACTAAATCCGCTCTTTTACACCTTCCCAACGCAAGCCATTAATTTGCTATCGTGGCTCAAGGAGAAGATCTGCTGTGTGAGGAAAACGCAAAAGGATTCAGATGTGGCTATGCCCAAGGATACGTGTAAGCAGCACAAAAGTTGCTTCTGCTTTGGACTGCAAGCCACCCTGCGATGCTCTTTGAAATCTAAACAGCCAGCGAATCCCGTTCAATTGGCAGCTCCTCCTGTTGTCGGCAGCCTGTCAACATCCACTGAATTTAAAGGCGACATATTCACAATTTACACTGAGGACTCCATACAGTCGACGGCATCAATTGAATCCTCTGCCAAATCGAGCTGATGCAAAGTGCGTCATCAATCATAGATTGCCTGTTTTTGCTGATTGATTGATTAATGTAAAGCAATGATTTTGTTGTTGTTGACAATCAGCGTTTTCGAGCAAGGTGTCAAAGTTCAAGCATTTACTGATACGAAGATTACTCTTCGAGCATTGTATATATTCTGTAAATAAACAATAATAATAAAAAAAAAATGACGTGCTCTAAATATAATATTAACTCTTCTTCTTAAATAGTTTTCAACACATAAATCTGAGAATAATATGAGACTTTAAGTATACAAAATACAGGATAAGCATTGATTTTCTTGTTCTTTTTATTTCCTACAATATAGTTTTTAAAAACGTGCTAATATTCACTAATAATATTACAATTAATTACAAACAAATGCGTGTATATCCATAGCAATTTGTGTAATAATATATAAAACAATTTCCGCTCTTTAAACAATGGTTCTTGACATGTTTCCAGATAAGCATCATTCTAATTAATGTTAAAAGTTGCTGAGGCGCAGAGACAACTGCAAAACGATTTATCACGCTCCTATTGTAAATTTAATTAAACGAGCATTACGAAAGCTTACTTACTCTCTTTCTCTCTCTCACTCACTCTCACTCACTCAGGCTCTCTCTTTCGCTCTCTCTCTCTCTTCAAGTCTCTGTGTGCATTTGCCAGCTGTTTAGCGCTCGCAAGCTTGACTCAAAAGCTGCATTCGATTTGGTTGCTATCGTCTTAGTTCAGTTGTTGATGGCGCATCGTGCAGAGCAGTTGGTTTGAAGCTTTTTGGCTGGGTAGAGACGGAAGCGCGATTTGGACGGACAGTTAAACCGATAAAAGGCAGCCAATCGGGTGAAATCTACGACAAAGACAAAAACAACAACAACGGTTCGTCGCGTCTCTTCTTCAATCAGTGTTCGCTTGTGTGTGTGTGTGTGTATGTGTGTGTTTGCTTGCGGTATTTCAGCGCATGCCAAAAGTGTGTAAGAAAATTAATGAGAAAATTGTAAAATAAATCATAATACAATAATAATAATAATAATACAAATCAAGCCAAGCGAAATGTAAATAAATGAGGCCAAACAACAAAAGAGAGTCGCGAATTATGGCAAAAACTTGTCTATAAATACCGTTGAATAAACATAAAGGAAAGAAAAAGTGTCTAAGAACCAAATCGCAACAAAGAACCGAAAGTTCACACACAATTCAACATTAGCTGTAAACAGGTAAAAATCGCATTTAAATTAAAACTAAACCATTTTTGTAAGTCAAAAATGTAAACCAGTTGCGTTTGTTACACATACCAAAAATTAAGTAAAACAAAAACATGATCACAGAAAAACAAAAAAAAAAACACGTTCGCGCTTTTCACTTGGCCAATTCCAATACTCGTCCATAACGCATGCGCAACGATTTGAAGAAAAAAAAGCTGTACAGCTTTAGTTGGCTTGCAAAATCTGAATTACGGTATGCCTGCGTGTCTGTCTGTTTACCTGTCTGTCTGTCTGTCCGTCTGTCGGTCTGTCTGCCTGACAAGTTCGTCAACGCAGCTGTTGTTTCACTTTTCTTCTTTAGCTGTCAAACAACCGTTTCAATTGACAGACATTCTAAAGCTCTTCCGCTCGCCCTCTCGTTCTCTCTCTATCACCCTCTCTCTTTCTTTCTCTCACTCTCTCTTGCACGTGTGCTCTCTTTCGAACAATCGATCGTTTGTCATACGCAAGACTTCTTTTGGGCCTGGTTACGCACCGCTTTCATTTGTTTCCGCCGCCTTTGGCATTATTCTGCCCGTTCTTGTTTTCTATTTTCTGTTGCGGTTTCTGTTTCTCACTGACTTCTTTCTCATTCATTAGCTGCATACCTAATTAGCTAACTTTACCAAAAATTTGAATATATATTTATATATAGGACGGCCTGCCTTAGCCACGTTTAACCACATTACATGTTCTGTAAAATACTTGAATGACAATCAAAAAATGCAAATAATAAATCCCATTTTAATGTAGAAGCTGTATTTAATACGTGACAAACATTTGAATGTCATAAAAGCAAAGTGTGGCTATTTTTTAATTCCGTGTGAGCAATTCTCTTAAATAGAAACTCTAATCTTCGATCGCAGAAGCCTCATTATGCGCACAAAATTTGCATGCTATTGTGTATTGCGAAAGGTGTCCCAGATATTAAGAAGAATTTAACACTCCCTTCCACTTCGTAGAATGTTTAACAGATATATAAAATATTGGAATTTGTTTCCCCATTAATTTCATCTGTTATATGCATGTGGAAAAGTGCCTTTGTGTCGTCTCACGCCACGAAAATTACTTTCGTTTTCTATCTGACTCTTAATTATTATAAAACCAGAAAAATGTTAAGAGATAATCATTGCAAGCAGCAAGACAACTGTGCCGTTATTTAATACAAACAAAAGCAACAACAGCGGCTGCATAATCGGCACTTAAGCCAAAGTGTGGAACTGGGCTCAGTTTGGTATTTAGCACATTTCTCCAAACAGCAATTTTTTTAAATTAAAAAAAATATATTTATAATTTCTAAAGAAAGTGAAAGTTTCGTTTTTTTTTTTTTTTTTGGGTGAACCAAATTTTTGATTGCGTTGCGGTGCGTTTTTGGTTGTTGGATTTTTTGAGGTAATTGCCAGGCCCAAGGCGCGTGCATTGAATAAACAATGAAAGAACTGACTGCCAGAGAAAGACTCCGAGAGAGAGAGAGAGAAAGAGAGAGAGTGAAAAAGAAAGACAGCAAATACTTTGAGGCATAACATTTATTTAAAATATGCTTTGTTTTTTTTTTTGTGTTCATAATGGTATTTGGCTTGACCTCTTGGGCATAACTCTAAATCTTATGCCCCTAACCTTGCCCAAAACCCAAAAAAAAAAAAAAACGCTTCCAACTAGAAACTTGTTTTTTGTGTGGGTCTGTTTTTTGTTATGGGAAAATTTACGTTTTTTTTCCCCAGCCGCCCATTGAACTCGGGCTTTTGTGTTTTCTTCATGGCGCAGACACTTTCGATTTTCGCACAAAATGAAATCACAAATCTCAAAAGCAGAAAACACACAATTTACAATAAAAAGTTGAGCGTAATTTCGCCTACCCCTCTCCCCCCACCAACACATTTCTTTTATTTTCCTCTCTCTCTCTTTTCCCATTTAGCTGTGGACCCTACTACTTATTTCTTATTACACGCCATCTCGCCGTTGACGATTTCACTCGCTTCGTCTTCGTCAAGGGGCCAATGTACCGCACCATTCCATGCCGCACCCACTTCCCCCACTCCCCACCCCCCCGTCGCGTGTACCCCTTTTCAAAAAGCGTAACGCAAACGCAACTGCCGCTCTTCAGACTGGCCGTCTATGCCAATTACCAATTACCATGCGAGTGCGCAAATGTTGTGCGGCATTGAGACACACACCTCGACACCCTGCGACCCCCCACCCTTTTTGATTCACACTGGCCTACACAGACCTCTCCATGGGCAGTGTGACTACATTGACTACATTGAAATTATGCATAATAAAGACACACACAAATGGTCTTAAGGTTATCACAGCAGATGCCACAAAACAACTTACAAAAAACTACAACAATTTCATTAGTTATTATATTTTGGGTGGTGTCATGTGATGATGATCCGGAGAGGGCTTCAAAGAGGTTCAGGTTGGCATTGTGTATAAGAAAAAAAAAAAAAAATTATACATGTTTATATGTCTGATTAAACCCAATCAAGGTTACTCAAACACTAAGTGAGAAAAGTCAAATGAAAACTTATTTAAATTATAATTTAAATAAATTAAAGAATTCCAGCACAGAAATATATACAATTTAAATATGTATATATATTTTAAATAATATTAAAGTCAAGTCTAAAGGGTCTAACCGCGTCGAAATTTGATAGCTCTTAAAAATATGACATTGCGCAAGGTTAATTTTTATTTAATACAACTAAATAAAATTGTTGAATCGAATTTGTCGTTGAGAAAATTTCACACAACTATATGTATTTACATAGATGTATATATATATATATATTTATATATATTTAGCTATAACAAAAGTATGTCATTAATTGCCGGACATTGTCAGTCCCCGAGCTGTAGACAGCAATCGAATTTAGAGACATTGTTGGCTAAAACGTGAATTTTAATTAACTGGGAATCGAGTGCTTTTTTATTGTTTGTTTATTTCAAAGCGCTTTGCTAAATAAACAAACATTCGCACAATGTACCACATTTTATTTTGGGGCAGACGCTTTAAGCTGGATGAGCCACACTTCATCAGAACTAACCCTGAACGGAGTATATTTATTTTTATTTCTGATTGATTTAACCAAATAAACAGAGTTGTCCGTTTTGCTCAATTTTATGTTCAACACGACATTTCCCATACGAACAGTTATTCGATTTACTGTGTCTAATTCAGGCAACGCTTTTTGGGGGGGGCGGGGGTTGAAGCCAGATCAATATGTCAATTCGAGGACGTGGTACGTGCATCAGAAGTTTGACAGCACTTAAAAACTCGTTAGCTGTAAAATGTCAGCCATGTTTAAGCGACCACAACACATCAGCATGTGTGTGGGAGTGTATGTGTGTGTGTGTGTGTGGATACAGATGCAGCCAACCGTTAATGTCCATTAGAGGCAACTGCAACTGCAAAAGCATCACTTTTGCTAAACTGCTGTGATTTATAGGTTATTTGTATGGTTTATCCCTCACTTTTGCCATATATTTTGCCCTGCATTTGGTCTTGTTAAAGTCAACAAAGTGCAAACAAAAAAAATAAGAAAACCAACCAGCTTTAAATTGTCTGCTTTTATTACAGCGGCTAAAGATTAAAATTCTTTTTTTTTTCTTTTGTGTTTTATCAGCATTTTTTATTCGCCTCAAGATTGCTTTTGAAATTGAAATTCCTTCAGCTTGGTTGTTGATTTTATCCCGTTATTGGTTTCAGTTTGTTGATCTACACATTTTTTTTATATTTATTATGTGTATGTTTTGTAAAATTTTTTAAATCCTTATCATTTTTATTAAGCTTTAACTTTTTAAGTTTATCTGGAATATATTTATAATACTTTCTTTGTTTATAATAATTATAATAATTCATTGAAAACGTGATTCATTTGTTGTTATTGATAAGGCATTGTTTTTGCACCAGCTTTCAAGAATATTTGTTTTTTATTTCAGTTTTGAAAAGTGTTCTTAAGAATTCTATCAAATTTTAACTCTTTCTCTTAAGTTTTTTTTTAAACCATTTAACATCAATTTATTCACGTAAAAACTGATTATTAAACTTGTTTTTGGCTAACTGCAAACCAGTTTTAATATATTCATCAACTTAGGCAAGTTTTTGCAACATATTTTATTTGTTTTGCCACATTATTTACAAACTGCGAAGTCTATAAAAAATGTCAACAAAGTTGCAATAAAATTTAAATTGTTAGCTTTATGCTTTGAGAAACGGGAAAAATTTGACATTTACATTATGGATGACAGGTCAATAGAGGAGGGCATCCATATATGTGTTATATATGTATATATATATATATATATATACCCTTACTGTTTACGATTTATAAACGAGTTTAACATAATAATGACTGTGCATCTTTCCATTTCATTATCGGTTTTTGTGTAACCCATAATAAATGTAGGTCAAGTGGTGCTACCTGCCTGTTCAACTGGCTGAGCCGGCGACGCAGACGAGACACTGTGGTGCTGCTGGTGGTGCCGGTGTTGATGCTTGTTGTTGTGGTGGCCGTGCCACAATTATGACACAGACAATGCCACAGAAGAGATGGCAATTTTGCTGGCTCATTGCGGCACTTGCCGCTGTTGCAGCGCTAACAGTAACCGAAGGTAAGTGCAACAAAGATTTCTTCTTTCCACAATCTTTTTAACTGTTAAATTCTCTCTGAATTCTAACAGCTTTGCCGTTTCTGTACACAAACGCAAGGGCGCCCATAAATTGGACGCTGCCGACGCTGGACGATTGGCCAGTGGAGGCGCAGCCGCGCAGCATGGTGCCCCATGTGGAGCTGAAGTATTATGAGAATCGCACGAATAGCGAACCCTCCTCCGAGAGCGATGCTGAGTTCCTGGAACGTTTGCGTACGATGCGTAGGAATCGGACATCGGCTAGAATGCTGTGGTACGATGCCGCCGCTGGAGATGGACTCACGTATCCGCCATTTGTGGATAAGGCCCTCAAGCTGTTCAATCTGAAGCAGGTTGCCTTTGAGATTGAGAACAGTGTGCTGTCCAAGGTGTCGTGCACGGCGTGTAAGGCGGGCGCCGGATTGCTGCAGCACTACATCAAGTCGGGCAAAACCGAGGCGGAGCTGATGAAAATGATTGCCCAATATTGCACAAATCTGGCCATTCAGAGTCCTCGCGTCTGCGAGGGAGTCGCCCAGCTGTTTGGCAGCGAACTGATCTATGTGCTGCAGCGCGTCAATTTGGGACCCGATGAGCTGTGCAGCTTCATCATTGGCGATGGATGCGGCGATGTCTATAATCCGTATCACGAATGGGAGGTTATATTTCCACCAGTGCCAAAGCCACCACGTCTCTCCGACCTGCCCATGCCGATGGAGGCGGCTCCGTTCTTTAAGGTGCTGCACATCTCCGACACCCACTACGATCCCCATTATGTGGAGGGCTCCAATGCGGATTGTAATGAGCCCCTGTGCTGTCGCTTGAGCAGCGGTCGTCCGGCGAATCCCAATGCAGCTGCTGGCAAGTGGGGAGATTACCGTAAATGCGATACGCCGAAGCGTACCGTGGACAACATGCTCGCCCATATCGCTGAGACGCACAAGGACGTCGACTATATACTCTGGACGGGTGATCTGCCGCCGCACGATGTGTGGAACCAAACGAAACAGGAGAATCTCGAGATTATCAAGGAGACCGTCAAGCAAATGACAGAGAAATTCCCCGGTGTGCCCATCTTTCCCGCACTGGGCAATCACGAAAGTGCACCGGTAAACAGTTTTCCACCGCCCTATGTCAATCAGGTGGACATCTCCATTAATTGGCTGTACGACGAACTGGATGTCCAATGGCGTCGCTGGCTGCCGCAGAGCGTCTCCCACACGGTGCGTCGAGGCGCCTTCTATTCGGTCCTGGTGCGTCCAGGCTTCCGCATCATATCCCTCAACATGAACTATTGCAACAACAAGAACTGGTGGCTCCTACTCAACTCCACAGATCCCGCCACTGAGCTGCAATGGTAAATTGCGCCTTATTACTTTTAAAGCCTTTTAATCACTAACCAATCCATATTTAGGTTCATCTATGAGCTGCAGAGCGCCGAGTTCTCCAATGAAAAGGTCCATGTCATTGGCCACATTCCACCGGGTCATTCGGATTGCCTGAAGGTCTGGTCCCGCAATTTCTACAAGATCATTTCCCGCTATGAGAGCACGATTACCGCCCAGTTCTACGGACATACCCATTTCGATGAGTTCGAAATGTTTTACGATCCACATGATCTGAGTAAGTTTAAATAATATATTTTAACCGATATATTTCCTAATTTTAAATAATATGTCTTTTAATTTCTTAGCGCATCCCAATAGCATTGCCTACATAGGACCCTCAGTGTCGCCCTACTACGATCTGAATCCCGGATATCGTATTTACTATGTAAGATCAAGTATTATTTTAATGGGGGAGATATAAATGTCTCTGATTTTTCATATACATATAGCATTATTTTAGTTGAGTATCTAAACTTGTTATTAGGCAGATGTCAGTGTCTGAGGAGTCTCAGCAGTTTCAGTTAGTATATCTAGGAATATGTATAACCACCTCCAGTTATATTTATTATTTATTAACTTAGATTATATATTATTTTTCAATCATAGGTGGATGGTGATCACGATACAACAACGCGACTGGTCATAGATCACGAGTCATGGATTATGAATCTGAAGGAGGCCAATCTGTATGGTTATCCGATTTGGTATAAGCTATATACGGCCAGAGCTGCATACAATATGAAGGCTCTACGGCCCAGCGATTGGGATAAGTTGCTCAACGAGCTGACCGACAATCAGGAGCTCTTTGAGATGTACTACAAGTAAGTAGAATAAATCTGATTCTGTTCTATATATTTATATATATATGACTTTCTAGGAATTACTGGAAAAACTCACCGGCTCGACCCACATGCGATGCGGAGTGCAAGAAGAGGATGCTCTGCGATTGCAAGAGTGGTCGATCCCATGATCGTCGCCACTTCTGTGCGGATGTCGAGTCCAAGATCGATGAGGGCTCCTCGAAGTCATGGAAGTCGTGGTTCTATCGAGGATTAACCAATTCGTATGTATCGCTTTTTGAGTGATTAAATAATCTGCTTCATCTTTTGCTTGTTTGTGCTTGGTTTTTTTTTGGTGTTGGTATTGTGTATTTAATTTGTGTATTATTGTTTTATTGTTAATTTGATTATTGTTTATGCTTTTTGTAGTAGCTGCAGACACACACATTACTTTAAATAATTGCATATTATAATAAACACATATATTTTCTGGTTGGGTACACTTAATTATAGTGGGGAAGAGAACACCGTGGAGGAGGATATGAACACAACTTCCTGGGGCGGCTTGGAAGTGGTTTTCGGCACATATGGTTGAGGTTTTGATCACAACATTAATTGTAATGTATATATACATATATATATGTCTATATACTATTATTATTATTATTATATTCATAAATATTATGCTTAAGCAAAAACACTAATCTGGCTGATGGTAAAACAAGCTGTAAAATTTAAATTAAAATTAGGTTGTTGACAATAAACGTGTTTTATGATATTAACTGTACACAATGTGTGCATTATCCTGTAATTCTCATCCTTATAGCTATAGCCTGATTTCGTCCATCACCTATCTGCCCAAATATCTGCTGGGCTATGGTTGAGCCCCCAAAACGTATCAAGTCAAACTGCAAAAGTCAAATCGCAAATCGCAAATCGAATCAGTGCAAATTTTCAAATGCCTACAGAATAAGATTACTATGTGATAATTAGTGTGTAAACTAAGTTAGCTACTTGTATGTTTTACTCTTACTCTACACCTATCACAATGATAAACCACCCCTTACCCTTTACCCTTTAACCTTTACCACATACCTCTCACCCAGTAACCAGCCACATCACCTGCAATTCCTGATCACATTTAAACTGAGTCATTGAACAATAGTCATTAAATTAGTCACATCATCATCGTCGTCATCGTCGTCGTCGTCCTCGTTGTCGTCGAGTACAGACGCTTTTGTAGTGGGCTTGGCTGGTGTGAGTGTACGCCCACCGTAAGAGGAGTGGGTGGCCAAGGACCAAGCACGGCCAACATAAAGGAAAACCAGTTGAACAAATTACTTAATAGTCGCTTTAGCAATAATTAGTTATAAATACGTAAATAAAGTGCAATTAAATGATGAGATTAAAGTGCTGCATTTTAAATTACATTTAGCTTTGCGAAAACTTATATAAATTAAATAAAACTTTGCCTAAAAGCAATAACTGACATTTGAACTCAACGTTTATTTTGAATAAACTCAGTGTTGTGAAGCGATCAACATATGTCTAACAGCTGCGCCGTTAACATAAATGTTAAGTTAACAGCTGTTCGCTGAAGCGGTTTAACTAATGTTGGGGACAAGTTCAAATTTAAGAGCTGTGGAGAATTTTGTATTTTAATGGAATGCTGAAGAGAAAATGCTATATTATTATTGTACAGTACACATAAAACACAATTTTTACAAGAGCACATAAATAAAGAAAAACACATTAAAATAAAAATGTAGTTTTATGTTATAGGACGGAGGTGGCCGCTTATAATAACATTGGCGCTAAGCTATGACTCAAACTAGGTGGTTGTATTGGATGAATTTCCCTTGCAGTAAAAACAAATGAGGCATACTTGCAGGGGTAGATTTGAGTTGATAAAAAGTCCCAAGCACCAAATGTATCGAACTGCCTGCAATGGGAATACAATTATAACCCAAACAGTTATAATGAGTTGCCCTCAGGAAAATATATCTTAATAATATAAGAATATATAAGAAAATGACAACTTCATCGAACTGCGTTCGCAGCAAAATATATCAAAATAAAAAATAATAATTTGTTTACAATTATTTTGTACAATTTAATCGCATGTTTACAAGATTTCAGTTAAATAAACATACATGATCTAGCTTATCATGTCACCCTTGAAGCATTAGTCAAAAAATGCTATTTACAACAAAATACTTAAATGTAAACCTAAGATTAGATATGTAATTCCAGAACTAATTAAAAAACAGTTTTTTTCTATCAAAACTTGATAATGTATTCATTCTTGGAATGTCAATCATAAACTATGATTTCAAGTACGTCCGTGAATTTAACATATTTACTAACTGATTGCTTATAGCCGGAAAATGGTCACTTGACTCAGTGAAGATAAGACTGAGGCCAAGGACAGGAAGTTGATTCATGTATTATCTGTGCTATTTTAGGTACATTGCTGTAAAGCAGCAAACAGTTAATTTGTGAGGGCAAACATACAGACACATATATATATATATATGTGTGTGTTTACATGTGGATATATTTATAAGGGCAAAGCCAATGGGCCAACACTATTAGACCACAATGCAAATCCATTGTGATTGCGCTTCAACTATACAAACTTGGATTAAGAAGGGATGTCAGATTTTAAGTTGTTGTTGTTGTTGTTGCTGCTTTTGATGCTGTTGTTAATGTTATTGTTGTTGTTGTTGTTGTTGTTGTTGTCAACGTGCTGCTTGAGTTGCGTGCGTGTTTTCCCGCATTGTAGATAAGACACGCAACGCAGCGCTGTCGACGCTGGCGTCGACGTCGGCGTCATCACCTTGTGCCTGCCAATGCATAAGGGGGCGTGTGTGCATGTGTGTGTGTGTGAGTGTTTGGCCTGTCCCGGCTGCTTGTCATTATCCCTTTGCCACACACTCACATGCTGAGCAAGCAAAACAATTCCGTTTACATTTCCCACACACACACACATACAAAGCCACACTCTTGTGTGTGTGTGTGTGTGGCGTGAGCCACTTTTTCGCTTTGCATACTTTTTGGGGGCGCCACTGCTGCTGCTGCTGCTGCTGCTGGGAACCGCACACATGTGCGACAAACAAACAAAACAAACAAACAACAATGAAATGCGTGCAAATTTTTAGAAAAATACACACACACACACATACACACATATACACACACACACATCAGCAGGAGCATCGGGCATTATCTCATGCAGCAGGCAGGCAGGCGGCAGACAACGGGACAATCGGACGACGCCGCTTAAATTCCGCTTAACATTTTTGATTTTTTTCCCCTTTTTTTCTTTTTGCATTTTCTATTTATTTTTTGTTTTTGTCAATTTTTGTTTGTTTTGTTCGCTTGACGGTTGCTGCTGACGTTGCTGCTGCAAAATATATTTCCAATTCGACAAAAGCGTTAGAGTTCGTACACACACACACACCACACACATAGCCCACACACACACACACACAGATTAACCCCTTGCAAACAATAGTTAAACAAATTTTGAATTAATATTAAGTAAAATATTTTTTTAAATATTTATTTTAAATTCATTTAGCCTAAAATGCTGAGGATTTTCAATTCACTTGCAGTCGATTCCAGTTTTTTTTAAGAAACGTAAATAAATTTAAATTAATAATCAGCTTATCATTTTCAAATATATTTTTACTTTCTGCTTTATTTGAAGTATGCTTAAATAAAGTGTGAATAATTTGAAGTTGTATTTGGTGGCAAGAACTGTTGCCACCAAGGGGTTAACTGTGCATATGGAATCGCATGTTGGCATCTCATTTGAATGCCGTAACACGTTTTTAAATAAATGAAAGCATTAATTATTTTCGCACACATAAATCGCTAAGCTGTCGATGTCGATTTCAATGTTTTTCTACACGCCTGCAACATACAACACACATCCCCAATACACACCCCCTCAACACCCACACACACACACACATACAGATTTTTATTAGGTACGCATAATTGCTGCGGCAATAAAGTTGCTGCCGTGCTGTTGCCGATGTTGCTGCTGTTGTTGCTGTTGTTGCTGTTGTTGTTGCTCCCCAGCCTGGACATGGAAAATTGTGTGGCGCGTGACCCGACAACATAACGACATTTAAGTGGCCACCACAGCTGTGGGTGGCAGCTTGGAGTTGGGAGGTGTAGGAGGGGAGGCGTGGCTTAACCATGTTTGGCAACATGTTACAAAAAATTGATGCGACTGTTGTCGTTGTTGCTGCAGCTGCAACAGCAACAGCACACACATACACACACACACACACACACATATAAACACATAAACACTATTTATGACTGTGCAAAAAACCTTGTCAAATATTTGCCAAAATTTATTGACGACTCTCGTTGAACACGGCGTATGCGCAATGTGCCTTAAATCTGCCACTCGCTTCCGTTTAGAGCCTTACTTTTGTTGCCAATGCCACAGCAGCAGCAGCAACATCAGCAACAGCAGCAACAATCAATTCCATCCCACCCCCCAAACACCCCCTCACAACACACTTTACTGCACTTGATAGCTGACTGAGCAGCAGCAACAACTGTCACTATTGTTGTTGTTGTAGTTTTTGCTGTTGTTGTTGCTGTTGTCGTTTGCGTTGCTGTTGTGCTTGTTGCGCGTGTAAAACGCAAAAGAAAATTATATTTAATTACTCAAGCAAAAAGCATGACAACTGCAAACGTCGACAGTCAGACTATGAAGGGGTCTGCGGCGGGGGGCAGCGGGGGCGCGACGAGTTGCCCTGGGGTGCAGACTGTCAGCTTGTCAGCAGCAGGCACCAATGCCAAGCAGGCTGGTCAGTAATTTGTTCGTTTTTTATATTTATTTTATTTTATTTTATGTTTGTTTTTTGTTTTTTTTTGTTGTATTTTTATTTATGTGTTTGTTGTTAAATTTATATTTAAATTGTTGAAATAAATGTGCTGAAATGCCGAGCGGAGAGCAAAAGCAAAAAGATGAGCGAGCAAAACACTGCAAGCAGGCGCTGCATTTGTCACCGCTGTCACGCAGCTAAACAAAAGACAAACAAAAACACTATCACAACAACAACAACAACAACTACAACAATAACATTTACAACATTAGGGCGTCTGTGTGTCTGTTGTGGACGAGTTAGGAGACTGTCCGCAATTTTTTGGGTCTGCTAAAAAGAGACCAAAAACACAAAAGGCCAAAAGTCTTCAGTTGCAGCTGATAGGGTTAGGTCAGTCCAAGTACGAAATTATACACTCAAAAAAATAAATTGATGCCAAGGTCAGCTCAGCCTATTATTAAATAAATATAATTTTAAAAAACAGTTCCGTTTCCCTCTAAAATTCAGTATTTTTCTTAATTTAAATTCCGTCTATTCCAATTAATATAAACTAAAATATTTTTCTAAAAATAGTTTTTTTTAATTTTTTGGTTTTTTTTTCTGAGACAAACATTTTTTCTAGACTTTTATTTTAGGGCAATTTTTCAAATTTCATGTGGTTTTTTTTTCATAGTGTAGCAAACAGTATTTAGTAAAAAGGGCTTGACTAAATGAAGTGTGAACGGATGTAAGCCAATAAAGATTAGTTACAAAATAGAGATAACGGTATCATAATAGCCAAATAACAACAATATAAAATATGTTGTTTTTTTTTAGATATTGCCAATCTACTTTAAATTTTTGGAACTCTTGGCAACCGCAATCTGTAGTTGCACGCGTCCTATAGACACACACACACATATGCACACACACACATATATAGACATGTGCACTTGATTACTTGGATTGGTTGTTGAAAGTTCACCTGAACAATTCATCAACATAAGGCAAAATCTGGAATACAATGCTAATCTCAGATTTTCTGACTTAACGTTCGTGTCCCTGTCCAGTTCTACAGATCTCTTCGACATGCCTCAATTGTTCACCGCTCCCATCCCACCTACCCCCTCGAGATACACCTCTGTAAAAACCGAGAGGCCAAAATGGAGTAGAGAAAGCAGCAGCAGCAGTGGAAACTAGAGTAGAGAGTAGAAAAAAAATCTCAGCTGCAAATGACTTGTATGCCATTGAGATAAGCCCAAAATTTATTTATTTTTGCCATAAACTCTCGCAAAAGGACTTTTGGCTTGCCATTGTTGGCTAGTCCCATATGTGTGTGTGAGTGTGTGTGTGTGCGTGTGTTACTGGCATTTTGTATTTATATTAGTGTTTGTATTTGAGCTTTCAACACCAACAACAGCAACAGCAAGGAACGTTGCCAACAAACTACAATTCCGTAGGCAATTAATTTAGCTGAAAAAGCCAAAAATACAAAACACACACACACACACACTCACACACCCATGCATGACTCACACACACGTATCAAAAATATAAAATGGCGTTGGAGCGGCCCAGTTGCTGTCGACGTCGTCAGCAACAGCAACAGCAACAACAATAATAACAAAAACATCAGCAGCGAAAAATAAAAGAAAACTTGAATGGAAATTCAATTGAGTGACATGAAAATGGAATTTTTCATATTTTGCTGTTGCTGCTTTTGAGGCTGCTCTTGTTGTTGTTGTTGTTGTTGTTGTTCTCGTTGTTGTTGTCGCACAGCAAATGCTAAGGCAAAAGAGATGCGAAATGTTTTGGCTGCCAGGCACATCACAACACAAACACAATTTGCTGTTGCTGCTGTTAGCCGCAATAATAGTAAAAATAACAGCAGCAACAACAACAACAATAACAACAGCAGGAATAGCACCAACAACAACAGCAGCAGGCACAACAGCTACTCTCTCTCCTTCTCCTTCTCCTTCTCCTTCTCTCTCTCTTTCTATCTCTCGCTCAATCACACTAGCTCGCTCGCTCTTTGCTTGTGTGCTTTGCCTCACCAAAAAAAAAAAGAAAACGAAAAAGAAAAAGAGAGAAAAAAAAAAACGTTTGCGTCTGACATTTTCATAATTAGGTATTCAAAATCTTTAATAACGGTTACTCTTGCTGCCGCTGCTGTTGCTGCCATTTGCCATTGCTGCTGCTGTCGCTGCTTGTGTTGCTGCTGCTCGTCTTGCTATTGTTGTTGTTGTTGTTGTTGCTGTGGCTCAAGCTGTTGCTGAACCCACACACACACACAAACGCATCTTTCTTAAACGTTTTTTGTTGTCCTTGCATTTTAGTTTTGTCGGTTTCTATAGTTGCTAATGTTGCCACAAGTTTTTTTTTCCCCCTGTCTGTGGGGCATAACAACTTGCAAGCAACATATGAATGTATCTACACACACACACACAAATACACTCACACTCACAGATGAATATGCCAACGTGGGTGTATCACGACTGGCAGTTGATTTGGCCAAGAAGCAAGCGATTGTAAACGGCTTTTGAGTATGGCAAACATGTGACAGCCGCTGTTGTGGTTAAACGGATGCATGCAGGAAACAACCTTTCTTAACATGGCTAACGTTGCCTTTGTCTTCGTGTTCCACTCCTTGTCCAACGGACTACGTATTGCACATAGACAAAGGACATATTAATACGAGTTGTAAGGAGACTCCTCTCTGGACACCATTGATATATTTAAGATTGCCACAGATAAATTGTTAACAAATTGCAGACAATTAAATAGTTTTAAATGTTATTAAGTAATTTAATTTGTAATTATATTTAATATAACAATGAATAACATGAAATGTATCTGACAACAACGGCGCTCATTAAATGAATAAATATGAATGCTGTTTCAGAGATGAGAATCTGCCTGCCTTTGCATTGTGGGCACTTCAGATGCCGTCAGAGGCAGCAACAGCAGCAGCAGTAGCAACAACAACAACAACAACAACAGCAGCATTCACAGCATCCTTTTCCACGCTATTCAGTTTCCATCAAGGCCCAGAAGGGTCCTGGCCCGACAACTTTAGTCTCGGCCCCTTGCTGCCTGTCACTGACGGTGACAATTTTTGCACGTCTTCTTGGACGTGGCAACCGCTGAGCCATGCCACACGACCACCGGACATTGGCTGTTTGTTATACTTAGTTAGGGTCTGTCAATGCAATTGCAATTAAAATAAATCATAAGGATTGACGAAGCCATTGAAAATTATTTCCGCTGTTCGAGTATTTTGAAAGAGTACCTTCATTAAATTAATGTTCTTCTCTATCACATGATTATCAAACTGCCAAACTTAATCAATTTCATAATTCTTCCAAATTTCTTTTTTCCAGGAAGAGTCTTTATTATGGTTCATTTATAAAGTCGCCATTCAAGTATAAACTCATTGATAAATAATTTCCAAAGAAGCAACGTGGGGATTTTACCTATTTTGATAAAGTTATTCAGAAAACAAAGCATCAGATAAGATTCAATTGATTTACAAGTTGATTACTCATTGATGTTGAATTTGACAAAAAACGATCAAAATATCTAATAAATTATTTCATATGGATTATGTAAATAATCACTACGCAATATCTGCGAAATTGATAAGATGCAATAACGGAAACATTACTATTTAAGTTCGAGTTCGACAAAAATTCGATCAGTCGCTTAACAGACTTCGCAGAGTGCAGATCTCTAAATTTGCCATGGATGGTAAAAGATTATTAGTGGTGCTAGTGGTGCTGGTCTGCTCCATGCACAGCATTTGGTCGAGGACAACAAACGAATTATCCCCAGAAACAAAAGAAAAATCCCCAATTGATTATTGTAGTAAATTCGATGGACTTGCAGTCGACCTAAGTGCAGTAAGTATGATGATTGAAGGAGTCTAATGCATAAAGTATATGACGTTCATGATCTTAGGTCGGAGGTCTTTGGTATGAGACGGGTCGTGGTAATGAAGTGAACCAGTCGTGCAAGGAAATCTCAGTTCCTCGAAAGGAAAGTGCGGAGAATACGATCGATGTTGCTATTGAATACTTTGACTCTTCTGATGGCAAATGGGAATCCACGAAGAAAAGAATAACCTTTCCCTGGGACACAAACACCCAACATGGTACCTTCAAGTGGAAAGAATTCACCCGACAGACCATTACCTATAAGCTTATCAGATTGATAAACACCAATTTCGCATTCTTCTGCGGCTACAACGGCGTTTCCCCCGACTCACAATTTATGATTTGGTCGCGAAAGCAAATTCTGTCCACGGAGGATAAAAATGTAATCATTAAAGAGATGGGCGATCTGTATCCGGAAACACCAATTCACTGGATGGAACAATCCGAGGAAAAGTGCAACTTTGCCATGCCAACAGAAATTTCCCCAATTGATTATTGTAGTAATTTAAATGGACTTGCAGTCGACCTAAGTGCAGTAAGTATGATGATTGAAGGAGTCTAATGCATAAAGTATATGACGTTCATGATCTTAGGTCGGAGGTCTTTGGTATGAGACGGGTCGTGGTAATGAAGTGAACCAGTCGTGCAAGGAAATCTCAGTTCCTCGAAAGGAAAGTGCGGAGAATACGATCGATGTTGCTATTGAATACTTTGACTCTTCTGATGGCAAATGGGAATCCACGAAGAAAAGAATAACCTTTCCCTGGGACACAAACACCCAACATGGTACCTTCAAGTGGAAAGAATTCACCCGACAGACCATTACCTATAAGCTTATCAGATTGATAAACACCAATTTCGCATTCTTCTGCGGCTACAACGGCGTTTCCCCCGACTCACAATTTATGATTTGGTCGCGAAAGCAAATTCTCTCCACGGAGGATAAAAATGTAATCATTAAAGAGATGGGCGATCTGTATCCGGAAACACCAATTCACTGGATGGAACAATCCGAGGAAAAGTGCAACTTCGCCATGCCATAGGCCTTGGCCCTCCTCAGCTATATTTAAAATCCATTTGGCGAGGATCAAAATTTAGTTCAATTATTAAAGATTAAATTTTTCAAATCATTTTTTCCTTACTTAGCAATGCTTTTATATGATATTTAATTTCAACAAATAAACGTCCAAAGAAGTTTTACTGCAGTTTAATTTGTCTTTAATTGCCTAACAATTTAATTAACTGAATAATTTATTTACTCCCCTTTTAGTTACGTTTATTGTCCTTGTGTTTTTAAATAGAAACACGCTTTATTTACTAATACATTTATTATGATGATTGATACCTATTCTCATTATTTGTATTATTCTGATGAAGTAATTTATTTAGCTTTCAACTGTTAAACCTTAAAGGGAAACTAATCAGACAACACTCGTTGTCTATAAGGCATTAACCCTTCATATCTTACTATAATTTTACAGAATTATTTACCAGAAAGGTTTCTATAGATACAAGTAATGAGTATTGCATTTACTGTAGACATAAGAAAATAATTATAATGAATCCATTATAAAATTATTTCTAATTCAAAAAAGTATCAATAGAATTTCATAAAATCTGTTAAGCTAAAAACATAAAAATATAATACTGTAATAAATAATGAAAAAAGTTTATGTTTAAAAAGATACATTGTAAAAGGAAAATATTAATTATTAATCATTTTAATTATTTAAAATTATTCCTGAAAATAACAAATTTTAATTCTACGCCTTATTTATGGAAGAGCAAAAATATATATTATTAAAAGAGTTCATAAGATTTATTAAGAAATACTGAACACCATTTATTTTTTTAAAAATATATATAAAATCCAACGTATTTTCAATACTAAGCAATGTTTTCTTCAGTGTAAATTTATGACGGATATAAACTATATCTGTGAAATTGATAAGATGCAATAACGGAAACATTACTATTTAAGTTCGAGTTCGACAAAAATTTGATCAGTTGCTTAACAGACTTCGCAGAGTGCAGATCTCTAAATTTGCCATGGATGGTAAAAGATTATTAGTGGTGCTAGTGGTGCTGGTCTGCTCCATGCACAGCATTTGGTCGCAGACAACAACAGAAATATCACCAGAAACAACAGAAAAATTCCCAATTGATTATTGTAGTAATTTAAATGGACTTGCAGTCGACCTAAGTGCAGTAAGTATGAAAATTGGAGGAGCATAATGCATAAGGTATATGACTTTCATGATCTTAGGTCGGAGGTCTTTGGTATGAGACGGGTCGTGGTAATGAACGGAACCAGTCGTGCAAGGAAATCTCAGTTCCTCGAAAGGAAAGTGCGGAGAATACGATCGAAATTGTAATTTCGTACGTTGAATCTTCTAATGGCGAGTCTGCGAAGCATACGATGTCCTTTCCCTGGGACATTAACACCCAAAATGGCATCTTCTCATGGCACAGGTCCGATTTATCCATGCGGCTCTTTACCTATAAGCTTATCATATTGATAAACACCAATTTCGCGTTCTTCTGCGGCACCGATGGCGTTTCCACCGACCCACAATTTATGATTTGGTCGCGAAAGCAAATTTTGTCCACGGAGGATAAAAATGTAATCATAAAAGAGATGGGCGATCTGTATCCGGAAACACCAATTAACTGGGTGGAACAATCTGAGGAAAAATGCAACTCCGCCATGCGAACTGTCGGCGGAGCACTTGGACCATTGGCCTTGGCCCTCCTCGTCTATCGCAGGAATTTTTAAAATCTATTTGACGAAGATCAAATTTTTATTAATTATGAAAAGATTAAATTTTAAAATCATTTTCTCCTTATTAAGCAACGATTTTATATGATTTTTAATTTTAACAAACTAATCAGACAACACTCGTTGTCTATCAGGCATTAACCCTTCATATCTTACTATAATTTTACAGAATTATTTATCAAAAAGGTTTCCATAGATCTACAAGTAATGAGTATTGCATTTATTGTAGACATAAGAAAATAATTATAATGAATCCATTATAAAATTATTTCTAATTCAAAAAAGTATCAGTAGAATTTCATAAAATCTGTTGAGCTAAAAACATAAAAATATAATACTGTAATAATTAATTAAAAAAGTTTAAGTTTAAAAAGATATATTGCCAAAAGGAAAATATTAATTATTAATCATTTTAAATATTTGTGTATTTAAGTTCTACAAATCCATTGTTAAAAATATATAAAATCGAATTATTTTCTTAGTTGAAGAATAAAAGTAAACATTTCAAATGATTAATAAAATGAAAAGATTGTTAAATAAAATAAAAATAATATAAATTGTCAACTATTAATTAACAGCTGTAATATGCTCTTTATTCTTTACTTTATCTTTTTAAATAGCAAGTCATGATTTATTTTCTGAGGAGTGTCATGATTAGGATTTATGAGACAGATAACAACGGAAATATTTGCCAATTAAAAGTAAATTCTACGTATTTAATCATCCAGGCATCAAGTATCACTTTTAGTTGACTCAAAAAAAACCTTAAAAGACTAATATATATATTTAATTCCATTCTCGAACTGGCCTTTTACAAAGTAATATGCCAGATAAAATTCTATTACTCAATTCAACTTAGCTCGCTGCAGTAGGTTCTATCCGCTTTTATAAACAAAAATAACATTAGATAATTTTAATAAAAAATATTTTATAATTTCTTTAATCTGAAAATCATTTTATGTAGATTAAGAACCAACCGACTTGCTGATGTTAATTAAATTAATATGCAAAAACGTTTATTATAGTCATTAACACGATTTTAAATTAGTTTTAGGTGGTAAATTGCAATAATCATTTAAAATATATCTCTCAGTGTACACACACACACGTATCATCGATAAAACCAATCTATATAAATAAGATAATAATACCGTATTTTATTATTTAAGTCGAATATTGAACAGAGTTCTATCAGTACCTGTGTAAATTCGCTACGGTTAAGAACATAAATTTTACCATGGTTTGTAAAAGCTTATTAGTGGTGCTGGTGGTGCTGGTATGTTCCATGACCACTGCTTGGTCGCAGATAACAACAGAAAAATCACCAGAAACAACAGAAGTATCCCCAATTGATTATTGTAGTAAATTCGATGGACTTGCAGTCGACCTAAGTGCAGTAAGTATGAAGATTGGAGGAGTCTAATGCATAAAGTATATGACTTTCATGATCTTAGGTCGGAGGTCTTTGGTATGAGGCGGGTCGTGGTAATGAAGTGAACCAGTCGTGCAAGGAAATCTCAGTTCCTCGAAAGGAAAGTGCGGAGAATACGATCGATGTTGCAATTGAATACGTTGACTCTTCTGATGGCAAATGGGAGTCCGCGAAGAAGACAATAACCTTTCCCTGGGACACAGACACCCAAAATGGTATCTTCAAAAGGAAAGAATTCTCCCCGGAGCCCATTACCTACAAGCTTATCGGCTTGATTGACACAAATTTTGCATTCTTCTGCGGCTACAATGGCCAATCCGCCCAACTCTTCACGATTTGGTCGCGAAAGCAAGTTCTGTCGACGGTGGAGAAAGCAGTGGTTCAAACAGCATTTGTCAAACTGATTCCAGAAGCAACCATTAACTGGGTGGAACAATCCGAGGAAAAGTGCAACTCCGCCATGCGAACCGCCGGCGGAGCACTTGTCGCATTGGCCCTGGCCCTCGTCATCTATCGCAGGAATATTTAAATCTATTTGACGAACATCCAAATTTAGTTCAATTATTAAAGATTAAATTAAATCATTTCCTTATATGTATATAATTTCAATAAATATACGTCGAAAGTATTGTTATGGCAGTTTAATTTAACTTTAGTTGTCTAATTCCAACAATTACTTTTCCCTTTTTTAAATGATTTGTTTCTAGTTGTTTTTGGTGTCTGTTAATCTTATCTTTTCAAATAGATTGACACGCTTGATATACTGACAACTGCTTTGATTAGGATTGATAACAATGGGAATTACAATTACTAATCAACTCAAAGTTCGTATGATGATTGATGTGAATTGCAATTATTTGTATTAATCTGATGACGGTGTCCTAAAAACTTCCCCTTCAATTGATATTTCAGAAAACTAATCAGACAACACGCGTTTGTCAGCCATTAAACTTTTATCTTTATGATAGGATGGAGTATCAGATAAACCTCGATAGATTATCGAGAGTATTACGCAAAACCCAAAGAAGCAAAGAAAATAAATATAAGAAATCATAAACAGCATTAATTTTATAGTATTGTCAAAGAAAATATTAAAATAAAAAAAATATATATACGAGGGTGGTCTGAAAAGTTTCCGACCTAATAAAGATACAAGACATTTTTCTGATGTTTTATTTTTTATTTTTCAACATAGTTTCCTTGTAATTTTATACACTTCTCCCAGCGATGCTCCCATCTCTGTAACTCGTCCAAATAGTACTCGGCGTTTTGCTCTGCAAAATAATTGTTCACAAAGGTGATTGCCTCTTCATTTGACGAAAATCTCTGTCCTCCGAGCACAATTGTCAGATGAGGGAACAAAAAGAAGTCGCTTGGGACTAGATCTGGTGAGTAAGGCAGCTTTCTCATGCCTAAATGTTGATTTAATATGTGACAAACACGTTCCTTAGACATCTTCATAACCTCTGCTATCTCTCTCACTTTAATTCGGCGGTCGTCTAGCACCATTTGGTGAACTTTGGCGACGTTATCGTCGATTGTTGCAGTTTTTGGACGTCCCGAACGTCTTCATCGTCTTCCAAGCTCTTACGGCCACGTTTAAATTCAGCTACCCAAAATTTCACTGCGGTAAATAATGGTGCAGAGTCCCCATACACAGAATCTAAATTATCTTTCATTTGCGTAGGCGTATTGCCTTTCAAAATCAAATATTTTATGACAGCTCGATACTCGATTTTGTCCATTTTCCAAATGACTGTTACATAAGAACTGCGCGTCCAAAATGGCTGAAACTTTGGTGAGTAACTGTCAACAGATGAACAATGAAATTCACTTGCTTTTATGTACGAGTGTTGCCATCTTCAGATTGAGGTCGGAAACTTTTCAGACCACCCTCGTATATATTTTATTAAAGTTAATACAAAAAAAGATTATGCTATAAAAAGACTCATTATAAAATGAATTATAATAATCAATAAGAATCTTTATAAAGCATTTTAAATCATACATATCAAACTATTATGATATATTTCTTTCAGTGCACATTTATGGTATACGGAAATGTACCATCAAGATAAGCGGCAATAAATAAATATATTATATAACTTTAGTTATTGTATAAAATCGATCAGTCGCTCAACAAACTTGGCAGAGTGCAGTTCTCCAAATTTGCCATGGATAGCATGAGATTATTAGTGGTACTGGTGGTGCTGGCCTGTTCCATGCACAGCGTTTGGTCGCAGACAACAACAACAACAGTAAAAATATCATCGACAACGGAAATAACACCAGAAATAACAACGAAAAAACCGTTTGAGACTTGTACCACATACGAAGGAACCCAAATCGATCTGGAATCTGTAAGTAAAAGAAGCTGCTTCGCCCAAAGCACATGGCTAATATCCATTCTATGCTTTTAGTTCGGAGGATACTGGTATGAGACAGCCCGGGCTCCCGCCTTCGATGACACGCAGTGCCTGAATATCTCGGTTTCAGACACGGTCAGTTCGGATAATAAGATTGAGCTGCAGTTGGAGTACGTTGACGCCTCAGATGGCAAATGGGAATCCGGCAAGGAGACGGCCTCGTTACCCTGGAACACACAGGCACAGCAAGGTATATTCAATTATTGCATTGGACAATCCGCCTGTCTGCCCATCACCTACAAGCTGGTCAGCACGGACAGCACCACATACGCCTTCTTCTGCGGCTACATAGGCATCGCACCCGTTCCCCTCTTTAGGGCCTGGACACGTGAGCGACATCTGTCTCCCGAGGAGAAGACGGCGATCCAACAAAAGTTTGTCGAAGTTGGACAAGGCTCAAAAATGGTTTGGGTGGAGCAATCCCTGGAAAAGTGCAACAACTCAGCAGTTCACAGAGCCGGCTTAGCACTTGTCGCATTTGCCTTGATTCTTGCTATTTATCACAGAAATATTTAAATAATTATTTATTTAAGCAACAGGCAACAAAAGGGTCAAAAGAATAGAAAAATGTTAAAAACTTACAAATTATGGCCTGAAATAATAATTATGGCACAGCCATAAATGAGAATTTTGCAAATTTTCCACTCTTGCATAATTATCAAAGGTGAACTCAAATGGAGAAGTTGCGGTTCCTTTGATTTTCTATTGGTCTTTAGATAATTACTGTAAATTGGGGTTATATAAAAACCACTCGATTAAATTGCGGGTTTATTACGACTATTTACAAAATTATTGAGCGGAAATTGTTATTCAAATGTGATAAAAATTTGTGTGTTTTATCGATTCGATATTTATTATGTCAGAGCCAACAAATGTCAAATTTCATTATTGGTTAAATACAATAACCAATTCCGGTTGACGTAATCAGGTAAAACGATGACGGTGACCAACTATTTTTGGGATGCCACAGGTGGAAGTCGAGGAAACGATGACTAACCATTCTCTCAGTTTATATGTGTGTGTTTGTGTGTGCGCTTGTGTGTGTGTGTGTGTGTGTGTGTAAGATAGAGTTTTGGGCTTGTGGCCATAAACAAATTGACGCCCGCCGCTTATCATCATAAACGTTATGTCGCAGGGGCATGTGCAGGAAGCGTTATCTGCTCGCACTCAGTTGCCACTTGCCGGTTTCCCAATGCCACCCAACCCAGCCCAGCCAGCCAGTCAGACAGCCAGCTTATTATCAAAAGTCAGTCAATGCCGCATCACAAACACACACACACAGAAAAACACACTCGGGGAAACAGCTTCATTTTGACCTGCTGCCCTAAAAGGGGGTTGCACACAGCGAGTGGGTGGTAAGTGGGTGGCGAGTGGGTGGTGATTTGGTGTCTGCTTGTTTGTTTTGCACGGGGTGGGTTTTTTTTCTTCTCTTTTCTTTTTCTGCTCGAGCCCCCGATTTCGAATTGCTGCTGAGTAAACAACTTCTTTATCGTTGCGATACACGCCGCAGTCAGATAAATACGAGCACGCTGCGGCGCAGGGGATTGTGGCAGCAACAACAGCAACAACAACAGCAGCAACAACAGCTTCAACAGCCACTGTGATATATTGTGATTTAAAATAGAAATTAATAATTCAATTATGCATCAACTGGGCAGCTCTTAATTCTCACACGGCTCTCTCTATATTTCTCTCTCGCTCTCTCTCTCATTCTCTCTCTTTTTCTTTCTCTCTCTCCACTCCTGCTCTTTTTTATTTGGCCTGGCCACAGCTGTGGCATTTTGTTTGTATGGCAGCCAAATTGCCGTGATTTCATTCAATTTGTCGCAGCGGCAACATCGGCAACAGCGGCAGCAACAAATGTTGCCACTTGCTGCCCAAATTGTTTTCGTTTGGCAGCTTGAAACCAAACCGCCCCAGCCCCCTCTGGCACCATCCTCTTCACACAGCTTGTGCAAAATGCTCAAAGAAAGATATGAAAATAGCAGCTAAAATCAAGTCGAAGATTTTATACACTTGCATTGAATTTTATTAATTTAATTGATCTTGTATTATATATATATTATTTGTAATAAAGGATACATTCTTCTCGAATTTTAGGTAAATAAAATTAACTTTTCATTTGTATGAATTGGCTTAAGCCAATTTTAAAAATTAATTTCATTTCGCTCTGTAGAAAAATTCCATTTTAAATTATTTAAATTCTATTCACAAAAATAGCATTTTGGGATGTGTTTTACAGCGTTTTTCAAAAGTTGTGATCTATTTGGTATTAACTCGATTTGTTTCTCGAAATGTATGCAACAGTTTTGGGCCGTATTATTTCATGGGTTTATTTGGTATCAAATTGCGTGATAAAATGTAACCAACCCAAAGGTGAAATGAAAAGAATTCGCTGTGTCCAACACCCACTGTGGCACACCTCATCCTCCAGCTGCCCCGCCCATGCTGACAACCACACCCACACCCCACACCTAGACACATCCACACCCATTGGGAACGTCAGCTGCGTCGGTGTTCGGGATTCGCTGTGTGCCAATGCACAATTGTTGTTTGTACGAGAAAATCTCGCCTAATGGCGTTTTACATTATTTGCCGCCTGATGTCGACGTCGACGTCGAAGTCGACGTTGTCGCTGCTGCCACAGCCAAATGTTACCAAGAGTGGCAATGCCTGAGTTGGAGTCGGAGATGGAGTCGGAGACGTAGACGGAAACCGAGACGCAGACCAGTTGTAACAGCAGTTGCCAGTTGCTACGTTGATTTCAGCATCTCACTCTCTCTCCCCCTCACTCTGTCACCCCCTCCCCCAGTCTATCTCTCTCTTTCTTTCTATGTGAATCGTTCTCGCCAAATGCGCTACGTCAAAGTTTGTGGTTAGGGTTCTTCGGTTTTTGCCTGTGGCAAGTTCCTTGCAACTGGCTTGTGGCCTGGCCATAAGAAGTGTTGTATGTGTGTAAACGTGTGTGTGTGTGCGTGTGGGGGGTGGACAGTATTGTGGCCAAGCAGCCGTAAGATGAATGGCCACTTATTACCAAAGCTGGTTGTACTCAAGTTCTGATGGTCAATTTTGATAGCCATTGTTGTGATATTGAAATGTTGCAGCAACTATGCCAAATTTACGTTGATCGATAGATAAATGCTTGGTCAAATGGCCAAAATGGACCAGGCGGAATTTCATTAGTCAGATCAACTACTGATTACTTTGAGAAATGTGTCATGATTTATGCAGACTTTTCTTAATTAATATATTATTTCGAAAAAATTTTTTTTTCTCAATATATGAAATTTTTCGCATTAAATATGTAATTTTAAAAATTTAAAACTCAAGGAATAATATAATATTAAAATGTAGTTTATTTGATGCTTAGAAATAAGTTTTTACTGGAATATAAAATATTGTTTGTATTACGAAATATTCATCTCTAATTTTTATCTGTAATTTCATTTTTATATTTATTCAAAGATTTCTTCAGAACAAACGAACTGAAAGAAACAGTTTTATTCGAAATCCTTATCTTATTTCAAACTGTCCTTAGGGGCATGCCACACGCCACACACCACACACCACACTCCTTTAGAATACACACAGACTGCTTTGGTCCATTGATTGTAAGCGCATTCCCATGTCGCACATAATCCAGCACAGCTGAAAAAAGGCAAAAGAAGTAGAATCCCAAATCCCCTATATACCGAATACGAAATCGCCTTTAATTTGCTCGTTCATATTGAAGCTGCGAAGGGGTAGATGGGGGTGGTAAAGTAAGTGCTCGTAGGGTAGTGTGTGTGTGTGTGTGTGGTTATAAGCATTTGACATGGTGTGAACACGCGCATAAGGCCATTTCAATGGTTTTCAAATGCACGACAACTGTCAGTAAGGGTGGGGGTGGTGGTGGGAGCGAAGCGTTATGTTGCCCCCATCTGTCGCTCCATCAGTGTGTGTGTGTGTGTGTGTGTGTACAATTGGTTGGCAATTTATTTAAATATCGGCACGCAGTTGGAAACGCAATGCCAACTGGAATTTCAAGCCAAGTGAAACACATTTCGTAAATACAACAAAACAGCAACAGCAGCAGCAACAACAACAATAACAACAAGTACTGAGAAATTTCGACTGCCAAGCAAGCTGGCGAAATGGAATTTTTTCAGCTGCCGCCAGCAATGGAGGGAGGCTGCTGCGGCTGCGACTGCGACAGCGACAGCAGCTGATTTTAATAGCCCAGCGGGGCCAAATGCCGGCTGCTGCCAGCCGAAGCTAAGGAGGAAGAAGTGCTGCAAACTGCGACCGATGTCTGTAACAGCAGTCGTTGTTTTTGTTGTTGTTTGATAAGCCAATGTGGTGTGTGTGAGTGTAGCAGCTGAACAGCTGTTTCTGACGCGAACACAACAACTGCGCCGGCGCCTTGCATTATGCAGGCGAACGCAACCGAAGCAAGATACGAAGCTGCTGCTGCGAAGAAACGAACGACGACGCGACGAACGGAACGACACGACGAAAACGAAACATGTGCGAGACGACAGACGACGACGACGACGACTACCTGAGCAAATTGAAACTGAAACGGCGCTCACAAACAAATTCAACTTTCAACTGAGCGGACGTCACGCAGCCAAACAGCGGCAGCAGCAGCAACAGCAGCCAGCCAGCCAGCCAGTCAGCAGCAGAGGCAGAGTTCCTCTCAATTTGACGTCTTGTGTGAGCGATATTTGGAATTCGGAATTCCATAGTCACAGCCGCCATCCAGCTTCAGTCGTTTGGCAGTGGCCCGACATGCCGGTACAAGAGACGCATCAACGTTTTCGTTCACGCCAACAATTGTTGTTGTTTGTTTGCGTCGCGCCGCGTCGCGTTCAAAGCAACAAATAAAAAGTATTATTAATTGGCGGCACCCGGAATTGTTTATTGTATTGTATTGTATTGTGTGCAATTGCTGCTAGTGAAATACACGCCCATTGCAGCTGGCAAAGTCGCGCGCGCGTTTTTTAGTGGGTGTCAACAGCATCAAATGTATCTCAAAGATACGCAAACAATGCAACAACAAACCATTTAAGTGCATCAACAACAATAACAATTAATACCAAAGCAAACGTATATTATAAAGAATTACCAAAAAAAAATACATAATTATAAAGAAGAAGTCAACGGCAGCCAAAATGGTAAGTCAATGAGCCACATGCAAAGTATCACAAAGATGCGCATCTGTTTAATATGTGTGTGTGTGTGTGCGTGTGTTGTCTCCCCTCTCCTAAGCCAATCGAGAGCAACACATGTTGATTGTCCACGCAGCGCCAGCTGTCCCAGGCCATACGCTCTCAAATTGCAGATATATATACAGATAAAAATATATATATATATATATATTTAAGTATATCTGGAATCTGGGCAGCTGCGCGTTTTTCTCTTTAAAAATATCTGAATTACGAAGCATCTGTTTTTTATTTGCGCAAATATTTGGCCCAAAACACAGCGCAACACAAAGTTGGTAGTAGTACAATTCAAGTGCTTCACATTTTTGCATTGCCCCGTGGAAGAGGAGGAATAATTCGCAGAGAATTCGTTTTGTCAGTTTCACGTGCGAAAAATTATAAATTACGAGTATTTTGTTCCCCCTCCTCTTCGCATACTTTTTCTTCTTCTCTTTGTCACGTGTATGTGTGTGTGTGTGTGGATAGTGTTGTCGGAGTATGCGGAAGTGGCTGGCAGCCAATGACTTTGGCCGCCGTCTGTTTCTGATGGCCTTGGACTGCGAATCTCAACTGCAAATAATTGCAGCTGGCTGCCATTCCCAAAAGCCGCCTTTTGCTCCCTAAAGCAGCACTTTTACAGAAGCCCAAATCCAAAACTTCTACCAAATGAAATATGACAACAACAGAGACAGCAGCAGCAGCAGCAGAATTAAATATATTTGTGAATGGGATATGATTAAAAATCTATATATATATATTTATAGCAATCCAATGTTGCATAATGGGAATTATCATTGGAATGTTTATGTATATTTTCAGCGTGTCAATAAATTGAGTGCTTTGAAAGTTCATTTAAAATTGCGTCAGTCACAATTTCAGAATATTCAAGACAGACTCAAGAAAGCAAATCTTAAGAATATAAAACAGACTTGAAATGTTCTGGATTTGATAAGACTTAAACCAAGTTTTTTATTATATTTCTTAGTTTATAAATTGTGTAAAAAAAGTTTCTTTTTTATATGCTTAAAGATACTCAGGACAACATTTGTAGACAATATTCACATAAATAAATAAAACTAAAATAACCAAACCAATTTAAATTAAGTGGCCAATAAGCCTTCAAATCGATTAAGTTTGGCTCACACGTGCCAGGGATAAGGCCAGAACAGAATGTGTCAGATTGCAGCTGGCCAAATGTTTACGTACAATTTAAGTGCGCTGGTTTCTAACCAATTTTGGCAATACAGACACAGTTGGGCCATCTGCACTGGCAGCTGCCACAGCTGCTGCTGCCACTGCTGCTGTTGCCTGAATGAGTCATTGGGCAAAGCACCTGGCTCTGCGCGATTCAGCCTGGCCTTGACTAGGCGGCAGCTGCAAAACGATCTGCACTTGTGCACACCGCGGAAGTGTGTGTGTGTGTGTGTGTGTGTGTGCGTGCGAGTGTGTGTGCGAGTCTTTTATATAGGTAACGAGTGCAAGTGAGAGAGCGTTTCTGGTGCGGTTGAAACAGCTGCCGTTTTGCCTTTTTGGCCTGAATCGTCTGCCTGCCGATTGGTTTTTTGCTGCGTTCAGTGCAAGTCTGTCGGTCTGTCTCTCTGTCTGTCTGTCTCTCTGTCTCTGTGTCTGTGGCTGCCGCAACACCTGCGTAAACATTTTAACAGCTTGCGGGCTCAGCAAAGTGCTCTGCTCTGCTCAGCATACCCTTCGGCACACAGGGTATGTTAATAACTGTTTTGCGGCTTTCGAGTTATTTAAACTTATAATTCAAAAAGTTGTTCTTTAAGTTGTCGTACAATAAAATTATGCTTATTAAATAACGAGCTTGAAAAATGACCATAAATTGCATACATTTCGACAGGTCATTTTTCACGTTAATCATAAGTCAAAAATTTATTTATCATATGAAAATAATATCCATGGGAGTTATTATATAATGCGGGGCTATTTTTTTTATTTAAATTATGCTTTTGAAGTTAATTTTTGAAAGGTTTTCAAGTTGATATATAAAATTGAGTTTTGTTAAATTAATATTGCACTTTATTTATTAATATTTAGCTTAGAATTACGAATACAAAATTAGTTTTTGATTTTAGGGTTTCATAATTTTTTTACACTCCAAAAAAGTAGAAAAAACATAAATATCAAAGTATTCTTAACTAAAAAATTGTAAATATACAGAAATAAATTCAACGCATAAAATTAATATAAATTGTGTGAATATTTTGGTATTTTGGAGAGTATTAAGATTTCAGTTAGGCATTGAAGAATTACCCATTTGCACAACATGCAGTTGTTTAAACAATACAAAATGTGCCCTGCTGCGAAGCCGAAGTATGCTAATAAATTAAGCCAACAGAGTGCTCGCAATTAGCCTTGGCTGAAGGAGTGCTTCAATTAGCAGGTTCGATTGTGCAACTGGTCTAAACTGGAGCTGGAAATCAACGCTGGCAGTCTTTGGCTAACTGATAGATGGACAGATATTTTCATATTGAATAATGCATTGGATGGGCGGATTGTTTGACTGCTAAATTGCTGTATTGACGGGCTGATTAGCTGGAAGCGAATTCGCCGATTTGGTGCATTTCAAATTGACAGTGCGAAGTGAAAAGGGCAAAGTGATTAAGGTAATAGCCAACAGTCGATAGTCGCTTTTAGCCAATCAGCTGAAATGCACATGACAAGTGCAGCTGTTGATATTTATTTTTTAATGTGCTGCTGCTGCTGTTGGTACTTCTTAGCGCAACGTGTCACATGTGGCATGCAATACGTGGCATGTGGCTCTGCGCCAATAGCACAACAAAGAACAAAAAAAAAATATCCCTGCCCAGCCATCCATCAAGCGCACAATCAATCATTACCGCAGCAAACTTGGCCCAAACCACCCACCCACACAGCCAGCCAGCTCGCTCAGCCGGAAGGATATAAAGTTGTTGACGGCATTTTCACACCTTGGCAATTAAGCGACACGCCCACGAAAAAGAGGCGATGTGGCGCCTAGGCGACATTGACTAATGAGCCGCCATTTTGCTTGGCGGCTAAACAGCTGAGACAACAACAAATGGCGACCGGAAATAAGTCAATTTACTTATTAGCAGCAAACAAAACACAAAATTCAGCAAAAACAATTGCCCAGTTTTCAGTTCTCTCAGCTCGAAGCACAAAGCCAAACAAAATGCCAAAAATATGTCACTAACACTCAGCTACACACACACACACACACACACGTACCAGTGCACAAATATGTAACTGTGTGTGTGTGTGTGTGTGCATACGGTTAATCGAAAAAGTCAAAAGCAAATAATTCATCGTGAACCTGAACCTGCTTCTAGTATTCTTTGTATTTATATTTTATTTTTTTATTTTATTTTTTTATTTTTATTTTGCTTTTCATTTTTGCGTATGCTGCAAGTGGCAGCTTATTAAAAATGCGCAAAGCAGCAGCAGCAGCAGCAGCAGCAGCAGCCCGCACAGAAGCCAACCGCAATTGTTCTCTTTTAAGGCCAAAAAATGTCATAGAAAAAGTTGAAATTATTTCGCAATGTGTAGAAAAAAAAACAATTCATTCTGAAAGCTGACTAAAGAGTGTTTAATATAAATAAAACTTGTTTAACTCAACTATAAATAGACCAAGCAAAGTTTGTTTTTGACTAAAAACCATAAGAAGCTCTGATTCTTAGGATTGTTGCCAAGCAGCAAATGTAGTTGGTTTTTTTTTTTGACTTAAAAATTACTTACAAAACCGTAGATTGAAGCTGATAATGCAAATCCTTTTGCAGTATTAATTCTGTAAACAACATTGATGCGGCTAGGTTGGAGTGTATAGATGCACCATGTTGCACGTTGAAGGACGTCAGCTTTTATTATAGAAGTAATAAATATTATAATTAGTTTTAGCACAAACAATTTACATATTTATTTGACTTTCTCTACAAATAAAGCAGCTATAAATAAACAAGTCAACAGCTGCCGTCAGTCAAATGATGAGTTTTGTCCAAGTTTTCGAGTCATTAAGAAAACTGAATGACAAGGGTTCTTGCTCGATTTTTAGAAAACTATGTTATAGTTTAATATATAATAATTTATATTAATGTATACAAATATACAAATACAAATACAAATCTGTGATGTTTTAGCTTTATATGTTTAATACTTGAGAGCTTGTAAGTAAATAAAATGTTTAATTCAATGCATAAAAGTAAATTCCAATGACTTGTCATAAAATAGATTAAATAACTTTTTAAAATGTAAATTTTCTCTACAGTTAAGAAGAAATGTAGCAAAAATGTATCCATTCATTTAGACAGTTAAACATTGGCAATATACACACTTGCAAACCAAAAAAAAAAAAGACAAAGCTGAGTTGGGAGATGAAGAAGAAGAAGAGGAAGAAGATGTGCAGCTGTGAAATGCGTCATGTTGTCCATTTTCACACCACTCACCACTTCTTCTGCCCCCTCCCCCTCCGTACCGTACCGCCCACTCAACTAACCAGCAATCCTTTAGCCTCAACTGACGCCTCTTATGTTTTAAACATTGTCGACAAAAAAAAAAAAAAACTAACAGAAAAAATAGAATAGAAGAAAGAATAAATAAAAATATAAAACAGCCACGACTAACGGCATGTCCAGCGCAGATACAGCATCAGTGTGGCCTTATACCCTTATGCCACTCTTAATACCCTTACCCCTTACCCCTTTTGCCTATTGCCTTTTGCCTTTTCCACTGCTTCTTTGCCGCTTGGCAAGCGACCAAATTGTCTGCTGCTGTTGCTGCTGCTGCTGCTGCTGCTGGTTTTGCTTTGGGCCAAAAACATTTGAATTGAATTTGCAGCAGCAACTGCCTCAATTTCCAGACACGCTGACCTTGTCACACATACATACACACACACACACACACACACACACACACACACAGAAGGGGCGACAACGTCGCAGCTGCCGCAATATTTCTTGCGCCAGATGAAACGCAGATGATGCCTGGCAACGGACAAAGTACAAGGGAGCAACAAGAGCAGCAACTGAAAAACTGCGCACGCCAAGTGGCAACAGCTGCCAGTTTAAGTATAACTGCCTCATATTCCCCCCTCTCCACTCTCTCTCTATGTTGCTCTATCTTTCTGTCTACCCCTCTCTGGCATTGCTTGCGTCTTGTAACTTGTCATGGCACAGTTGTTCGAGCTGCAACTCAAGTGCCGGCAACAGATTTTTGCTGTTACTGCCCCAAAAGTTGCTGCCATTGCTGCTGCTGCTGCTGTTGCTGGCATGTGTTGCTGCCGTTGTTGCATTGATTTTTGCATATGCCCAAAAAAAAAAACAGTGCAGATATTGAAAGAAGCAGAGCACATTTCACAGGTGCTACGTCAGCAGCAGCAACAGCAGCAACAGCAGCAGCAACAGCTGCAGTCGCTGCTGTCATTTGCAATTTTTTTAATTGAAAAACGACAGCAACAACAACAGGGGCAGCAGCAGCAACAGCAGCAACTGTCGAGTGCAGCCCTGGCCAAGACAGCAACGTCAGTCCCAATGGCACGTGCCAACATGTGTTGCCTGCTTCCTTCCGCAGCACTCACCGCCTGGCCTCACGACTGTTGCAGACAACTTGGCTGCACAAGCAATCAACAACAGCAGCAGCAGCAACAACTGACTGCAGACATTCAGCGACAACAACAACAGCAGCAACAACAAATGCGGCACGTGCTGCGTGCAGCACACTAACTGAAAACGCTTTTCCAATCAGACAATCGTAATAACAACAACAACAAGCCAAAACCAGCTAGCAAATCTTCAATTGTCCAGCAACGGGACTTCGTTTCGTTTGAAAATTGCATTTACAGCAACAGCAGCAGCCACAGACACACCAGCAACAGCAGCAGGAGTAACAGCAACAGCTGCATAATTGAAATGCTGGCTGGCAACATGTGGCAAACAGTCGCATTCTGTGGCTGCCAAATGTTCTAGCTGCAGCTGCAACAACAACTGAACTGGTCTGGACTGGACGGGACTGGACTGGACTGGCTAGTTAATGGCCAGGCGGAACATAAAACAGTTCATATCGGAAATAAAACAGACCATAAAAGCCGATTAAGCGCGACACTCGCTCAACTGTTTTTCCTGCTGCTGCTGATGTTGCTGCTGATGTTGCTGCTGCTATTGTGTTGTTGGTCGCTGTGACACGCCATTATCTTATTATGCCTGACACACACACACAGTCAGGCAGTGGCAGTGGGTAAGGAAGTAAGCAGAAGAGGCAGACACACGTGCGGTGACTAGTGCTAAATTGTTGCTGCTGCTGCTGCCGCTGCTGCTGCTGCTGCTGCTGCTGCTGTTGCTGCTGCTGACTCTGTGTGTTTGTCTGATGTGTAATTTAAAATGACGTCGATGCTGCGGCACGTTGCAGTGGCACACACACACGCACACACGTTGTTGTGGGCAAACAGACGTACAGCAGCAAATGGCGAGGGTTATTTGAAAAAAACTTAAAACTCAACTTTTGTTGCATATATAAATTAGATGCACTAATTGAATTAATAACTATAAATAAAACTATGAATTGCATCAATGAAATAACATATTTTCTAAATGTAAAACAAAAAATTAAAAATATTAAAATTTAAATATATTTCAAGTAATTTGCAAATGTTGCTAAATAATTTTTATGATGACATTTTCTGCTAGTTGAAAAACTTAAAAACTTAATTAATTTCTGACCACAATAAATCGTTTAAATTTAGTACTTGTGTTTAGAATCAAACTGTTTGCTCTGATGAGCATTTCTTTTTTTTTTTATACAAAAATCTTAAACCTAAATAAAATAAATAAATAAATGAAGCCGCTTGTTAGGCGAACTAATTTTATGTTTATTTATATTAATGGAATCGCTTGTGGGGCGACTCCATTTGATGTTTATTCTTAAATTAGCTGAGCTTTGCAGCGTTTGCAGAGTGACTCTATGTGTGGTCGATTCTTCTTAGAATAGCTGAGATTTACTCTTCTAAGAATGTGATGTTTATTTATCTTAAAATAGCTGATCTTTTACTGCAGCGATCTCATGTTCATACTTAAACAATACTACAACAATTAAATGCACTAATTGAAGAAATATTAATAATTAATAATTAATACTAATAAAACTTTGGCTTAAATGAATTTATTATATTTTCTGTATTATACATTAAATTTAAAATATATTTCAATTACTTTGCAAATGTGGCTTAATAATTTTTATATTTAAAAGAGATCAAATTTTCTACTAGTTAAAATCAAAACATAATTTATTTCTGCATAAAATAAATCATTTAAATTTAGCTTAATTAATTTTAGATATATTTATTTTTAATAATTGTCAGGCAATTATTTAGTTTTAAAATAATTGTGGTCTGCCGTTGGGTGCCACAAACTTCTGTGGCAGCACATTTCACTCACATTTGTAGCTTCATGTGTAATGAAGCAGCTGACGCAGCAAGTTGCAAAAAAAACTTTTTGCTGTAAGGCACGCACACACACACACACATTGAAATAAGTCCCTTTGTCTGTATGTGTAGTTGTTGTTGTTGTAGCTGTTGCACAGGTGTCGTCGCCAGTAATCTCTTCCAGGCGGCGTTGGCGTTGGCGGCCGGCGCCACTTGTGCATAATGACGCAGTCCGCAGAGTCACATACAAAACCTGGACTATGTGTGTGTGTGTGTGCACATATGTGTGTGAACTGGACTCGTCCACGCGGCTGTCATTTACACACACACATACACACGCACACACGTAGCCAGGACGTGAACTGGCAGCTTACAGCTAAAGCACATGCAGCTGTGCTGTGATTTCAACCAACGAGTCCCAAACCCCAAACTCTCAAAAATGCAAAACCCAAAACTGGCTTATAGACGGGCAGTTACCCTCTAACTGTTCTTACCTTCTTTTGTAGACCAAAAAACATTATTCCGGCAGCGAAAATTATGCAGTTAACTGGAAGCAAATTGTTTTATTAACTTGACTCTTTGCGCTGATCAGGAATATATATGATCAGGAATATATATGCCAGCCATTTGTAATATGTGTACAGGGTATAGATATACCCACACAGCTCCTGCCAGCAACCCTTCACAGTTATTTTTGTTGCTGTTGTTATTACAGTTGGCGCGCCTTTTCGTTAACTCTGCCACAACTCCTGCCGCTGCCACTGCCACTGCCTCTGCCGCTGCTGCTGCCTCTGCATACGCTCCTGCTGCCGATTAAGTATATGTGTGTGTGGGTGTGTATGTGTGTGCGTGTGTTTTTGTTAGCAAAAGGGATAAAAGTATAAAATACTTTGCTGTCCAGCCAGCCATATGGCTATTGCGCTGCTGCTGCTTTTGGCCTTTTTTTACACGAATTAAATGAATGTCGTTGAATTTTTTATGATTTGTGTCGAGCCTAATTGAAAATTATGTGCAAGTTGTTGTTGTTGTTGTTGTTGCTGTTGTTGTTGTTGTTGTTGTTGCCACTGTTGCTTTTAATTTGTCATTGCTGGCCTAATAGTTGCCACGCCCCGTGCGTCCCACGTTTAAATAATTACTTTTTCTTTTAGCCAATTTGAACAGCAGCCGTTGCCAAACCCGAGTAAGCCACCCGCATCACCTTCACCCCCCGCCCAACCGCCCAACCGCCCGCCCGCCCGACCGTTTTGTCGTTCCTCTCAAGTTTTGTGGCAAAAGTTCTGCGGGCGACATTTTCCATTTTGGCAGAAACCGAAGGCGCTTTGAAGTGCCTGCCTGGGCAGCTGGGTGTTGGGCGTGCTGTGGTGCTTGCGGGGCGCGGCAAGCGAGGCAGGGGGATGGGGGGCAAAAGTAACTCAAGTTGAAGCCTTAGACGCCTGCTGGCGCCGACAGGCGACAGCTGCTTGAGCGACGACAAGGAGGCGGATGGGTTGGTGGTGGAAAACACAACTGCTGCTGCTCCTGCTCCTGCTGCTCCTGCTCCTGCTGCTGCTCCTGCTGCTGCTGCTACAGCTGCTGTTGCTGACATTTGATTCATTCGTCATAGCCTGCTGCTGCTGCTGCTGTTGCTGTTGTTGTTGTTGTTGTTGCTGCTGTGCCTTTGCTCAGCCGCAGCTGCCAGCCAGCCAGCAAGCCTGCTAAGCTATTAAGTGAGTCAGGCCAAAAATTTAGCACCCCCACCACCCACCGCCCACACTCACCTGGCGCACAACACACACACACCAACACACACACACGAAAACACTTGTTGTTGCCGCTTGTCACGCATGTTTCGCTTTGTTAGTTTCTGCCTGCCTGCTGCTGGCTGCCAGTTGACAAGTGTTATAGACGCCATATGCCGTCTGAATCCGTCATTAGTTGAACCCACAATCTGCATTCCCCCTTACGCCACAACCAGCTCCCACTCCCCAACCCCACCCCCCTCTCAGCAATGGGCTGTTGTCAGCACTTTGGCAAACGGCAGCTGCGTGTCAAGTGTTTGTTTTTAATAGAATTTCATTTGCAGCATTTTTAGTAATTTGCCTGATGCGAAACAGCTGTCCGCCTAACGGTGCGCTCTCTATCATGCTCTCACTCTCTCTCTTTCTTATTCGTACTCTCAGTGTAATAGTCTCCCCCCCTTCTTCGCTAGTGTAAATATTGCCAAGTGCGACGATTGACTTTAAACATTGTGCCAAAAAAAAAACACATACACAAAGAAAACTGTTTTTACACCTTAAGCAAACAGTTGGTTGGTTGGGGCGGAGCGTGCGTTGCGGGGGGCATACCGGAGATTGATCGAAAACATGAATGAAAATGAGCAGATTTCTTCCTTTATGTTGTTTGCTTGTTCTTTTTTTTTCTTCTTATTTCTTGTGTTCTTGTTCTTCTTTTACGCTTTTGTTTATGCAGCCGACAAGCTGCACAAACTCCCACAGCTCGCTCGCTCGCTCAGTTTGCTCGGTTCGCCCAGGTATTTACATATTTTAGTGATAAAAATCAACAAATTTTCCCATGCCACGCTGACCGGACATGAACATGAACGAACACAAGTGCGTGCCACAAAAGGGGTGAATGGAAATGCTTGTTGTGGTTGTAGTGGGCGTGTAGGGTTTGTGCTTAACTGGGTGGTAAGTGGCTGTTGAATGCTTTTTCCTGCCATTCGGCAGTTGTAGCAAATGTTTGCTTGATTGTTTGTGTGTGTGTGTGTGTGTGTGTGTGCTTTTCCAGACAGTCAAACTGTAAATTGGCTCAATTAAATAGGTGTCTCGTTCAGCAATGCAATTCCATTCAATATCTTATTGGCCATGACATTTTTATCTTTCTAGTTCAACGGAAACAAGTATTTCATGATCACACAATTTCTTGTTAATATTTATTATTTTCTGTCGAAAATCTAAGCATGACAAGTTGAAATAAAATCCAATCCATAACTATTTAATTATTTACAGCACCAACTCCCAAATTGAATGTCGAAAAACGGTTTTAGATCTTTGATATTTTTGTTGTTCGTGTTCTGTTTCCCGTTTATTGTATTCTTCCAAAAATCTTGTTTAGACCAGGCATCAAATATGAATCTATTTAATTGTAGTGCAAACATATAATTGGTCATTTAATTGTTTTTAGCCAGATAGAGGATAGTTCAATTTTGTATTTAAATTTATAATGCATTGAAAAAACGTTCACAATTAACATATTAAATATTAATAATTAATTGAATAAATGTTCAATTGTTACATTTCTGATTGATTAAATGCGGTTAAAATTATTTTATTAACAAAACTAAATTTTATGTAAGTGGGAATTATATTAAAATTAAATGAAATAATTTATAATGTAATAATAAATTAGTATCAGTAAATTTGTATGCACAATTAATGTGGTTTTTTTAACTAGGAACTACAGCTGCAACTAATGTGGCACGGTCCCAGGCCAACAGACACTTGCCAAAAACAATCGTGCAGCAAAATGTGGGGAGACAACAGGAAACTCAAGGTTTCGGTGCGCCCAATTTGCATGTCAGAGAACAATTTAATCAAATTGAAATCAAATAATTTGAAATCATAATGTGAGAACTTTGTCACTTGATGTTTTCGTTGAACGCATGGGAACCTGTGCAGGTTGTTGGCCTGGCTTATAATTACAAATTGTTGTGGGGCTTACAATCGCGATTGTTGTTGCTGCTGTTGCTATTGTTACTTTTTGGGGGGAATGGGGCCAACAAAAACAACAACAAAATCAAATAGATTGTTTAAATTTCTCCAACTAATTTGCAACAACTATTTCCAGATGGCGCTCGATGGAAAAGCGATAATTAAGGAGGAGATTACGGAAAAGGACGCATACGACGCGGCAGCCGCAGCAGCGGCAGCGGTCGCAGTTGCCACATCAACAGCTGCCTCATCCGCCTCATCCTCGTCAGTGGCCTCATCAGCAGCAGCAGCAGCAGCAGCGGCGGCGGCAGCAGCAGCAGCGGCAAACACAGCAGCAACTGCGGCTGCAATTAGTCGACGGCTCAAAGGTGAGTGGCATGTGTGTGCAAATGTGTGTGGCAAAATGGGGGCAGGGTAATTGGGAATCGGAAATGTGTATCTGTGAATGTGAATTCAAATGGGCTGGGCACACATTAAGGTGTTTAATTGAAACTTGCTAGCTAGGATTGGGTGTTTGGGTGTTTGGGTGGCACAAGCAACGACCAAGTGCAACCAAGCGGCAGGCACTACGATTGATGGTGTGAACGCCAGCAGCTGTGTGTGTGCGTGTGTGTTGCGTGTGTTAGTGTCAAACAGTGTGAGTGTTTACCAATAACAAATAGCAAGTAAACAGACCAAGTTATTTTGGGCAAGTTAAAGAGAGAATTTCAAGAATGTGAGGTGAAAAGTACTGTTCGAATAATTTTTAATTAGACTTGGCTAACAAATAAATTATAAATTTTAATATATATATATATATTTATATATATAACATTGATTTTGCATATTAGATATATTTTTTAATAATTTAATTATCGCTACTATTAAATTTATTAATGAGTTACAAAAGTGAAGACTAATTTTTTTTTTAATCAATGCTGATTAAAGCTCAATAAATTATTAAATAAAAATCAAATTTTCGTGTAATAGTCAATTTTGTAAAATTAAAACTTTCATTAAGAACTAAAAGTTAATAATTAATATTCAGAAAGTTTACTCAATCATACCAAATAAAAACAGATTTGTTGCTGTAAATAGTTGCTATTTATAATCGAATAATATATTATATTTACCATTAAATGTTGTGCTCAGATTTTACAGTTGCTTTCAGCAGCTGCCGTTTTGCTGCTTTTTTGTAGTTTAACAACTTATTTTTGTCGGTTTCAACTGTTTCCACAGCGAACACAGACAACAGTTAAATTTTGTGTGTGTGGTATCCGATGGCCACAAGGTTTTTCCATTTTAATCTCTCTACCTACCTACCTCCCTCTCTCTGTCGCTCTTTTTGTGCCACTTTGGAGGGTAGCCCCAAAAAATAACAGCCGCTGTTGGCGTTCCCAGCAGCAACATCAGCAACAGCAGCAGCAGCAGTTGCCACATCAGCAACAGCCACAAACCCGCATTTAGGCAAAAAGCGTAGCCCGCTTTTTGGGGGGCTTTTGTATTGAGTGTGTTTTGCTTTGATTGCTGCTGTTGTTGTTGTTGTTGTTGCTGAAATAGTTGCTGTGGTGCGTACCTGCGCCAATTCCCAGGCTCACAATGTGTGCGTGTGCTCTGCATTTAAGGCGCTTAAATTCTATAAAAATAATGCTCTCTAATTAGCATTCAAAACTGAAAAAAAAAAATCGACAAGTTTGTTTAACAAATGTTTGCTGTGTGTTGCAGAGACGCCCACAATAGCAACAGCAATAGCAACAGCAACAGCAACAACAGCAACAGCAGCAACCAGAGCAAAAGCAGTAGCAACTTCATTATGGCCGCCTGCTGATGATGATAATCACAAACAGCACATGATGAATATTTGCCAAAATGATTGTTTTCCCAAATGACTATGCCAGCAACAGCAACAGCAACAGCAGCAACAGCAGCAACAACAACAATAGCAACAACAACAACAACAACAACAAACTAAACTTGCCAACGTTTCGTTTTGTGCGCTCGACTGCAATCTATGGGACGCAGCTGTGCAAATTCTGTTGCCCGCACATAGATATACACACACACACACACTCGTACACACACACACACACAAAGACTGCGCACTGGCCCATGCTGCGTATACGTAACCTTAAATCGATGGTTGCTACTGCTGCTTTTGAAGCTCACTCATGATGTTGATGTTGCGCCAGCCGTTGAGTCTCCCACAATGCCGCATTGCCACACACTCCCCCCCCCCCACACCTCCCCCTAGCCTACACACACACACACACTGACAGACTTAGAAAATTGCCAACATTATGTTTTAGAAAATATGTGAATTGTCAACACAAAATTTTCGTAAATAGTTTTTCGTGGACGAAAACATTTTTCGTATACAGTCACAGCTGGTCAGTTGGTAACCAACTAACTAGCCCCCCTCCCATCCCCCCTCTGTGCTATCACTCTTGGGGCCAGAACTTTGGGTCAGTTGCGGTTTTTGTGGGTCCGAGCAAAACTTTTAAGCCTCAGCCAAAACTGCAATATTTTACAATTGTAAACCAGCCAGTTAGAAACTGAGCTCAGCTTGAATAGAATAGATACAACTACAGATACAGATGCAGATACAGTTATAGATACATATGCAGATACATTTAAAGATACAGATACAGATACAACTGCAGTTACAGATACAGATAAAGTAATAGATACAGATACAGATACATTTAAAGATACAGATGCAGATACAGATAAAGTTATAGATACAGATACAGATACATTTAAAGATACAGATACAGATACAGATATATTTAAAGATACAGATACATATACAGCTGCAGTTACAGATACAGATAAAGTTATAGATGCAGATGCAGATACAGTTATAGATACAGATACAGATACATTTATAGATACAGATACAGATACATCTGCAGTTACAGATATATGGAATGGGCGACACTTGCTACACTTTTATTTATTCTCATCTGTTTTGCGTGTTTTTTTTTTTTTTTTGCATAACAGCCAATTACAGAGCTTGGCGGCGGCGGCGGCGGCATCATGTGATCCATCATTGTCTATGTTTGGCGTTTGATAAGCCGCCGCCAACTCAGTTGAGTGATGCGTCCAACTCGCACTCTACATATACATAACTGGTGTGTGTGCGAGTGTGCGAGTGTGTGTGTGTGTTTGTGTCCCTTCGATTGGCGTGCCTGAATGGCTGTGAAAACACAGCCAGTTGCAGCTGTATCCACAATCATTATCACAAAAGCAAACTGTGCAGCAGCCACAGCAGCAGCAGCAGCAGCAGCAGCGGCAGCAACATCGACTGGCTGCCTTCAACGTCGACATCGTCATCGTCAGCAGCAGTGGCAACATTTGCACGCCACATCACCAAACCCAACGCATTCACCCACACACACCCACACACACTCACACACACACACACATACAATTTCCATTAGCTTGGGCAAACAAAGTTTTGTGTGTGCTTCGTCCCCAATGTGAAACAGGCGACAAAAAAACATTTGCAAACCGAATAACATTTTATGATTGTAGAAAGCTGAAACAAAATTTTGAGACAGACTTGAAAACTAAAATAATTCAATGATGAATATGTTTTAAATAGAATATTTTAATATTGCTAAAGATAAGTGCAAAAATTCAACAAAATTGCGGCAAGAGGCAAATATGAAGTAACAAACAAAATATAATTTAGAAAATGTTAAGCAAAGTTTTAAAAAGACAAATTTCAAATAAAAAATAAATCTTAATTATTTGCTTAAAATTAATTAAAATAAGCGACAGTAAAAATTGCCTTAAATATGTTTAAAATTCACATTAAATATATATTTTCCTTAGCCACAATTAAAAAAAAAATAATTATAAAAGATTTTAAAAGCTTTACAAAACTATTAAAAAAGTAAAGAAATATCTGTTTTGCATTTGCCAGCAGTTGAAAAACCTTTTCTTTTTCACTTGTCGCCTGACAGAGCTGGATTAACCCACAGCACTGTGCCCTGTGCCCCTCATCCATTCATCCATTCACCCAGCAGCTGAGCTGAATCCCGTCCAGCTGCGCGTTGCGGCTTTTCCGTTAAGCTTTTCATTTTTGAGCTACTGTCGAGTGTGGCGCTTTTGGCAGCAGGATCAGAGTCCAACGTCAGGCAGCAGGCACGTTGAGCCCAAAAACCAACCCCCTCCCCCTTAACCCTTAAACCATTCACCCTGCCACATGCCCCTTTAACGCTTGGTGCTGCAATTAGTGCGTCAGGCGGCTGAATTGCTTTGCATGGTTGGTCTTTTGGGTGTGTTGTTAGCCAACCAGTTGTTGGTTGTTGTTGTTGGTTGTTGTTGTTGTTGTTGGTTGTTGTTGTTGTTGTTGCCTGGCAAATGGCAGCCAAAAATGTTTGCTAATTTATTTCCCATGTTCAAACAAATTTGTTAATGCCCCAAACGGCGGCTGAAGCGGACAAGTGCTGTAGCTTGTTGTGGTCACAAGAGAGAATATGTATATATATATATATATATATATATATAAATATATATATATATAAATATATAGCTATGTATTTGAGCATGTATAGCATAGTATTTGTGGCATGGCTGATGTGGCAAGCAGTTACTAATGCATTTGTAATGCGCTTCGCCTGCACATCCTGTCCAAGCTTGTCCAAGCTTTACTTGCTCTTTCTATCTCCCTCTCTCTCCCTCTCTCTCTTTCACTCTTAGCATTGCCGTCTCTTGTTTATTGTGAACCAACCAACTAACTGGCTTCCTTTTTGTTAACACAGCGAACAGCAGCAGCAGCAACTGCAGCAGCAACAGCAGCAGCAGCAACGGCGACAAGTGTTCCAACAACTCTAGCTCCTCCTCCTCCTCCGCCAGCAGCAAAGACACAGCCAGCAATGGCTGTCGAGAGAGAGAGCGTGAGCGTGAGCGAGAGCGAGATAGACTGTGCCGCACACCGCCGGATTCACCGCCAGAGCTGGCACGCAATTTGGTTGCTGCACCACGTTCACCGCACTCGCCGCCAACATCGCTGCCACATCATCATCAGCAGCAGCAACAGCAGCAACAGCAACAGCAGCAACAGCAACAGCAGCGACCGCAGCGCAATGCAAGCGCCTCGCCGGTTATCAATGGCAGCAATGCAACATCGCCAATACCAGCGGCTGCCCAGCAGCAACATGCAGCAACATTGGCAGCCGCTGCTGCCGCCGCCGCCGCAGCCGCTGCACATGTGGAACAGGCGCGTCTGCTTGGCAAGCTAAGGAAATTTCTCGGTTCGCTGCTGCAATCCGCACAGGAACTGGGCCAGCCGGAAGTGAGCGAACGGGTGCGTGCCCTAATCCTCTCCCTATGCAGCAGTTCCATCTCGCTGGAGGAATTCCGTCTGGCGCTGCAGGAGGCCATCAATTTGCCGTTGCGTCCGTATGTGATGCCGCTGCTCAAGAACACCGTGACGCTCATGCAACGTGAGATACTCGCTTTGTCGCGTGCCACAAATCAGTCGGCGCTGCAATATGTCACCAGCAATGAGCAGGCCGTCATGGAACTGCAGCCGCACAGCGCCGAGTTCGCCGACATCTTTGTGCAGCTGGAGGCGCCATCGAATGGGAATGGTGGTGTCCTGTTCAAGCGTCGCTCCTCCGATTCAATGATGGAGCAGGGGCACAACAGTGCCGCACACAATGGCCTGCAGGAGTGGAGTGATTATATGGCAGCTGGTGCATCCTATGCGCCGCCCAGCAAGCGTCTGGCCATGCATCCCAATCCTGCGCCAGCTCATTCGATGCTCGCCTTTGATTATAGCGCCGCTGCAGCTGCAGCTGCTGCTGCCGCCGGCGAGACTGGTGGATTTATGCAGCGTGATGAGCGCGAGCTGCCACGGCATGCACCGCCTCAAGTGGCACGCGGCGGCGGTGGCAACGCTCCACCTGGTGGTGGTGGTGGTGGCGGCGGCGGCGGTGCTTGTGGTGGTGGCGGTGCTGCTGCTGGCGGCGAGGAGGAGTGGAAGAACATACATACCATGCTCAATTGCATCTCGGCCATGGTGGACAAAACCAAGCGTGCGATTACCATCTTGCAACAGCGTGGCATTGAGCCGCAGCACGGCAGCAACAGCAGCCAAGAATTGACGCCAGCTGCAATGGCCGAACTGCGCCGCCAGACCGAGGAGAAGGTGGCCGAATTCAAGCGGAACGCCGAGGATGCAGTCACACAGGTCAGTTGACCACATCACAAGGAATCCATATATATATTTCTATATAATCTTTGTGGTTTGCAGGTTAAGCGGCAAGCTGTGATTGAGATACAGCGCGCCGTTGTTGCCGCAGAGACGCGTGCCGCAGAGATCATGACGCAGGAGCGACTGCGCATGGAAAAGTTCTTCATGGAGATGAGTCGACATTCCAGCGGTGAGCGCGATCTGGACAACAAGTCACCATCCATAACCAGCGCACAGAATGTGAGTTACACTTAAAGAAATTAATAAAAAATTAAATTAATTAATTCTAATTTAATTATAAATTTTTACACAATTTGCAGGGCAGCAATTTGCAACAGCAATGCTGGAATTGCGGCCGCAAGGCCACCGAAACTTGCTCCGGCTGCAACATGGCACGCTATTGCAGCGCCTCCTGTCAGTACAGGGATTGGGATAGCCATCACCAGGTGGGTTAAGCAAAAGCTGTTCCTCGTTTTTTTTTTTACTGTTACTAACTGAAATCTCTGAAAAGGTTTGCGGCAACTCACGTGCCACCGAGCTGAGCGCCAAGCATTTGCAGCATTCGGCCAATGCCGGCGGATTGAGGAGCGCCATTTCCACCCGTTCACCGCCCACGCCCACAGCTGTAGCAGCAGCGGCGGCAGCTGCAGCCACCGCCCACCTGCAGGCAGCTGCTGCCGGCGCACGTGAAGCGGCTGCTGGTGGTGCAGCAGTTGGTGGTGTTGCCGGCGGTGGTGTTGGTGGTGCTGCTGTCAGTGCTGGCACGCCCAGTGCCCTGGTGCCGAATGGATTGGGCTCCAAATGACGCATTCGCATGATGAAACCCAAGAAGAAGTATTTGTGCTAGTCAAATTAAATGGAAGCGATACGATAAAAACTATAATTATAATTAAACCTACAATATCTAATTATGCAGTTCAACTAAACAAAAAAAAAACTTAACCAAAAACAAAAAAAAAGGAGAGAGTGGGAAGAGAGGCGAATCGAGGGGAAGAGACATTGTCAGCATTATCCAAATAGTTTTCTAAATGCACACATAAAAAATACTTCAAGTAAAAAAACACAAAATAGAAATGTAATTTGAAAATCAATTCCTTTTTGCATTTCAGCACCCAAAAATAACTTAAAAAACAAAATCTCAAAAAAAAAAAAATACACAAAAAAAAGTAGCATACAAAAAAATACTGTTAAATGAGTAAATACAAATTATAAATTGTGTGAGCACTTAAAAAATAAATAGCGAAAAAATACAACAAACATTTGCACCACATTAAAGATTATTTATTAAAATATCTATATTAAAGGCAAATTTAAATAAATAAATAAAGAGGAAGAAAAATAAAAAATTCAAAGTTGTAAGTAGTAATTAGGAGACAGCCCAAAAAAAACGAAGCGAATACTTAAACTGAACATAGTAGTTTTTATTATTATTATTAATATTATTATTAACTATACAAAAAAATATATATATTATAACTATTATTATTGCTATCATTATGGCTAATTTATTGATTATATATATGTATGTATGTGTTTAATTTATTAATTAGTATTTATTGTATATCTAAACAACAACAACAACAACCGTATTTAACTGTACTTTAACTATAAACAAGCAAATGAAAACCAAAAGAAAAAGGCGCAAAAATAGCAACTAAATTAAATGTTACAACTACAAAGAAAGGCTAAAAGAAACCCAAGAAATAAAATGTTTTAAACCAAAAAAAAAAAACGAAAAAAAACTCCAAACGAAAATCAAAAACTGATTTTAACAAATTTTGTTCGATTTGGTTCATTTTCTGCAAAGTTGCAGCCTAAAAGCAGGCAACACAAAACTGCAGCCATGATTTGCGCATTAGTGTGGGCAGGCGATGTTGTGTGCGTGTGTGTGTGTGTGTATGTGTGTGTGTATGTGTGTGTGCTACAAAACCACAAACTACTGTGATGAAATTTCAATTATCGTCACTCAGCTGTGCCATGTGCGAGTGTGTCTGTGTGTGTGTGTGTATATGTGTGTGCTGGTGTGTGTGTGTGTTGGTGTGTGTTTCGCACACCTGCTGCTGTCGCATTGCAAGCAAGCAAAAGCTCGTTAGCAATGCCTCGTCTCATCTTGCCTCGCCTTGTCTTGCCTCCCCCTGAAGGCTGCACAACATTTGTTGCACACACACACACACACACGTGCGGAAGGCTTGTGGCTGCCACACACACATACATTTGAAGACGCTTCAGGCTGTGCTTGCCTCAACTTTGCTTTTGTCTGCAACTGCTGTGCGCTTTTTGCAACCCTTCACTGGACTCGCAGCGCCATTGCCCCATGCCCCATGCCACATGCCACATGCCCCATGCCCCCATCATGATGATGCTGATGATGCTGGCTGGCATTTTGCTACCTGAGTGATTTTCTAAAGCCAGCTCCGACTGCCACACAGACAGCCAACGACTGAGAGATGGATAGAGAGAGAGAGGGAGGGAGAGAGGGAAAGGATGGAGGGGGGGGGGGGGGAGGGGAGACAGTCAGCTGCATATTCAAATAGCTGCACGTTCAGCCGAATGGGAGCATAAGCTTTAGCTGGATGCTTGCCTTTGGCCAGCAGCATATGCTAACGTTTTGTTTGTTCCCAACTATAGACCCAGACCACATCCCTTGGTGGCACCTCCCCGCTCCCCACTCCCCGCTCCCAGCTTCGCTTACTGCCCGTTCGTTAGCTTCTATTTAACATGCAGTTATCGTTTGTTATCGCCAGCAGCCACAGCTTAGCTCAGCCAGCCACAGACATGGACATGTTGTCAACGGCAATAACAGCACTTTATTCCCCCACCACCCCTCGCCTTTCTCAACCGACTAAAGAAAGGAGACGACTTTTTAAAGTTTGCACTACTTTCGCCTACCCTGTAATTTAAGAAAGTGTTGCTAAATTTAGCAGCTATTCTAAATCGGAAATTGTTTTTCTAATTTCTGTTTGCTAGTTGCCAAAATTTACAATAAATCTAAAAAGTTGCTAAGTTTGCTTTGAATTTTTTTATATTTATATTTTATTTTTAAAATAACTGCAATTTAATATTTGTTTTGATATTTTAAATATTTATATTTTATTATAAAAAAAAACTGCAATTTAAAATGTATTTAAATCTGGCTTACAAATCTAAAAAATCGCTGAGCTTGTTTTAATATTTTAAATATTTATATTTTATTATGAAAAAAATAAATCTGGTTTACAAATCTAAAAAGTTGCCAAGCTTGCTTGGATTTTTTAAATATTTACATTTTATTATAATAAAAACTGCAATTTAAAATTTATTTAGCTCTGTTTTAAAATTCTTTTTAACTGGATTTTTTGTATATGCCCCCAAACAGCGGACTAATCAATGGTTGCGAACAACAAAAGGCAGCTTTGGCATCTGTTTTGATTTGGCCAATTGTATTGTCTTTTGGGCTTCGATTGGGTAAATTGCATTAACATTAAAACTTGAACGAGAAATTTTAATTAAAATGCCGAGCAACTAGCGCACAATATGCGATGTCTGGCAGAATCGGAGAGTCGCCTTGTGTGTGTGTGTGTGTGTGTGTGTGTGTATTTGCGTGTCTGCCACAAATATTCATCATAAGTGGCAGCCACCAGCAGGAGCAGCAGCAGCAGGAGCAGAAGCAGTAACAACAGCCGCCAGCTGCTCACAGAAACTGGCAGAAGGCAGCCATCAGCAGGCAGCCATCGCAGTCGCAGTTGCCGTTGCCGTCGCTGTCGACGCTGGCGGCGACGCGAGCAGCAATTGTGCCATTTCAATCGACATCTGTTACTGATTTCAAAGAAACTTTTGTTGACAACACAAACAAATGCCAAGCACAGCAGCAGCAGCAGCTCGAAAGAGAGAGGCAGAGCGGGGAGGGGTTGGGGTTGGGGTTGGGGTTAACGTTGTCGCCTGGGGGCGGCCAAATGGGGCAAGGTACAAACGTTTGACGCTTGCCTGCGCACGACTCCAAGTCCGTATTGCTCACGTGTGCCCCCAAAACACCGCCCAACACGCCCCCTTTAGTCATGCAAAAGTGCCGCACAGCTGACGTTAACGTTATCAGCAAGCAAGTGGCTTGTTCTCTCTCTTTCCACCTCTCTCTCTCTCTCTTACTCTTTGTGTGTGTGTGTTTTTGTTTTTGCCGGCTACAAACAAAGTTGACTGAGGTTGCCTGCATTTGAAGGCTGTGCAGCAGCAACAGCAACAGCAGCAACAGCAGCAGCAGCCAGCAGCAGTGAATAACATGTGCGTGCCTCATGTGTGTGTGTGTGTGTGTTTTTGGCGGCGCCATTGTCGATAATAACGATTTGACTGGAACGGCATAGAATGTGGCAAATGGGGTTTGGGGTAGATCGAAACAGAGGCGCAGTTAGTGCCGTTGCCGCTTTTGTGAGCGTAACATGTGTCAATTACAGGCACACGCACACACACACACACACACTCACACACAAACCAACTGCTCACACACACCCAGTAATTTCACTCGGCTCACCGTCTATAACTCAAAAAGCTGCCAAAAAGTATGCGCACATTTTTTATACGCGCCCCGCCTGAAAGTATGCACATATATTTTTTATATTTTCGCCCGCCGGCATTTGACAGCTACGACCCAACGACGACGACGACGACGACGGCGGCGACGCTGGCTGCGCAGCTGCTGCGATTGCCGCCCGGCTTTATGTTAATTTATTTCAACATTGGAATTTATTTTGGTGCGGCAAATTGTTTTTCTTTGTGTTTGGCTATGGGGCAAGTGTGTTTAATTAAAAAAATTCAAAGTTTTGCTTTTGGATTTTAATTTTAACAACTTGTTAACAGCCTCATTAAATCTGTTATAGCCTGGCTATGGTGAATATGTTAATATGCTTGCACCAACAGGCCAAAAATGCATTGTAAATTTAACTCTGAATTTGAAATGTGCTGCCCAAAAACTTTATGAAAATTATTACAGGCTAGAAGATGCGGGACAAACTTCCGGTTATATTAAAATTGTAGCAACTATAATAGGGTAAAAACACACAACATAAGACGATTTAAATTTTGATGTGTTTAAATATTTTTCCAAATATAAGTAATTTATTAATAAACACCGTTAAAAGTTAATGCACTTGTATATGAACACTTCATATTCTGAATTTTAAGCATTACTTTCTAAAAGTATAAGAAATTATTATCATTATTATGTTATCAGCTAAACTCAACATTTTAACAACGAAACCACAAAATGTTCAATCAACTCAACATTTCCGTTAATTTTATCATAGACCAGAACCAAATGTACTTTTCTATGAGGGCGGTGATTGCGAGAGAGCTGTTAATAATTCAAATGCGCTCTCATAGTTGAATATTTTTACGCTCTCGATTTCCAGCGCAACGCTCTCAGTCGGTGGCTGTGAATAGCTGATAAATAAACAGAGCCGGCAGAAAATGATCAGTTATTGTTAGTTGTTGCTGTCGATTAGAACTCGTCTAGTCTCGTCTCGCTTCGTCGATCGCTTTACAGTTGTTGTGATTCTGTTTGCTGTTGTTGCTGTTGCTGTGATATTTAATTGTGCAAAAAGTATGTCAATTGATTAATATATGCGATAACTTGAAAAGTTGAGAACTGCATTGCACAGACAAGAGTTAAAAAGTGAATTGGCTGCTTGCCTGACAGCCGTGTGTCCAATGGAATATATGCATATGTATATATATATATGTATATATGTATACATCTGTAGTTATATGTACTGTAATGTTAACGAATTGGAACCAAAGTCAGTGTCAGGCCACGTAATCAACGATCAGTGATTTACATACTGGCAAACTCAACTAAGTCCAAATTTTAACCTAAACTAATATTTCAAGTGAACCAGACGCGTGTAGAACCGATCAATGTTTTTGTGCGTTGCATACGAAATAAGTCAAGGTCCCATAACTAACACATATATATATAATATATATATATATATATAAAACATATTCATATTTATGTACGACACACAGCGCACAGTGGAATACGCCTCAAACAGCAATAATTATAATGTGAATGTTGGCTTTAATTAAGCCACACTCTGGTTTAAAAAAAAAAACACTTTCATTTATAAAGATTGTAATAAAAAGAATTTTATTTATAGAACTTAAATACAGGAAATGCAAATTCCCATAACAATAATTAATTAAAATCTACACTTCAACAATCATTTCTGTACCACTGTGCAGTGCCTGCCACAAATGGGAATCATCGCAGTAGCAATGAACTTTGCCAGGCGCCTGTTGCTATAAATGTTGCTTCTATTTTTGTTGTGGTTGCTGTTGTTGCTGTTCTTATTGTTGTTGCCACATGATAGCCCTTAACCCTTATGTACAATAAAATTGCATTAACATTGTCATTACTGGCCCTTAGCAGCAATAACTAGAATAAGTCTGCCAAATTATGTTAATTCTTTTTGTATAAATATATTTCAGCAAGAAAGAGAAGCTAAATATAAATAAATGTAGATTAAGATACTCTTTGTTTGGCTATAACACCTGATTTGGCTGTTATCAGTAATCACATTTGTCGAAGCAGCTGTTCTTTTTCATGATAACTGTTTATGTTTTGCTGTTCTTTGATAAAACAATGCAACAAATTGCGTTAACAGCTGTTTGAAGTTGTTTAAGTGCTTCTACATTGGATTAGCTAAAGCCAGTAAATTGTTTATAACACTCAAAATTGCATTGTCATCAAAGTAAATTAAATCGAAAAGTTGGTTAACCTCAATCGAAAAAATAGGAATTTTTGGCTATGGAATATTTTTATCTTTAAGATTGTCAATTTTATTTAATTGTTAATGCATAAAGTTAATCTGAAAGTGACAATCTTTTTTGTTGCCTTTATTCTTCAGGTTCGTTAAAAAAAAATCAAGTTCATTAAAAATGGTTTTTTAATAAACAACAGTTTTTTTTTTTTAGCTATTTTTTGCTTGTTTCCGAGCGCAATAAATCACTGAAGATCAATTGAAAAATCAATACTTTTTACGTCAAACTGATGAAAGTCTTACATAAATCGCAATGCTCTGATAAAAAATCAACAGAACCACTTAAACTATTGCCAGAGAAAAATGAAAACAAGAAAATTAAATTTGTTTAAATATTTATAACAATATAAATGCAAATTTTCCAATGAAAAATATGATTAAAACTTGACTTTTTCTTAGCTGATGTCATTTTGAAAAGAATTCTTTAATTTTATGATTGTACTTCTTAGGCTGTTTCACTGTACTCTAACCAACTTATCACAGCCCAAACTAGCACATATTTTATGACAGGTTTGTCAGTGCACACCCCCTCGTCAAGGCACACTCCCCCCTCCCACCAACCCCCTTGAAACCATGTTAATTACTCATAATATTGATAATGAAACCGCGCGGGTTTCCACACAAAAAGTGCTGTAATTCTCGGAGCTGGAAACCGTATCAGGGTAGCTGATAACAAGTCGTGTGGACAGATATATATATATATGTTTTAAGGGGGGGATTTGTCGTCCACAGTCCGCGTCAGTCGGTCGTTGTGGCGAGTCGTATGTGTGTGAAATATCGACATCGAGTTAGATTTTATTTAACTGCTTAAACATTTACTGATAAAAATAAAAATAAATTATGGAAATATTTCTTCAAAAGTGAACGAATCGAAGCTACAACCAGATCCCAAGGAGGGAGCTGAAGAGAAGAAAATGGAAATACTGCTGGAACTCAATCTTAAGCAGAAGCTGGCCACACGGCTCGGCATTCTGATCGTGGGCAGCATTGTTTTTGGCCTATTCTGCTGCCACAGCGCATTGGCCAGCTTAACACTTGGCGCAATTTTGGCTTTAATGCTGCGCAACCCAACAAATGTGTTTGCCTTGGTGATGACTTGTCACAGGGATTTCCTGTAAGTATTAAATTTATGCTTAATCTATAAGATAGTTCAGTTAGATGATTAGCTTAACTGATTACAGTGTTTAGTCCAGACTGATAAAGTATCGCCAGTGAGCGGAATAGATTACTATATATATATATATATATATATTTATACATCAATACATTATTGGTTGTCTTTGAACTTTAATGACTGGAATTAGATATGCCAAAACCTGCACTTGCCACTCCCTAAATAGTTTACCAAATCTACCAAATATAGGAACAGCCCAGAATGCCACATTTATAAACCCAACTTAAAAAGCCACCTGTCCAAAAAGGGTATCTGTAGCAGTCAATGCAGGTTTTATGAGATCGAGGAGGAGTCTTCAACTCACATCCTAACGGGATGCATCGCCCTTGCCAGCAGAAGATGCAGCATCCTAGGGATGCATGCTGTGAATGTCAAAGACATAGCAGCCCTCGACCCATCAAAGATCCTGACATTCATTCAAGAACTGGGGTTGATGGAATGAGCTATAAGCTCGGAAGGGGGCACAATAGACCAACTAGGTCGCAGTGCACAAAACCCCAAATAAATAATAAACCCAACTGGCTGATTCTATTCTTTAGTCCTAGCAGAAATTCGAGCTAGATTTAACTTTAAGCAGCTCAACTATGTTGTGGCAAGTGGTATGGCATGTGGCAAGTGTGTCTGTGTGCCAAGTAGTTTCATGTTTCTTAATTTGCCCTTTAAATATTTAGTGCTCTTAACTAAACTATCTCGGGGTTTAAAAGTGACAAATACCTTAATCTCTTTTAACGATAAAAATCTTTATCGGGATATCCCTTTTCACGATAATACCTTAATCGTGATATCCCTATTGCAATAATACCTTCATCGTGATATCCCTTTTCACTATAATACCTTCATCGTGATATGCTCTTTCATAATAATTGACACAAAAGTTGTCGATCGTTGAACCCAACCTGACTTATAGTTATATACTTTTTTGTTCCTTTAGCTATATATATCAGAATCTGTTGAGTAATATTGCAAGTATAACTGTAGCAAGCGAATCATTATATGTTTTTCAGTTAATTAGATGGCTTAGAAATAAATAAAAATACACTTAAAAATCGTACAAAGCAAATAAAAATGAAAACATAATTTTTCAATATTTTTATTGAAATAAAATTGAAATATTGAAAAAAAAAAAATCTTTAAACGGTTCCACATAATTTGTGATTAGGAAAACCGCTCAAAACTAGCTTTCTCTTTCCTTCATTCCCACTTTATCTCTCTCTCTCTCTCTCTCTCTCTCTCTCTCTAATTCTCCCTCTCTCTCTTCCAGTGGCATTCAACGTTTTACGGCCTTAAATTTGTATCTGCTGCGCAAGGATCGCAGTGGTTGCACCGTGGCACATTGCTTTGAGGAGCAGGCACGCCAGCAGCCGGAGAAGATTTGCTTTGTGATGGACGAGCGACGCTTGAGCTACTCGGAGGCGTTGCTCTTCAGCCAGCGTGTGGCAGGTTACTTCAGGCAGCGCGGCCTGCAACGCGGCGACTGCGTTGCACTGTTGATGGAGACGCGTGTGGAGTACACGTGTTTCTGGCTGGGACTCAGTCAGTTGGGCGTGATAACCGCACTGATAAACTCACATTTGCGCGGAGATTCGCTGCTGCACTGCATCCGGGTGGCCAAAGCTCGTGCTCTGATCGTTGGCAGCGAGCTGAGCGATGTGCTGCTCAAGCTGCCGCCACTTGAACTGGACATCTATCAGTATACGGATGTGGAGGGGCAGCAGGTGTTGCCCAATGCCGTCGAACTTCATGACGCTCTCGAGGCACAGCAGCCGCTGACTCTTGAACGCAATCCGGAGAGTTCGTCGAGGGATAAGTTGCTCTATATTTATACCTCCGGCACCACGGGATTGCCCAAGGCAGCTGTCATCACAAATCTACGTTTTATATTCATGTCCGCCGGAACATCCTATTTGGCGGCGTTGCATAGCAGCGATGTGATTTATAATCCTTTGCCACTGTACCACACGGCTGGTGGCATTGTGGGCGTGGGCACCGCCCTACTCAATGGCAGCACTGTGGTGCTTCGCAAGAAATTCTCCGCATCGAATTTCTGGAGTGATTGCCGCAAACACAATTGCACGGCAGCCCAGTATATCGGCGAGCTGTGCCGCTATCTGCTTGCCACGCCATTTGTGGCACAGGATAAACCACTGCACAATCTGCGCTTGATGTACGGCAATGGGCTGAGACCCCAAATCTGGACGCAGTTCGTCAGACGTTTCGGCATACCGCATATTGTGGAGATCTATGGCGCCACCGAGGGCAACTCGAATCTGATCAATATCACCAATCGTTTGGGCGCCATTGGCTTTGTGCCCATCTTTGGCCGTCGTCTGTATCCGGTGCAGATCCTGCGCTGCGATGAGCTGACGGGTGAGCCACTCCGCGATGCCAAGGGCCACTGCATGCGCTGTGTGCCCGGCGAGGTGGGTCTACTCGTGGGCAAAGTCGATGCCCGACGTGCGGTGAGCGCCTTCCATGGCTATGTGGATAAGGCGGCCTCCGAGCAGAAGCGATTACACAATGTCTTCGCCACGGGGGATTGCTTCTTCAATTCGGGCGACATGGTCGTCAGTGATATATTGGGCTACATCTACTTTAAGGATCGCACTGGTGACACTTTCCGCTGGCGTGGCGAAAATGTGGCCACCCAGGAAGTGGAGGCAATCATTACCAATTGCGTGCGACTCAGCGATTGTGTCGTCTATGGCGTTCAGGTGAGTTGCCCCAGCTAAATGTGGACCAACAAATGTCAGCAACTAAAAATAAACCAAAATGGAAAAGGAGATCTCAATTGGAATCTGTAAAAATCGAATTTTAAATTTTATTTTCTTAAAGATTTCATTTGGAATACAATTTCTCTTGCAGATACCCCATGTGGAGGGCAAGGCGGGCATGGCGGCAATTATGGATCCCACACGTAAACTGGTGGACATTGAGTATTTGTCCATTGTGATACGGGGCAGTTTGCCCCCCTATGCGCGTCCCCTCTTCATCAGGCTGCTCGATAAGATTCCACGCACCGAAACATTCAAGCTGAAGAAACGCGAGCTGGCGCTGGAGGGATTTAATCTGGAGACAGTCAAGGATCCCATCTATTATCTGAATCGGGATGGCATCTATCGGCTGCTCAGCAAGGAGCAGTACGACTCATTGCTGGCGGGCACAGCGGGTCTCTGAAATCCATTCGACATGCTCACTTAGACTTTAGCCATAGTTTGTATATTTACACACACACACGCACCCACACACACACACATAGACACACACATTTTTGCAAATGTATTTTTATCACTTAAAAGCAACGACTGATGAAACTTTTAGCCAAAGCCGAACGCGTTTCATTCCCATAACTTGGCCATAAAAAAAAAATGGCAGCTGAACCGATAATGGCCGCCAATACATTTCCGGGCAGCAAGGAGCAGTCGGGTTGGGGAGGGGGGGAGTGGCAGAGCACACAAGACAGCAACGGCCAAGATATATCGAAAGTGTTAAATCCCCAAGATTAAGTTCTCGCTCATTGGCAGCTGTTGTGGCCGCCGCTGCTGCTGCTGCTGCTGCTATAGTTGCAACATTAACGCCATTTCTGTTCACCAGCAGCAGCTGCGACGCAACAACAACAACAACAACATCGTTTGCCATCCTCTAAGATAAACGATGTGAAAAATCCATACAAACAACAACAACAATGCTGCTGCAGTTTGCTGCCGGAATCGCTGTTGTTGCAACCGCAAGCAGCGCTGCCAAAGTCGCTGCCACCAATATCGATGGCGAAAAAGTTGTGGCAGGCAATCATAAAAAACGTAGAAATACCAACAAAGCCCGCTACTTCCATGAAATTGGTTGCCACCACTTTTTGGGGCGAATGCTACGTGAGGGGCAGGCTATGGAGGACAAGGAGGAGGATGAGGAGCAGGAGCAGTAGTGGAGCTTAAGTTCAGCACACGCATAAAAACTATGGAGACACTTTGTCATTGTTTTGTGCAGCATTTTGAATATTATTCTCGGTTAGTTGCATTTGCAAAAGGAGCAAAAATTTCGTTGTTGCAACACAATTTGCAAATGTAGAAATTAATTCAGAAAAAAAAATGTTATTAAATTTTCAATTTATTTGACTAAAATTTGTACTTTAATTAGTAAATAATTGGAATGCTCTGCAAAATAAAAAAAATTTCATTAATCACATTTAACAAGAATTTTCTTTTCAAATCGCATTTTCGAAATATTTTAAAATTTCTATTCAAATCATGCAACTAGTAAATATTTTGTAATTTAACAGCTATTTACCACAAGCCAGCTCAGCACTGATGACGTTATCAATTACCCCGTCAACAATCAACAAATGTGCGCCACAAAAAAAAGGGGACAAACCACCCTGCAACAGCAGCAACATCAACAACAACAACAACAACAACAAAAAGAGGAGCAAAACTTAAGGCTGCCAATGTGAGCATCAAAAAATCGCATAAACTTGCATTGGCAGTTGAATATTGTAGTTGGGAGAGGGGGAGAGGGGCAGAGGGGCAACTGTTGCAGGTGCCGTTGGCACTGCCACACAAAAATGTGAACGGTGTGAGTTTTGTCACCATCGTTTCACGGCATTCGCACCAGCCCTTTTTCCTTTTTTTGTTTGCCACTTGCCCCATGTTGCATGGTTGCCTCAGCTGGTTGCATCGTCGCTGTCATAAACAAAATGGTAGTTGCTGGCGGCCAGGGCGCATGCATAGCTAATATCAATAAAAACAATAACAACAACAACAGCAACAACAATCGCTTCAGCAGCTGTTGCAACTGTTATTGTTGTTTGTTGTTGCAACATCGCGTGCGTTGCGCGTTTAAGAAAGAAAAATTAAAAAGAATTTTCAATAATTTTTCAAAATGTTCGTCGATTTTGCCGCCATCGAACTTTGCCCCTTTCTCTGCTCTTTCTCTGCCTCTTTCTCTGTCTCACTTTTTGGTTCTGCTTTCTTGCCATTTCTTTTGCTCATTTTTTGGGCGCTGGGCGGTTTTGGCGAATGGTGGCGCCACAGCTGCCATTGGAATTTCAAAGCTATTAAAACGCTGCCAGGCGAGCAACGACCAAACGGGCTCCATGTTGCTGCCACTACGCCACACTGAAATTGTACTTGTTGCCTCCCCCGAGCACCCCTTTTCAAGAAACGAGCTGAGAGAATATCAACTTTTGCATAGATTTGGCTACAAATTTGCAGAAAACATCTCAAACAAATAATAAAATAATTAAAAATAAAAGCAAAGTGTGTAAAAATAATTGGAAAAATTGTTATGCTCCAATTAAAAATTAAATACTTAATTAAAATTATCTTATTTATAATTAAAATATTGATTAAAATTTGATCGAACTCCAAGAAGAGTGGCATTAATGTTCTCTTATGTTTTTTTCTTTTAATAGTTTCCACTTTTCCATACATTTTTTTATAAATTTTATTATATTTAAAAATTCTGCTATTCATCCAAATTTATTTAATTTGTGATTGATTTAAGGCGTTAACCTTTAAAAATAATTCAAAATGTTTGCAGCTTGATGTAAATCATTATTTTATTAGTTTTTTTTTATTTTATTGTGAGACGTCTCAATTACGATAAACGTCTCAATAAACGATAATTAGTTGATCATTTTTAAAGCCAAATTAAGAATTAATTTTGAATTTTGCCAGCTGATTTTTTTTGACATATTTTTTGTCTATAGCAGCTTAATTTAATTTAATTTTATTTAATGTCTGTTAGAGTATTGCAAATTTAAAGCATTAAAGCATGTGCTAATTGTGCAGTTGTTGCCACTTTTGGCTCTTTTGGCTGCTTGTATGCATTTCGGCTTAAAGGTTTTGCTTGCTTTTGTTTTTACGTGCCGCACAGCCGCTTGCCGCTTGCCGTTTGCCGCTTGCCGAATTACCCATTGCCCATTGACCCTTGCCCTTTCAATGCTGCCGCTGCTGGCGACTGTTCAGTTGCTTTGTCGGTTCGTGCTAATTACGTTGCACCTGTGCGTGACGTTTGATGTTGCCCCGTCCGAGCTTGTGTTTCGCTTGTGTTTGTTGCTGACTTTTGCTTAGTTTGTTTTTGTGGGTGTTGCAGCTGCAATCGTCTAGCAAAAATTAATTAAAAGCCAACGTGCGGCAATGCAATTAAATTCGATTTGGCTCAGCCATTGATGCTGACGGCGACGTCGATGCTGACAGCAAACGTTGACGCCGACAGCGATGCTGACTGCGTGTTGAGCTCAGCTGGGCGGCTGTTGTTGACATCGTTTAATACAACAATACAGCAAAATTATATTTCACACACATATATATATACATATATATTGGAAAGTTCACACAATGCAACTGCCCCTTCCCCTCCCCCTCTCTCTTTCTCTTTCACTCCCTTTCTGTCGTCCTTTTGCTAGCTTTTGTTTTGTTTGTTTTTGTGTTTTTATTGTGAGCTTTTCGCATACGTTGGCAGCTGTTGGTTGATCTGCCTATTTGCCTCTGCATGTCTGTATAAATGTGAGCGTATGTGTGTGTGTGTGTGTGTATTTGAAATGGCTGACTGGTTGCTGCTGCTGCTGCTGGCATGCCTGAGCTTATGTGTGTATATTTCTGTGTGTTTGTGTGTTTGTTTGCCTGCTTCGTTAGTTCGTTCGTTTTCCGTTGGCCCGTTGATTCGTGGCACCTTTTGGATTTGACAGTTTTGTAATTAACTGCAGTCAGCATGTGCGCCATTGGCAGCGCCAGCGTTAGCGTCAGCGTCGGCGTCGTCGCTGGCACTGAGCAGAGCAGCAGTAAAAATGTGTTGCATACTTTCAGGCTGAACAATCGAAATTGCCAATAAGCATGAACGACGACTCGTTTTTGGCATTTTTGGTGCGCAATTAGTTTTTGTTTTTAAACTTCAGTTGCAGTTGCCACATTTGAACTAACCTGCAACCCCCAACTCCCCTGGGGGCAGCTGCAGCTGCAGTTGATGTTTCATATTTATCCACGTTCATGAAATTAGAACAGCAATTATGCCCAGTTCGTACTTGGTCAGAAGCTAAGAGACGCCTTTTGTTGGCCAAATTACTAATAGTAAAAATGCTCGAAAATGTATGCTAGGTTTAAGAATAAAGTTGAGATCTTCAAATATTGCAAATATTAATTGTGGCTTCGCTTGAAATCAATTGAAAATCTCACAAATTATTTAGTTATTATTTTTTTCTTCTTGCTTACTTTAAATTTTCAAGTATTTCGATCAGCCAACTTAGAGTATTTATTTATTAGCAATTTACCAGCAACAGTGAAAATCCCAAATGAAATACCTGCAATCAGAGTATGACAAAGTTTTGCTGCCAGCAGCAGCTGCCACCAATTCGAGCCGGCTGCAAGCAATAGCTAGAGTTACAGTTACAGTCACCTGCACAGCTGTGGCACGAGTCAGAGTCAAAGGGAGACCGGAAACAGGACACTGGATACAGCAGCAGACTGGACTGGACACACACACGTGTGGCACAAACGATGACTTGGGTTTTGCTTAGGCTTCTCGCTCATACGACTTTGGCCCGGGAACATACTTTGGCCTTTTGCTATGGCTGCTTCAGCAGTTGTTGTTGTTGTTGTTGGTGTTGCTGTTGCTGCTGCTGCTGCTACTTTGGCTGTTGCTGTTGTGGTTGTTGTTTTTTATGGCCAGTCCTTGGCGGCCTTTATGCGCCCGCATATTAAACAATTATTGCCAAATGGCAAACGACAGCTGCGTTGTGTCACCATCGGCGAAGTCGTTAGTGTGGGCCGAGAACGAGGCCTATGCGATGGCCACGTTTTTTAGCCAAGCAGCAGCAGCATCAACAGCAGCAACATCAACAGCAACAGCAGGACATGCCCAGCAACTCGGATTGGGTTTTGGATGTGGCATTGGCATTGGCAGTGGCAGTGGGAATGTGGATTTGTGGCACTGTGGGCCAGTTTTGCCTGCATTGGCTCACAGACGTTTTTTTCCGCGTTTCAGCGTCTGCTGCAATTTATGTGTATAAATGACAAAAGTACCGTAATTTATGGCCAGCAACCGCAACGCAATTTGGCAACACTTGTTGGCCAATTGGCAAAAATGTGAAACGAGCTGCGCTCAGAAGCAAAAACAAACAACCAAAAAAAAACAAGCACAAAAAATGAGAAAAAACCTCCGCATTCTGAATGTATATGTAGGCATGTAAATGTGTATTACAGCCATGTGTATTGGAATAAATATATATGTATATATATATATATATATTTATATAGCAACAGTATTGTCTATATTCCATAATCTCAATACAAAGAAACCAGAAGCTGCAAAAGTGGCTGAGGTTAACCGACTAAGTAATGCACTTTAAAAAAAATAAGGAACCTATATATATATATATATAAATATATTTATAGCCTGTAAGCTTAGATATCAATAGACCAATATTAAATTAATAAGCAAGGAAAAATTATATATATCTTCGTAAATTAAAATCAACTTGCATTAAATGCATTTTGACTCTTAAAAGTGCTCAAACAAAACAGTTTAAGAATTCTAAAAAGATGCAAAGCAAATACCTCAATATTTATTATATATTTTTTATATATTATTTATTTATTATTAATTTATATTTATTTGCTACTCAAGTAATTAAATTTCTATCCCATTTCATATTTAATTACTTGCCCCAGTGACAAACTCAATCACCTAATCAAAGCACTCTTCGATGGAAGCATTTGGAGGAAACATCTGTCTAGTAAATGGTGACATGGGCACAGATATTTTTGTGCCGTCCTTGGCAAAATTTGAATTTTTATTGCTGATCGATGCGCGGGTGCGCATTGACATGACCACCCACCCACCCCCCAACACCCACCACATACGGCTATAACACTTACGTCCGCCTCTTGGCCAAATTATGCGTATTTAGGTCGTTGGCTATATCCGTATATCTCGTCGTATCTGGCAGCCGCTTGTTGCTGTCATAAATTTGGCCAGGACTCGCTGTGTGTAAATGTGCCAATGCGTTTGCCTACAGCCCCCACAAGGACCTCGTCGTCCTTTTGCCAATATTGACCCTTCTGTTTTGTTGTCGCGCCTTTTATTATGCTAATATTTTTTAGGGGCATTTGCCAAGATTTATTGAAATTACTGCGTCGCGCACCCATAAAGCTGCAAACTTGCCACCGATTTCATCACTCATCCCCCACTCATTGTTGGGTGTTGCAAGGAGGCGGTGGCGGCGGCGGCACACGCATCAATTAAATAACCATTTAATGTGCAGCTTGTTGCTTGTTGTACATGGATCGTAGTTGTTGCCGCATGTTGCCTGTCATCCAGCATTGCATAATTGACGCTCTTTTTTCTTGCAATTAGTGCAACAACTAATTGGCAGCAAAAACTATTATTCCAGCCAACTGCAACAGCTGTTGGCTTGCAACAAAACAACAAAAAAAAAAAAAACGGACGAAAAAATCAAACCTTCCTCGCTGAAAAATGAGTTGCATAAATTTTGGCTAACAGTTTTGAGTGTTGACAGGAAACAGCGAAAAAAGCAACTCGCAATTTAATTTCAGTTTTGTAAACTTTTTAGAAACTGAAAACGGAATAAGAATGTTTGCAGGGCGCTTCAACTTTAATGGCCAAGTTAGTTAAAAAAAGTCTATTTAGAAAATAACTCGAGAAATGTTAGAAAATAAACAAAACAAAAATCATTTTATGCCAGGCCTAAATTTACTTTATACAACATTTTATTTGAAATAATTTTAAGGCAAATCAACAAATAATTTCTCACATATTTTTCTCTTAAGATAGTTAACTGTTTGAGATGTTTTTGCAATAGCATTTTAAGGAAATAAATAATCCATGCTTCAATTCATTTTCACAGCAGTTCAATCTGTTTGCTATTTCAATGGGCTTACAATTATTATATATGTATGTGTGCATCTTCTGGCTGTGTCAGCTTCCCTGTTGTTGTACAAACAAAGCGCCTCAAAGTATGCCACAAACACACACTCACACACACACACACACACACCCCTACCCAGCAGAGACACAACAAACGACAGCCGCAGCAATATTTTGTCCTTTTTCCCACATTTATACAGGCCCAGAGAGAATGTGGGCAGGTGTTGCCATTGTTAGAATAGACGGTGTTTTTTTTATTTTGGCCAGGTGTGATAAATGAAACCACCCACCCACACACACACCGAAAACCACCCACCACACACAGGCCACAGGCCATCAACGGAATTGTTATGATTTTACAACAATATTATTTTTTCATCAACAATATCAGCAAAAATCAATCAAATTCAATTAAATCGCAGCCCAACGATGCAAAAACGAACACACAAAAAAAAACCCTTCTGCAATTATGCTAAATAATTTAAATGCAGCAAAAAAAAAAACAATTGAAACAACAAAGCAAATTTCATAATTTAAAATGCGCATTAAAATTAAAAGATGAGCGAACAAAATAAATTAAAATTTACCACAAGGCCAAATCAATCAATTAAGCGGATAATTGCGTATGTGGGCCCATCAATGTTAGTGTTGTAAATGCTCCAAAAAAAAACACACACACTCACACACACACAAGCTGAATGCATAACAAAGCTCAGAGCAAAAAAAAAACATTTGGCCAGCAAAAAAAATGATTGCAAAATTGCTGTTTTACACTTATTTTTATCAGCTAACTATATATATATATATATACATATGTATGTATATATGGTTATACATACATATAAATGTGTTTTTATAATTTTTGATATATTATCTGTATGTGTTTACGTGTGTGTGTGCGTGTGTGTGTTGCCTCTGCATTTACACAAGTGCAAAATTTCCCAAAACACAAATCCTAAAAAAACATTTGTTACTTTTTGTGAATCGTTTTCTACATTTTGTGGGCTGGTTTCGCCGGGTGGGCGTGGACCGCACAACAGTTGAGGCAGGCCAAACGAGCCAAGTACTATTAGTGCGTGCGTGCGTGCTTCTGTGTGGGTGCATGTGTGTGTGTGTGTGTGCATATGTGTGTATGTTGTTCACATAAGCGTAGCTCGTTGGCAAATGTAGCCTTTTATAAAGGGGAACAAAACAAGGTATCAAAGCGAAGCAAAACTTGTTTCAACACATTTGTTAATCTTAAGGAAAACTTTTTGATATATCACACTAAAGTTAACAACTTTAAGGATCAAGCATTAAAGCAGTTAAAACTGTGCATTAAATAAGTCAATGTTGAATGTTTATCATCAAGTTCTTTATTCAAATTACATAAGCTTTTGATAAATATATTTCAAACTTTGGAACTTCAAATAATGAATAAATTAATACTCAGTTAATATTATATTAAAGATTATGCAATATTTGTATTTATTTTCATTACACCTTTAATTAAACATTTTTGCTCTTTATCTTTAAATATTTCCATTTGTTTTTTTATTTTCCATTTCCTGTAAGCAAATCCCCTTAAAAATGTTTCCCAACTACGTCTATTGTTAGAATGTCATCAGTCTGAAATTATTTTACTAACCAAAAATTGTCAAAAGTATTTGTTGTGCATTAGTTGTGTTTGTTCTAGCCTGAAACAGGACTTGCATTAGGGATCAGATGCAAGGGAACAAGGAGGAACCAGAGAGGAGCAGGGACCAGAGACCAATTTGTACTGTGTTTGGTTTGTGAATAAATGTAAAACATTTTATAACTATACATGCTCGTAAATTGAAGATTATTTTGTGGTGTATTTAAATTTAGCCACACACACACACACACTCAGGCATTTGCCTGCAAATTGGATTAATTTGAGTTTAGTGGTTTGACTGCCAACGATGGAAAAAGCACTTGAAAATGGCCGGAAAATGCAAGTCGAAAGACAGCAGCCTTTCAACTTGAAAGTAATTAGAAAGTAAAGCGACTACAGATTGTCTAAAATACTCGAGGGGGCATTGATTGATTTCCAAGGAAAGCGACGCGCCTCGACTCGAGTGCCACTAAACGCAGCGAAGTGCAACCAAAAATAGATGCAAGTTGAATGCATTTCTTCGTGCTGCAACCAAAAATGAAAGCGAAAAAAAACATGTGTAGAAAACCAAATAAGAATGCTCCTAATGACTGCGGTGACACTTTTGTGGAACTGAACACACACACATGCACAGAAGGGATAGTCAGAGAGAGGGAGAGTGAGATGGAGACAGTGTGTGTGTGTGTGTGAGCTGCTGCATACCTGTGCATGTTGTGCTGATAAAATTAGAACGTGCAACGTTGCGCTGCAGTTGACAGCGTGAAAATTTGTGAACTTAGAACAGGAAAAGGCGGCGGGATGCCGTCAGCTCAGCTGCGAAAGCGGACAGCTTAATACACACACGCACACACACACAAATGCAAATGCAAATGCACAGCTAAAGATACAGACACAAATATTCAACATCTACAGTTTCAGGCATACATAGGTATAAATATATATATATATACTACATATATATATATATATATATATATATATATGTACATATATCTATGTATTCGGAACAGACACATAAACCAAAATAGCAGCCTTGTTATATTTGTTGTTTTGGCATTTGGCCTGTCGTGTTCGAGTGATTGAAGTTGCCATAATAAAAACTAAAAAAGAAGTCAAAAAGTCAGTTTTGCTGCCCTCTGAGTAGATAAGGGTTTAAAGAGAATGTTATACACATACTTTAAAAAGAGAGAATGCACTATAAAAAAAATATAATCTTTTATATGCATAACTAATAATAAACTGTCTAAACTGGCAACCCACTCAAAAACGAGTAAAAATTTGATCTATTCTTAAATGTGTTTGGGCTAGAAATGGGATACTATCAATAAGAGGTGCTTATAGGACCAATCTTCGGAGATAAAAAATATTTAAATAACGTGCTGCACTTAGAGAAAAATTGTTTTTTGTTTGCTCATCATTTTTTTGCATTATAAATAATCTATATATATAAAACTTACTTTAAATTGTTATAATATTATCACAAATGTCACATAAAAAGTGGCTTGACTTAAAATATATAATTTAAATTTATTGTGATATAGATAAATAAAATAGATTTATATATATATACGTCTTTGAAGTATGTATACTATGAAATATTTAATATATATACAGCTATATATTTAATATATATACAGCTATATATTTAATATATATACAGCTATATAATTAATATATATACAGCAATATATTAAATACTTCCTTGTTAATCATAAAGTTTAAATGTTAATTAAAGCTTTTTTTAGCTATAAGAATTGCAAGTCTGATTTAAAGACTATATACACCTTAATCTTACTTCTACAGGGTATGCTTGAGCATTTTCCCTCAGCGACTCTCTCTATTCCCCTCTCTCTCTACCCTATCACTCTCTTTCTTTTTCTTTCTTTCCAAATGACGCAGACTGAATTTTTTCTCCTGCTTAAAAAATTGCTTAAAATTGCAACTGCCAAAATAACAAATTTTAATATAAATATTAATAAATTGTCTTCGTTTGGTATTGCAAGTAATTATTTAAAGTAATTAATAAAAATATTAATTATATTTTACGAGACTGCTGCATTTAATACAAAAGATAAAGAATTATTCACAGTTTTCGTATGTGAAGAACAAGGCATCAACACATACTTAAATACATGTGCGTGTGTGTGTGTGTGTGTGGGGGGAGGTGTGTATGTGTGTGTGTGTGTGTGCGATCATTTGTCTCGCTCTATGCCAAACTTTACCAGTCAGCCGAAGCAATGAAGTCGACGTCGACGTCGACGTCGCCGCCACCGTCATCGTTGGTCTGCTGGGTTGGTTAGCTGGGACTCAAACTGGGGACTCGACTCTGAGGCCTTTGCCGGTGCTGTCGCTGCGATCAGTTGAGTTTTGTGCGTTGTGCGGTTCAGTTGTAGCGCGTTCTGTTTGTTCTGCTCCGGCCCCCCTTCTCAAGACTCACACAAGTGAGATCAATCAGTGCAACACACTCACACACACCACACACACACACCAGTCACACAAAACACAAGCTCACAGAACAGAACACACAAAATAAGCACAGTTTCCAGAGAGCATCCAGGTTCTGGTTCAGGTTCAGTTTCCATTCAGTCAGAATTGAATTTTAGTTTGAGCTAAGAGGAACAACGCCTGCAACGACTTTTGCCGTCCCACGCATTCAGAATTGTTAAATTGTTATATCCAAGCCCATAAATCAAAATGAGAGAAATTGTGCATCTGCAAGCTGGACAGTGTGGCAACCAGATTGGCGCTAAGGTAAGTCTCCTTCACTCTTTTGATTTTAGTGGTTTTTTTTTTCTTGATTCGCTTTTGGTTTTGGCTGAGTTTTTTTGGCAAGCGCAGCTAATTTATGCACATTGCCCGTAAACGTTTTTCAATGAGTTTCCAAATTGATCACAACTCAGAGTCAACGTTGAAGCCGCCGCCTTTTACAGCGCATTCAGCGCAATTAAAGCAAAAGAAAATTAACGCAAAAAAATAAGCAAAAAAAAAAAAACACATAAAAAAAAACCGGCCAACGAATAAACATAAAGAAAAGAATAAGAAAAAAAACTTACTTAGCTAAAAAAAGTTTAAATCAAATAAAATGCCAAGTGCAAAAAAAAAACGAGTAAAAAACGAATAAACCTAACCGATTCGACGTAGCGTAGAAGAAAATGAAATTTGATTGGGTTTGTCAGGCACTCGAAATGCCCTTTGTTAAAACCCCAACTTCCAACTTCCAACTGTGATTATAGTGCAGAGGCCCAGAGACAGCCCCCTTAATAAATGAGACGGAATTTAACTGATTTAATATAGGGCATTACTACAATTGTTTCGACGTGTTTTTTTTTTTTGTATCTCTGCTGCATTTTACGGATGCCAAAAAAAAAATAAATACCTCATGAAATTATCATTGCGGTTGTATCTTTTCGCTTTGCTGGGTTTCCTTTAGCGAGAAGCAACCGCAAAAGGTGCTCAAAAATATATATGCCACACAAGGGGGCAACCTTAATTTATGAGCAACAAAGCAAAGGAACAATTTAAGCTTACTTAATTACAAATACTCGGAAAAAGAATATGCCATAATAGAAGTTGGCTTTTAGAGTTTTTGAAAATATAAAACAACAATTATTATTTATTCCGTATACAAAAAAAATAATTGAAGAAGCTAAGAATTTTTTAAAAAGAAAAAAAAATGCGAAAGTAAACCAAATTGCATATTGATGTGACTACTGTATTAGAGTACCATATATGGCTTTTCATGGGCTGCCTTGTTAATCAGTGTCGATCAACCAGTTACTAGTTAATCAATTGTAATGTCTGCAATTAAAACTATGTGCAACAATTAGCGTTGCCCTGCCATCAATTATATACAATGGGTTCGCATGGTGCATGGTGCATGGTGCATGGTGCATGGTGCAGCAACGTCAGCCAGTTAATCAATATAGCCAACCAATTAATATATAGGCAGTCATCGAAACAAACAACGAACGTGCCACAAAGCTACACCCCAAAAAAAAAACCTGCCTGCCTGCAACTTGACTTGCTGCTGCTTCTCTTTTTTTTTTTCTTTAATTTTTTGGCAACATGTAACCGGTTTGTGTTGAATTTTGTGGCCGAAAGACATTGACATGTGTAGCAGGGGCGATTTGTGATCGAAAATCAATGTCACTGCTTGACTTGAAAATGTTGCGGCAAGCAGAAAGTGTGTCACGTTGCACGAGTGCTGATAAAAGCCAATTAGGCGATGATTAAACTATGACTATTATTAAATTAAAGTAAACCCAAGCAAAAGATAAGCAAACGTCTCTCATATTATTTGCTTTATTTACTTTTTTCTTCATCTATATAAATGATGTGTGACTCAATTGTGGCTTTTGTGGCTCCAACGAGTGGGGGGATACGGGCGGCGGGGGTTTAGCGTCGCTTAATTTAGCGCAAACAGTTTGTAGTTCCCGGAAATTTGGCATAGTAATGGTTTTATGGAGCGGCACACAAACTTAATATGAATATATATATATGTTGCAGACATCTGTTTATATATTTATATATCTGCTTACTTTTCGCTCTGTCCATGAATGAAAAATGCTCAAAGTGTTTATCTAAAGCAGACGGCGACGCCGAAGCCGACTTGGTAATTTGAGCAAACCGTTGGTTTCACATTACCCATCAGATTTTTAGAGACACATAGAAGTAACAACAACAAAAAAAAAGAAATGGAAGAAATAAGTACATAATAAAAAGTAGAAACAGCTGAGTGGACAAACTTCAAATGTGTGGCAAGAACCCAGCAACTGGACAGAACTGGCTGAGTGGCTGCCACATGTTTAATTACGTATTGGAATCGCAATTGAAAACCGCACAAGTGCAACAAAGGAAGTGACTCAGTGAATCAATATGGCAACAAAATCGTCTTGAAGGATTGACTGCGGCTTCAACGTCTCCAGTTACAGGATAGGGGCTTGCAACGCATATCATTTTGATATATCCGCTTTTTTCTTCTCTTTTTTTTTTTTGACGACGATAAATGAATTTTAAGTAATCAGCATTGTTTTTTATATATTATATATTCTATATATATACATGAAGTCAACAAACTTGTGGTCGGTTTTTTTTTGTTTTTCTTGTGGAAGTTTTATTATCGCACTTCTCTGACTTGGAGAACAAACAAAAAACACACAAAACAGCAAACAGCTGCTGAGCCAAAGACAAATGATTTTGATAGGCTCGGGCGGGGGGAGGGGAGTAGGAGATGACTGTTTGATGCACAAATGGCAGGCATCATGTGAAAATGCATTTTTGCAAATTTTTCAAGGGCTGCCGGAAAAGCTAAAGAAAATAAAAATAAAAAAAAAACTCCAGGCGATCAGTGCAACAGCAGCAGACGCTGTGCTGGAATTGTTGAAGAATCTTTTCAAGACTTTTGTGCTTCAGACACAGCGCTGGCTGTGCTCCGGCTCCAAAGTTTATGCCCGAGTGATTTTTGAAGAGGCACCAAGAGACTGCAAGACAGACACAGTTGCAGCGTTGCAGCTACAGACATGCAACACTTAATGAGGGCGTCGGCAGCTGATCGCATGCTCTGTGCAGGAGGGGGGAGGTAGGGTGGTGACGAAGGCGTGGCATTTACAACTAATTGGAAGTCTCTAAAGTTTCTAGCTGCCAGCAGACAGTAGTGGCAAGTGGCAGCCAGAAGAGGCAGCCAACAATAAATTACGATTTATTTACTTCAGTTTTCATTTTGGGCTTTTTAAAAAAATTCATTTTACCAGACAGCAACTGAATGCAGTAAATATATATAGCTTTCTATATATATATATATATATATATATGTATTTCTTGTATTTATTTATGTATTACTTTTTCTAATAATTTCACGAAAAATTTGATGAACTAATTTCTGAATCATGCAGCAAAATCTTTTGCAAAACTTTTTGTGACTCATTTTTATGTGAATCTAAAAGCAAATATTTTGTATCACAAAAGATATCAATTCTCAGTTAATGTCTAAGCAAATTAAATAATGCATTTTTTTTAAACACAATTAAAAGAAATTTTGCTGCCAAAATGTGCGCTAAATATTTATGTTTAAATTTAATTATTAAAATATATATTTTACTCCAGATTTTTATTAATTGAAATATGATTTTACTTTACATTTTTTTTAATTTAAATATGTTTTTACTTTACATTTTTATTAATTGAAATATGATTTTCACGCCTATCTAAAGTAGACTTTTCGATTAGTATTAAGTAGCATGACCAAGTAAATTGTTTTATAATCGTGATATAATATCCGTCTTTATATATATCAATATTTACTTTACGCCGTATCAAAAGATCATTTATTACTTTTAACACCGTTGAATTTTCAGCATTTTCTTTTCGACGTTTTTTATGAGCGGTTTATAATTGGTTTTCCCCATTTTTCTCGACAGATCGTGCTGCCGATAATTCCATGTCCCAACTATTTTTATTGGCTCACTTCACGTTCTCATTTAGGATGAAAACTTCAACATTCCGTTTCAGATATCGCTGGAAAATGACGCAGCTAAAACCAATTTACTCAGCTGGACTTGGTTAATAAGCACCGCCCCCCTGCCACTGTTCCGCCCTCTCTCTCTCTTGCCTGTCAACTGACCATTTCCCCAAGCAATCACAGCAGTTAGCCGAAATAGAAGCAATTTCCCGTAACTATCAAAAGCAGCGTCAAACTGAAAAATACAAAAAAAAAAGAGACAAGAAAAATTAGTTGAAAGTAAAGCGATCGTTTTGGATGAAAAGATGAAAGATGAAAAGAGTAGAAGCAACATGAAAAACGACTTTTCACTTCAACAGTTTTGTGTGCTAATTTATTTTTGTTGCTGCCCCAAGTTGGTTGCATGATTTCGTTGTTCATTGTGTGCCTCTAAGCGCTCTCGTCCGGCATATAAACTGCGCTTTATTGTTGCTGCTGCAAGCTTCATAATTGCAACGGCCACACTCCAATTAAATTTGATGATCTTGCGGAGATTGTACATAAATACAATTACTAGTTGAGCTGCCTTTCAAATAAACAAAAAGCAAACGCAAAACAACACTCAAACTGAGGCAGCAACTGTTTCTCCTTTTTAACACACACACACACACAACCACACACACACACCTCAAGTTCAAGTGCCAAAGGGAAATGCGACAGACAACAATGTGAAGAATTGAGAATTCTCGAAATGGGAACTGGGAATGTGGCAGTGGCAACTAAGAACAGCCGAGGCACTTCAAGCGATAACATTTTTATTATTTCCTCGTTTTTTCTTCTTCTTCTTCTTTTTTGTTTATTTCGTTTAGAATCGAATTGAAATTTTGGAAATTTCGGGACGATTTATGCGTCTCGCTTGAATGCCATCATTTTTGGGGGGGCTAAATCGCTCGATTTGTTGTTAATGAAAAACTAATGGTTTCCATTTTTGGTCAACAATTGGTTTCGTTGGCTTGTTAAACGCAGCAAAACATTTGCAGCGCGCTTCCGCAATAAACAAAGCTAAGCCAAAAGGCAACATCAATGAATATTTTGTATCTAAGAGATACGAAAGTATCTTTCTTGATTTGCTTCAGCTGCGATCGGAATGTGTGTAATTGTTTCTCTGTGTGTGTGTGTGTGTGGCTGCCTCCTAATGATGTTGTCGATGTCTACAACTGGCGTCTGCTGGTTTAATTTAGTAACTGCGAGCTGTGCCGGGCCTGGGTCGTTGGCCTGCAGTTCAGCTATGAGTCAGCAGCAGCAGCAGCAGCAGCAGCAGCATACAGTGCAGTGCATGCAACGTGCAACGTGCAACAGCGCGCCACGAGGCAGTGCTATTTTTAACACTTTCGCCTGCCTAAGGTTGCACATTGCACCCCAGGAGCGTATAGGAATGAAGACTCAACTTGGAAATGTCCCATGCCGCGCGACACGCTGCACTGAAAATATATATGCAACTGAGAAAATCAGAATATATATAAATATATATATATATATGTATGATCGAAAAGCAAAGAAAAAGCCAAACCAAAAGCGGAAAAACTATTTTGGATTGCGTGCATTTGTCGACGTTGTTTCTCTTTAAATTTAGCACTAAATCAGGGCATGTTGCAACAGAGATCCACCAAACTCTGACGGCTAAACTAAACATAAATTGCCAGCCTCAACAACGTACGATGTGTCTCACTTTTCAAGCTGTCCCATCTCTCTTTTCATTCCCTTTTTTTTTTGTTGCAAGCCAAAAAAAAAAAACATTACAAAAAACAACAATTTTATGGCGCTGCGACTGCGCCTACTTCGTTGTCGCATTGTCAGCTTGCTGTCACAATGCTGCCACACAAAGAGGCAAAAAGCGAGAATAAAAGAAATTTTCTAATAATTTTTATACATGTTTTTTCTACTGTTTTTTTTTTTTTTGTTGCTGTTGCTGTGAACAGTTTCTGCGGCTGGCAACATGAACTCTGACATGGCTGGCTGGGCACACAGCTCGTAATTCTATTTGACAAACGTTAAAAGTCGAGAAGATGCGGCCAAGAGGTTGACAGATGACTGACCCCCCCCCCCCCAGAGAGAGATATATATATTGAAATTGGCCAACAGTTTAACGGTTTAAGAATTTGCATTTGCTGCTATCTCGAGTTGAGTTGACCCCCCTCTTATCAAGTCATTAATTAAATGCGCCGCAACTGAAAATATTGAATATAAAAAATATTTTTAAAAAAATCTCTTTGAAAAATATGTGTAGCATTTTTATCGCCAAGCGACGCGTTTTATTTATTTATCTCCAGTAATAATTCTGTGCTAATTCGGACAACAGTTTTATATATATAATTATCACATTTGAATAATTATAATTTGGTTTGCATATATATATAAATATATATGCCCAATTGCTGGCTCTGATGTCGCCTCGAAGTTGCCACAAAAATAGACACTCGAATCTTCACTCAACTTCTCTGAGTTTTTCCCCCCCCCTTTGTGCACTCAAATCTGAGCCCCTGACAACTATCATAAAAATAGCTGCAGTTGCTCTTATATCTTATATCTTTTTTATGGTGTCACCCGCCAAAGTCATTAAATTCCTTTAAACATGATCATTATTATTTTGCCTCGTAAAAAGTGAAAAAAGGTGTTATTTAAGCTATATAAATTTAGTTTGTTGTCTTTCTGTTTATTTATGACGACAGCTAAAATTCAAGTTTTCAGATTCCCTTAACAAATCTCTACTAAGCAGATAAAACAATGTCTAATCCTGATTTAATTCTTTACAATTCTTTTGCAGTTCTGGGAGATCATATCGGAGGAGCATGGCATCGACAGCCAAGGCATTTATGTGGGCGACAGCGATCTGCAGCTGGAACGTGTCAGCGTCTACTATAATGAAGCAGCTGGTAAGTGCTCCCAAAAAGCAATGCATCCATTTATCCATCCATCCATCTGTCTGCCATTTTTGCTGCTGACTCATGTCCCTTTTGTTCAATTGCATTCCAATAGCTGTGAGTCACTCGTCTGGTGGCAAGTATGTGCCACGCGCCATTCTGCTCGATCTGGAGCCCGGCACCATGGAGTCCGTGCGTTCGGGTCCATATGGCCAGCTGTTCCGTCCCGATAACTTTGTCTTTGGACAATCGGGCGCCGGCAACAACTGGGCCAAGGGTCACTACACGGAGGGTGCCGAACTGGTTGACAATGTCCTCGATGTGGTGCGCAAGGAGTGCGAGAATTGCGACTGTCTGCAGGTAAGATCTTTAGACTGTTAATCTATGAGATTGAGGACTGCTTGGAAATGCAGCTCAAGATATCCGAGAAAACTCAATTCGATTGCGAGCGCAACGAAGCTTCAATTTGAAGGGCTGATCAGAATATTATTAGATTATATTTTAAAATATTTCTTCACTAAATACTATCCATGAAGATTGCTCTAGTGGACATATTCTGACTAGGAATATCTGTTAAATATATATAGGAATAGTTGCAAATATTCCACAGTCATTTTTTGTTACAATTGAACTGATTGGTTTGAAACAAGATTTGGTTTGGAAACAAGATGTGGTTCTTGAATCAAAAATTCCACTCCAAAAACCTTTGACTAAAACAACTTTATCAAAATTTACCAGATTTTCAAGAACTCCAACTTTTTGATAACTTTTTACACTCTAAAACAAAATTAGATTAAAAGTTGAAAACACGAGTTTTTCTTTCTAGAAAATTATGTTATAATTTTTACCCAACAAAATAAGTTTGTATGTTTTTTTAAATTTTAATAATCATAACTAAATTGGGTTTCAAAAAGTGCCGTTTTTTAATCAGGATATCTGAAGCAAAATCAGATTAAACTAAATTTGAAAACCAAGTTTCTTAATTTGAAATCGAGTTTCTGAATCGAAACTTTTGTACAATTTCTTGATTAAGTTAGAATGTAACAATCGAGACAGCTCGACTAGGAGATGTTCTGGCCATTACAGAAAATTGAAGTTTTTATAAAGAAAATGGCTAAATTTAATCAACTTTTAATGCTGAACGAATAAATATATATGTTATATATGTAATCACAACTTAACACTCTCCCATTTTTATAAATAAATATTAAAATTCATCTTAATTGATTTCCATTTGGTAATTTCAGGGCTTCCAGCTGACTCACTCGCTGGGCGGTGGAACTGGCTCTGGCATGGGCACGCTGCTCATATCGAAGATACGCGAGGAGTATCCGGATCGCATAATGAACACGTATTCGGTGGTGCCATCGCCCAAGGTGTCCGATACGGTTGTGGAGCCGTACAATGCCACGCTGTCGATCCACCAGCTGGTGGAGAACACAGACGAGACGTACTGCATCGATAATGAGGCGCTGTACGATATCTGTTTCCGCACACTGAAGGTATCGAATCCGAGCTATGGCGATCTCAATCATCTCGTCTCGCTGACCATGTCCGGTGTGACCACCTGCCTGCGCTTCCCCGGCCAGCTGAACGCCGATCTGCGCAAGCTGGCTGTGAATATGGTTCCATTCCCGCGTCTGCACTTCTTCATGCCCGGCTTTGCACCGCTCACATCGCGTGGATCGCAGCAGTATCGTGCTTTGACCGTTCCGGAGCTAACCCAACAGATGTTCGATGCCAAGAACATGATGGCCGCCTGTGATCCGCGTCATGGTCGCTATCTGACTGTGGCCGCCGTCTTCCGCGGTCGCATGTCCATGAAGGAGGTGGACGAACAGATGCTGGCGGTGCAGAACAAGAACAGCTCCTACTTTGTCGAATGGATACCAAACAATGTGAAGACGGCTGTCTGCGATATTCCGCCCAAGGGGCTAAAGATGTCGTCGACATTCATTGGGAATACCACCGCTATACAGGAGCTGTTCAAGCGCATATCCGAGCAATTCTCGGCTATGTTCCGTCGCAAGGCTTTCCTCCATTGGTACACCGGCGAGGGCATGGACGAGATGGAGTTCACCGAGGCGGAGAGCAACATGAACGATCTGGTTTCGGAATATCAACAGTATCAGGAGGCCACCGCCGACGACGAGTTCGATCCGGATGTTAACCAGGAGGAGGTCGAAGGCGATTGTATTTAATGGTGTGGCCAGAGGAATGAGGTGCGTGCGTGAGCGTCTCGTCTTTGGCAGTGGTGGTGCCAGTGGTGCCGGTGGTGCCGGCGGTGCTGGTGGTGCACGGAATGTGTTTCTGCGTGGCATGCGGCATCAGCTACGCGCCAAACACTGCAACATCCTCTAAAGACGCAAGCGATTACAATAAACACAGAAATACAAATACACTCACACACACACACTCACTCACACACACCCACACACTCACACACACACACAGAGATACAGTTACAGGAAATGTCAAGCGTAGTTTGACAGCAATCGAAACATCATCAGCCGGAAATGGTCCAAAGCTCTCATTTCATTTCAATTCACATGCTTCATTCACTTTTCACTTCACTCACTATTCACTATTCACTTCTATTCACTATTCACTACTCACTTCTATTCATTATTCATCTATCGATTCATCTCTTTTAAATCTCATTCGCATTCTTCTTCTTCTTTCTTCATTCTACGCTACACTTTACACGGAGGCACGTCTATCGCATTTCTCGCAGCCATTTTTCTGCAAATCTTTTTAACTGCTTACCCCCTACCACCCCTCCCAAAAGCAAGCCCCCCCTCATTGCCCCTCTAGCATCTGCTCTCTCACTTTAAGTTTAAGTCTCAATTTTATAACATTTTTAATATACATCATTATTTATATGCAAAACATGAAGCAAACGTTTAAAAACGTTTCACTATTTCAAATATTCAATCGACAACAACAACAAAACAGAAGAATTCTGCACAATTCTCAAGAAAAGAAAATATTTCATCGATAATTCAAATTGCACCGAAGACTGATGGACAGGCATAAGTTTGGACTCAATGGCAATATTACGATTACTTTGTACGATGAGCGCACCCAAAGATCGATCCTATTGAAAATAAAACAAAACATAATAAAAAAAAAAAGTTAAGAAAAGCAACAAAAAAAATGAAAACAATTTGAATATTATTATTGTATTATTCTTAAGCACAACACACATGTTTTTGTATTCCTGTGCATAATCCTCGAGTAGTCTTTAAAATTACCCAAGTATTTAACTAAACTTGATTATTAATAATAATATGCTGCAAAAACTTTTTCAATAAAATGCAAAAAAAAAATTACATATCAAATTGTGTTTTTACTTTAAATTGATAGATGTTTCAGAAGAAATATTTTTAAAGAGTCTGCCCAAATCTAGGAAGAAAATGGCCTTAAAATTGTTGGTTTATCTTGGATTTTAAATTAAAATATTTTACTCAATAAATGTGCAAAATATGCTTAGCCAAGTCTCAAACCAACTTCCTTGAGTTTGAGTGCCTGTGATAATAGTTCAAATTATTGCCGCCAGGTGTCGCCAGTTAAATAAGCGAAATAGTGTGGCAACAACTTCCACACAGAGAAAGCTCTTAAGTGAAAGCTTTAGAGTGACCAGCTGATTACGTAACAGTTATTTAAAATCAAAACACAAATTTATTTGAAATTAATTTATATAAAATAAATTTTCTGAAAAATCGTTGCGATTTTTGGAGTTTTTGACTTAAGCGTAAAATTATTATACACTGTAAAAAGCTAAGATTCTATAAAAGACTAAGTCTCAATTTTTTGATTGTTTCCTATAACGTCATAAATAATCTAAATTTTCCCTTAGCCAACAAGCTGTTGGGTTTTAAATTTTTAATGCTGCTATCATATTTATTATATATTTCAACAATTTGCTTAGGCATTCCTGTTATCTGCATAATTTCTTATCTACCCCAAGAAACCCACCAAAAAATCAGTCGTGAAGACTTTTAAGCTAACCGCTTGTAATATCTTGCGTAGATCTCAGAGTCGTAAAAAATTTTCTATTCAACAGCTCTCAGGCATATGCCACAAATTAAGAATTCTGCAGAACTCAAAGATATTAAAGTTTTGCCCTAAACCACATCCCGCGCTTGTGGTCTCGTGACACAAAAGAAAAACCCCCCAAAAATAAAAAGAAAAAATCAACTGTCGAATGATACTTTTAAGAATCTAACAGAACAGGGCACAAGCCGACAGTAAGAAGTAGTAGAAGAACAAGAAGTAGAAGAAGAAGAACCATAACAACCAGAAGAAACGAGAAACCAGTTTTGGCAGAAAGAGCCGGCCGGCATTCTGAATGAGCCGAGTTCTTCCGTCTAGACTCGAGCCTCGCGACTTGCAACTCGCAACGTGCAACTCATGTCTCTTGTTTTGAGATGCCAAAGTGCGTTGAACAGTTATGTCACTGGCAATTAAACGAAACGAACGAAAGAACGAGAGAAACCCAAACATTGAGCGGGTCACTAAGGTCAACCGGCGAACGGAAGTTGAGCTGAGAGAATTACACTGAGAATTCACAGTTTCTAAAGTTAAATTCATTTATAGTTGTTTTTTTTTTTTGGCTATTTGTAGCTGTAGTTGTTTGTAGTTGGGCTTAGCTAAGCTAAGCTGTCAACCAGTTAGTCGCGCACAAAGAAATATAGGCAAATGAAAAGGCAATAAAAAGTTCGCAATTTACACTCTTTGACGCTGTACTCCCTACGGCCACCCCCCAAACCACCTCAACATGCCCCTAACCAGTTGTCCATCCAAATCCAGTCGAACCAGGCAACGAGATGCAAGAGACACAAAAAAAAAATAAGCGAAATAAATACGTAGACAACAACAGACCAAGCAGCGATTGACCCAGTTTTCAAGACGACAACAACGACGACGACGACGACGACGACGACGGCGACAGCAACGGCAACGAACGACCGGCGAGCCAACAACCTACGTGGTGCCAAAACGGAGACGGACGAGGCACAGTGTGGCAGTTAACACTAAATATATATGTGTATATATAACTGAACATTTTAGCAATTCCCTTAGCCCTTAACCAGTCTTAGATTTACAGTCAGCAAACTGAGATTTTTTACAAGTATCTGTTAAAATCATTTTCACTTTGGGTAGGTCTTTAAATATTACTTATATGGCAAAGAAAATTCTTATGGAATAGGTTTTACAAAGTTTAACTAAGCAAACATATAATAATAATATAATAATATTAATATAATAATTTTTATAGCTTAATTTGTAATATACTTTAAACTAATAACAGAGATACATAAAATAATACTAAATAAATTCGCAAATAATTCCAAAAACTGAAACTGGACTTCTAAAACTACTTTTATGCTACATTTTTAAAAATATTAATAATTTAACTAATTAAAATTTTTTTTTCTAAAATGGAAAACTAACATTATTGCTAGCTATATTTGTAGCTTTATTTCTAGCTCAATTTCTAGCTTTATTTCTTGCTTTTCTAGTTTTATTTCTTGCTTTATTTCTAGCTTTTATTCTAGCTTTATTTGTAGCTTTATTTTGTGCTTTTTTTCTTACTTTACTTCTAGCTTTATTTCTTCCTTTAATTCTAGCTTTATTTCTAGCTTTATTTCTTGATTTATTTCTTCCTTGTTTTAGCTTTATTTCAAGCTTTATTTCTAGCTTTATTTCTTGATTTATTTCTAGCTTTATTTCTAGATTTTTTTAAACTTTATTTGTAGCTTTATTTCTAGCTTTATTTCTTGCCTTATTTCTAGTTTTATTTCTTTCTTTATTTCTTGCTTTATTTCTAGCTTTATTTCTAGCTTTATTTCTTGCTTTATTTCTTTCTTCATTTCTAGCTTTTTTCTAGCTTTATTTCTATCTTTACTTTTTAAATTAATTTCTGACAGATATATATAATTTATTCAAGATAAATATTGAGCTGGTTGCACTGTGCAACATCGTCGTGGCTCTATGAAGCGTACCTGTATGCGGCACCGATCCTCAGCTTGACTACACCAACACTCTGACGGAATCCAGCTGGAAACTGTAGCTGTAGTTTTAGCTTTAGCTTTAGCTGTAACTGTGGCTGCAGAAGTGCAATGTACTCGACGCCAGCCAAATAGCAAACAGCATAAAAAAATCTCGTTTTCTGCAATTTGCCGATTCTTCAGAAATAAAAAAAAAAAACAAACACAAAAATGAAAAACGAAACTTGCTTGGCTAGAAGAGTTAGGTGAGGTATGCATGTGTGTAGTGTGTGTGGTGCTGGGGGAGTAGGTGGAGTATGGGGCAGTTGAAGGGGGCATGAATAGAGCCAACAGAGATGGGCTGAGCTTTAACTGCGGCTGCTGCTGCTGTTGTTGTTGTTGTTGTTGCTGCTGCTGCTGCTGCAGACACATGCAAACAACACGTCAATGCACTCTGATGTTGCTAGTTGCTTGTTGCTTTTGGCCTGTTGCTAGTTGCTGTTTGCTGTTGGCTGTTTTGCTTGGCCACAACGACCGCAACGCCTCGACTAGTTTAGATCGGACCGAGACTAGCGGCAAACGCTGACTAGACTTGATCTGGGCGCTGTATATTTTTTATTATTATTCATTATTTTTTTTTTTGGTTTTTTTATTTTGCCATCAATTTTTTTGTAGCGATACTTGTATTAATGTTGGCTTGCGGTTTTATGCATTTGTTTTCATGTGTTTTTTTTGGTAGTAGAACAGCAGCAAAAATACACATTCATTTCATATGTACTAAATGTAATTGCAGCGGCAGGAAAACCCAGAGAGCTCTGGTCATTGATGCGACCGCACAGTGTGCCCAAACTTATGCACACACAAACACAGACACACACACACACACATGTGTGTATTACATATGTACATATTGTTCAGTTATTTGATTTGACTGTTGGCTTGAAGCCACGCCAAGGCAGACGTTCACTTGCAACGTTGCCGCGTTTCATTTTGGCAACAAGTGCTTTACAAAGTGCAGCGGAAGTGACTCAAGCGCAGTTTTCAGTTGCGCTGTTGCCAATTTGCATTAAGAGCTGTTTGCCTGTCATAGATAAATGATATATCGGCTGCTTTTTGGCATTATTCTGCTAGCCACTAAAAAATTAAACTAACGCCAAGGCTACATTTTTCTAAGTAGCTGAAAATTGTTGACCAATTTTATGTTCCACAACCAATTTTAGCCATTTAATGAGCTGCATCAAATTAATATGACTAACTGTTCTTTATACTTTTTAAAAGAATTAATTGCGAATAACAAGAAATTAAAAATGATTATTAATGACCATTTTTAATTAAAATTCTTCAGATATACATATCTGAAAACTCGTAAAAATTCAGCAAATATTTTATTATTTTCGCTAAGAATTTGTGTCACTGATTTGTGGAACATTCTCAAACAATAATTATCGTGTGGCATAAAGTTCAATGCGTGCCGCTTCATAAAAAGATGTTAAACTATTCATTCGATAAGATATTTGTGGCTGGTGTTGCAGCTAATCTCTGCCGCTGCGGAGAGCTCATAAATATGCGACAATTTTTTTTTTCTCTGATTGTTTTGATTTTGATCAGTTAGAAAAGTTCAATCTGTGCCGCCAACTTTGCCTTCGATTTGGTTACATTTTGTGAGGGTGTCGATTTCATCTAAATGCGCATTTATTGATACCACACTATATATATCGATATCTATATATATATATATATATCTACATCTATTTAATCAATCAGCAAACTGGGGGAGTGCATTGTGCCGCTGCTGTTGCTGCTGCTGTGGATGCTGCTGCTGTGGATGTTGCTGCTGTGCATGTTGCTGCTGCTGTTGTTGCTGCATTAGCATTTGCAGCAAATTGCATTACAAATGCGACGCATTGCAGCAGCAGTTCGAGCAATTCATTCAATTGATTGGATGTTATTAGCACCTCAGTTACCAGTTGGCCACTTGACAACCTGTGGCAACAGCTCATTAGACAAATTGACTCGCATTCGAATATAATTTGATTGATTTTGCAGCAACAAACAGTTGCCAACAGTAGGCACTCGGACTGCGCGCCATTTTAGCCTGGCTTAAAAGATGGTTGTTGGTTTTGTAATTGCCTCATGTTGGAAAATTGGAGCACACGGGCCAGTCGTCTGGTCCGTCCACTCCGTCCGTCTTTCTTGGGAATCGCAGCTCGTATAAAACATGAAAATGTGCCATAACGGCACAAGCAATGCTTTCAAATTAATTAGAGCTAACTGTAAGCGACGTGCGTTAAACAAATGTCAACGGTTAATAAGCCCAAAACAACAAAACTGGCAGCAGGCAACTGAAGTTGACATTATGACCGACGGCTACTGCCTGATTCCACGAATCGACAAGTGATAAACTGCTGTACCCCGCCTCTTAACAAAATCATAAAAAATATTAAAGACCAGTAGATGTTCTCAGACAGGCAAAAAAGAAAAAAAACAAAGCAAAAAACCAGCAACAGACTGATGCCAAAGTTAATTAACACACAATAAAAAGACACAAAAAAAAAAAATAACATGCTCGACTGTGTGTCTGTCAGAGCCTGCACCTCAGCCACAACGGTGGCAAAAAAGAAATAGGAAAAAAACAACAACAATAGCAACAACAACAAGTGGCAATCTAAGCATGCAATAATAACAAAACATACGAAATTAGCCGAATGGCGGGCAACTTCAATGCGAGAATGCACCAAAAATCTGCTAAAGAAAAAAATAAACCAAAAACAAAAACAAAAATTAAAGTTTGTAAGATTACAAAAGTTTCGCTGACGTTGGCAGAGCAGACCCCCAACAGACCCCCCTCCATCACCCACCACCACCTCCCAGTAGCACCATCCGACCATCAGTCGCTCAGTTTGACTTGCTGCAGAGTCATGCCATGTGAACCAATTTGTGGCATCAATCTCAGGCATCATGCGAAATTGGCCAAGCAGTCAAAACAGTCTCACATCGCACCAGATCCAGTCAAAACACTCGCCTCGAAATACTCTCATTAGTCAATATGCCCCACTCGGAAACAGCGCCAAGTGTATAGCTGGAAAATTCAGTTTTTGAATTTAATACATATAAATTCTCTGTTAAATAATTAAATATAATATGGCCAACTAGCTTAACAAGTTTAAAATGTTTGAAGGATAATTGGCCATTTATTTTGGCATTCTTTTATATTTTAATTTAGACTTACCATGCAGTAAATGCTATCTGTAGAAGCCTGTTAAATTCCACACATTATTGCAATTATTCTTGAAATAAAACGACGTATTTATAATATTTTCTAGACAACTTGATAAGACGAGAAAATTGCTTAAACTTAAGCGAAACTTCAACTTAAGCTTGAATTAGATTTTTTTAGTAAGAATTAGAATTTATGAGATATAACATCAAAATCTGAGCTTGTTTCAGGATTTTATTTATTTAAAAAATTCCACATAGCAAAATATATTAAAGTATTTATTCAAAATCGGAACTTGTTTCAGGAATTTATTTATTTTAGAAATTCCACATGGCAAAATATATTCAAGTATTTATTTGTATATTTGATACCCACTTGTAAGCACCAAGAATACTGCAGAATATGACTTATATACCCTTTTCCAATGTGTTCACAACTTTTGGCATATATTTTATTTTTTATTATGATTTTTTTGCTGCATTACTGTATGCTATGAAAACTATAATAACAAATTTACAGCAACCACATGGAGCAAATGACATAAAAAAAAGCGCTGTGATCGTGCCCAACATATTTGGTTAAATGTATTGTTGTTATTGTTGTTACTGTTGTTATTGTTGTTGCTGTTGTTTTTATATCACATTAAATCATGAAAGGAGAGCGCTTGAACTGAGCTGTTTACATGTGTGTAAAACTTGATGAAAATGTCAAATGTTTTTAGCTTAAGACAAAGGCCAAAACCGTAAACAAACAGCAAAAAAAAAAGCCAAAAAAACCATATACATATATAATAATAATAAAAAAAGGGGAAAAATGTGGCGACAAGAGCAACAAGAGACAACAACAATAACAACAACAATAACGCGGCATAATCCAAAACGGAGATACGTGCAACGATGAACGTGATTATGAGTGCCCCAAACGTTGGGGCACTTACAAGCTTCCAGTTCCCGAATAGCCAACAAAAAAAAACCAAAAACCAGAGTACAGTTCCAAAAGAGCCCTCAAATGCTGCACGATGAATCAGTAGACGTGAAGCAGCGGATGTATATATTTATATATATGTATATATATACATTTATAATATATTTATATAAATATATTTATATGGAATGTGCCCAAACTATGAACAGGGCATAAATCAAAGGCTAAATGGTCAGATTATGTAGCAGTAAAATTAAATTCATATTATGCGAAATGACAATGAATTTTTGGTTAGTTCCCAATTGATTATGTAATATGAAAATAGAGATAAATAAAATAAAAGGAGAAAGGGCTAATTAATGGGGAGCAGTGGATAACTCAAAACCTGAAGTTGTGCAACATGCAGAAAGGAATTATACTCCATTCCATAAAGTATATATAAAGTATATCCTGGATAAGAATTAAGAGTTTAGTCGATCTATATTATTATCTTTTATTATTATTATATTTTAGTTAAAATCACTTTTACATATCAAAATATATAGAAAGTGAATTACATAATTACGCAACTCTGAAACTCTCATTTAATATTTTCTTCTTTTTTGATTACTAATTTAAATATCAATATTTAATCGCAGCAGTCCTCAAGGACACTTTCATGCTTCATGAATCATATTGTATTTTTATTTAAATACTTTTAATAAATTTATTAAAAATTCAAAATTCCCAAAATCCTACTCTGAATCAATGCAACAATGCAAAAGAAATGAAAAATAAATGAAAGATACGCCCTTTGTATTTGGTTGACTGATAAAGTGATAAAAATGGATAGCATGAGACATTAAAGCCTGGTCAAAACTGACGCAGCTTATTTTACAATTATTTGCTTTTCAATTTTTTTTTATCTGTAGCCGTTGGATACAAAGCAAATTTGAATGCGCGAAACGCTCAAACAAAATGATTTTTGACAGCTTTTCACACGCAGAAAAATGCCATTTAGACGGCAACAAATAAAATATCTGTACAAAGAGTGAAAAAAATTGAAAAAAATAAAAGTATTATAGCAACAAAAACAAAGTGACTTGAAAGAAAGAAAAAAACAGCAAGGGGCATTGTTGACTTTTCAGCTGGGCTTTTTGTTAGTAACTAACTCTTTCTTGTCGGCCAAAAAATTGAAAAAAAAAGAAACAACACCAAAAAAAGAAAAAAAAAAAGCGCGCGCACAAAATTCGAATTTAGGTCAAACATTATTCAAATGCGGCGAGCGGGCAGCGGGAGAGGTGAAGAGCTACATGGAATGAATGAACAGTGAGAGTGAGAGTGAGACGGCAAAAGCGAAGACGACGACGAAGTCCAAGTCGAAGACTCGTTGACTGACCAAGCAGCCAAATAGCCAAGTCAAATAGCCAACCAGTTGGCCAGTCGAGCATTTAGCGCTGCTGCTGCTGCTGTTGTTGTTGTTGTTGTTGTTGCTGGTGTCCCGCTTTGAAAATGCATAAAACGCGCACGCGGTCTCCTAAGTCGGTCGCTCCAGCCCCGCTGCTGACCATTTGGCTGGCACGTAAGAGCGCCGCTGATGATATATCCAGGCCCAGCAAGCTAAGCAAAACAAAACTCAGCTACTAGCAAAAATAGTATGTGTGTCAAGAGGGGTGTGGAGTGACGGAGGGGGGAGGGGGTAGATAGGCCGACTGACTGAGTGACTGACTTAGTGACTTGATGGCAGCACCAACTTGGCTTAGCTTGAGTCGGCGCTGCGCTGCCTGGCTCCACTTGGCTTTGCTTGTCTTGGCCTGGCCTGGCTTGGCTTGGCTTGGCTTGGCTTCTCTTGGCTTGGCTTGGCTTGTCTTAACTTGGCTTGGAGTATCTTCGTTTGGCTTTCGTAATAGCAGTTTTTTCTTTTTCGTTTTTTTTTTGCAGCGCTTCGTTGATTTTTAGCAGCTTGACGGCTAGTCCAGCGCTATATTGGCTTCGAGCTGCTTCTCTGGCAGCCGTTCTGCCCACACACACACACACACTCGCACACTCGTACACACATTGCATAGCTAATCGACGCTTGTAAATCTGCTAAACGCGCTTTCTTGTTTTGGGTGTGGCTGCTCCTTGAACCGGTTCGCTTCACTCTGGCAGCTCTGAAGAGCGCCTTTGAGCCTTCTTTTGCTATTTGTTACCCCCATTGAATTTTATTCCATTTTTTTCTATTTTTTTTACAGGCGCCTTTCAAATGCTGCCAACTGGTAATTGCCTGATCACGTTTTGGAGCCTGGGGCTGGCTTTATTTATATTTTGCTATCGCCGCATCTCGTTAAACGGGGGTCTCTTTGTTAGCCTCAATTGTTGACACATTTATTTATATATCGTCGGGCATCATCAATTGATGAGCATCTCAAATGCAATTGTGTCTCAAATCGATAAACGTGCGCCAATTTTCACATTGAAAACGATTTTATTTTGTTTTTCTTTTTGTTTTTGTATTGTTTTCTGTTTTTTGTTTTTTGTTTTACCCCCTGGTATTATTTGTTATGCAACTGGCCACCATGGCGTATTAGTTATTTCATAGGAATCTTCTACAGAGAATGCCCCATGCTGGTTTTTTTTTTGCTACCATTTTTTTTATAGTTTACTTTTCAACTGTTTTGTTTGGATTTTTGTTTGGTATTTGGAAATTAGATAAGAGCGCATCTTAATCATTAATTATCCAATATAGAAAAAAGAGTATTTGTTGCAGTTTAAATTAACATTTTGTTCTGTAATTTATAATAAGAGCGAATCTTAATCATTAATTATCCTATATAAAAGAGAGTATTTGTTGCAGTTTTAATTAATATTTTAGGTTGTAATTTACAACACGAGCGAATCTTAATCATTAAATATCCTATATAAATAAAGTATTTGTTGGAGGTTGAATTAATATTTTAGTTTGTATTTTTTAATATCTAATAATGCTTGATTTTATTAGGTTTATTATTATTATTATTCTTAATTTATTCTCATAATATTGAAAGTGCTACAATCTGCCTTCTCCCAAAATATATGGTATCTTTATTATCTTCTGGCTAAATGGACTTATTTTTATTTTATTTTATCGCCAAACTATCTTCCAACTCTCCTGTAGCGTATCGTCACATTAACTCCACATTAACTGTATATTATAAACAATTTTAACTTATGGCTGCTTAATTTTTCAAAAGTGCCCAAAACGCTGTAATTTTTTTTTTTTTTAGAAATTGTTGGTTGCCTAAAAAAGAAAGAAAGACAGCAAAAAAATCAACGTGTGCTTAAATTGTGCCTCGATTTTTTATTATTATTCATTTATTTATATTTACAGTGCTGCGTGCATAATTTTCCCTAAATTATAATTCAGTTGCTGTTGCTGTTGCTGCTGCTGCTGCTGTTGCTGTTGTCGCCAGCAGCGTTGCTGTTGGTGCTTTTGCTGCTGCTGCTGCTGCTGTCGACGGCGATTATGTGATTTTTCTTGCCGTACATTCGTCATAGTCTCATAGCCATTTTGTTGTCGTAGTCGCTGTCGTTGTAGCTGCTTTAATGTTGCTGTTGTTGTTGCTTCGTTTTCACTTTCTATCGCGCGCCGGCAGCAGCAGCAGCAACTTACATGTGTGCATATATTTGTTGTGCTTGTGTGTGTGTGTTTGTGTGTGTAAGCACAAACGACACGCTGACCCAGTTTCTCACACAACTACAAGCGAACGTGGAAGCACACACTGGAATTAATATTATTATGGTTTGCTGTTGCTGTTGTTGCTTGTTGGTTGTTGGTTGTTGCTTGCTGATCGTTGTTGTTGTTGTTGTTGTCGATTTGGTTTGCTTGATTTTCTTGCTGGGCTTCGTGCCTGGTCGGCCTCTGCCTGATTCGGTTTCTTATGCAGTTTACACAAACACACACGCAAACATTCACAGATACCCCAAAATAATCGAGTCGAGTGCTCATATGGCATACACTGAGCGACTCACACACACACACAGATGCCACACATGCCACACATATTTCCATTATCAATTATCGTTCGCTGATCATTCGATATTATGCAGGCGCTCCATGTGGGCCCTGTGCCTGACAAATATATGGAAAATTCAAAAATTGAAGTTCGACTTTTTCTGCCTCTCTTTTTTTTCTTGGACTTTAATTGACCAGCCTCAAAAATCAAAGAGGCTCAAAAAAACAACAAACGGCACATAACAATCAAGGGAGAGGGGGTTGCCGGGGGTTGCAGGGCAGTCGGAGGAGCATTTTATGTTTCTGCTTCGTTGATTATGTCTGCAACAAAAGCTCTATTAACTATAGACTCTATAAAGACGACGCTCACTGCCGCTGGCTGACTGTCTGTCTGTCTGTCTGTCTGTCTCTCTGTCTGCCTGGCTGGCTGGCGATATCGATCAGAATCACGAAAATGTAATGCACATTAACTAAGCATTTTGATACGCTTCATGAAGAGCATTTAACAATTGTCATTAAGCTTGTGACACTCATAACTTAGACATATGTCTGCCCATTATTATTATTAGTATTATTAACTCAAACTCAAATATGCATATCATTTTTGTTAATTTTCTTAAGATTTTATTATGATTACCAGTAAAAGTAAAAATACATTTGCAATAAATATAAATTTTATTAGATTTTATTATGATTACCAGTAAAAGTAAAAATACATTTGCAATAAATATATAAATTTCATTACTCTAATATTTTTTTAATTACTCTAAGATTTTTTTTTAAATTCATTTTAGTTCCGTTGCATAATCTATTAAATGAGTGTACTTAAAATTCTAACAATAATTATTAACCTGCTCATCAAGTTGCTGCTTTTTTTGATATTGTTGCTTGTTTGCTTGATGTTGCAAGTGTTGCTTTTTTCATGTTATTTGTTGTTGTTGTTGTTGTGCTGCATACGATTCCTGCCCTATGCTGAGGCACTTCACGCGTCAATGAAAGCGAAAGGAAAACTGTTGCTGTTGCTGTTGCTGCTGTTGCTGTTGCTGTTGCTGTTGCTGTTGCTGCTGCTGTTGCTGCTGTTGCTGCTGCTGTTGCTGCCTCAGCTTTAGGGGAGACTACGAAAAAGTGACGCTTGGTGAGGAAATGGAAAATATTGGGCAAATACTTAGTAAAGATTTTGCAAGCCACAAGAACCATGGCAGCGTGACTAGTCAAAAACTTTGAAGCTAGCCTGTAGCGAACCCCCACTAGATGGAGAGAGAGAGAGCGTAAGCGAGAGAGCGAAAGACTAAGAGAGCCAAAAAGCCAAAACTGCCGCAAAGTCAAAACTGATGATTAAAATATGAAATTAATTTGTGACTGACTCTTCGCATGCAAATTAATGTCAGACGCATAACGGTACAAGTGATGTAACTGTTTGACAACTAAGACTATAAATATATTTGCCGTTGCTGCTGTTGTTGTTGTTGTTGTTTTTGTTGTTTGTCGCTTTCTGTAAATTTAGGTAGGTTCATAATATTTATGCATATGCTTATAAAGTGTTAGCTGTGCCAGATGACTGTGGTCTAAAGTGTGTGTGCGAGACTGTGAGTGTGTGTGCTATAGTGTGTTTGTTTGTGTGTTATACATATATGCAAACAACATTAAACTCGTTTGTGTGTTTGTTTTTGTTGCTGTCGCGCTGTTTAATAAATAAATAAATAAACACTTAAGTTTTTTTTTTTTTTTTTGAATTTATGGAAAACATGTTAGTTACAAGTTGCAAGTGTGCGCACCAAAACACTCCCCCTCCCCAAACTCCCCCTCCCAGTTCGTCTCCCGCTTGAAGTGCCCATTCCCAGTTCCAGTCTCCTTGTCACCCACTCCCCTCCGTCTTCCTGTTTGTCGCTCTCCCCTTTTGGTTTGTCGGCATCGTTGCTGTTGTTGCAGTTGTTTGTTTGTTTGTTTGTTTGTTCAAGACAAAACTTCAACACTTCAGTTTAGTTCAGGTTTTGTTTTTTCTTATTTTTCTTTTCAATTTCCTTTCTACATTTTTCCCCATCGCCCACTCCACTCCAGCACTTTGCACATTTCAACTGCGTTGCAGTTGCACCTTTTTGTGGCGCCCCCCAGGCGCTTATCGAGCAAGTATATAATTTTTTTTCCTCAAATAATTTATATGCATAATTAGACTGCAAGTGAACTGAGAATGTTTAAAAATTTAATTGTTAAGAAATTCCTTACAAATTTTCATACAAAAATAAATTGTTTGTTATTGTTTTTTGAAAACGAAAAGTATGTAAAAATAAGTGTTTTCATCATGTAAGCTGTGGATTAGAAATATCAGACTTGTAGGTAAATAGTTTGTAAGCCTTAATTTAGTAGAAAAAATAGTAAGATAAATTTAAAAAAAAAACTGAAGAGACAAGCTTTAAAATAAAAGACTATTACATAAAATACAGTAATCTACCGTTGGCGATATTCAACTTAAAGATAATCTAACGGTTATGTAATCAACTTTCCGATCTCAAAGTCTACTTTGATAGTGATATACATATATATATATATAGATATATACTTAAAGTATTACTAAATCTTTGGTTTGTATGAGTAATATTTGCATTTATTTGGAGTGACTCAAAATCCAAGACTTCTGTAATAAAATTTATATCGGTTATGTTTGAATTGTTATAATTTATTTAATTAAATTATTTAAATTTATTTTTTGTATATAGAATGGGTTTATAGTAAATTACTATTAAGTCAACTTTTTGTATGAGCAATATTTTTTATTGAGAGAGACTACTTCGAATCTCATTATTAACATAATATTAAATACATTTTTCTATGAGTGAAACTTTTCTAGAATAAAAAGATAAATAAATAAAATATATATATAAAAAACTATATAAATTATATATAAATAATAAAAATATGTAACTGATTTATATACATAACAATTTCACATGCTTGAAATTTTGTTAACTGGATTAGTTGCACATTGGCCATGATTTGCATGGCTGTCAGTTGCGCTGACCTAGACAAGAAAGTCTCTTAGCCAAATGATTTTTGCCGCATCATGCTCTATCTAAACCATGCCACCACATTTTGGCGCCAAAAGCAGCAACAGCAGCAGCAGCAGCAACAGCAGCAACAGCAGCAGTAGGCAACGGGCCAAGAGCAGGCCAAGCCAGTTGGCCAGGCCTGTGCTGACATTGCCTCATTTTGCCGGCTGAGCTTGAAAGTAAAAGTGGTTTGGCTTTCTTTTGTGGCACACGCTTTTGGCGCTGCTTTCCACGACGGCGACAAGTTATCGTCAGTTGTTGTTGTTGTTGTTGTTGCTGCTGTTGTTGCCGTGTTGAGTCCAAGGTCAAGAGGAAGACTTTGAAAATGCCTCAATGCGGATGAATAATGCAAAAGCAAAAGTCAGGCAAACAAAATCAGCGCCAACTCTGGGCTGTGCGTGGAGAGTGAAAGAGATAGAGAGAGAAAAAGTAAGAGTGAAAGAGAGAGTGAGAGTAAGAGTGAGAGTGAGAGTTGAGCATAGCAGAGATCTGCAAAGTTAACTCGATTGCTGCCTCTGCTCTGCCTTGCTGTTCGTTGTACCGTTATGCGCGACAGTTCCGGTTTATAACTGGTTGGAGCATCTCCAGAAATGTAGTTCATGTATGTAACTGGCACACACCAGCCAGCTGTGTGTGTATGTATGTGTGTATATATTTGTTGTTGCTGTTTTTATGATTACGCGAAAAATGATTTGACGTGGGTCGCTTTTGTCCCGTATCCGTATTTATAAACAGTTATTTGTATTTGTATCTACGCGCTTTAAGATACAAATGTATCTGCTGGAACTTTTTATGGCTTTTGCTTAGAGATGCATAACTGTTTCGACTCTTATTTTGGCCTATGCATAATTAAGCACCGTTAACGGAACTGTTTTTTTTTTCTCTTTTTTTTATTATATATTCATCTTTTTTTGGATTGCTTGGAAAATGGGGCCTAATGAAATGACTTAGTTTTTTGGTTTTTTTTACATATTTTGCAATACTTGCAGTAAACCAAAAACAGTAAAACCAAAACAAAAATAAAGCAAAAAAAATATAAAAAAAATACATGTAATACTTAATACTGGATAGTTAAAACAATTAAATGTGCGCTTACGTGCCGCCTTATATAATGGACCGCCCAGTTATTTAATTGCCACAAAATGTTTAGCTGCAACGGCTTATGAAATGAGGTTGCCCATGTTGCCCGTGTTGCCAGCAGTTGCCAGTTGGCCAGCCATTTGGCTGCTTTTCGACAATTAACTTGCTGCATTAAAGCATCTCATTAAAATGTGCTAAAACAACAAATGAGACAATCCTCCAAACAAATCTAAAGACTCCTTCAACTTGTGGCTGCCACGCAGCCCATGTGGGCGATGCCTGACATTTGATGTGACTGACTTGCAAAAAGACTGCAAGAAGTGCCAGAATTGGCGCGCCATTAAATTGTTTGTTTAAAGTTGCACTTTAAGCTTAGCTACAAAGTTGTCTTAAAGCCCACACACACACCAGCACACACACACACCTACATGCGCACACAAAGCCAGAAAAGCGAAAGTTCCGCGTTCGACACCTTTTCACTTTCAAGGCCGCATAATCGACGCACGATTGTCACTGCTAAACACACACACACACACAGTAATACACACACACACACTCTAATAGAAATGCATAAGAGCAACCACAAATCTGAAACTAACACACCCAAACCCAATCAAAAGGCGGACAAGACAAACCACACACATGTGACCCGAAAATGCGGAAGACGAACCAAAAAAAATATAACAAAAACAGCATAAACTAAGTCGATAGCAAAATACCCTAACTGTGCCCTTTGCTCATGCAAATATTTTTAAGATTAATTAAGAATTATTAATCTGTTCCTTTTTGATATGTGCCAAGTAACCAAAAAATATCTGCTTTAAGAATTTGTAAATAAATAAAATGTAAATTGCAATAAAGCTTGTAGAATAAAAATATTCTCCAAGTAGATTTATTAGATCATATAAAATCAGATAAGAAATACAATAAAATTCGAAACATATAAACAAAATAATCTTTAAATTATATGTTTACATAAAGATAAGCGAATTTTTAGTACTCATGAATTGCTTATTGTTAAAATAAATTTATTTGATATAAAAATAGATAAAATGAAATTTGTTATAAACAAATTCAATATATATATATCATATGCCAAAAGCTATCCCTTAGTCAGGTTAGCTCGTCGCTTAGAGGGTATCAAGAAAAGTGATACGAAAAAAAGTAGAGGCAAATAGAAAATTATATTGAATCCATTTGTTTGTCTATTCGATCAATGAGTGGGCAACGTTTGGTTGATAGACACTCACTGATAATGCCACATTCGGCTGCACATTAGAATCATGAATGGGATTCGGCTGGGAGATGGTGTTTTTTGTCAGGGGTTGCCTTAAATAGACAATCGGCTGGCGGATTGCGTAACGCACGTTAAACTGGCTGCTTACGTAGCCAAATAACTTAGGTCAGTTACGTAAAACGTGTTAACTTCAAATTGGATTGGAGTTCAAACTAATATTTACATTTGTGGGCAGACACCAAATTTACTGGCATACATAAATAACTAATAATTAATATAAATATAATAAATTAGACTATTTAGTGCAGATTAAATGAGCTAATTGCACTTTGAGATTCATCGAATAAAATGTGCTGAACCATTTTACTGTAGCAAGTGCCAAATTAAATATTATTGGCATCATTATAAAATTTATAATATATTTAACAAGCAGACAGCTTTAAGTATTTTATATTAATTAATCTAATCTGGCGTATTAAATTTGGGACAGTTTGTTGTTGGTCGACCAAAAAAAAAAATAAATTAAAAATGATTATGCCTCTAGTTTAATACTACATTAAAATTAGAAAAGTAAATTCTTAAATACAAATTCTACCAAGAAATATTAAACTTGCTAAAACAGAATAATATTTTTAAACAAAATACCTAAATTCTCTTGACTTGGCTTTTAGTTTAATACTGCATTTATTTTTTGCAAAAATATGATTTGAATTCTAGTTTGCAGCTTACTCAAAAGTTCCTCAACCATAAAAACCATTAAAATCAATGAAATTTTATTCGCAGTTTAATAATTAGTTTAATTACAAACATTTTTTACTCAATGCAACTTTTAATTATTAAAGCTAAACACAACTGTACTTTTTAGCTATAAAATATAGTTTTGCAATGTAAAGTGAAGAGTTTTGTTCCATTTGCTGTACTGCATTAATGTGATAATGAAAACTTTTGATCAGTGAACACTAAAAATGCTGTTAGCTGTTTGCTGTTGCCTGTTTGCCAGTTTGCTGTTGCCTGTTTTGCTGTTTGCCTTTCGCTGTTGCTGACCTATTTAACAGGCAGTGTCTGGCCCTTTGAAGAGTTCGAGACAGCAGAAATGCCTCAAGCAATGATTGCTGTTAGACAACATGTAAACTCATCCAGACACACACTCACACATACATACATACACACTCATGCACACATACACACACACAATTATTACACCCATTATCAATTCGAAACCCAATTCGATTCTCTAGATGCACATGCTACTTTGGCAGTTCTCCCCCAGAAATATAGAAAAAAAAAATATATATATATTTGTTTAATTGTTGTTGTTGTTGTTGTTGCTGCTGCTGCTGCTGCTTCTTCTTGTTTTAGATCTTTTCGTCTATTTTACAGCTGCTGACCTACTTAGCCCAAAGTCAAGCGAACTCTATTCTGATATTATTCTGGTGTTCGCTGCAGACATTTCTTTCTTTCAAATTGAAAGTGGATTCTGCTGCAGCACCACAGAGATATCACCCCCTCCCACTCCCTTTGCCAGCCCCTTCCCTTGCCACCCTGTAAGAGCAACAACTGCAAACAACTCAACAATGCCGCAAAGCAAACAAAAATTAACAACAATTTCAATTTCGGTTCTTTAAGGGAACTTTTTTCTTTATGGTTTGGGCATATTTAGGTTTGTTTGTGTTTCATATGTGTGTGTGCGTGTATGTGCAGTAAAAAAATATGTTCTTTTTTTTTTTGTTGTTTCAAAAATTGGGTCAATTTTTTTTTGTTGTTTGTGCTTGCAACAAGTGTCTGGGTACCAACTCGTGCCCAGGCCTGGGCCCTACGCCCATCTCTTTCCGTTGCGTGTCGGGTCTTGCCCTAAGATAAGTTGCCCACGCACCTCCCTGCCCGCACCCCCCACAATCCGGACGCATAGCAGATTGATAAAGCAGCGACTGCGACGCCAACGCGCAGCTGAAAAATGAAAATAGCAGCGACTTTTTGGAAAGAAGTTTTTCGAAAAGGGCGCGTTGTAAATTTTGCCTCACCAACACAAACACAAAAACAAAACACACGCATTTCTGCTTGATTAGCGGCAACCACACACACACATACACTTCTTGTGTGTGTGTTGGCGTTGAGATTATTTTCTAGCATATTTTTCGTTTTTATTGTAGTGTTTCCTATATTTTTTGTTGTTGGTCTGTAAGAAAAGTAGGCCAATGGGTCTTTGGGTGAGTGGTTTAGATTTAGTTTTTCTTTACACAAATACACACACAAAAACACACACACGCACACACATATTTATAAGTGTGTGTGTTGATGCATGCCCTTGCCAACAAGGAAGCATTTGGGCTACATTATAAAGTTTGCTTGCACAAATTACAAAAAAATATATCAATTATAAAATTTGTTCTATCAAAAATGAATATTTTAATTATTTAATAAGATTCACATTTACAAACTGAAGTTCCTTTAAACCCAAAGCTGCTTGCAACCTAAATAGAAAATCTGTAATAAATCAAAGTGTATTGAAATTGTCGTTGCAGATTATTGTCTTAAAAAAAAACTATTTTGGAGAACTAGTAAAAAAAAAATTATAAAATCTATGCAAGCGATTTTTGCACCTCAGCTCGTGTGGATCTCATAAAGACATAAATTTTTTATAGATAGTTTAGTTTGTGTATCTGAAAGATACTCGTTGTAAATGCTTTTCCCTTTCTTTACAAATAATTGTTGTGCACAGCCAGATTTATATGTTTTTAATTGTGCTTGCTGTTTTTTATTTTTTTTTTGCTTTTTTGTTATTGTTGTAGCAACTAAATTTAAGTTGCTGCTGCTGTTTACTGTTTACAGTTTACTGTTTGCTGATTGTTATTGTTATTAACATTTGTGCCGCCTGAGTGAGCCACGAATAAACTCAATCCAGGCGATTGCATTTGATGCCAAAATTGCGTAACTCCGCCCATTGGGGAATGGAAAAGGGAAAGGGAAAGGGAAAGAAAAAGGTGGTGAATGGGGAGGCAGAAAGATGTCTTTATTTTTGCGTTGACGCTTGATTTATAACGGTGGAAAAATCGTTTAAACAACATCAACAACAAAAAAAAAAACAAAAAAAAAGCAAAATAAAATTTTTGTAGGCCACGTTAATAAGCGCAACATAACGAACATAATATCTTAACTTGGTCATCAGCTGCACAACAAAAGAAAAGGCATCTTTTACAACTACAACAACAACAACAATGAAAACAGCTAGCCTATTACATAAGAGGCCCACACTCAGATGCACACTTAGAGACGCAGCAGCAGCAACAGCAGCAGCAGCTCTTTGGGGCCGTCCAAAAGAAAATAGTCAAAGCATTGTTGGATACAACAACAACAACAACAACAACAAGAGCAACAACAACAACAGTAGCAACAAAAAAGAGGTGAACAGAGCAACGCCGTTAACGTCTTTTATACCCTCTGCTCATAAAAATCACTAAAGTGGGTATATTATTTAATTAGAAGAGGAAAAAATGTGAGATTTGTTGGCATTTTTAATATTCACATTTTACACATTAAATGTGAATATTAAAAATGCCAACAAATCGTAAAAATTATAATAAAATTAAAAATATAATAATTATAATAAAATTAAAAATGCCAACAATATATTATTAATTATATTATTTTTAATTTTATTATAATTTTTGCGTTTTAAATAATAAAACAATTTAATAAAATATAATATGAATGATTTCTGCTCTGCAAACAACCCAATGAATAATAACCAAATTTAAAAATGATAAAAATTTATTTTCTAATTTGCCATCAGCAGTTATAAATCATTAATGAATAATAAATCACATTAACAAATTTATTGTATTTTAAATATTAGGTACTGTTGCGAATTTTTAAAGTTTGCAAATGTTGAAAGTATGGCAAAATGTACGGCTTACTTTTTTTTTTATTTTTTGAGACACTTTACATTTTGAGATCTTCGAGAATGTAAGTAATTTTAATAAAGTTGTTCATTATTAAAATTACTTACATTCTCGAAGGCCTTGTAACTTAAAGTACTAAGTTAAATTATAGACTTTTCGAGCATAGTTAAAATTATCACATAAATATCGCACTTTGCAGCGAATGAACACTTTTCTATTAAGAATTTGATTTTAAGAAAGTAGAAATTGTTAAATTTGTTTTTAACCAGTTTGGTGACCGTTTCTTATAATTTAAATTTATTATAGCTGTAATTTTTTTTTAATATACATTCCAATAGATATTGGATTCCGTTGCTATCCGACTTCAGGCAGAGTTTGCCATTCATCATTTGTTTGCTGAGAATGTTGTAGTCGTGATTACTCGACTAGAGCACTATTTACTAGTTAATAGTTGTTGTTGTTGTTGCTAGATGCTTGACGGCCCCAATATTGTTTAAGTTATTGTTGTTGTTGTTGTTGTTGCCTTTTGCTAGTTGCTGCTGCTGCTGCTGCTGCTGCTGCTGTTTGGTAGATAGCAAAAGTCAGCGGCATAGAAAGTGAAACCGCGCTTGCCGCAGCAGTTGGCCACACGATCAGCGACGCTGCTGCCAAGTTGAGTGAGTGGAGAATAGAGGAGAAGTGTAAGACAGACTCGGCTTTAAATATAAGCCAAACAGCAGCAGCGCCAGCAGCAACAACAACAACAACAAACTATTACTCAATCTGTGCTAAAAAAAAAGATAGACCGATAGATGCATAGATGTAAAGCTGGCTTTAGTTGTTGTTATTGTTGTTGTTATTGTTATTGTTGTTATTGTTGCTATTGGTATTGGTAGCTTGAAAAGCAAGAAAATAAAAGTGAAGTAACCCACTTTTTTTTCCGTTACAGTTTTTATTGTTGTTACTACTGCTGCTGCTGTGGCATAAAAAGCAGGCAACAATGATAAAAAAAAATATGTAACAATCAAAAACCAAAACTGAAACTATAACTGAAGTGTGAAAGATGGAAGAAATGGCAGCTTGAAAAACAGTGAATGATGCTGTTAACCGAAACTAAGGCATTAAGCGATTCAATCGAGAAAAAAGTAAATTATTTTTTGAAAAATATAAATAGTCATTGTAATAATCGTAGTCTTAGAAATGCTATATTTATCATTTTTTTATTTTTATATTTAAAGCACCAATTATTCTTTAGAAAATAAAGATTCAATCGAGAAAAAAGTAAATTATTTTTTGGGAAAATATAAGCAGTCATTGTAATAATCGTAGTCTTAGAAATGCTATATTTATCAATTATTTAAAGTAACAATTATTCTTTAGAAAATAAAGAAATAATTATCAGAAATATAAAAATACAAAAATATAAATATTTCGGGTGGGGTTGTCTACTATTCCTACCATTTTTATATTTAATTTAATTGAAACAAATGAATGAAAAAATTAGCAATAATCCACCAAATCCGTTGGACATGCTGCTAGAATGGATTCAGTTCCATATATCTGAATTATAGTGTGCAATTACCAGATTGATCATAAGCTAATTAATTGCCATAGATTACAACCCCCTCGACTTGCCCTACTTTCTGACTAAACCGTTAATAAAGTCAACTGAAAGCTTTCTAAATTAGCCATTGGCATTTGAAATTTTCTTTTATTTATATAACAAATTTTAATAATTTTTTTATTACTTGCAGACGAGCTTGGCTAAGCTCCAAAATATCTGTGATAAGAATTATAATTTATAGAATAATCAGCTGTTTGTCGCACGCTAAAATCACCAAATTTACTTTCTCAGAATTGAAATAAAAACTAAAAATAATATTTTACGATGCCTACAAAAATCGGATAATACATATCGGACATACATATATACATAAATTAAAAAGGTTTAATACTTAATATCTAAATATATATAATAATAATAAAATATTGTTTATTGTCTGTGTATATTCTTCGTCGAGTGTTAAGCTATTTATTTGCGTCAAAACAAATAGCAAATTTTTATTTATTTATCACTTCATATTCTCTGTGTGATCTTTAATCATTTTGTGTCGCTATTCAATCTGATTCATGCAACCTTCTTGCCTTTGTTGCACCGCACACAGCACATAATTAAAAGCGAATACCAAAAATGAAAACCAAAAAAAAAATTAAAAACCAAAAACAAAAACAAAAAAATCAAAACAACAAGAATTATGCATATTTACGATGCAAACTGAATTAATGCGCCGCTTGTTGCAAATTTATCACTTGCCGCTCATAACTCATACGCCGGGTGTGGGGGGTGTGGGGCAAGTGCGCTTGGCGCTTAGTTGAGCAGTAATTGTGCGTCAATTTGTTGGCACTAGGACGCAGCCAGATGGGAGCTGCCAGACACAGATACAAACGAGAAAATAATCGATATTTGTTGGACTCTTCAGGGGGGAGTATTTTATTATTTATTTGTTTTTTTTTTTTGGTTTTTTTTTTGTGTTTTTTGGTTGATTTGACACGGATGCCGCTTTCACCTTTTGTAAGCGGCTTAGAACCCTTTTCAAAGTCGCACTTCAATTTGAAATTGTACACTAACAAATTGAGGCTTGCAGCTCCCGTTGCAATTGGAAGAGAGGGGGTGGGGAGGGGTACGTAGAGACACCCACACTAATAATTTCACTTTTTTTGGAGGCTGCAATTAGCTGTCATCAATCAAAGTGCCCAACAATGCAGCGCCTTAAGAGCGGCACATGAGGCAGGGAAAGGGGACTGGTGGTGCAGCTTGGCTTAGACAAATTGAACGCACGCAGCTCAAATGAAAGTTGAAGTAGTTTATTTTTTTTTTTTTTAATTTCTTATTTACCGCCTGAGGTCTCCAAAAAGGGCTTAGCCCGAAAAGTTTTTAAGTGATTATCTGCCCCGTGGTAGCAAAGGCAATGCAGTTGCCACTGTTGTTGCCCCGCTGATGTTGTTGTTGTTGTTGTTGTTGTGGCTGCTGCTGCTTGTTTGGCTTTCTCTGTGCGTTAATTTGTCTTTTTAGTTGCATTAATTTTGCTGCTTGTCGTTTATAAATTTGCTTTTCGTTTCGGGTTTGTCTTACTGTCAAATTGTGTCAACAATTGTCTGGGGTCCGTTCTCTACACACACACACACACACACACAAACACACACGTGCAACGGCGAGGGCAACTTGTCGCGCATGCCACAGTGCCCATAGAGCCCATAGATTGCCCTGTCGCCTATCGTTCCGTCCCGATCAGCCGTCAGACAGACAGAGAGACAACCCGTAGTGGCATCTTTTGTGTGTACTTGCCTCCTAAATATGGCAGACATTTAATTCAAAATTTTCTTTTTTGTTTTTGGCAACGCTTTTGTGCCTCTGTCGCCAGCCAAATGTGGCTCTAACCAATTGCAGCGCCCCATTTGTTGCATATACTACACACATCTAAACTTGAAATAGATCGCTAAATGGATCGCTCAACTTTTATAAACAAATATCATTTATTTACCATTAATGCTCTGTATTTAAATTTGAAAATTATTTACTAAACTTTATTAAATGTTTCTATTAACTATGTGCATAATTTTCCACTCCAGAAATCCAAAACAAAATAATTATTTTTATGTTTTACGATTATATCTAACTTTCTGAGTTTTTTAAATTGTTTTCCATGCTGTCTAGTTGTAAAATAAATAAAATAATTAAATAATTAATAATTAATTATAATTGAATTAGTCTGTAGCACATTGAAGAAGAGGTCTCTAACACCATGAAAATATATATCATTGATCAGTGTCCCTAACCGACTCTAAATAATCTATATAATCTATTACAATCTCCCTCATTTGTCTCCGGCTTTTCAAGTCTCGAAAACTGCTGGATCAGACTACTATATCATATAGCTGGAGCGATCGATCTAAAGATGAATAACTTTTCTGTTTACCAAGATATCCCAAGATATATACTCTTAATTATATATCTCACATTTTGCCGCTAAACTTTTGTAAGGGTGCAAAAATTCAATTTAAATAATAACAAAATTCTTTGATTTTTCTATACAAATTTTATTAAAATTTATTTATGTTTGCTTTACAGTGTGTTTTGTTTCTTTGTCGTTTAAATTATAAATTAAAAATGAGAACATTGCGTTTGCCTTACAAATAAATAGCATTTTCATCAACTACGCTTCTAAGCAATAATATTCAATTATTTTATATGCTTGCTCTTCTGTATAATATTAATTTAATTTTGTTGTTGTTGTTGTGGTATTTGTATATTTGTATGCATTCTCATTAAATTTGCTAGGTAACAATAATTATACACCTATTATATTAATTCATTAATTAATTAATTTGGGTTTTTTCTCTCTCTTTTTCGATTCCTGTGCAATGCAAAAAAAAGCAATTGAAATTGTTTATTTATTGTTAAGCTTAAAGCTAAAGATTTGCTAATAAAAGGTTGATATTGTTGTTGTTGGGGACAACTAAAGCGGGGCGTGGCAGGGGCAATCAGAAGCATAGCGCGAGCTGCACACCAGTGTTGTTGTTGTTGTTGTTGTTGTTATTGTTCTTAGTATATATTTAAATAGATTTACATAAATAGGTTTTTGTGTTTGTTTTTTTGTATTTTATGTTTTCTTTCCTGCTTGCTTTATTTATTTATTTATTTATACATACATATACAGACATATACAGTGTATAGTTTTTATATAAATATTTTAACATTTTTTTTCTTTGGCTTAACTTATGCATACTATGTTATATAATTTGTATCAAAATGTGCAAAAGTATTTTACAATTCACTAAAATTAAGTACAAACAAATAAGAAGCAACACACAAACTATAAGAAACGCCCAGCCAAAAATGATAATGTACAAAATTAAGGAATGCCACAGGCAGCAGTAAAAGTCGAAGTAAAAGTAGTAGATAAATTAGAAGTAGAAATAGAAGTAGAAATAGTAGTAGAAGTAGATTAGAAATGTAAGCAACTAAATATTAAAGAAATCGAGTCTCGCATCTATTTGCTGTCTATATACAGATTATTTGGATGAAATTATATATATATATATATATATATATATATATACATATAAGTTATGTGATGCGCTTCAAGTTGTTTTTAACATCCTTTCGTTTTTTTTTTTTCACTTAAAAGCTACCCACACAGCTTTAATTGAATCAGTCATACAGACGCACATTCTCACATTCGCACACACACATGCACACACACATTTACAGGCTCTCTCTCTATGCTCGTCGCATACGTTCATCACAGCGCATGATCGTTCGTGTTGAGAAAGCTCCGACAGACACGACTCACTTCGGGATTCGTATGATTCATGAGCTGCATATAAATCTGTTTATGCAGCGAAAGCTCATTGGTCATTTCACTCAGCTGACGCAAGAGGGCGTCCTTCTCTTTGAGCAGCGATTTCACACGCTCTTCCACCTCCTTGGAGCGCACCTTTGCCTTCTCGCGACTCTTGCGCACAGCAATGTTATTGCGCTCCCGCCTCCTGCGATACTCCTCGGTGCCCTTATCCACATGCTTGTTGCTGTGCTTGCGATGATGATGATGCTGTTGTTGCTGTGCGTGTTGCTGCTGCTGCTGCGACTGCTGCAACTTGCTGTGATGTTTGAGCAACTGTTGTGCGTTCGCCGTTAGATGCGGCAAACTGTGATGGGCCAACACATTGGCCGTGGTCAAATTGGTGAATTGTGTTGAGTGTGTTGAGTTTGTCGAAGTGTTGTTGCTGCTGCTGCTGTTGTTGCTGTTATTGCTGCTGCTGTTGTTGTTGCTGCCGTTGCTCTGATAGGCAGTATACAATCCATTGGTCGTATTATTGATGAACGCTGCTGCCGCCTGGCTGCTGACCGACTCCTGCAGGTGTCGGCGATAATCGGGATCGATGGGCTCCTCTTTGATGGTGCTGCTCGAATCGCTGCCAACGGAACTGTTCTCGTCGCTCGAGTGATTGTTGTAGTTGGCATTCGAGTGCACCGCTTGTGGCATGTAGGCGAGTGCGGCACGGCCATAGGAGTGTTGCTGTTGCTGCTGCTGTTGCTGTTGTTGCTGCTGCTGCTGTTGGCGTGCATTGACCAGGTTTTGTTGTTGCTGCTGCAACACTTTAGCCGCTGCACTAACCATGCCACTCGGTGGCAGTGTGGCAGAGAGTCCGCCCGGACTCGTCACCATATCACTGAAGATGCCCAATGTTTCCGTATCCCTAAACTGATCATCGATCAGATGTTGCAAGTCGAGTGTTATTTCCTGTGTGGTCAGCTCGTCGAGGTCCGTTTGTGTGCTATACTGTTGCAGCATTTGTTTTTGCAACAAGTTGCTGCCAATGTTGTTGTTGTTGGTGCTGTTGTTGTTGTTGTTCAACTGTTGCATTTGTTGCATAGCATGCTGTTTGACAAGCAGTGCCGCATCCTGCACACTTGCATTATTATTGTTTGCATCGGTTGTCACCTGTTGCTGCTGTTGTTGCTGTTGCTGCTGTTGTTGCTGCTGCTGCTGCTGTTGTTGTTGCTGTTGTGCAGTGGACATCGCCGTCAGCGTTATTTGGCCAATTGTTGCCTGCTGCGGCAGCGGTGGCTGCTGCTTCTTCAGGTCGAGCTGAGCGAGCGTTTGCACCGCATCCGCGTACATCTGGGGCGATTCCATGTTCAGCATTTTGAGTTGTGCAAATGAGGGTAAAATTTTGATGCCTTTTATTTATGATTGTTTATTATTTATTTAATTTTATGTATAATAATAATTATATTTTCGAATCGTTTTCGTTTTGAATTTGTCGCATTCCTTTTCTTTGCTAAAGCATTTTTTATTTGCTTTTGAGGTAAACTGTTCTTTGGAAATGTTTGCAATAATTTTTTTGTTGGAAAACAATTTGCGTTTTGTTATTCAAATATTGTAAATTGTTGATATTTATGATTAGCTGTTGTTTTTATGTTTTACATTTTTTGGCGGCTGCACTTTGCGTTGTTTTTCTATTCTTATTATTTTGTTTGAAAACTGTGTTGCCAAAAGTCACTTTTCACATTTTACTTATTATGTTTATTTGAAGTTTTTTTTTCTTAGATGCTGCTTTTATTTATTGTCACTGCAGCTGCGCGCACTGCTTCTTGTATGGTTGTTGGTGTTGTTTTTATTTGTAATTGTTGTTGTCGCGGTAAATGTGTTGCCTGCACGCACGCGATTCAACGACTGAAGTGTTTCAGCAATGATGCAACAGATTTTATACGCGAGTGTATTTCTTTATTTACAAGTCGCTAACGCTGGCGACGTCGCCGCTGACGTTGCCGTTGACGCCGACGCTTTGTATTAGAAGACAGCTCCTGAAGAACCGTTATATGCGAACGAGTGAGCTTTTTGCTGTTTTTCTTCGTTTTCTTGTTTAGTGGTTGCGCGCTTCACGTCCGCTGCTTACAATTGGTAAATTGTAACTGTGACAAAAGTCTTTAGCGCAGCAGCAGCAGCAGCGCAAAGAAAATGAGACGCAAACGCAGCAGCGACGACAACAGCGACGGCGACGGCCGAAAAATAAAAAAGCAACAACAACAGCAACGGACAAGAAGCAACCCAAGCACACACACACAAACGCACATACATGCAAAGAGAGCAAAGCGCCATAAAAAGCCCCAAAATGACTTCGTAGTCGTCTGCGACGTTAACTGCGCTGCTTTTACAGCAACTACCTGTGGATGGTGGTCAGGCCAAAGCGCAGAGACACACAGACAGCGGGAGCGAGAGAGAGGGAGAGAAAGAGAGAGCGCACAAGCACAATTGAGAGCAAAAGCAAACGATCGGCAGGCAAAAGCAAAAGTTTTTCCCAATCACTTTTACTCTCAACGGAACGCCAAAATCAACAGTAGCAGCAGCGACGGCAGCAGCAGCAACAACAACAACAGCAGTAGTGGCCAGGGCACTGCAAGGCAGTTTACTTAGCATGCAAGTTGTTGTTGTTTTGTTTAGTTTTGTATAATGAATAAAGTCAAAGTGCTGTGTTAAAAGCCTCGGCATTTCTTTATAATATCAGTTGTTTAAATTTCTTCTATATAAATTACAACAAATGATGAAATAAATAAATCTGTACTTTTTAAAAATATTAAGAAAAACTGTTTTATTTACATATATTGCATTCATTGATGATTTTATGTCTTCTTAATTTAATAAGGCGACTGTTGATCTATTCTTATCTGATTATTTACGCTCATCACTACTTCTTTTGATATGACACAGCGGTTTGCCTTTACTAATTCGTGACGTCACCAGAGCGCAGCACACAAAAGCACACACTAAAAGCTAAACAACGGCCGACAATGCGCTGTCGACGTCGCTGCTGCCGAAATGACTTCGGGTTTTTGCCTGTGCGCTCGCTTTCATTTTCGTTTGCTTCTTTTCGTTTTTTTGTTGTTGTTTTTTGGTTTTTTTGTGGGGTAGAAGAGGAGTCGGGCAAGCAAGAAGAACGACAAGGCAGGCACCACGCCCGCAACACCACAGCCGGCAATGCACACACCCCACCACCACCCCTACCTATCAGGCCCTGCCTTGCGCACTTTGATTTGTGTTTAGGCTGCTTGCTGCTTAGAAGTAAAATTTAGTTGAGCACTTTGGCTGTTGTTGTTGCCGCTGCTGCTGCTGTTGCGCATGCGTGACTGAGCGCCAAAAAGCGTGAGAGCATTGTGTGAGCTTAAGCGCAAGCGGGAGCTTTCACGTAATATGCAGCGTGGTTGTTGTTGTTGTTGTTATCGCTTGCGTCTTATATTTAAATTAAAGCGTTGTTATGAAATACATTAAAATTAGCACGCTTTGTAGTTTTGATTTAAATGCAGCGATTTGTAAAAGGCGTCGCTGCGTCTCTCTCTCTATATCGCACACACTCTCTTTCTTTTTCTCTCTCTCTCTCTCTCTCTCTCTTCCGCTCCCGCTTTCGCTCAATCTGACTATTTAGGTCAAGTTGTGTTGTTTTTAAGGTGTGCGCATTTGTCGTTTACCGTTTTCTTTTTTGCTTTTTGTTTTTTTTTAACGTATACTCAACCCGTTACTCATACGCTGCATGTGCATGTGAACGATAAGCGTTCATTGTTGCCCGTCACTTATCAGTCAAAAGCATCAATGCACAGAACATATCGAGAAGCAGATATCGATATCGATGACTGCATGCAGTGTTGCAATGTGCGCATCATGAAGTGATGCAAGTGCTGTTGCACAGTCGTGTTGCTTCCTTGTGCGTGGCATTGCAAAAATGTAATGTTTTCATGTAACTGACAAAGGTGAGGCTCCTTTGTTGCAGTTCTTGTTGTTGTTGTTGCCCCACTGATAATGGATAATGGATACAATTGACAAACTCGAGTTGACCAATCATTATTTTTGCTTATCAATCGATAAGCGCTTATCTTTATCACTCAGCGTGTTTAGCATATAACCAGCAGCTGCTGTGGCAACCACAACAAACAAAACACACCCACAAATAACTACTAACAGTGCTTCATAATTATTATAAATCTTCTTCTTCTTCTTTGCAGTTATTTTTTTCTCTTTTTTTTTTTTGGCCAGCGACTGATAAGAAAATCATAAAAAAATTAAATAAAACGCATGCGCCGCTAAAATAAAAACAAATAGCATTCACAGAAAGAAGTAAAGACAACAAATACAAATAAGAATCACACCGAAAATTGCGCGTTCATTGCACTCGGCCAATGAAACCAGACAAGCCAAGTTAACTTGGCTAAAATCTGGCAGACGGCAATAATTTAATTTAATCGTACAAAGTGCACAAATTGTAATTGTAAATTTTATAAACACAGTTAATATAAAAATAAAAGACACTAAGAAACTTTGAAGCTATTTTTGTAGTTGATAAAAGAAACTGGAATGAAAAATTTTGATTTTGAAAGTGTAAAAAGAGTTTAGATAGCAAGACTATTAAGTTGGGTTAGTAAGTTGGATTAGTGGTAATTTTATTATATTATTTTAATTATAATTATAAATACATTCAAATTATTAAAAAAGCGATAAATCCGATTGCAGCTCCATATATTTTTTAGAAGATCGTAAAAGAATTTCTCAAAAATATACATATAAAATATACATATATAATTATATAGAAATCTAAAATAAACAATTTAATATAAGTTTTTTTAATAACCTATAACTCATAAAGAAATTCATCATACTAAATTCCATTGATTGCTTTTTACAGGGTATCTATGCGTTGAGCACAATCTAATGTTATTTTAGTTACTTTTCAGCTGTGCTAGGCAAGTTCTTTGTCTTTGTTGGGTTCTTTGATTCTTCAGTTAGTCACCGATAAGCGATACGTTTTTCTACTTCCTCAAACTCAAACTGATCGCATTGAACCCGATACACCAATGTGTGTGTGTGTGTGTGTGTGTGTGTTGTTGTTGTTGTTGTATATATATCGCATATCGGGTACTGTCAAAATTCTCACGGCACTGCAACTCGATGAGTTTCAATTGAAAAAAAATTGTTTTTTCAATTTTTGATTTGCGTTTGGAACTTTTCGCCGAAGTGCATTCAACAATTCGGCAAACACAAAACTTTCATTGTAGAATCGCTTAGCATCAGCATTATAAATTTTCATCAGTCAGCAAATTGAGAATTACGGGAATGAGGAATGGGCTGCCCTTCTATGGAAGAAGAGCTCTCTGCCAAAAGCCAAAAAGGTAAATGCATAAAGAATAAAAGAGTTCGATGAACTTTAGCATTTTAATTGTGTTAAATACACTTCAACTGACTCTGAATTCAATTATATAATTATGTAGAAATATATTATATGTAATTGTGTATAATTTGCATACTAGGGATGTACTTAAATATATTTTTTAATGAGTAGTAGATTTATTTTTAGACATAAAAAGGTTATTTCGACATTTTTAAATGTATTTAAACTGCCGCCAATTGACTAAACTGCTTGTAACACTGCTTGTGTTAAGTAGTACAAGCACTGCTTGGTTTGCAAAGCGTCATCTATTGTTCGCAGCAGCGCTGCTCGGTAAGCAGTATGTGTTGCACAGCTTGCTTGCACGCACTGCGCGCGCAATTTAAAAAGTTTAACTTTATTTAATTCAAATTGCTGGAATTTGAATTTAGAATATTATAAATCAAATTAAATGCTAAGCTGCTGAAAGTATTATTAATTTTAAATTGGTTTTATGAGCTAAGCATAAATCGATAATAATTTTTTTTTTATGTATTTACATAGATTTACATGTTTTTCTTAATGTAGCTTTTTAAAGTTGTTAATTTACAGTAAGAAACATTTTTTAAATTCTGAAAATTTGTGTGTTTTGGCACAGAGTGTGCCACAAATGGAATTCAAGCGATAGCAGTCGAAAAATGTCACAAAAAATAACTTTTGGCATGTTTGAGAGACAGAGACAGAGAGAGATATGGTGAGAGAGGTGAGCGAGGGAGAGGGCAAGGAACTGATCCCTGGACTCGCGCATTGATTGAAATAGTTTATTTGCAGCTTCGATCTGAGACTGAAACTGAAGACGACATCGAACTCTGTTTTCTGTCCGTCTTTCAACTCTTTTGCTTGCAATTGTTTTTATTTTTTACTCGTTTATTTTTCTTTATTTTTATTTTTTTTTCATATTATTTGTGATGTTGGCAGCGCAGAGATAATGATGACGAGCTGCCAGCAGAGAAGAAGAAGAAGCAGAAGATGCTGGAGCAGGCGCTGGCGGAGACCTGAGCGAGGAGGTTGTCGCTGTGCCTTACCTGAAGAAACGCCATAGAGTGCCACAGACTGATTGGGATGCCTTGTGTAGCGACGTGCGCAGAATCACATTTTGAAGTCTCTCCACGGCGCACAGTGGGCGCGATAAGCGAGAACACACAATCCCAGCAAACCTACCTCCCAACCTCCCTCCTTCCATCCTCCGCTTGGGGACTTTTGCTCTGATTTGAGGCACAAATTAAAAAATCGAGTTCAGAATCGAATCGAATCGCATCGATCGCTGCTGGAATTTTCATATGAGCGCTTGATTTCAGCAAAATTACATACTTGTAATTTTAAAATGATGCCGAGTGCCGAGTGCCGACTTCCAGCGACAAGGAATTAAATAAAATATATCTATATATAAAAAAAAAAAATAAATAAAAAAAAAAACAGCAAAGAAAAGAAGAAGAAAAAAAAACTCGAAGAATTTTAAGCCCAACTCGCAAAACGTCTGCGTTGCTTTGGACGTCTTCCACTGATCACTTTACGCACATTTTATCACAGCCAAACTGGAGACATCGCCGAGTTGCAACTTGCGTCGCTGCAAACAGTAGCTGCAACAGAAGCTGAAGCTGTAGCTGAAGCTGTAGCTGAAGCTGATGCTGATGCTGCCTCTTCTCGGCCTGGCAATAAGTGGAAAAAAATAAGTTACCGTTCTACGCGCTGAAATTTGTTGAGCGATCGTCGATCTGCAGTCTGCGGCACAGCCTGACTGCCACACCGTGCTGCCCATTTAGCCAGCAGCAAGCTTCAGAAAAAAAGCTAAATATTTTATCAGGAGTAAAATTCAAAAACATGCAGCAGCAATTTAATTAAAAATATGTCTCTATTGACTGCATGAAAATTGCTATTTTCAGTAAAAAAAATTCAGTGTAAAATCTGGATAACTATAATTTTATATAAAATTTAGTTCTAAAGGTTTGCACTTTAAAATAAAAGATTTGCTCCCATTTTGTATGCTTATTTTTTTATGTTCCCAATTTTATTATTCGATCTTGATGAAACTTATATATAGTCAATCATCATTTATTTTATTTATATGTATATTAAATATAAATTAGATGAATTCATTTTTTATTGCTATTGGCACTCGAAATATATCCGTATTTGATAAACGATCAAATGAGAGCCAATATTTTTCTAAATTGAAGTTTATAGCTCTTTTAATCTTTGAGATTCGCTCATTCTTGCTAATAAAAATCAGTTTAATTTGGCCATATCGACTAGAATCGTGTTGCAAAATGAGATTAGTATACATAATTTATATATAAATATATATAAAATTCAGATCATTATACATAATATATGCTTAAATATAAAATATATATACTAAATGGGTTTTTAAGGACTTCGTCATAAATGCTTTAAGCAAAAGGCGACTAAAATAGAAACATTTAGCTTTGGTTTTCATGCGGCATTTTCTTAAAGTGTATTAGGAAAATATATTTTCAAGTTTTAATACAGATTTAAAATAGATAAAAAAAAGTCTGCATAACATTAAAAATAATTAGAAAATGAGAACATTTGTGAGAGTTTGAATATTAACTTAAAAGCGTCAAAAGTATTTTCTTGATATTCACCCGAATTTTTATTTATTTTTAATTAATGTATTAATTTATACTTCAAATTAATTTAATAAAAATTCTATTTCTAAGTAATTTTTTTATATTATTTTATTTTTTATTTAAACACCCAAATTTTGTGTGCTAAAAACAAAAATAGTTCAACTGCTGCAGTTGCCAAAAAAAAACAGCCAAATCTAGCTAGAAAAAGACTGTATAAATGGGTTAACACTGGCTGATTGCCTTGTGCCTTGCGTTGGCCTGTTGCCTGTCTGTTTGTCTGTCTGTCTGTCCATCTTTCTGCCTGTTTGTCTGTCTGTTTGTCTGTCCTGACGATCGACGCTGTTGTCGTCGTCGTTGTCGTCTGCAAAGTTGTTGTCAGTTTTTGCTCGGGGCAAGGCAACAGTAGCAACAGCAACAACAACAACAACAACAAGCAGGAGAATACAACAAACAAACAACCAACAACAACAACTATCGATCACTGGCAATCGATCAAGCATTTCGCGTACATTATCCGAGATGCGTGGGATAATTCTGTTCTAATTTGTAGCCGAAGCAGTCGAAACGGCAAAACTGACGTCAGTTGGCCAGAAGAGCTGAAGTGGAGTTGACACAGAGTGAAGTGGGAGAGGGGGAGAGGAGGTAAGTTTTTCTTATCGTTATCATAAGCCATGCAAAGCACGCACACACACCCACACACACACACACACCAAACACACACTTTTATAATTGACTACTTAAAATGCTGAAAGGAAATTCTAACTGGTCAGTCGGAAGGGAGTTGTGTGAAGTGGGGAGTGTGGAGGGGTGGGGGGGGGGAGTTGAACTTCCGTTTGCTGACTGTCACACTTGCTGTCGCTTGCACTTGTTGTAACCACACACACCCCGCCTCCTCTCTTCCCACTCATAACTGACTTCTTCTGTGGGCCAACAACTTTTGCATGCAAATGAGTTTTTTTTTTTGTTGTGTTTATTGTGGCTGAAATCAGGTGAAATGGTCACGACCTGTTAATCGTTTTATGATTGTAGCGGTGCTTTTGTTTCCTGTGCGACAAACGGTAAATTCAATGCAACACCAACACACACACACACACACACACACTTGAACACTCGCTGCTTGCCACAAAAAAAATAAAACCCTTTTCCTTTTGTTTATCTCATTTTATTTAAATTGTAACGCAACACGAGCAAAAGCAGCAGCCGTCCCAATCCCATTCCCAATCCCGTATCCATATCCCAAAACCCAATCCCAATTCCAATCCCAATCCTTATGTGTTATTCATGAGTTGCATAAAGCAAAAACCAAAGCAAAAACAAAAACAAAAACAAAAACATTTTTCCGAGTTTTGCCTTCTGCCAATTGGCAATTGGCAACAAACGCGCTTTTTGACTTTGCCACAACGCGTTGGCGTTGCAAATGCACTGCGCAAAATTTGTAATAAATTTACACATTAATTAACATAAAAGTGGAAATTAGTTTACTGATTTTAGGGGACAAAATATTATTCAAATTAGCTGATGAATTTATTTATTTATTTTTACATTTATAAACAGAAAATTCCACTTTTGAAAGATTGGAATTTAGATATTATAATGCTGTTTTTTATGGCTTTTTTTTAGTGTGCTGACAACTGACAACTTGCAACTTGCAACTGCCCGAAGTGACAAACTGGGCAACCGGTCAGTCAGTCAGCCAACTGGTCAACTGGTTAAGTGCTTCATTGTCACCCCCAGCGCCCAATTAGACACCTGAGCGAAGGAGTCGCCTCCTTATCGCATTCTGTTCGGATTTGTAAGTCGATTAGATGCGCATGTTGCATGCCACAACAACAACAGCAACAACTGTTAGCGTGCAATGCATGCAAATGTTTTGCACAAAGAAATGTTTTTTAATGTTAGTTTAATTTTATAATATAAAAAGTATAATAATGAAAAAGTACATTAAGCAAAATTTTATGGAATTTTCAAATATAAGTTTTAAACAATATTTTTTTTGGAAGTAAGAAATTAGTCAACAAATAATTAAAAGTAGAAATACCACTTTAATTATTTTTGCTTTCTTTGCTTTTGCTTTTTTGCACTTTTTGCACAATTTATCAGTTTATCAATCAGGCTAAATTATAATTTAATTTTAGATAACACAAGAATAATGTTTATATTAAACTGCATTTTTTAGATTATTAATAAAAAAAGTTTGATTTAATTAAGTAGATAATGTGGAATAAAAATAGTTTGAATTCGACTAGCTTTTATAGACAATAAAAACAACATACTATAAAAATATAAATAAATAAAAATATATATAAAATTATAGTAATATTTTGTTAAGTATTTGACAACTGCGTAAAATTTTAATTTAGTTCGAGTGATGCATTTTGAATCGATTGTTTTGACTGGATAACATTCTGGATTTTGAGCATTGTTATAAATAAATAGTTACTATTCATACAGACATATGAAGAACACATATTATAAATGGAAACAGAGATGCTTCTTCGAGGTTTTAAATACATTTCGATGAATATTAAAAATTTAAACAATATGTAGATATTATACAAATAGCAGCAGCTCTATTAATACTCCAGTATTCAGTGTATTCCATTTCATTTCGAATATATTTTAAGTGGATGACAAACACAGCAGATCCAAAATGTTCGAAACGTAAATGGAACAAAGATTTTCAAAAACATTTTCAGTCAACTAAAAATACAAAAAAGTCCATTTGTATATATGTAAATAATATACATATGTATATGGAAAATGTTGCGAGTGCAGTTTTGAAGGTGAACTTTTGATTGGTTGCGTTGTTTTGTTGCTGTTGCATAAGTGGAGCAGGCGGAGAATCTTTACTGTTTGCGAATGCTTGCATAAACGCACGTAAAACGCTTGTGAAACGCGCACAAATAATTAAGTATTAGAAATGCTGAGAAATTCCAAGGAACAAGGAAAATGCAACACGCAGCAGCAGCAGCAGCCGAAGCAGCAGTCAGCAGCCAGCAGAAGCCTGCAGAAGATCCGAGCAGCAAAAAGTTGTTCCCAGCTGAGATGCGTGCATGAAGAAGAGGAAGAAGAAGAAGCATAAGAACAACATAGAAGAAGAGAAAGGCGGTTAATCAATAGGGGCGGGGGTAAGGAGAGCATGTAGTGAGGATTTCAGGCCAGACTAACTGACGTTCAGTTAGAAATACAGCCGGAGTGGAGCCAGCTGCAAAAGCTTCTCCTGACTAACTGTCAACATGGGCGTAGTTCCTGTATAAAGGATTTGCTGGCAGCAGCTACTGTTAGTGGTATGTTAAGTCTAGGCAAACGTATGTTAATTTGTGCAAAGCTTTTGTCTGTTAACAGACTGAAACAGTTTTGAGGCTGCACAGATTTTGGCGCTTTTAAGTTGTTTCATTTGAAATGTGTCATTTGAAATGTTAGATGTTTAACAGATGCCTGCTAACAGCCAGCTTTAAAGGATTTGCACTCCTTTTACATATATGTAAACTGGCAGTTTATTTAGATATTTAACGTTTAACAGACTGTTGATATTGCTGTTTACATAATGAAAGCTTCTTAACAGCTAGTTGAAATTTAAAAAAACAGTCAGAAGTAGATTAAATAAATTGAATTAAAATTAAAGAAAAAGAAAGGAAATATTTTTAAGATAGAAAGAAGATATTAGAAGAATATTTGTTAAGTTAGTAAGAAGTAAAACTACGCCCATGGCTTGAGCGGCAGTCGATACCAATTAGTAAGCGCTGCACAGCGCACATCAATACAATTGTGAGAACCTTGTGGCCAGCGTGTGAGTATGATGAAATGTCAGATGAGGCAACAAACTCGAAGATGCAACTAGCTAATGTTGCAGTTGGAGCTGGTGCTGGTGCACCCGCTGCGGGGTCGAGCCATATAGAGCCTGGCCAGGCTAGCCAACTAGCCAGGCTGACTGGCTGGCTGACTGGATCGCTGGCTGACTGGATCGCTGGCTGACTGGCCGTCGCTGGCAGCTAGAAGCGAGCGTTCTATTTTGACAGTCATTATGATTAATTTAAATCATTAGACAGCCCAGGCAGGTAGACCGATCTCTACTGTGATTTTTAATTAAATGCAGACGTCTCTTGGCTGGTTGGCTGTGGACTATTCCTATTCCGCGAAAGAGAGACAAGCTGGCGACAACGGAGCCAAGGCAAGGCTGCTGCCGAAGTCTGGAAAAGGCAATGCTTGCCATTTGCAGCTGGGGAACGAGCCAGGAATGCGTCGATGTTGCAACTGATGTTGCCTGCTGCTGCTGCTACTGCTGCTGTTGTTGCCTCGTCTCGATTATCAACTGGGAGCAATAACTGGCCGCTTGGCTGGACAGTGTATCGATGGATCGATGGATGATTGTCGACTCTCGACTGTATCTGTTAGTCACTGCACGTGGCCAGGCGACCAGGCAGAGGCAGCGCTTCTTGCGAACGGCTATTTAAGGACATTGCGCAAATATTCGAGAAGCGAGCGCTGCGGCAAGCGGAGAGGCAGGAGTAGAAACAACGCCACCACCGCCACCACCACCAGCACCACGCAAATCCTCTAGAGCATTTGCTTTGACCATATTGAACCTGACCAGCTGAAATTCCTGGCATAGTTTAAGTGTATCGCTTTTTGTGTGCGCCTAGGGGCAGTCTGCAGCGGTCTCTGCAGCTCAGTTGCAACATTGGACAACGGAGATGTTTATTTTTTATATATCTTTTTTTTTTAGTAGAAATTAACTTAATCAGCGCTGATAAGCAACACAAACATCAACTCGAAAATGGCCGATAATTAAAAACTCAATCACGCATTTAAAATAACTGCAACAATAACAGCAACAACAACAACAACAACAACGATAACGAAAAACGGACGCGTGACGCGCTCAATACAAGTGGGCGGAGTTCGTAGCCAATTGCGATCTATGCGTCGGCGCACAGCCAATCAAATGCACGCAAATGGCAGATGTTTTGCACAGTAAATTATGCATACACCTAAACGAGCGAGCGCACACACACGCACACTAATACACATTATATACCTAGCCTATTGGTGGGCTTAATTAATTAAGCCATAAGGCAGCACCAGCAGCAACAACAACAACAACAGCAAAGCTCTTATATATTACAGAGCACGCTCTTAACAAAGAGAGCACCCTCTCTCTTGCACGCGCTCTCTCTCTCTCCCGCTCAGTGACGGACCGGTTGTGTGGGCTCCAAGTTTGGAGCGCACTTTAAACGCCGCTGCGCCGTCGCTTGCCATACGCGTGCTTTGTTATTAGGTATTTGCACGCCATCTGAAGCACAACGAAGGCAACAATCGATCGCAAAGTTAGCTCGACACACCAAAAATAAAAAATAAAATAAAAAAAAAAACAACAACATATGTATATATATATACAAAAGTAGCAGCAGCAACAACAACAACAATAAGAACACACACCTAAACGCGCAACGTTCGCTAACGTTTTCGAATTTGGCAGTAGCCACATTAAAACAGCTTTTAAAGCAAAAAAGACCAAAACAAGTGCCAAACGCATCTCGACAAATAAGTCAATACAAAACAATACCAAATCGAAGCAAACAACCAACAGCAAGTACAGCAGCAACCAGCAACAACAACAACAAACATTTACAAATTCAATGTGCAGTTTTTGTATTGCGCTTACGAACATTTTGCATAATTTTTCAAATTAGCGCGCGCACCACACACACCGCCATCAACAACATCCAACCCTATGCAACTCTGCGCCCTGTTAAGCGACTGTTAGTTAAGCAGCCTGTTAGCTAGCAGCACAACTTGTCAGTTTTTTTTGTGTGCTTGCGCCGCGTGTGTGTGTGTGCGTGTGTGTTGCGAATTGCAACTAAAAAATATAAAAAAAAGCCTATTGGTGTTTATAATTGTTGTTAATAATAATACGCAAATATCTAAACGATATTAGACGCGCTCAATAACAGGCTGCAGCGAGTGCAGCACAACGCGTTTGGTGATTACAACAGCAAACGGCAAGCAGCGCACAGCAAGCAAAACAGCTGACGGCGACAGCGGCGCCTGCTTATTGTGCCTGTGCGTGTGTTTCTCAGTGTTTGTGTGCGCGCCTTTGCCTGTGTGTGTGTGCGTGTGTTATTTTTGTGTTTATTTTTGGAATTAAATAAGCTGAGCAAAACTAAAGCTAAAATCGAATAATCAAAAAAATAGAAAAACAAGAAAAGGCAAAAGAAAGAGCGAGTGGGAGAGGGAGAGCGAGAGGGAGAGAGAGAAGAAAAGTGTGCCGCAGCGGGCAATAATAGACGCGCGTGGTGCCTTGGATTTAGTGTACGGCTCCACGGTGGAGAACTTTTACCTGAGAATGGATCCGACGCGCGGCGATTCGCGCTATAACCTAAACTACTCGATGAGTAGCATTGGGTTAAGTCTCGCCGATCAGGCCGACATGTATGGCAATCCCGCCGTTGCGGCACTGGGCGCCCGCCCGCCCAGCGGCGGTCTGCTACAGAGCATGGGCGGCGGCGGCGGCGGTGGAGGCGGAGTCACAATGCAGCGACCCGTTCCATCAGTAGCGGCACAGCAACAGCAGCAGCAACAGCAACAGTGCCAAACACTAAGTCCACAACACCAGCAACAGCAGCAACAACAACAGCAGCAGCAACAACAACAACAGCAACAACAGCAGCAACAGCAGCAGCAACAACAACAGCAGCAGCAACAATCGCGCGGTTTAAAACGCAGCGGCAGCGATTGCTACGAGGATCATCGTCCCAGTGGTGGTGGGATGACGCTGCAGGGCTTGGAGAGTTGCGCCGCCGTTGGCAGCGTTGTCGCCGGCAGCGTGGCCGGCGTCGATGTGGATGGTGTTGATGGCTACAATGCGCTGCCCAATAAGAAATCACCGCCCGCCAATGGCAAAAAAACAAAAGGACGCGTCAAAATCAAAATGGAGTACATCGACAATAAGCTGCGACGATATACAACGTTCTCCAAGCGCAAAACGGGCATCATGAAGAAGGTAAATAATTACAATAAAAAGCAAAAATATTTAAAAAAAAATACTTAAATGAGAAAGCCAAAAGGAAAGTCAATCCGAGGAAGTAGCATATGATTCCTAAAGCTATAAATTATGCTGGCAATTTATTTATATAGATTTGTTTTGGTATGTGTGGAAAATGTCTTAAATTCCCATTGATGTGTCTCAAGATCAAGGCCAAAAACTATAGCAGCAAACTAATTTGTATATAAGTTTACTATTTTCATAAGAGATCATCAAGCTAAAATATTTTGGGATATGTATAATGGGATATAAACCTCAAATTGTATAATTTTGATTTAACAAAGTGTTATTTTTATAGATTTGTTTATTATCTTAACTATTAATTCCAAGACGCATTATTTTTTTTATTGTGAATCATAAATTTGATTAGTGTTTGACATTTTCCATTGTTGTTGTATTTTTATATATATATATATATATATGTACACATATTTATAAAAATATATATTATATATAATTTAAAAACTTATAAATATTTTGTGCGTAGTAAACATTTTTTTTTGCCTTTGACGAAATTGGTTATTTTGATTTTATTTATTTATTTGCTCATGCAAATCTCTTTTCCGTTTCTAATTGTTTAACAATTTTGAGTGGATGGGTGAGGGGTTAGATTTTGTGGAGTGTGTAGCACGTTTTGAGCGCATGTGCAATTAATAAATGCTACCGAATGCCCAATTCTTTGTCGTATCAATTCCAAGTGTCCCTGCGCGCCTCTCTTGTTTGCATTGTTTTCGTTGCTTTATCGTTGTGTTGTCATCGTGCTATACCTGAGCTCCTTAAAGGCCCCCACACAACCACCACCCCCACTCCACACACACATACACACACACGCCCTGTGTCAATCGTAACATGGCCAACTGTTGCCGTTTCGCTTCTGCTGCTGCTGCTTCTGCTGCTTCTGCTTCTGTCGCTGCTTCTGCATTTGCTTTGGCGGCGGCGGCGCTGTGTAAGCGCGGTAGCCACGATTCCGATTCCGATTCCGAATTTCCCTTTGTTTTCGGCTTCATAAAATGTTAATTTGCCGGCCCCGCAATTGCATTCAAAGAGCAAACAGCCAATACCCCTATACCTTATAGCTATGGTTATACGTACACTAAGAAAAATGAAGATTAAAAAAGGAAAAAAGCAAACTGGCAAAATTCAATTTAAAAATCAGATCGAAATATTTTTTTGTTTTTATTTATATATTTTTGAAATGGATTTGTCCATTTAAAGAACATATTATATTTAATTTGGAGTGCCAATATTTATTTATTTTTATTTAGAATTAATAATTAAAAAAAGTTTAAGTTTTTTTATCGCATTTATAAGTTTTCTTCTTTTACAATGAATGAATCTTAAAATCCTGAATTCTTCGAAATTAAAAGCTAGCAATTAAAGTTTTAAATTGAACATTGATAAGTCTGCTATTTTTCTTAGAGTGTATACACATGTGCATTATATATGTATGGGCAAACCAATCTCATTTCGCGTCCTTTGCAGCAGTTGCGTGCCGCTTGGCCTCATTGTCATGCGAAGATGCTACTGCAACTGCAACTTCAATTGCAACAACTGCCACTGTCTTTGGCTCCTTCTTCTTCTTGGCCTGCTTTGGTGCTGCTGCTGCCGTTCGAGCAACTTGGCCTTTTTTTTCAAATGACCAATTTTCACACGCAAACTTACATAATGCGCCTGCTTGGCTCGCATATGAAATGCTTAACATTTTTAAATAGACTTCTTGGCCTCAAAGTCGCTACGATCAAAATAAAACAACAACAAAACCGAAAAATCGCCAGCGCCAAATCACGATCTCAGCACGATCTTAACAGCGAAAAATCTTATAAAATATTTTTGGCAAAAAAAAAAAACGAGACAAAATGTTCAAAAAGGAAAAAGCTCTAAAGTTGGCCTCGAAGCGATCTATACCCTTTTTGTCAAAAGTGGGTGTGTCTTGCACTGAGTGTGTGTGTGTGTGTGTGTGTGGGTGGGTGTGTTTGCAAACAGATCTGCTGTTTGAAGTACTATATACAAAATAATATTCTCAACTTACTTTTTTGTCTAGTCAAATTCATAGGAGAATTGCAATTGAAAAACATGAATTTTAATATTTGTCTTACAACTTTTGGGCTAATTTAAGTAATTATTATAACTGTATATATATATATATATAAAAATATATATTATTTATAATTTTAATTGTCGTTAAAAGTTGTATTAAAACTGCGCAACTTTTTCAGTTAGTTTTTTGTAGAATTCACTTTTGAGCGCATTGCAAAAATATTTGACCCCAGAGACATAAGTTTCTGTCTCGTTTTTAACTGCTGACTTCTGTTGTTGTTGCTATTGTTGTTGTTGTTGTTGTTGTCTGGCTGACTTTGGGGGCCCTACTTATGACAGGCGCGCGCCTGTTGACAGGGACAAAACTTTTGTTATATATTTTTAGTGACTTTGATGTGGCCCTCATCGATGTCCACGCCGTGGACAGTTGACAGGCACACAATGGATACGCTTGGCGCTACACACACACACACACACACAGTACGGCACACACACACACACACACGCACCGTCCTGGACAACAAATTGCGGTTATTGAACTTGATCAGTTTAGTTGTGTGTTTGGCAGACGCCACAGATTTCAAAAGGCAACCTGTGCGTTTGCTTTCTTGGCCAACGCGTTCTTCTTTCACTGTCTCCATAACCAATTTTGGTCATTTCGCAAAAAGCTACTAACCAATAATATTAAAATATATATACAATACATATAAATATACAGCTGGCGTGGGCGCATTCGCATCTTGGCCCAAAAAGGCCAAAAGTGAAAAGTGAGCTAATGTCAAAGCAATGATCTCATTTGTAGGCCTGGCCTAATTGCGTAGGTTGCAAGGCGTTGCTTCTTCAGCAAATGTCTGCAATAATCGCAGCAGCAGTCTGTGTGTGTGTGTGTGTGTGTGTGTAATGTACGTGTGCTGCTTGTGCCACAATGCACCATGGGCAGAATGGATATTTGGCATAAGCATAAGTAAATATTCACTAAATTGTTGAGTGCAACATTTAAAATACATTTGTTTTTTATTCAAGGAGACTAAATGAAATTGAAGATTTTTATTTTGGTAATTTAAGTATTTTACTTGGCGACATTTTTATAAAACTCAATAAATTAATTTGTCAAATTTAAATAATATATTATTATTATTTTTGATCATATTTCTGTTAGAAAACAAATTGAAGAACAATTTAAAAAAAATGGCATTTTCTGCATTGATTTCAAATTAAAAAAAAAATAGTAAAATATTTCGAAGACAGCTTAACAATTTAAATTTAATTTAAATATGTATACACATATATATATTTTTTTAAATATAAATTCTTATATTTTAGTAGCTAAAATATGTTAAAAATTGATGTTGTAAGCAATTACTTTGTGGCAGCAAAAGTATGTTTATGTGCTATGGTGGCAATGTCTCTCCGTCTCTCCGTCCGTCTGTCTGTCTGTTGTCCCACTGCCTGTCGTTTGCCATGTAAAACGTTTGCAACAATGGGGCACCGCCGCAGGCCGGCAGGCAGCCAGGCAGGCAGGCAGTGAGGCAGGCGCAAAATGCCGCCAAAAGGTGTTAAATTGAAATCACGAGGCTACGCGAGACACAGAGAAAGAGAGAGAGAGAGGGAGAGCGGGAGAGAGAGGGAGAGAGAGTGTGTGTGTGTGTGTGTGTGTGTGTGTGAGAGATGGGACGAGTGCTGAGGGCAAACTGGGGGCCAAGCGCATTTTGGCTTTGGCTTGGGAATTGTTTGCGCGTCTTGTGGCCAAGCACGGAAGCGTATTGATACCAAGTAGCAGCGGCAGATTGCGCACAGATAAGACCACAAGCAGGAGCTGCAGCTGGAGCTGGAGCTGAAGCTGGAGCTCTAACTTGGCCGACAGTTTGGCTGCGTCGGCTCGCCTTTTGGCCACATGCAACAGCCAACAGGCAACAGGCAACAGCAAGGAACAACAATCGCCTTCTAACAAATGACTCGGCTTCTCTCGCGCTGCTTGCGGTCTCTTGGGCTTGTCCTGTCAATAGCCCCTAGCCCAATGTCTGTGTGTGTGTGTGTGTGTGTGTGTCGTGTCCTTTTGTCTTTGTGTTCGAAATTCAAATTGACATGAATTGTTGGCAGCCTAGCCACCAGTTGCAATCGTATTCCCAGCCACAGCAGACACCTACTCACTGAGTTGGCCCGGGCCGTGTCAATTGTTTGCATTTACACATGTTACACATAAAATTGGCAGCCACAGTGGCAACAACAACAACAACAATATCAACAACAACAATAACAATCAGGCAGGCTGGCAGGCAGTCTCAGTCTGCCAACAATGTGTGTACAACAATTTCATTAATATTAATAAATGCTATGCAATCGAGTCGCGCGCGCGTTTTGTGCGCGTTTCTCGCGCGTTTCCTTGCCACAGCTTGTTTATTTATGCGCTGAGCCGCCGGCTGCTCTCAGCTCAGCTCTGCTCAACTCGGCTGCTGCTCAGCGCAGCTCTGCTTGGCTCTGCTCTGCTCTGCTGTGCTTTGCTGTGCTTTGCTCTGCGCACGGCTCACGAGCAACTTTATCGCTTTGGAGTAATTACGAGCTGTTGATAGGCAGCTTAGGCTACCGTCTCGCTGCCTCGAGCAGCAGGCGCTTTCAATAATCTGCATTAGAGATGAGCGCGTGTTTTGAATCACAAAAGAAAGATGTAAAAAGCCAGATTTAATATTGATTTCGCTAGAGCCAAAGAGACGCTTGTTTTAACTGATTACTTATGATTATAATTGTACAATAAATGTCTACTGCTACTAATTGAAAAATATTTCAATTCAATAATAATTAAAAAGATACTTTCTGAGCATAATTTAGTCTTAAATGCTTACTGGTAATAACTGAAAAGTTGTTCAATTGAACAATGATTAAAAAAGATACTTCTTATCATAATTTAGTCTTAAATGCTTAACTGAAAAGTGTTTCAAATGAACAAACTACATCTTATTATAAAGAACTTACTTTTTGATTATAATTTAGTATGTTTACTGGTAATGATAGAAAAGTATTTCCAATGATTAAATTGATTTTATTTATACTTATTTATTATATCTAAATTTCTTACAATGCAAACTGAACAAATAGCTAAAACTGGTCAAATCTTTAAGTAATATATTTCTATGTTCAAGCCTGAATAATATGCCAAACTATGCGTATTTACTCAATAGTAGATTCATTGTTTCATTCATATTTATTATTTTAATTTTTAATACTCCTTTCCAACTAGACTAGTTTACTGCAAGTTTAGGTAACAAAATCATATAAATAAATATATTTTAGTACTAGTTTCTCTTTTTAAGTCTTGTTACATATTTTTCTACAGGTTTTGCACAATTTGGCCAAATTTGCTTATGTCTCACGCGGCCATCTCAAAACCGTTTTCATAGTTTTCATAGGTTGCAGCCGCATTTGGCTGATCTGTTATCGGTGCAACATAATCGCATAGTTTAACTGAAAATTTATGTGCCGCTTTCAGCAAAAGCGCAGATTTTCGCGTTGTAGTTAACACAACTTTTAACCACACTTCTTCCACTCTCTCTCCCGTCTCTCTTTTCCTCTCTTTAGGCCTACGAGCTGTCGACGTTGACTGGAACTCAGGTGATGCTGCTGGTTGCCAGCGAGACGGGACACGTTTACACATTTGCAACGCGCAAGCTGCAGCCGATGATAACGTCGGAGGCGGGCAAACAGCTGATACAGACATGCCTCAATTCACCGGATCCGCCAAGTGTTGGCGGCGGGGATCAGCGCATGTCTGCCACCGGGTTTGAGGAGACGGAGCTCAGCTACAACATCGCCGACGAGGACTCCAAAGTAAGACAATTGATTTACGGCCATCACGGGCACGCTCATCTCGCCCATCCCCAGGCGCCGCCCACCCACTACAGCCTCGAGCAGAGTCTCATGCAGTCCGGCTACAGTGGCGGCCAGGCATCGCCCCTATCGCACGCCCAGGCCTACGGCGGCCATGCGCACCATGCGCACGTGCCGCACGTGCCACCGCCGCACTCCACACACTCGCACATGTCGCACACGCATGCGCAACGCTAAAGATTAGACCCTTCTCAAAACATAGACATAGAAATATACCTTTCAGTTAGTTCTACTGCAATTTACAGTCAAACTTCTTTCAATGTGCAATACCAAGAAAATCAGAGGAACTTTAGAAAGATTCAGTTTTTGTACTTCAATTAAATAGTAATAATAAAACTAATACTTTTTCCACATTAACTACATCAATTGTAGAATTGTTTAATCTATAAATTTTGAAAACATCACAAAGTCTATATCAGTACACTATATTTTATTAAATTGTCTAGGGATCTATGATCCAAAAACTCTTTATAAAAATATCTTAAACAAGTTTTCTAGCTAAAAGTTTTATTCTGTTTTAATTATTTCAGTAATTCCCTTGATAGGCAGAAAAGTTACTTTTCCAAGAAATATCTTAAGCAAACTTATTAACTTATTATTATTATTAAAAATTTAATTCACTCAAAGTTGTATAAAAAAAAAAATAATCAGCTTAAGAATCAATAAAGTTTTATGTGGGTTTTTGAAGAATTCCAAATATTTATAGACACAAAATTCAGCTGAAATTCATAATTTCAAGAGAAGTTTGACTGTATATGTAGATTAGTATACTTCGTGTGCGAGTGTGCGTGTGTGTGTGTGTTAGTGTGTGTATAGGCAGCAAGTTGCAAGTTTTCACATAAGCAGTTCCCAAAGTGCAGCATTTGGCCATGATTTTGTCACTGCAAATGTATTGGGTATAGAAAGAGATATATATATATATATATATATATATATATATATTATGATCATGGCCATTCGACGATCTCGCCGCTCGTTTTGTTGTTTAGCGTTGTGGGCGTGGCAGCTCACACACATATATAAAAATATATATATATATTTGTTTAAACCAACATCATTTTGTTGATACTAGTCAAAACTCTTACTTAAAGGCAACTGTGCCATAGCAAAGCTACAGCTCTCATATATTATATATATATATATACATATATATGTATATATATTTATATTTGTTTACCCATATAGCAATATCCATATAGCCATATACTTATATAACTATCGTACCGTATCGAACCCAGTGCCATCATTCTACAGCGTATCGACCAGAAAGAAAGCAAAAAACAAATCTTGAAGAGACACACCGAATAAAAAACAAACACATAGCCGAGACTGCTTTAGTTAGTCCTTAAGCATAAGTGCAATAAAAAAAAGATGAACTTGTAGAAGTAGAGGGGGGTTGGGGTGGGGTGGTGTTATTAGCCATTCTATAAAGTTTTGCTGCGCAGAGTCTACATATATGTAAACTAAACTACATTTCATTAGTTACGATCTTAACTGTGTTTATATAATATATACTACATACATACATACATATATATATATGTAGATATATATATTCGTTTAGCAAATGTTGTTTTTCTTTAGGGGGGTGTGGCGTCGGGTGCGATGAGCGTGCTCAAAAAAACAAATCTTATTTATATATATATAAAGATATATCTATATATATATATATACATATATATAGATATATATATTTACATGTTGTAGTTGCAAACTATTTTTTGTCTATTGTTTTTTGTGTGAAAAAGCAATCATCATCGTTTTTAGCTTAATATTAGCGCTATTTATAATTTATAGTTATTTTTATTTGATTTCATTTTATTGGCTTATTTATCGATTTGCTAACTGGAATTACGCATTCAAAATTAAAACGATCAATTTGCATTTCAATACATAATTTGAGTTTATGAGTGGCCGAAATTATCATAAATAAATATCGAAATCTATCAAAGTTTTGTGCGTGATAGATACAAAAAAAAAGACACAAAAAAATATTAAAGAAAAAGTGTTAATTTTAAAATACTGCTAAATATCATAAATAATAAAACACATAAATCGCGAAAATTCAAAAATTTCCAAATAGCAAATCGAGCAAAAAAAAATTTGTACTTACCCTTTGAGCTGCTGCCTGCTGTTTTCTACTAATATTTATTGTATATTTTTTAATTAAAAAAAGAAAAAAAAAAGAAAAATCGAATAAAACCAAATTACAAAGGCAGCTCAAAGCATAATTCATATGTGGCATGAAAATAGAACGTAGAAAAACGCAAAATACGTAATTTGCAAGCAATTTATTATAATTTATTAATTACAACTTAATTAAAATATAATTTCAATTTAATTTAGTGCAGATTGCAGATTTCTGTCAAACAGAAGAAAAAAAAAATATAATGAAAAACGCAATTCGCTAAAAAAATATTCGTAGTTAAATTTATGTTTAATGCTTGTGCAATTAGCTAAAAAAAAAAACAAAAACAAAAAACTCAAATTACTTTTAAAAAGACACAAAAAATAACACGAAATTTGCCTAGGCTAAGCGAAAGACATATTATTTTTAAACAACTATATAAATGCATATATATACATATATAAATATTTTATTTAGCGCAATATTATAAATTAATAAAAAAAAAAATGAAACAAGAACGAAAACGTACAGCAAAAAAAAAAAAAAAAAATCTTCACTCGAGAGTATCCTGAAAACAATTTGCAACAGCGAAAATTGAAGTGCTGTTAACTAGTTTTGAGAGACTTTTCAGACTTTTCAGACTTTGCAGCTATTTTTTTTTTCAAGAGCAAGGTTAAAAGCTTTACATAACCAGCCACACGAGCTGCCAGTTTCTTGTTAACCTACACGCCAAAAAAACTGAAAAAAAACAGAAAAAAAAGAAAAGGAAAACATTATCCAAGAGCCGAGTGGGCAGCCTCTGAACTGAATGAATTTGTATCTGTATCTGCATATATTTGTATCTTTATCTTTATCTGCTCAGTTTCATCATTGCGTTGTAAAAGCTTCCGCTTTGGCTATGTGAATTGAAGAGCGATTTCTTGGCCTTTTCTTCTTCTTCTTCTTCACAGTCTATTGTGATAACTGCATGTGGGTTTTGCGTGACGCTTGTGACGTCATAAGCGATCGCTGCTCGCTCAACGAGTTCATAAATCGATCAACAACAATTGGCTCGTCCAAAGTGGTGCCCCCCCATCCACCAAGTTGTCCAAGTCATGCATCAGCAGTTAGCCACACGCCTCATCCACCATTTGGCCCCAGCTCACATCTTGGCATGCAAATCGCTGAGCGCGGCATTTTCAATGCCAGGCGGCGGCCAGCTGCCAGTTGTCGTCGTCGTGGCGTAGGCTTCATCGCATCTCTTGGCAGCGACAGAGACGACGACGTCGACGACAACGTCGACGACGACTGCGATGACGTGTGCCACTGACTGAGCCACTCTTTTCGGTGGGTCCAAAAGCAGCTGTCGTTTCATTCAGCTCCAACTGGAGACGATGAATGAACGCAAATGTTGTGGGTGTGACACCAACGCCGCTTCAGGTCACAACAAACATAAAATACACACACTCACACACACACTCACACACACACGTGCAGCAAAGAAGTAGGTGTGCTGCAGACCAACTGATAGACCAATTGTTGCCCTATAAATTTGCTGAAGTTGCTGACTTTTATTCGTTTTACTTTATTGTTTTTTTTTGCCTAAAATTAGCATTATTTGTATTTGTTCAGATTCCATATTTTATAGCAGCCGCTGTAAAAAAATAAATTTAATTCTAACTGCAACTTTTGTTGTTTTTATGAGTCATTTTTTGGGCATATAAATTATATGTTTCTTATCGTTTGGCATAAGCAAAGATTTAGTACAAATTCTGTGATTGTTGTATTATTTCTAGCTAGATTTTTATTTAATTTTTTTAGGGCTTATAAGGGTTTTAACCCTAAGCACTAAAAAATTTAAATAAAAATCGAATTAAATAAAAACTTTTCTTAAGCAATGCATATTAAAACTTACCACAGCAACTTTTTGAAAACTTAAATTTATTTATATCGATTTTTCTAAGCTTGCTGAGCATTTCTTAGAGTCATACCTAAAAAATTGCTTAAATTTTTGCTACTTTCTTTAATATGAACTCAAAAAAAATGATTACTGTAAGTAAAGTAATATCAAAGCTGTTGGAACTGCTTTATCTTAATAAGTATTTATTGTCCCGCAGTTTGGCATACCCACTTTTGGTTTATTTATGTTTATAGAGTATTTGGCAGGCACGTCATCACCATTTGTTGTTATTACTGTTGCTAATGTTGCCATTGCTGTTGCCATTGCTGTTGCCATTGCTGTTGCTGTTGCTGGTTGCTGGTTGATGTTTTGTTGGCCAGCTGACTGATAAACTTCATGGCTTGTTATTATTGCCTGGAGCTGCTGTAGGTCGTTCTATGACACTGCCGCCAACTCCGAGTCCAGCCAAGGTTAATTGTCTGCATGCAGTGGGTTTGCTGCTGCTTTTGTTGTTGTTGTTGTTGTTGCTGTTGCTGTTGTTGTTGTTGGGCAACTTTGCGCCACTTTATACAATATTTATGTATAGCAACACACAAATTCGTTGCTTTTATCTGCGCGGGTGTTGCTTTTTTCTCTGCTTCTTTTTTACTATAGATCATTACCTTCTTTGGTCGCTCACCTGCGCATCTCAAAACGCCTTAAACGCCCCCGTTTCAAATTATATTAAAAAAAACACACACAAAACATGTTGTAAGTTTATTGGCTTTAGCTCAGTTTTATTTGCTTTTAAATGTTGTTTTTATTTCCATTTTTATTTACGGCTTACCGCATAAAAAAGTGACCCTTTTGACTTTCATTTTTTGCTCTTTGGTACAGTTTTTTGCTTAGGTCAAATAGTTGATTTTTTATATTTATTTTTAGCTATCTTTTATGACTTTATTAACTTAACAGTTTGTTAAATGCATATTTTGGTAGAGTTTCTTACTTAAGTTAATAATAAGTTGACTTGGGCAGTTCAAACTTTCATAAAGCCTTTTTACCATTTTTTTTTTGTGTAGTTTTCATATTTCTGGTTGTTTTTGAAAGGTTTTGTAAGACTGGATTTTAAACATTTACTTTCTTTAAATGATTACTTAATGTTAGCTAAGATGTATTCCAAAAAAAATAATTGGATTTGATGATGGATTTTTGGCATTTTTTTTTCTAAAACTTGACACATTTTTTAATGATTAGATAAAATTTACATTCTTTTTGTTGCCATTGTGTTAATTCATTTTTTTTTTCTTCGTGTATTCAAGCTTGCAATTTTATTTCACTTATAAGCAGAGTATTCCCGGATTTGCTCTATTTTCTAAATTGAACTTGCATCGTTGTTTACTTTGCTACATTTTTCTATTTTTTTTATTTATTTATTTTTTAGTATTTAGCATAAGTTGTATGCAAATACTGTAAAAATAATTGAACTCATTTGAACAATGCGAACTTGTTGAACTATTTGATGGCTCCTGAGGCTGCACACCTAAAACTAGTCTACATTGTTGCCACCGACAACTGTTGCTGCTTGACTGTGTTGCACACAAACATACTCCGTCGTCTTGCAACCCTCCTCCCTCTGAGCTGGCAATACTTGACTCTCGCACTAAGTACATATCAGTTTGAGAAATTAAAAGCATTTTGCGGTTCGGCTGACTATCGCAGCCGCGTGCCGCTCGAGCCTCTAACGACATTTCAATGATTTGCTGCTTGCTGCTTGCAACTTGATGTTGTTGTTGTTGTTGCTGTTGCTGTTTTTTTTTTGGGGCCAAGCGTCACCAAGTTGGCCACGTGCGCAGCACAAGGCAACAGACAGAGGCAGCAGACAGAAGGACGGACAGACGGACGGACGGACGGACGGCACACAAAAGCAATGCATTTGCAATGCTCTACGACGATTACGTTCAAGGGGCGACCTCTGTCAGCGCTTGTTGCAGCGTTTGCCGTCGCGCCACCAACAACGCAACAACGCAAAGAATCTTGCGTGGCCCCTGGACAACGAATTTTGGGACGGGTCTCTCTCTCTTGGCTGAGCTGGAGCTCAACCTGGAGCCGAAGCTGGATGCCATGTGTGTGTTTGATATGTGTGTGTGTTTGTGTGTGTGTATGTGTGTGTCTTGGTGTGTGTGTGTGTGTGTTAAGCCGCCGTTAAGTTCTAACCGCATGCCGCCACAATGTCCTCTTAATTTCCTAGGCCGCGCAGCTGCGCGCGATGATATCGTCGTTGTCCTGCTCACTCCATCTCTCTCTCTCTCTCTCTCTCCCACTCACACTCACACACTCCATCGCTGTCTCTGTCTCTTGTTGCTGTTTTTTTTTTTTTGTTTTTAATTCAACTGATTGTACTGTGCAGCTTCTGGAATTCGGCATTTCTTAAAGCCCCGCACACACATTGTGCGGCGTCGGCGTCGGCAACATCTTGGGGCAGTATAGTTGTGGCTGGGCTGAGAAGGTACCTGAACTCAACGGCCACCGCTTCTTGTCTTCGCCGCCTTCGCAATCTGCAATACACTGGAGAAGAGGAAGAAGAGTAGGCATAAGAAAAAAATAAAAATAAAACAAAAAACTTTAAGAAATGACAATTTGTGAGCTGCTTTTTGTTGTTGTTGTTGTTGTTGTTGCTGTGTATTGTTTTTTTAGCTTTGACTTGTCTCGTTGCTGGTTGGGTTTTGTTTGGCTCTTGCTTTCATTGTGATTATTTAAAGGCCAAAACCCGCCGCTGGCAGGCGACTGCAGCTGGAGCTGAACCTGGAGCTGGAGGAGCCTTAACGAGGCGCTTGTGCCTCCTTCAGGACTCGTCGCATTTAGTTAAGCAATTATTGTTGGCAATGGCAAACAAATAATGCGTACATTGTATGCAACTGTCTAAGCAGCAATTGTGCAACTGTGCAACTGTGCAACACACTCAGACACACGCCTCACCCCCTCCAGCACCGCTGTCTGGTTAGACTTACTCCAATGATTTTCCAAGTTAATCAAAATTCTTTGCTATCGACTATGAAAATCTCAACGATCTTACCCCCCAGGCGTGCCCCTGTCTGGCTATCTTTTGCTACTAGCGCCATGTGGCAACATGCCACGCCCAAAATGTGTTGCCACTGAAGCGTGGCAGAGGCGGCGGCAAACTAACAGTCGCAATTCTTTTTTTTCTATATCTTTATTCGCTTCACTGCGCTTTTTATGGCTGAGAATTAGCCTTTTTTTGGTGTGTTCCCCCAGATTAGATTTATTAAGTTGTCGTTTTTTTTGTATTTTTTTTTTTGTTGTTGTCTTATGCAATCTCGGAAGTTCTTCTTCATATTAAGCGTAACAAGTCTGCTGATATATCATTTTTTTTTAATGATTATATCTGTCCCTGAAGCGTTTGCTTAGATATGGGTTTTTTTTTTTTGGATATGACTAATAGAAAATGTGATTTGGAGACATGTTTTTCTTATTGTTGCAATTTAGCTAAAATTATAAAAATTTGTTTAAGAGTTGCTTATTGATATTAATAATATTTTATTCAAAATTTTGAAATGCTGTTTTTATTTTTATTTTTATTACCAGCTAGTCAGTTTTTTGCATTTAAAGATAAATAAAACTTGTAGTTGCTCTTTAAAATTATTAAAATAATAATACTTAAAACATATTAAAGTAGCTTCCACTTTTTTTTTCCTCTCTCTCAGTTTATTTATTGCTACAATTTAATTAAGTTAATAGATTTATTGTTTCTCAACTATTTACTTTAGCTATTTGTTAAGTATATAAAAACATTTTGTGTTGATTTCAACATTTCTTTCGATTGTGGGCAGGAAATGAGTTGAGTTGAGTTGAGCTGAGCTATTTTTTTTTTATATATTGTTGCTACTTTTTACTGTGGGGAACTGTTTGAAACTGTGTTGAACTGTTGAACAGCAACTGTGGGCAGCAGTTCGGATTGGCTCTGTGTGTGGGAAGTCCGCGCGCTTCATTATATAATGGAAATGAATGAAATAAATGGATGGATGGGACAAGTGTGCGGCGTTGGTGCGCTTAGAATTTATTACCGAAGATGTTTTGTCACTGTTGCTAATACTAATGCCAATATACAATACACTCAACACGAGTCGTTAACTTGTCTCAATTGGTTTTGGGAAACGTGCGAGGGGAGGGAAATAACAGCAAGTTGCTACGGTTTTTATTTTGTAAAAAAAACTCAGTTCAGTTGTTAGCTTAATGTTTGATAATTTCATTTTCCGAGAAGTGCTCGTTTTTGGTTAAGCAGACTTTAACGCCCAAAGTTTATTATAACATTATACAGTATTTATTGAATATTATTTTTTTTTACTTATTTTTTAGTATAAGTAAATATAAAATTTTAGACTCATCAAAGACAATAAACTCGACTTTTAAGGAGTTACCTAAAAAATGCGGTTTTTTATTAAATAATAAATTCATTTTAATAAGCTTAAAAAATTTGATTTTTAATAAAATCAATAATTTAATAAGTTTCATATGAAGCATTAATTTTTTCATTTAAAAAGAAAAGTTCATTTTAATACGCTTCATAAGAAATAGCTTGAACAAATAATTGAATTATTGATCAAATAAATCATTTAATAAATTTTTTAGGAAACATGAATTTTTTCCATTAAAAACACATTAATTTTAATAAGCTTCAAAAGAAATGGCTTGAAATAATTGTTAAAATTTAATAAAAATAAATCATTTAGTAAGTTTCAGAGGAATTCCTTAAAAAATGTTTTTTTTATTAAATAAAACATTTCATTAACGAAGCTTAAGAAGTGTAATTTTTTATTTAATAAAACATTCATTTTAATAAGCTTAAGAAAATTGGATTATTAATTAAATACATAATTTAATAAGTTTCATAGAAAACATGAATTTTTTCCATTAAAAAAAAACATTCATTTTAATAAGCTTCAAAAAAAATGGCTTGAAAAAATAATTGCATTTTTAATCAAATAAATCATTTCATAAATTTCAGAGGAATTCCTTAATGTTTTTTTTTTATTAAATAAAGCACTCATTTAAATACGCTAAAGAAATGTAATTTTTATTAAATAAATCATTTCACATAATATGTAAATAAACTCAGGCATAAAAAAGAATTCAGTAAACTGATGAATTTAATAAATAAATGTTAAATAAAACATTTAATCAAATAAGCAAAGAAATGTAATTTTTTATTAAATAAAACATTTCACATAATATAGAAATAAAGTCAGGCTTAAAAAATACTTCTTTTAACTGCTCAATTTAAATGTGTCTGCCACAAGTTGAAGCCAAAGTTAAATCAGGCAAATGCTTCTACTACTTCCAATCAAAACTAACTTTAACACATTGTTATAATGACATATATATAAATCATGGACTTCAACTAGACTTGATGAAAATGCCATAAATTTTCAATTAAACCCTCTGCTTCTGCACAACGAACGAAGGCTTATGCAATTTGTTGATTTATCTAGACAAAGATGAAGATGATGATGATGTGGTTGATGATGATGATAATGATGTTGGCTAGAACCCAAACCCAAAACTTAGTTTGGCTTTCAGCCAGCTCATCATCTCTGTAATTAGTGCCGAATAAGAAAAAATCCAGGAAGCAAAAAAATAAAAAAAAAAAAAAAATTTTATGCATAATGTTGCAAGCAATTATTTGTGAATTAACATTTATAACACTTGATCCTGTGTTGAGTGCTTGTTTGTTGTTGTTGTTGTTGTTGGTAGAAGGTAGAAAGCGTTGCGCTTGACGCTTCGTTGCATTTAAAAAGTATTTTTCGTTGCTGCAACTGCCACAGCATGCAGCAAGAAATATTTGCAGCAAAACAGAGAAACGGCGTCTGTCCAATTGGACATTTGTCCATTTGGTTGTGTATGTCTGTTATGCGGATTCATTGCAACCGCAGCCACTTGTTCAAGTTGCCACATGCTGCAAGCTACTGTTGTTGTTGTGCTAAATTTCACACCAACAATGAGCGCGCGCCACAATGAATGAAAAATGAGTGACGCGCCGCATTGCGTTGCAAGGCACTTTAGTCTCTGCTGGACTCTAAATCGATACCTTAATTCAAAGGCACGCCAGACCGCATTTTTGGATAATCAACACAGACGTTGCAGCAGCAGCAACAGCAGCAGCAGCTCGAGACTTCATCCGCTGCGGCGACTTGTGGCACGCGTGAGATTTCCTGTCAGCAGGTCTCAAGTTGCAAGTAGCCAAAAAAAAAAGAAGCACAAAACAATAAAAGCAAAGTTCGGCTTATATATCTATATATATATATATATTTATTTATATAAAGCTTTGTTTTTTTTTTGGCGCTTCCGATGGCTTATCTGCCACTTGGGCCTGGGAATTGTGGCAAAGTGAGAAGCGTGTGTTGTTGTTGTGCAATTGCCTTTTAAAAGCTGTTAACATGCGTTGTCATCGCTGCCATATGTTGCACGACGCGACGCGCCGTCGACAGCGAACTCAACTCCTGCCGCGACATATCTGTTTGTCGACAAAGAGAGAGAGAGTGAGGCAGAGAGAGAGAGAGAGAGAGAGCGAGCGAGACAATTGTTGCCACCTGGCACAACTGAACCCATTTTGCTCGGCTTCAATCAACTTGCGAAGCTGCAGTTTGTCAGCATGCGTTGATTTCCATTGAAATCTATGCGAAAGTGCAAAGCCCACAGATTTGCGTAGCTCACAGCACTAGTTATAGCTTCCTCAACTCACATGTGCCGTCCCTTATTTGGAAGCTTGTGTGTGGTGCGCAAAACAGCAACAAAAAAAAAAAATAAAAATAAAATAAAAATTGAAAAAAAAAAAAAATACATATATAAAATAAAACCAGCACAACGCAGCCAACAACAGCTCAGCGTCGGCGGCGGCAGCAGCAGCAGTCAAGCCGAGTCAGCGGTGTGCTAGGTGTGCTGAGGGGGGGTGCGCGCGTTTGAACGGCGGCAATGAAGCCGAGCCGAGGCATAAACTGAGCCGAGTGCAACGTGGTCGCCACATTGGCTGACTTATGACGAAAATAATTGCGGCTATCGTTGCTGGCGATCGCGTCATCCACATCGACATCCACATCCACATCGCCGTCGCCGTCGTCAGCTTCAGCTTCACCAACTGCAGCAGCGTCGCTTGTAGAAAGCTCATCGAGGCTATTTTTTTTTTTGTCATCGCTGCTGTCCCTGTTTTAGCATATACCCTGTAAAATGCGTGCAATGCTTTTACAGCTGACATTTAGCAAATGCTGCTCAAAATAAATGTCTTCCTTGAAAAAGCTAGCGAGTTGTAAAAAATTAAAGCTTAGCTTGAATTAAAAAAGTATAAATTTACAAACTTTTTAAGTACCATTACTAAAGTAAAAAAAAATATGCAAATATTTCATAATTGTTCGCTTTAAAAAAATCTTAAATAGAAAATAGAAATCTTAATTAGAAATAAATCTCAAATTAAAATCTTAATAGTGGAACTAATATGCTTAAGTGAAAAAGAATGTAAATTTGATTTGATAAAATTTTTTATTATTTATTCCCCCATTTCTTAAGTTTTCTTTCTTTCATTTTATTTTCTATATTTTGCTCAACTCACTAATTTAATACTATTTTAAAAGAGCCTAAGTAAACCCTATACAATTTTCGCTGCAAGACTGCTTTTAATAAAACTAAGCTAACATTCAAAATGTTCTTAAAAAAAATGTTTTTTAAATCTGCCAACCACTTTCTGACTCTAATTGAACTATTCCATTTTTTTTTTAATTTCTTTGAAATGCTTCAGAAATATTTAGCACTTAAAAAAAGACGCTTCGTAATCAATTACAAATGCTGACAGCTTAGCAACTTAGAGCAAGCCATAATCTAATTTAACAAAAAATAATTGAATAAACAAAAATTTGAATATATGAATTAATTTAATTATTTTCAAATTTACTAAGTGAAATATTCCATTAAAAATTCTTAAAAGCTATGAAAAATGTATGATTGAATAATTGTGAATTGAGCTACAGAGCAACATTTTAGTCATGCACTTTGCACTTTTTTTGCGTAGACTTTGCCAATTTGTATATGCAATTCGTTGCTTCCTTTTGGCCGTTGCACGCTGCGTATGAGTAATCAATAATAATTTTATCGCCCGTTTTTTCTAGACAGCCTGTGTGGTCGGTCGGTTGGCGCATTTAATTTTCATAAATGTTTTTAAGACGCACAATCGATTGCCATAATAATTTCACGCAAATATAGCACAAATTGTCCAAGACCAAAGGAGTGCAGGGGGGGAGGGGGCGGGGTGTAAGAACATCAGAAGAGGGGCGGGGACGGGGGGAAACGTTGGCGGATTCAACGACAATTTCACATATTGTAATTTAGTTAATTCGCATCGTTCGTCGTACGCAAATTCGCCAACATTGTCTATGCATTAGCTACATGTCGCAAATGTTGTTGTTGTTGTTCTTGTTGTTGTTGTTGTTGTTGTTGTTACTGTTCTTGTTGTTGTTGTTGTTTGGTATCGAAGGCGACTGTGCGGCGTCTGTTGTTGACTGCGTTTGATATGCAAATTTTGTGTTTGCCATTTGCTTTAGCAGGCCACAGATACAGATACAAAGCACTACATATACAGCTACAGTTAAAGCTATAGATACAGATACATATACAAATACAGATACAGATACAAAAAAAAGATTCAGATACATGCAAATGTGAATATCGTTTGCAGTCTTTGGGTTAAATCGCCAAACAGCATCGACAACGATGCAAAAATTATAGTTTTTCTTTACTTTTTTTTTTTACATTTATTTTTTTGTCACTCGCTGCAAATTGCGTTTATATTGACTGAATTGAGGGTTGTAAAAAACACATAGATTATCCTTAAAGAATCCTGCTTATAGCATCTGCTGCTGCTGCTGCGTGGGTGTCTAATTCAGTTCATGACATGAGTCAGTAACCTGAATATGCTAATTTTAGTTGCAAACTGATTTATGATATAGAATACAGATTATTATAGTTATTTTAAATTAAATGAACTATTTTTGAGGATAGCATATTTTTGCTAATTAAAAGAGAACGTCGGAAATATTAACTTTAAATGGAATTTTATAAGATGAGATTAACTAAAAGAGATGGATGCATTTTTAGGATGGACAAAAAAAGATGATAATTATAATTACTGTTTTTTTGAAATAAATTGACTTGGAAAATTTATAAGCATTGTTGGTAATTAAAGAGAACGTCAGAAATATTAAGTGCAAATTTAATTTTCTAAGATGAAAAAATAAATTAACTAAATGAGAGGACTGCGTTTTGAGGATAGATAGAAAAGATTGTCAACTTGTCCTGAAATTTAATAATCTTTAATTGTCAGCTACATTTATTGTGATACTATAGAAACTATCGAAATGCTTGCACACATCGCTACCAATTCACATCTGCTGGCAGATGTACAGTGAATATTCAGTTCATGGCTACTTTTCGCATTGCATTTCCTTTTTGAAAAGCAGCTGCATTTGTGGGGGGGCCAATTGAAAATTGCACATCCAATCGACAAAAAGCGATTCGTAAAGAGAAAAAGAGAAAAAAGAGAAGAGAAAAAAATAGCTATGCAATGATCAGCAGCAAATAAACTGTTTGATCGCGTTCTCAGCATTTTCGGCGCTTCATTTGTCGCATTTCATTTGGCCATTTGCAGCTGATTGACTGTGAACAACTGCGGCCACGCGGCGTATGCGCAATATTTGCAAGCAGCAGCAGTGGCAGTGGCAGTGGCAGCAACAGTTGCAGCAGCATCAGCAGCGTCGCTGACTGCCACTTACGCGACGCCTTGACATGCCCACACGTAGCAACAACAGCAGCAGCAGCAGCAACAGCAACAACACCCCAACAACTTTGCAACATGCCACGAAACTTTTTGGAATTTATGTTGCGCCGCTTTTTTTTTAACTTTTGTTAACTTTTTCTTGCTGTTTGTTTTTTGTGCTCTCTGGTTTTTTTTTTTTTTGTATTTGTTTTTTGTTGAACGGGCGGCGTGTGAGAATTTCTTTTGAAATGCAGCAGCAGCGTGTGCAACGCGTGTTTTAGAAAGACAGGCATCGAAAACCTTTAATAAGCCACGTTAAATTTATAATGTGGCACGCAATTAATTCACTGCCAAAGCTGCCACGGGTGCAAAAATTATCGCCACCATTCAAATGACGCTCAAAATGTTTGTCGCCCCGTTCTGTGTGTGTGTGTGTGTGTTTGTGTGTGTTTGTTTTGCTTTGGCGGCAAAACATTTAACAAGCTCAGCGCGCTGTCCAGTTAGCCCGAGTTGGCCCGACTTTAGCCATGACACCAGATGCGGCATGCCACCTAGAAAGCGCACGCTAGGCGTCCAATTGGCTGACCAAACGTTCAACAATGGCCGGTGGTCCTTTGTCAGTGCGAGTCAGAGCTGCGCTGTCAACGCTAATTTGTGGCCAACAAAATTGTTTTGCTCTTGGCTGTTGGCCACTACTGGTATTGCCAGCTTGCTTGCTTGCTTGTTTCGGCCAGTCACAAAAATATAGCCATAAATGTTTAGCACTTTTTACAATAAAAATCTGCATCTGCAACGTGCGAGTTGTACAAATTATAAAGTACTGAACCAAAAAAAAAAAAAAAGAAGCATTTTGAGAACGCGGCTATTTTCCCACGTCTCATTAAAATTGCAGTTAAAGTTGCGACTGCTGTTGCAACCAGCAACGGAGGCAACAACAAATTGAAGCCTCAACTTGAATTCTGTTCTTCTTCTTTTACTTTCTATCGCTGCATTGCATCGTCCCAATGTCCTCATCGTCATTATTGTCAACTCAGTCAACCTGGTTGCCAATCGTCTGTCCAACTGTCTCTCCCTCTGTCCCTCTGTCCGCCCGTCAGCCTTCTGCCTGCCGTTCTAGATTGATGTCTGCAAACTGAGGCAGTCAGCCAGGCATCCATCCAGTCAGAGCCAGTAGCCAGCATGCCATCAACTGAGATTCTCAGATTCTCAGATTCGCAGCAAACTTGGCACAGTTTGCGCACTTTGGCATTTTTTTTCATTTTTTCTTTTTTTTTTGTGTTTTATTTTTTTTTTTGTACTTCCACGAAAAGTTATTTTTGCCTTGGAGTTAATGCAACTTGGCAACTAAAGTTTGTCCTTCGCAGGACTCTCAGTTCAAAAGTAAATTGTCAAACTTTTTAAATAATACAATAATTTATGTACTTTACTCGCAACGTAAACTTCTATAATTCGTAAGAAATATGCTCAACTATTTTTTTGCTTTACTTTTTCTGACATCTTTTCTTCAATAAAATTATTTTTTATTTAAGGCTTAACACTTAGATTAAAACAATATTTAACTTGTCTAAACTTTCCTCAGTTGTAGTTTTTTTTTAAAAGTGATACTATTTTAAAAAAGCACAGTTTTTTTTATGACATACTTTGATTTTTAGTTAAATTTTGGCTTTCTAGTTGGCGACGAAATTTTGACTGGAAAATTATAAAAAATGCTTGTTGGACAGTTCAAAAACTTTCCACAGCACTAACTTTGTCAAAAGCAAAAGTTATACTTTATTAAAAACACTGACATAAAAATAGAATAAAACTAGACTTAAAGTGGATATTTATTCTGGCTCGAAAATCGTGTTAAAATACTGCCAACAAAATTCACATGGCATGGGTCAAATATTTCCAAAGCCATAACTTTGTCAAAATGGATCAGATTTTTAAAAACCATGGTTTTTTTAATATAATAATATTTTTAATATTATATTATAATATTTTATAATTTTAGTTCAATATTAAATCTGCATTTAAATTTGAGAATGCTATTTTGACTTGATTTTCATGTTGAAATTACATACTCAAAAATTAAGCTAGGAACGATTTTATATTTATTGGCACTGAATAGATTTTCAAGTCTGATCACATTTTCAAAAAACATGGAATTGAAATTATGATTTTTACTCCAGTTCACTATTACATTTAAAAATTTAGAGCATTTAAACCATGATTTGTCCCCTAGTTCATTATTATATTTAAAAAGTAAAAACACAAATTTCTTGAACCAACACGTTCTAATTTTCTATTGCTGCTCTAATTGTAATATTCTAAGTTACTGAGTTGAGATCGATTAGTTTTCAATTTTCTACTACTACTCTATAAATATATATATATATGCTGATAAATAGATAGATAAAAAGATTTTGAGTCGATTTTCATGTTGAAATTACTCCCTCAAATATAAAGTTAGAAACAGTTCAACTGTTCAATTTCTCATAGCCATCAGAATTGAACAGATTTTCAGGACTGTTCAGATTTTTAAGTTTGCTTACATTTTCAAAAATCAGAGCATTTAGAATAAGATTTGTTCTTTAGTTTATTATTACATTTAAGGTTAAAATTCTAATCAACCAATGCGTTATAATTTTCTATTGCTGATCTAATTGTAATAATCTAATTTATTGATTAATTTTCAATTTTCTACTACTACTCTAATCGTAATATTCTTAGTAATTGAGCTGAGATTATTAGATTTTAAATTTTCTACTTTTAAATTTTCTACATTAATCGTAATATTCTAAGCAATTCAGTTAAGATCATTTTCAATTCTTGTAGTTATTATTATTTTTTTTGCTTTTGTAGCTGTTTGCTTTTTATCCGAATGCTGCCCACTCTCGAAACTTGTCAACTTGATTGTTTTGCTGCCGCTGTTAATATACATTTGATTCGTGTATATTATATACTCAATATATATATGTATATATATATGTGTGTGTGTGTGTGTGTGTTTAAACATAAGCATTTGCGCCTTAATTAAAACTTGTGTATGTGTGTTTGGCTCGTAGGAGTTAATTAGACTGCGGAGGTGTACAGCCCCCAGTTTCTTAGGCATCGCTTAGGGGTCGGGGTCGGGGTCGGGTATCGGGGTCTTTGAATGTGTCTCCGTCTGAGAGTCGTTGGCCATTTCGTTCGCTTTCAAGTCAAGTTTCAGCTATTAGTCGCTCAATATTACGCGTTTTGCTGCTGTGTACAAACATTTATATTGTTGCTGTTGTTGTTGTTGCAGTGTGATCTTGAGTTCTTGGGGCCTTCTGGTCTCTCCACAGTATAGCAAACGATCTGAGTAGTTGGGGGCCCCGTTCGGTCTGCTGCTCTGTTCACACGCTGCTCATCAACAATTGCTGTCACGAATTTTCCACTCGGCGCTTTTTGTGCGCGCTACTTGTTTGTATTTTAAAATTTATTTATTTGTGCAGCATCCACACACACACACACGCGCACACACACACACACATACAGTATCGATGAGGCAGAGTCGTCCTCCTGGAGCGCACCAAAGAATGCATTTGATCAGATAATGTAATTCGCATTTTAAATTGAGGCGCATTCCCAGTTAGACTTCTTCTCACATGCATTTACCGTGCGGCGCGCTCACTGCTCGCTCCTTTGGCCAATCCACTCAGTGGACTCCCCGGCCTGACCGGGACTCAGTGTCTGTCCGTCCTCTTCTTCTTCTTCTTCTTCTTGGCCGTTCCAGCGTTGCGGGCGTTGCATTATTACGCACAAGTAAATCATCGCAGACGACTGACTCTGCCTCGTTGTGTTGTCTTGCCACAGCCAGAGTCGCCTCAACGGCTTGTTAAGTAATTTAGTTGGCTTCTTTTTTCTTCTCTCTCTTTTTTATATATCATATTATGTATTATTTGTTTTTTTCCTCTTCTTTTTTTTTGGTGCATTTGTTGTTCTTTATATGCATTAAATTGGCATTCATTTAGGAAAAAAAAAGGTGTTTTCTAATTTGTGCTCAAAAAATATTGTTCTCGTCACTTTCTTCAAGGAACTCTTTTTAGCAACTCTATAATTATTTACTACAGTGCCGACTATCTAACCTTTTAAGGCAATTTTCAATTAATCAATCATTTAATACTATATTTTTCTTAACATTTGCCGCCCCGCATGAATCAAGTCAACTTTTAATTTATTCAATTTCAATTTGCTTTGCGATCACTGACTTTTTCAAGCAAGTCTAGAAAAAAACACTAATTCCAACGATTTCTATAACGTTTTCTATACCTTTTTAAGTCATGTTCAGTACATAAAATTTGAGAATTATATAAATCTGTCTAAATTGCTTGTCATTTGTTAACTACTTATTTTCTGTAAACTAAAAAGAATTTGTAATGCATTTCAAATTGTTATAATTTCCCGCAAATTTAAATATTGATGACAATTCAGTTTCAGGAAATACATTTTCTTCTTGAAATTTTATTTCTTTGACTTCAATTAAAGTTCAGAAAATAAACAGTTGCTGATAAATGGAAAGTTTTGCTGCTTTTTGGCTACTTTCTTTCTTGCCTGATTAAAGGCTGTTTATCATAAACGCAAAACGCAACTTTTCTCTTACTTTTTCTCTTTCTCCCAACCGGCGAATCAGTGGAGGATCATATGCACAACTTTGGAACAGCATTAGCATATCGCTGTTGGGATCTATAACTGGGGGGGGAACTCAGCGACGGCAACAGAATTTGAATGTCAGCTGGAGTTGAAGTTGAAGTTTGATCAGACGGATCGGTTTTCATAGTTTAACGATTGAATTTTGATATTTGTGACACGCAGATTTTCCATCAGTGTCAACAAGGCATTGTTTGGCCACATCAACGTGGTTGGTCTGCCAGCTCAGTAGGCTGACAAGACAGGACTGACGGACTGACTGACTGACTGCCAGACTGAAGTTGATCTCGTCGATTTTTCAACATCGGCCCGAAAAATGCAAAAACCGTACACAACGCGTACATTTGCATAGACACAAAATTACGAGCCAGATCGATAAAAAAAAAAAATAAAAAAAAAACGTTAAGCAAAAAAAACGCATGCTTCCTGGTGTCCCGTTTTTCTCTTCTTTTTTTTTTTTTTTTTGAATTTATGTACCCACACAATGGCCAATGGAGAGGTTGAGACCCGGCCCGATCTGGCCAAGTGTTGGCTAAAACACCATTCTAGCGGTTGTAAAGTCTTTGCTTGGTTTATTGGCATGAAAATCTATCAAAAATGCATCATGCATTTATATTTATTATACGTTAACATAAAAATAATGTGCTTGACATTTGACCCGCGCCCCAAAACAACGACAAACGCTTTGTTGGCCACATGTTGCCACGTCTTTTAGGCTGATTATGAAACGGCTTTCCGTTTGTCTGTTTGTTTGTTTGTTTGTTTGTTTGTTTGTCTTTCTGCTAGCTTTGTCGGTCTGTGTCTTTCACCCCAACCAACGTCCCCCCCTCGCTCCTTATTAGCCATTGTCTTTGGGCCTGTTTCGGTGTGCGCAGCGTGTCTCGCTGTATTTTGCATTCTAACACAAATCAAACGCTTGCCCCACTCCGCTACCCACTAACCAATACCCCCAATAGCCAATACTCGATACTCGATTCTTGCCACTTAAACGCTCGTTTATAATGTTGTTAAAATACAATAAATAGCCAGGATTCGCAGCAGGCGGTTTTCAACGCACCGCCAGCGAACTGCTTTGTCTCTATCTCACTCCCAGAGGCTGGAGAAACATGCTGATTTATGAAATGTGGACGACGTCTTGGCGGCCAACCAAAGGCCAAATCTGTAATCCCCCCCACCTGCACTCTAAATCTTAAAGACCAACTGTTGACTACCAACTGCTGCTGCTGCTGCTGCTTTGGAGATTGTGTGTAATTGAAATTCTTTGATTGAGTTGTCCATTTTGTTGGGCTACTGTTTGTATATGGCTTTTTAGGATTTTATTAAATCTTACTAATTTTTCTTTTATTTAGAGCTTGACAAATAAAAGCCTGAAGTTCAAAAAGCGTATTTAGATTTTATGCTCAGAAATAAAATGCTTTTCTAAACTTAATTTTCAATTGGGTGCACAATTTATTAAAGAAGAAAATTTATTAATTAACTTCAAACTAAAATATGCGTGTGTTTATAGCAAAATTATTTATAAGTGGTTTTTTAACCAACAAATCAGCAGTGATTTAATTAAAAAAAAAAAAAACAATTCAAAGAAGTTAAACAAGAATTTTTATACAATCCAATTCAAGATTATTTTATGTGTACTTTCAAAACTAGCCACAAATAATACGCCTTAAAATAACAACCAATTGTTTAAATCATAAATTATAAATAATTTTCAATTGAGTAATAAAACTCAGACATTTTTTAAAATAAGAATTTATCGAATTCCCAACATAAATTATAAAAACTGCTAGTAAAACAAAAAAACCTTAAATTACACACTTTAAGCACAACAAATAATATTTTGCTACTTGCACAAGTTATAAAAATATCACATAAATAATACACATTTATTTAAAACGAATTGCGAAATTTAAAAACTGCAATAAAATCAGTCAAATATTAAGCAGCTAATTTAAATATAAGCGTAGTTAAATTAAGGTTTTTTCTACAATTAATTTAAGTTTTGTAATACTCACCAATTTATTTACTGATCTTTAGTTAACTGTAAACTGCAAGTCTTTAAAACTTTTAATTTTAAAACTTTTCACACACTTGCCGAACATTTTGTTCGTCGGTCACTTTTTTTCGCTGTTGACTGTTGACGTCTTTCGCTTTGGAGTGGGTTGCACTGTGCACGAGATCAACGCACGATCGTTCGCTGATTCGTGGATTGTCGTCGTGCGACTCACGCAGTTGCTCACAGACTGACAACGCAATCGCAGCTGCTGCAGCTCTCAAGCCACAATGCGTCGCGATCTCTGAGCAAACAAGTTTCAGCGTATTCCTTCCGTTTTAAGAGCACGTTGCCCGTTTGCTTGCGTGCGTATGAGTGGGATGGTGAATATTGTGCGCTCTCTCTAACCCGGCTCAATTTCTGTGCTCTTTGCCGGCGCTCTTAAGTTGGGATTTTTTTTGCTTCTCCTTTTTTTTATTAGGCACTTATCTGCTGCTGCTTTATATTGTGTGAAGTAAATAGCCAGTTGAGCTGTGGGCGTGACTTGTGGTTGGCTGTGCGCTGTGTTGTTGGCCGTCTGTGTGTGTGTGTGTGTGCGTATTAGATTTTATAGACTCGCTTTTGACTTGCTTACATGTCCATTTTGGGCCGGGCCTTATGTACATTGGCCACGTTTGGGGGCTGACGCGACAAATGAGCAAACAAATGAGCGCCAATTTATTAGTTTCTTTGCAGTCGATGTTGTTGCATATGAGCATTTAATTTACACGAATTTGTTATAAGATCACGTATATATATATATATATATTTATATATAGACGTTGGGTGTAACCAGTTTTTTTTTTTTGTGAAATTCGCCGTGCACAAAACATGAAATCAGCTTTGATTTTTGTGGGCGTGAGCACGAGACGCGATTTTCTGTTTTAGCTTATTACTTCTTTTTTTTTTTGTTTGTTTGTTCATTTTTGTCGAATGACACAATTCGATGAAATCTTTCAAGATTACTGCGAGCCTTGTCTAATGATCAGCAACAGCAACAGTTGCCAAGCCATGAAATCAAATGTGTTTTTTTGTTTGTTTAGAATTCATTAGTTGGCCTCTCTAAAATTTTTAATGAAGTCGTTTTCAAGCCACATTTGCAGCATTTATTGAATAAAAAGCTATTAAATATCACAATCTTATCAACATTATTTATAGCTGTTTTTTTTTTGTTATTTATTTGCCAGTATTCAATTAAAATAGTTAATCAGTTGCAAACATATAAGTAAAGATTATTAAATTTTTATTCTGTTTAATTACTTTGCCTTAGTAATTTTACACATTTTAATCATATTTTTATGTTCATTTGTTGTTTTTAAAAAAAATGTATTATGTTAATTTTTGAGTTATTTTTATTTAGCATTATTTGTACTTGTTTTAATGGGGTTTTTTAGTGCATGAATAACACTTTTTTTCTGTGAATCAATTTTTCCTTATAATTTTTGTAAAGTGTTATTCATGCACTAAAAAACCCCATTAAAACAAACGCAAATAATGCTAAATAAAAATAAGATTTATTTATTTAAGAAAATATTTTTTTTTACTTTTGTTATGCAAGAGATATTTTTTGCAATTGTTTAGCAATAAATCAAATAAAAATATATTTGTTACAATAAAAATATATATACATTTATATATCCAGCTTCAACCTTCCCTTTTCTAATTATATTTATAACAGATCCAACTATAAATTGCTCCATTTAATAGCCAAATGTTATATTATTAATCATTAACTAGAATTATATATAAACATCAGTGAATTGTCGGCCTTAATCTTGTTGCAATTGTGAACTTCTTTTGTATTTCAACTGACAATTGCCTTTTGGCTTATTGCAGAGTCTAAAACCTTTTGCAGATCGAACTGATTCGCAACTGAATTGGCCTGGCCGCAACTGTTCTAATCGCTGTCAGTGTGTGTGTGTGTGTATTTTTGCGCTCTTCAGATTGTAAAGGCCAGTTACGCCGCTTTGGCCAGAACGGCAGCAGTTAAAGTGCACCCACATCAGGGCCAATAGCTGGTTGAATGTGGACTGTTGGCTAGGTTAAATGCAAAACAGATATTCGATACTCTTCCGATGCGATGTGGTATAATTGCCATGTCCATTCAACTGTTTGTTTGCGGCCAAGTTCATTTCATTTTGTTTCGTTTCGTTTTTAGCTTTTTGGCTTTTAGGCCGTTGTTAGTGCCCATCATAAATTTGCGGAAAGCGGGCGCCTGGCCAAACGCCAGGCTAATCGGTGGCGTTTCATCTGACTGCGCCTGACCAGCGTTTGTGTCCGCCTACCCCTACACTCCTCCCCCGCCCAATCTTTGTGTCTGTCCTGCTGTTCCAGTTCCTTGTTATACTCCTTAAAAAAAAATGATATATAAAAAGTCGTTTGAGAAGTCTGCAGCATTGATTTGGCCTAAAATTCATAGCTATATCTATAAAAATCTGACTTTTTTTTAGCAAATCTGAAAAATTTGAAGTGTGTAAATTTCATAATTTTGCTGTTCGCAATTTATAAATTTGCAAGTCTGAAAAAATCGTTGTTTTTCTACAGGACATTTGCAAGTTGAGCACTTTTCAGCTGAGCACATTTATGTTGTCGTTGTTGTTGTAGTTGTTGTTGTTGTTGTTGTCATTGTTGTTGTTGCTGTCGTTGTTGTTGTCATTGTCGTTGTCGCTGTCTGTGTTGTTGCTGTTGTTCTGTTGTCGGCGCACGCATAATTAGGCCTGGAAGCCTAGGTCTCTAGTTGCTGCAGGTTGCTATCGTGGCAGCCATACAATTTGGCCAAATAATTGCTGGCGGAGAACAATAAGGCAGCCAAGGCAGTTGGGGGCCAAGATCGTTGCTCTTAGTAGCTCTTTTGCCGCTGCCCAATCGTGGCATCTTAATGCCATCTGTGCCTGACATTTAAATAGATGCTAATTCTCATCATCATCATCATAACTGTAAGGAACTTAAGAGTTGGTCTAATAAATGGATTTTCGCCTCACGATATGTGCACTTTCTTGCTGGGATTTGGATTTGGGATGCAACTATTTGAGCCACTTCCCGCTGGTGCGCTTTCTTTGCGCGTGAATCCGTGTAACCGCAAACTGTGATTTGACCAAAAACAGAAAGCCGACGACGACGACGAGGCTTGCGGATATAAAACGCTTTCAAAGTGCATGTTTTGCTCGCCCGGATGCGACCGAATGACAAACCCCACAAACCCCACAAACCGACCAAACCGACCAAACCAAACCAAAACCAAACCGAACCAAACTGCAACTCCAACTCCAACTCTGACAATGTCTCTCTCTCTACGCAGTGTTTGTTGTTGTTGTTGTTGCTGTTGTTGCTTTTGCTGTTTCGTGTCAACTGGCTTTGGCTTTGGCTTTGTTCACCAGCCGCCCCATTTTGCCCCGACTCGACTCGAGTCGTCCCGGCCTGGCCATAACATTTGCTTAACGTTTCCTGTTGAACTCATCGCTTGGCATCGTTTTGGTTTGGTTTAGGTTTGGATTGGCTTTGGGCTTTGGGCTTTGGATTTGAGGCTTGGGTTGTGATTCTGCCTATTTACACACAGTGGGTCCTCTCGCCTCAAATATATCAAATGTCTGGAAGTGCCTGACAAACACCAGCAAATTTTCATCCCTTATTTTTCATGTTTGTTATTTATTTAACGGCAATTGATTTTATGTCCTTGATTTGCTTATTTGCCATTTGTTACAGTCCCAAAAGCCTATCACAATTTTTGCTTTTATGAAAAACCAACGCTTATGTTTTTGACTTTTGCAAAATAAAAAAATATAGCTTTTAATTATGGCTCAATTTTGACACTTTACAAATCGAAATTTTTGAATAGAAAAAGTTATTTAATTTGCTTGTTTGCTTTGAATAAAGAAAAATTCGAAAATATAACTTATTAAAATCTATAAACATAAAAGAATCAAATAGAAATTTCTTATAATTTTTTAGCTATAAAATGGGAATTTTTTACTTATATTTAAAAAGGGAAAATAAAAATGAGAACACAAATTTCTGGCAGGCATAAATATTGCTCGACCTTTAAATATCAAATATATATATATATATCTGTTAAGATCTTGAAATCAATGATTCTATCAATGCTTTGATTTTGTGCACCACTGTGGATGATGGGTTTTTGCACTGTTGGAATTGTGCGTTAGATTTAAGTGCTTTCGTTGTGGGGCTTAATTTGCATTTTTATTTTTATGTTTTCATTGAAAGCGCCAGCATCAATGGAGCCCGCAAACTGGGGGCAAACACACACACAACACACACACACACAGGACAGGAGAGACGGACCCACACATTTGGCTATTCCTTTGTTTTTTGTTTTTTTTTGTTAGCGGCGACTCCTATCAGTGTCGGTAGATGCACACGCCATCAACGGTAGCTGCAACAGCAGCAACAACAGAAACATGCAAATGCAAATGTTTATTGCCCAAAATGCTGTGAGAGAGGTTGGTAGAGGGAGGAAGAGGGGGAAGATAGAAGTGCATAGAGCTGAAATTGAAGTTGAAGTTAAGCGGGTGCTGACTGTCAACAGCGAGGCAGCTGGTGGCCAACAACGTGCAACATGCAACATGGGAGCAGGCAGGCAGGCAGGCAGTCCGGCTGGCAGTCAGGCTGGCAGTCAGGCTGCCTCACAACTGTTGTCGCCAACATCCAAGTGGCCATTTTGGTAAAAACAACTAATCAATCGGCAAATGTGCCATCCGTCAATCATTGACTTGTGGTGTAGGTCACACGACACCAACAGAATCGAATTGAATCGCATTCACTTTGGCTCAACCAAACAAAATGCCACCTTGGCTGTGAATGTCAGTTGGCCAATTTGGTTGCAGCTTGTGGCAGCTAGGCAGCCGGGCAGCCAGGCAGCCAGGCAGCCAGGCAGCTAGGCAGGCATTCATTCGGGCATTCATTGAGGCACTCATTCATTCAGTCATATCATACCGAGGTACTGACGAACTGACTCGCTTTGACTGACTGAGTGACGGATCGGCATTTATTATTAGCCTTTCCCAAATTGACTATTTTTGGCGCTGTCGATGGCCACACAACAACAATTACAATTGCAACTGCAGCAGCAACAGCAGCAGCAGCAACAGCAGCAACATGCCGCACATATCACAGCAAGACAAATTTCTATATAATTGCATTTGTTGCAGGCTCCACTCGAGGCCAGCGGCCCCACAATAAAATAAAATACAAAATAAAAATAAAAATAAAAATAAAATAAAAAAATAAGTAAAATGAAAAGCAAAACGCAAACAAAACACAATACAAAACAATGCAGCATTATTTTTATAAATTGCATGCCACTGGCCCCGCTGCATTCCACGCAGCTACTTGCCACACTCGTCTCACATATGGGCTGGGTCCGCTCTCCACACACAGTTCTCCACAGCTCAACTCTAATTGTCATTTAATGAGACACGCTCGGCATTTGCGCACGACACACGACTATCAATTTGGCCTGGCTGCTCCTCCTCCTTCTCCTCCTCGTATCGATGGCTATTTTGCCACTGGATCGCATCGCTTGTCTCTCTGCTGAAGCGTGTCCTTCTCCTCCCCCTCCTACCTGCTACTCCTTGCAACTTGCTGCTGCTGTCTTTACATTTAAAGTGATTTTTATAAATTGATTTGTTCAGCAAAAAGGGTTTGCATTAAAAAAGCAAAATATTTCATTAAATTTCCCACTTGATTTCTATAGAAAATATGCCTTAAACAGATTTTTAATGCTATTTTTACTTGCCTTAAAAATGCTATATTTTTATTTATTTCTTTATTTTCTTTTTATCTGCTTTAATTGAAATTATTATAGTTTTTACACTAATTTTATTATTTCTACAATTTATAGACTTCCCACCAACAGCTGATTGACACAACATGACAGCTAATTAATTAAACTGTAAATTTTTATTTCCTCGTATTATTTATCTTGTTTTGCTTGCTTTCTATTGGCTTATCACTTGCTTATCATTGTTCTATAAATAGCATAAAGTGTTATGCGTCATCTGTTCTTGTAAAACAACCCTGTTTGTTAGTCACTCTACAAGCATAAGTTGTGTTTTTTTTTTTCGGCAGGTTGCCAACTGCCTCCGTGGCGCAATTGGTTAGCGCGTTCGGCTGTTAACCGAAAGGTTGGTGGTTCGAGTCCACCCGGGGGCGCATCACTTTTTTTCTAATTTTATTATATTTTTTCAGAATTTAAGAGTAAAATTTTTATCAAATAATAATAGAATAATATTTTTAAGTGACTCAGCGCATACATATTACGCCTAATTATTTTAATTGTTATTGAAACAAATGGTTTTTTTCTTATATGAAATGCAATTTTATTGTGGTTGTGTTAATTGTTAATTTTATTACTAGAAAATAAATAACAGAATTTTTAAATATATAATTATTAGTAATTTAAATGCTGTATTCATCTGTCAAGTCATAATTAAAAAGTCATTGCACTTCAAATCGAATTAGACTTGGAAAGTCTTCAAATGTAGAATTTAAAATATTTAATAATTTTTCAACTTTATTTTATGCATTTTATTTCGCTTTTTGTATTAAGTTACCAACATTTTGCACGTGTTAAGTAAGAGAAGCTTATTCGCTTTTTAAACACGTTAACAAGAGCAAAAAAATGCATATGGGTCTTTTGGCTTTGTTGCACCTGCAACATGCGTATCTTCTTTTGTTTTTGGTTGCCAGCGTAACAGTGAGCGTTGCAGGCGTTGCAGGCGTTGCTGCAGTTGCAACAGTTACTTACTGCTGCCAAAAGTCAAGTTGCGCGACTTAAGAGACAATTTGTCAGCGTTGTTGTTGCGATTGTTGTTGCTGCTGTTGTTGTTGTTGTTGTTGTAGTTGTTGCTGCTGTGCTGTTTGCTAATTAAAATGTCTTGATGCTGTCACTCAAAAGGCAGTCGCTCGAAGCCGGCAGACGTCCACAGCAACAGCAACAGTAGCAACAACAACAGACGACGCCCATTTTGGTCAGCTGTGTGTTGCAGTGGCAACAATGCAATTTAACCATACGCGTCACTGCTACAATTTCATTGGAAGTTGGCTGGCATGACGCAGCTTGCAGCTTGCAGTGGCAGTGGCAGTGGTCGTTTGCACGTTGCACGTTGCACGAGACGTATGCGCAATGGACGGACAAAATGGCGAACGCATTGTTACAGTTCGCAATTATATTTTATTTTATTTTATTTTTTTTTGTTGCAACCAGAGACACTAATCAAAATTAAAATGATGCGACGACAATGTTGCTTTTTGCTGTGGATGTCAATGTTGATGATGAGCTGTGTGTGGAGCTGTGTGTGTGTGGAGCTGTCCCTGCACAGGTTCGCTTACCAAGCCAGAAATCAATATTCTAAATTCTTTAACGCGTGTGCACATTTAAGGCAACAAGTTGGCTCATTGAAATGCGCGCCGGCGTGCAACGCGGCCAGCACTTATACGCAATTTCGCGCCATATTTGGTGCAAGCACATTGCTTTTTTCTTATTCTTTTTTTTTTCAGTGTGTGTCCACACACACACATTCACATTACTTGTCCCGCATATAGAACAGTTGACTGGCTCATCTTTGGCTTAAGATCAGGCCAGACTGTTTGGCTGCAACAGCTTCTAATCTGCCCTCGTCTCACATCCCCTCTCTCTTTCTCTCTGTCTCTTGCAGGATGAACGCTCGCCAACATCGTCGGGCAATGAATCGGATGATTCGTCCGATGTTGAAATGCCCATGCCAACGGATGGAGTCGATGATGCCAAGCCAACGCCTCAGGATCTGAAAGCTGAGGCAGCTGCAGCAGCAGCAGCAGCAACAGCAGCAGCAGCAGCAGCATTAACAGCTACTGCTTCAGTGTCTGCCACATGCCCCAAGCAAACAGCATTGAGCTATCAGACTGAATCGGGACCCTCAACATCGATGGCAGCAGCCGGGGCATTAACAGCTGTGGCAGCCACAGCACCGGATAGCAAATATGTTTATCCGGCCACCTCGTTTGCCAATATACCGCCGGATATGCTGCGTCAACTAATACAATCGGGACAGCTGCAGCTCCATGCCGAGGAGGGTGAGTAATCTCTAAAAATTTCTAGCTTAGATAGAATACAAATGGACAGCAGAGAAATGCTGTCAATCAGTGAATCAATCAAATAATCGATTTTGATTGACAATATTTAATAATATTTATTAATTTATTAAATTTTGATTTTCTTTGCTTTTCAGATGGCAATCAGTATGTGACCATCCCGCTGAGCTCCACTGTAGCCAGCTACATTAAGGGTAAATCAACGGCTGCTGCAACTGTGACCAGCTCCAGCTCCAACCAGAAGTCTGAGAAGAGTGCCGAAAGGATCTTATCAATTAAGCAGGAATACGATTAACCGTTCTTCAATGGCATATGGAGATTGCTTTTATGACAACATTTGAATAAATACTGTAATACTGTAAATCCATATCCAAATCATGCAAGTCAAGACACAACATATACACACACACACACACACTCACACTCAAGTCTATCCATAGTTTAAATGCAAATTTTTTATCATAATATTGATGCATTGCTGATCAGCCCCACACAGTCACACATACATATATATATCTATATACGCATAAATACATATTTATATAGACTATTTTTATACCTATATAAAAGCTAGAGCTGACTGCAATCACAGTTGGCCTGGCATCTGTCTCAGTCAGAGGCAGATAATCAAATAAGTTATAAAGTTTACAAGTTCTATGAGATTTAATACCAGAATATCATAATGATGATGATGATAATGATGATGATGATAATTATGATGAAGCTGATGATGTTCCTAAGCTGCCGACATAAAAGTTGCTTTGTTAATAGTTTATATTGTTTTATTATATTATACACATATAAACCAACAAGTTTTTTTTTTTTTGGCCAACAACCAAGGAAATGTTTCTAAATTGTATTTTCTAAATAAACCGAAAACAAATGGAATTCAAGCAATAATATTTTTTTTATATGTTTTTTAATTAAGTGTGGAAAATATAATTTTTAGTAAGTATTTCGATGAGTTAAAATATATTTCGATTCGGCAAAAATGAATAAAATAAGACTCATTTTATTAGTTTCTTTAATTTGTGGTAAGGTAGTAGGCGTGGCCAGACATATATATGTATATATATATATATATATATATATATATATATTCTTTCTTTTCAAGAGTCACTTTTAATATTTATAGATAATAAAGGTATCAAAGTCTAAATGGAATAAACAAGGCTAAAATGTCTTTTAGTATTCAGCTACTTGATTGATATGTCTGCTTTCAGCGTGTGTAAATGTGTGTGTATGTGTGTGTGTGTATGTGTCTGTGTGTGTGTGTTTTTGTGTGTGTACTGTTGATTGATTGACGACACAATCTTATTGACACTTAACCTAATTAAACGTCGCTCATTACTTAGTGGCCATCTCAAAGTGGGACTCTGGAAGGTGGTCTGCTCCTCCATGGAGGGCAGCACCTGTTGTGGTCCCATATTCTGCGTCGGCTCACTTGTTAACCGTTTCGGCAATACTCATTTCTTGTGGGCAGTCGCCGACGCTTCCGCTTTCAGGCCATTTGCATGCCAAGTGGCAGCCACTTGACCACAGAAGAAAACGAAGAAGAAGAAGAAGAAGAACAGAAACGTGTGGCACATGCATAATGCATAGTTTTGTGAATGCTTTGGGCGGTGCTTGGCACGCGCCTGTGCTTCCTCATGGTTCCGTAAGGTGCCGCAGGGGGGGGCGGACATGGTGCTCTTGGTACTTGGCCAGCTTTCAAGCCGGAAGCCGTTAGTGTTTCGGCCCCCACACTGCCACTTTTTTTTATGGCTAAGCGCGATGACAGCGTTGACAATGGCCAACTGTAAAAATCGAATAAAAAACCCTTTGGTCAAAGTTGAGTGGGTCACTAAACTTTGCTTGGCCAAATGCTTAACCATGGAGCTGACTGGATTTGTGTACTGCCTACTTGTTAACTCGAGTGTGTGTGTATGTCTGTGTGTGAGTGTTTGTTTGTTTTGTTGTGTGTGTATGTGTGTAAATGCAACCGCAATTAGCGTTGATTATGCCCACGAGCTGGAGTTGATTGACATTGGTCACAATGGCCACAGTGTCTATTCAGTGGGTGTGTCACTGCCTCTGTTTATTTAGCTCACTTTTATTAGCCACATCCACGCAACTACACGCTAAAAAATCCCTGCCACATTTTGCACAACACTTAGTTTTCAGCTATTTTTAAATTTTCATTTGCATTTTAAAAGACAAAAGATTGGTAATAATTATAAGCCAATTTATTAATTGCCAATTTATTAGACAAAAGATTGGTAATATTTATAAGTTAATAAGCCAATTTATTAATTTATTATTTATATACATATATTAGATGAAATATTTTATTTTCATATTTCAGCAAGTAGATAGTCAAATTAAACTTATGTATTTGAATGTTTCAAAAAATCCTACTGCGGATTTAAGTCAGCATTCGTTTTCAGTGTAGTCAAAGTGCGAAACAGAAAGAAAAAAATGATATATATAATATATGTAGACAGCTCAGACATATGAGTATTGATCCTGCTGGCGGACAGTTGTCCTCGCTGTGCCCTTCCACGATTATTATTAATGACCAGCGCAAAACCTGGTCTATTGCAATTCCAATTTCAGTTCCCATTGCGACTCGTTGACAAACGGCCGCATTTTTTTATACATTTTACAAAGTGCACAAAAAACAAGAAAACGATAAAAAAAATTAGGCAAACTTACACAAAATCAATATTATAATGATTCACATTAAAAGCAGCTGCTAATGACTAAAGTGAGCGGAAATTGAAGGAATCACAGACTGCGAATCGGATGCAGCAAGTACACTGCCAGAAACAGGAAATCGCATCAGCATCGGTGAGCAGCTCAACTGATTCAGGTTAAAAAGGACCCGAGATAGAAGCGGAAGTTTTATCCTAATGCCTTGCGCCTGATGGGCTGCTCCACTTCAAAGATGACGACAGCAATTGACGAGACAACGACAAAAACAAGGCCCAACAGCGAAATGGCCAACTTGCCCCAACCGGAATACCGTAAGTAGCACACTAAATATTTGCCATAACCTGCATAAATAATTACCCATTAAATGTAGCTGCCTCGGAGGCATTCACAATTCCACTTAATGATGACGCAGCCAGTTCAGCGGATCAATTAAATGACACTCTTCGTCAGCCGCCGAAGCGACTGCAGCAACTGTTGCAAGAGGCAGCCAAAAAGGAGCCCATCACCTTCGAGGAGCTGGAGGATAAACAGCAGCGTGCCGAGCAGCGACGCGAGGAGCTATTGGAGCAAAAGGTCGAAAATATTCAGAAGAATACACAGATGCTTATGCGGGGTCATGAGATGCCAGAGCGGACTGCAGAGGGAGCAGAGGTGGAAAAGGAGCAGCAACAGCAAACATCTACATAGAATTAAAGCCACAAACTGATGACTGCGGAGGGAGCAGAGGTGGATGAGGAGCAACAACAGCAAACACAAAATTAAAGCCACAATTTACCGACTAAATTATTGGCATTAATTATTAATATTCATTTCATGCAGAAATGTGCACCCAAAACTGGAATAAATAATTACACTAAAATACTTGTATTATTTATAAATATAATTTAGTTTTGTGAAATGAGTAATTTTGACAAACTTAAAACGCTTTGAATTTAATAAATTATGCATAAACAATAAAATTGGAAAACGAAAACTAAATATAATAAATTATTTAGTTACGCACAATTGCAGCAAATACCTATTTAAAGTGTCACTCAATTAAAGCACTAATTAATAAGTTAACAAATTAAGCAAAACTATATAAATACCGTATTATATATATATAATTGTGTTATATACACAAATCACATTTCTACAAACTTGATTAATGAAAATAAATAAAATAATCGAAATACTTTTCATTCACATTGTTTTTATTGTTAGCTTTAATTCATATATGTATTTTAAATTGTATTATTATTATTATTATTATTATTATTATTATTATTTCATATATCGTAGTATATTTCCAAACAATTAGATTGTATGCAATTAAATGTTCAATTCTTGTTCAACTGCTTTGGGGAAGCATTACAAATTTGTTGTCAAAACCGTGATCTATGTGATCTATATATATATATATATATATATCTAGTTAGTTCGGGATTGATTGCAGAGATATATGTGTGTATTTATATATATATATAAATATACAGTTCTTATATGCTTCATTCTGGATGTGCGCCTTGTGGTTTGTAAATCATGTCTTTTGGGTTGTAGTTTTGGTTTTTGGTTTCGCATTGTTTTTAACTTGTTTTTACTTTACGTTTAAATATCTTAAGTTTACACAAATATGCTCGAATTGTGCCATTGAGACTACAAATGTTGGTTTGATTTCAGCTTTGGAGAATATCCAATTGTTTTTTTTTTTTTTGTAACTGGTTGTAATTAGTTAAGAACAATTTGATAAAATGGATTTTCATTCTTATTCATTGTTCATTATATATTCTTATATGTATTTAGTTATGTATGTATTTTGTTTGTGTGTGTCTGTATTCTGCTTATGCTTATTGTATTTTGTAATTTATTTCTCATATGCATTTAATATATATGTATGTAATTTCATAATTTGTTTTTTGTCTTTATTTTGGTGCAGTTTGGAAAATTGTTTATTTAATGGAATTCAAATCGAGGACAGTCGATGGAGCATTTCATTTGATATATATTTATCCGGCTAAAACCTATATAACTGAAACCCATTCACCTAACCAATCGCTTGACAAGCTCGTCTTGTGATATATGTGGTACATTTGAATACCCTACCTTTAAAACGGCACAACCTTTATTGTTAAATATTGCTAACTATTTTGGCATCAACCTGATCTATTTTTTTTTAACGTCTTTCTCTTGAGCAGGTCTCTTTGTTAACTGCTATTCGAACTTCAGTCAAACTAAAATATTGAAGTTTACCAAAGAATCTTATCAGATTTGCGACAGCTTCTGACTTTTTCTATACCCTAACGATTCTGTTGCCCCCATCGACTTCCCCCATTGTCTTGTTTGAGTGTGATGTGTGCCTGATTTTCTATTGCTTTTTGTTCAATAAACTTTAGGTTTCTTCTCTCTATTTTTGTTCTTCTTCAGTTTTGCGTTTTTTTGGTTTCGTATTTTTTTTTTACAAAGTTTTAATCAACAGTTACAAAAGTTTTGTTCTTAGTAGTTGAACTATGGTGGGTTACGTTCTTATTAGATACAAATACTTTGTGTTTTCTATTCTTTTTCTTTTGTTTTGTTTTCTTTTGTTTGTTTTTTTCGTATATAATAATAATATTATAAATTTGCTTGGTTTACGCATAGTTGATGTTTTTTTTTTGTGGGCTTCTGAACTTTTTTATATTCTGCTTTTCACTTCTCTGGTTTATCTAAAATTACTGAACTGATTCAAACAATGCAAAAATGTAAAAAAAAATGCAAAAAACAACACTTGCAACACAATCACATTTTTGTACCCGTTTTGCGATTTGCCTCTCCACATAATCCAAAAATGTTGCTCATCCCAAAACCCCTTTCCCCCCTGTTAACCGTAACACAATCTGGAAAACGTGCACTTTTTGCGATTCGTTGCCCGCCGTACAATATCTCTGTAAGTTTGAACTGTATTAAAGCTTTTTCTTTCGGGTTTTGCGTACGCCAACAACTTAAGATTAACCATATACATATATTTGATTTTGTATAATATAATATAATATATATATAATAATAAATATACATATATACGCATATATACATATATTTATATATAATGTATTCCAAATCATCATTATCTTTTATATTTGTATTAAATTCTTGTTGCATGGAGCAATGTGCCTACCTAAAAGTAAACGCCTAACAAAATTGGGTTTTTTCATATGATGTGGTTGCTCTTAACTAGAAGCTACTATTCCTGCTCAATAAGTTTCCATATGCCATATGTGTGGGGAGAGTTTGCCAAAATATTGATTTTTTTTTTAGTCAGTTCTTTAAAATGCAAATATTATTTTGATTATAATTCATTTCTTGAGACTTTTCTGCGTATTCGAAACATATTTCATTTGGAAGAACATTTTTATCAATTTTTATACTTAATGAGAATTATATTGGTATTTTTTTTGCTTTACCGACACATCACTTTCAAATGTGTCTTTCTCTTTTTGCTTAAAAATAATAATACAAATAAATATTTAATTATATATTTGGATTTTCAACCTATTATATAAATTATCATATATGGTTTTTATTGTACTTTTGGTTTATATCAAAATATTTGCAGAAATTCAACAATATTTGTGACAGATCTCTGGCAATATCAAGGTGCAACTATAACTTTCTAATACTGAAAAATTGTTAGTAAAAATACAAAATTCAACCTTAATTTATACATATTTTGGTACCACAAATCTGTAATATCGGCTTTGTAATTCTTGAAATTCTCCGAGTATTGTTTATGACAAATTCTTGACTTTTTAACTTTCGAACTTTGGCATATAGGAAACTTATTAAGCAGCTTTATTATTTAATAATTACATATATGCATATATATATATTTATGTATGTATATATACCTTTTTGGGGGCTAGACATCAAAAATCAGTACTGCTTGTCAAAGTGTTTAACCTAAGCCTAGTTTTGGTTTTTGCTTTTTTTTACCAACAATTTTATTACTTTTTTGCCTTTTACTTTTGCACACAACATTTATTGCAACTATTTATGAACAGAATTTGTGTTTTTATTTAATAGGGCAGGGGCAAGGGCAGGGGCAGTTGCAGGGGGGGCTCTCTAATTATATACGCCCCTGACCATGCCCTCGCGATTACGCGTATGCCACTTGCAGGTGAGTATCCGTATGTAGGTGCGCCGGAAGGATGCATTGCACAGAGCATAGCACATGGGATTTATGGTGGAATTGATGTAGCACAAAGCATAGAAGAAGTCCCACAATTCGGTGGGTATGCAATCCGAACAGGTGGTCAGCGGCTTGATCAGCACGAGAATGTTATATGGTGTCCAGGTGATGATGAAGCTCAGCAGGATGGCTGACAATGTTTTGGCCGCCTTCGATTCCTGTCGTTTCTCCTGTGATTTCTTCTTCTTCTTTGCCGCATTGCGTGCATTCAGAAGTGCATGTTGTCCCGTTACAACACCCGCCTTGCCCAGCTGCTTGGGTATAACTTTCGCGTTGAGCAATCGCATATCCTGCGGTGCATGCGACATGCGCCTGCCCAGCGGCAAACTGAACTCCGAGTCACGCGACGGCAATGGGCGACGTGTGGGCGGCGGCGGATTGTTGACCATGCCCACGCCAACACCACCAACTCCCGGGCCACCACCAGTGGCAGCGGCGCCAGCAACCACATCCTCGTGTATCATTTTGATGGAGGGCGCATTATCCGTTTGGGTTGCAGCGTTGCCCACACTCGGAGCATTGTTGCCACCATTCGCCGCACTGGCGCCATCTGGCGGCAGTCGTATGAGTATGGTATAGACAGAATCCTGGCTAACGGAACGCGATCCAATCCGGTTGCTAGAGGGCAGCGAACGTGAGTTGGCGGCTGAAATGCTGGCAACACCATTTAGATTAGCATTGATGGCACCACCAACACCACCTACACCACCCCCGCCACCAGGGACGCCACCACCACTGACATTGCTGCTGCCGCTGTTGATGCTGATGTTGATGTTGCCGTTGCCATTGTTGTTCACCGCATTCATATCCTGCATTTGCAGCTGCGAAATTGAATTGAGTGGCGGACGCAGCGGTGTCGGCGAAACATCCGCCAACATTATGCTCGGTGGCCGGACACCACTGACACTGCCGCCCAACGAATAGTTGTCCCGCATCACGTTCATCGAGGTGCATCTGCAAAGGAATATTAAAAAAAAAATGGACACAAAGGCATGTCTCCACTTTAGTATCGCCAGAAGCTTCGACACGACACCTGACACCAGGAGGCATCAGGTGTCGGGCGTCAGGACATTGACAGGCCTTACAAACTGTGACAAGCTACGACAACAACAAAAACAACGAGAGCATGGATCAGCTTGGAGCAGCGCAGGCAAACTGCTCCACGTCCAAGCACACACACACACACACACTCGCACACACGTACTCAATTACACAGGAATGAGCAAACCAGGGGGGTGCAACTGAAATTGGTTTTTCATTTGGGAGTAAATCTCCCTTGAATTCAACTGAAATTTAATCAATTTTTAAGTTCAAAGTTTTCCTACTCAATCAAAGCGCAATTTATCAATGTTAAACCGACAAACCAATAATATTTTGAACTAAACTATCAGTTTTATAAGTTGAATTTAAAAGGAAAGTGGAACAGGTCTGTAGAATTTCCAAAGTGTAAATTCGGTTTTTCAGCTAGAGGGAAAATCATTAATAACTTATTGCATTTAAAAATCAGTTCCGTTTTCACAGAGTTATGGCTTTGGTTCATCCCAAAATGTAAGACTGAAACAGGTCTGTAGAATTGTCAGAGTGTAAATTCTATTTGCTCAACTTGGAAGTTTTAAGCTAGAGGTAAAATCATAATTAATAACTTATTGCATTTAAAAATCAGTTCAGCTTTGAAAGAATTATGGCTTTATCCCAAAATGTAAGACTGGAACAGGTCTGCAGAACTTAACTTGACATGAGTATGAAAATTATCTTTCAAAATTGAGATGCAATTTTAAACCACAGTTAAAATCCTGATTAACAAGTTATTGCTTAAAAAAAATCAGTTCAGTTTTGACAGAGCTATGGTATTTGGCTCATCCCAAATTGTTTAGTGTTATAAATTAATTTTTATAGAAAACTGTAACAGATCTGCCAAACTTGATTCAGAATGAAAATTAGCTTTCCAATTTGAGAAGCAGTTTTAAGCTAGAGTTAGAGTTAGAAATCATGATTAAAAACTTATTGCATTCAAAAATCGGTTTAGTTTTGACAGAGTTATGGCTTTTGGTTTATCCCAAATTGTTAAGTGTTATACATTAATTTTTAAAGGAAACTGGAACAGATCTGCTGAACTTTATCTCAAAATGAAAATTTTATTTCCAAGTTGAGATACATTTTTAAACTAGAGTTTAAATCACGTTTAACAAGTAATTGCATTTAAAACTCGGTTCAGTTTTGTCAGAGTTATGATTTTTGGCAGTGTTATAAATTAATTTTCGAAGGAAACTGGAATAGATCTGCCGAACTTGAACTCAGAATGAAAATTATCTTTTCAAGTTGAGATGCAGTTTCAAACAAGAGTTAAAATCATGATTAACAAGTTATTGCAATTAAAAATCAGTTCAGTTCCGGCAGAGTTATGGTTTTTGGCTCATCCCAAATTGTTAAGTGTTATAAATAAATTTTTAAAGGAAACTAGAACAGATTTTCCGAACTTGATCTTAATACGAAAATTATGTTACCAAGTTGAGATGCATTTGTAAACAAGATTTAAACTCATGATTAACAAATATTTGCATTTAAAAATCGGTTCAGTTTTGACAGAGTTATTATTTTTGGCTGTTATAAATTAATTTTTAAAGAAAACTGGAACAGATCTGCCGAACTTGAACTCACAATAAAAATTATCTTTCCAAGTTGAGATACATTTGTAAACTAGAGTTAAAATCACGATAAACAAGTAAATTCCTTTAAAAATAGGTTCAGTTTTGACAGAGTTAAAGCTTTCTAAAAATGTATATTCCTTAGTTCGAATTTTTACATAAATTTCAAATTTAAAACCCCAACTAAAGTGGTTTATTTTTTTGAATGTGACCTCGTTTTTGTAGGTGGCCTTGGTGAATTTGAGCCCATATGGATTAATGGGAGAACAAAAGTGAAATGAAAATCCAATTACAAAAAAAGGAAAAACTCTGACTCAATGGCAGCTTCAAAAGTTGCCACAAATTAAGCATGCAGAGGAGTGGAGGGGCGGGGGCGGGGACGGGGTGTGGTTGCGCTACCACTTTTCTCTGACTGAGTTTGGCGCATTGCTGTGCATTCGGCTGTGTAACTGAAGTACGATGTGCGAGTACTTTTCGGTTGCACTGTGCGTCAATTGATGACTGTGCTTGGCTGTGCTGTGCATGGCTTGGCTGTGCTGTGCTGTGCATGGTGCATGGTACATGGTGCAAAATGAGACCATTTTGTGTGGGTGGGGGTGTGTGGCAAGCGAATTTATTTTCAGTTTGTTTTTCCCTTGGGACAAGCATCGATTCGACGTTTTGTGTTGTTCTTTATTGTGTATGAAGTGCTCTAAGTGCATTTGCGATTCAACACACACACAAACACACACAAATACAGTAAGTGTGTTTACTTGTGTGTGTGTGAGTGTGCGTGTGCCTTTGGGTGCGGTGTTTGCTTACACATTATTAGACGATTAAAAGAATGAGAGCTGCTTTTTTTGTACTACCTGGAGACGGAGCTTTGTAAAGGAGTTTCAATTGTTACTGGTGTTGCATACCCTAAATCAGATGGCTCCTCCTGCTCATAAGCAAAATCATCGGAATCCTCGCGACCCGAATGCCACCACGCGATGCACCACTCCTTGATGTTGCCAAAGCATGAATATGGCTTTTTGATTGTATTTGTGCTCTTTATCTGCATATCACACAAAAACCCAAAAGAAACATCAGAAAAATAATTAGGAAAAAAATGAATTTATCAACTTGCAACTTACGCTTGACTTGCGCGAGTGCATTCCATGATAGCCCGAATCGATGACCATGTTGGTCATGTAAACGCTTTCCGCATCCGCCGAACTCTCGGAGCGCGGTCGACGCCAATTATCGTGATCATTGCCACCCAGCTGGGCAAATCCCAGCAAGCCTCCACCAGTGTGATTAACCACGGTGTTTTCATCGCTAAAAAAAGGGTAAGCAATATAAAAGTTTAGCAAAGTTTTAATTTTTACTATAAATTTCAGTTGAGCTCATAAAAGTATGCAACATAAAATTTAACTATTTATTTTCACATTCAATTTGAATTGAAAAAATTTAGCTCTCTTTTTTTTTTTGTTAATTTGTAATAAATTGGAAGAATTATAAAGAATGGAATTCCAATTTTTCACTCATTCAAAATTCGTTGAAAATGACAGAATTCTGGGATATTTGAAAAACAATTTTATGAAAAGCAAAGTAAGTTGCTACATTTAATAATATCCAAAAAAAGAAATTTGAATTATAATATTTCAAAAATCTTGTGATGAAGTAAATAAGTTATATTTTCAAAATCTAAAATTGTTTTATTCATTTGTTTTATCCGAAGTTAATAAAAAACAATTTGAAGTCATTTTCTGCTTCAACTTGGCCTACATTAAAAATAAAATAAAATTCTAAACCAAATCAAGTTGCAATAAAAATAATTAGAATAATACTAAAAAGTAAAAACATTTAATTTGATTGCTCACCTGCTGTTGGAACGCTTGCTGGAATCCTTTTTGCCTGCCTGCAAATTGGGCAAATCCTTTTGACGCTTCTTCGTTTCACGCCAGATGCGAAAGTAGAGAAAACACATAATCGTCACGGGAAAATAGAATGCAGCCAGAGCAGTGCCAAATGTAATATACTGATTTGTCTCTATAAACTGAATGTAGCACTCGTATTTGGGCACGGTGCGTTTGCCCTCGATATAGGGCCAACTGTAGATCCAGGGTGGCCAGAGGAGCAGGCTAACACCCCAGGCGGCGCCAATCATGACTGCCGCCTTATTTGTCGTCCTTTTGGCACGATAAGTCAAGGGACGCGTTACGCTAAAATAGCGATCAAAGCTGATGATCAACAGATTCAAAACGGATGCATTCGAGGCCAAATAGTCGAGGGCCAGCCACGTGTCACAGACACGTGGCCCCAATGGCCAATAGCCCAAAATCGTAGTCACCGCAAACAGTGGCATCGAAATCGCACCAATCGCAAAATCGGCAATTGCCAGCGAGAATAAAAAATAATTGCTAATCGTTTGGAGTTGTTTATCGATCTTGAATGAGATCATCACCATTACGTTGCCAGCAACTGTTACCGCGCTCAAAATCGCCGCTACGAAACCCATGACCACCATTGAAGCCAACGAGTAGCGGGGTCCCTTCGTCTCAAAACCCAAAGTGCCGTTCGTTTGATTCCCATACGGATCATAGAAATTGCTTGCCGCCGTCGTTGTTAGATTCTCCAAGAGGGCCGTCAGCAATGTGGTGCTGGTTGTGGGGCTGATGGTGGGGCTGCTGCTGCTGCTGCTTGTGCTTGGTGCAGTTGTTGTTGTTGTTGTGGTTGTGCTCGTAGTAACGGTTTTAAACAACGGCTCCAGTATGCTGGGCGGCCCGTGAGCGGCCAATGCCAAGCTCATCACCGGCTCCATGGCGTATGCGTGATATAATTATTATTATTATTATTATTCGTATTATAATTTAATTCTTTCTTATTTTGTTTGCTTATTTTTGCTCGCTAATTGGATTTTGATTTGATTTCGCTTTACGACTGACGGCGATTTGCCGTTTTCTAATTTGTGGTACGCTTTATTTGAGTGGTGACTTCTAAATGGCATTCGATGCGAGGCGTTTGTCCTGCTGCTGCTTCTGCTGCTTCTGCTGCTCCTTGAGCTGCTCTTGCTCTTGCTGTTGCTGTTGCTCTTGCTGCTTATCCTTGTTGCACCCACGCGCTGGCGCTGGCGCCTTCCTTGTGCGCATTTTTGCACTGGCCCTGCAATAATAATACATATACACACACGCACAACTATATGTATATAACATATATATATATATATATATTTATATATAATACAGAGAGAATTATGAGCTGTCGCAGGCCTTTGATACAAGCCCCCTACATCATCCACTTTGCCACCGCACCACCCCGGTCAAAGACAGAGAGGAGCCGCCTGCGGCTGCAAGTCCGCTTTGTCCTTTTTGCAAATGACATTTTCTGTGTGATTTGTTTTAATGAAAATGTAAATGAAAAACTGCTTGAATGCGTTTCCTTGGCAAGTCACACACACACACACACACACAGTTACAGATAAACATGCCACGCCTACGCCTTGCTTGTATTTATTGTTGCTGTTGTTGGTATTGTGCCAACAATGGGCTCGAACATGCAACAGTCAGTGTAGGCAACAACAGCAGCAGCAGTAAAAAAAAACTAAAAAAAAAACAAATACAACAAAAAATATAAACTTGGCTGGCAACCCACAAAACACACCCGTGCCCCGCTCGTGCGGAACACTTTGGCACGGAAATGTTCAAGACGGCTTCCTCTGACACTTTTCAAAAACTATTGATGTTGTCATTGGCTATATATATATGTTCATATATATATAAATGTGTATATGTGCAATATTAGACATGGTCTTCCCATTGTGTTTTGATTTGGAAAGTTTTTTAATAAGTTACGCATACGGCGTGGCATTGGAGGAGTCCTTTCTGCTGATGCTTTTGACATGATATGCGACATGATTGATTTGTATTGAGTCCTTTGGCAGTTCATTCTCTGCTCCCCCCTATCTCTCTCTCTCTCTCTTTCTAGTCTCATCTGGCATTGACAGCATTCAGGACATTGTTTGAATGCCACTCAATGCTCATCGTGCATTGTCCTGTGCGTTATGTATTTTTCCGCAGCACAAATCACAGGCTCGCACGTACGTGTCAAAAGGCTTTGCGTATGAGCATGAAAATGAAAAATGGCAAATAACAAAAATAACAAAAAAAATAACACAAGTTTTATAATTGAATTATAGGATTTGAAGCTTTGAGAGATGTGACCAAAATAGATTTTCAATGTGCACAATTCAAATACAATTCAATTATTTGATAATGGAAAGCTTTTAGCCAGCCAATAATCAATGCACGTACTTAGCAAGGGACATTTTCCTAAATAAATTGAATTTTCATTATATTGAATTGAAATTAAGCTGGCAAGGATTAAATTAGTAACTCACTTTTGCTGCATCACTGAAAATGTATTCATTGATAATACCAAAACTCTTTTGAATCCTAACAAAAATAATATAAATGCCTTTGTTATACTTATAAATTAAACTAGAATAATCCAGCTAATGCCGCTAATCAGCTCTCAGTTTAATTACTTTGACTATTTTGCATTGAAGCTATTTTAAATAATTTATTATATGCAAAGTACTTTTGAACATATTAAATGGCAATTAGGAAAGCAGTACAAATATTTGGAGAAGCCTTTTAATTGATTCTCCTAATTGCTTTGAATAATTTATATTTTGTATATATGAATATTTATATCATGTTAATGAGCTATGTTAATTACTATAAAATCCTCTATTAATTGATGTATAAACTCAAGTTTTATGTAGTTAAATACAAATGCAATGCATAGTTTCAAAACATTAAGGGCTTAAATACTTGAAGAGCCTTTAAGTTGTGTTAAGCCTTTGGAAAGCCACATTTCAGTGTGTAAATTGGAATTAAATATTGTATTTGACATGTGACAGCCAACTAAGTGGAATTGTGTGTTGTTTTCTTGTTTATTTTTTGAAAGTAAAGAGTTAAGCCGCCAATCCACTTTAGAACCTTTCAATTAACTAACACAATCTGCGACTTGTTCAACACAATTTCCAACTTATGGGAAATGCAAATGGAAATGTTGGATATGCGACAAATTAAACGGTAATTGAAAGAATAATTACATAAATTCAACCCACTTTCTGATAGCAATTTCTGGCATTTCAATGGGTAGCTAAAAAAAAAATGCATGTTAAAAAGTATGTTTAAAAATTGTGTACACATTTTCCAACAAAATATTTGCAAGTGTGTGCTGAACTTTTTGGCATTTCCCAGAAGCCAATGTCGAGCCATGCACAAAATGTGACAGATAAAGTATTTATCAAGTATGCAGAGGGTTAAAAGCCATTTTAATAACTTGACATAACGAGCACATAATTAAATCAAGACCAACTTGTGCAGAAAATAAAAAATTTAAATGAAATGTGGAGCATGCAGATGTGAAATGAGAGAAGCTGCTTTATTTTTTATGGTCACTGACAACTTGTGCTTAACTTGTGGCTATTAGCAAGTCCATCAAATTGTTGGTGAACTTGAAAATCTACACAATATGTGGCAACCAAATACAAATCGCTGGCCAATTAAACGCGACGCTAGTCAATAAATCAATCACAAATCTGAATATTTATCTCAATTGCCGTCTGGCAGACAAACACACGCATAAATCAAAGCTGTTGGCGGTGGCCAAAAAACAAGCGGCCATAAATGAAGGGCGGCAATAAATTTGGAGGCAAATGACAACAACAGCAATAATTGGCCAAAATACCAGAAAAATAGAGAAAGAGAACGAAACAAATAAAAAAAAAAAAACAACTTTTAGTTGCTGCTCCTTAAAGCGTATGAGTGTGTGTGTGTGTATAAGTGTATAAGCCTGGCTAAACTGGCAAACCAAACCTTTGGCCACGTCAGCTTATGTTGGGCCAGGCCCGTTAGCCGGGCAATCTTGGCCAACTGTCGGCTTAGCGTTACATTCAAATTTGTTAGTGTCGATTCTGAGCAAATAATCGAATTGCCTGCCGCACCCGTAAAAAAGGATTTATGGATTTATTATGAAAACGCGACAATGAACGCAACACACATACACACAAAACACTCGACCAACCTGCGGCTTTCATTTGCCAATTTATTAGGCTATTTTTATGACACACACACACACGCACACACACACACTTGTTCTGATCAGCTCATCAGCAGCTGCCTTATTTTTATATATGAATTTTTCGTATTCTATTTTCCTCCATTTTTTTGTTGTTTTTTTTTAAGCGCCTAATGCGGGCGCTGTCAGCTCAACACACACACACATAGATGAGAGATAAAATTTATACACATATACACATACAGCGACGCCCACTGGGATCTTAAGCTTTTATCAAATTGTACAACACACATACAATAAAAATAAATAATACAAAATTACTAGATGCCAACTTTTGTGCGTTTGCGTTTGCTTCTGCTTAGCTTTTATGTTAATTTCTTAAGCGTGAGTTTAATTACTGGGCTAGCTGGCTGCTGGGCTCGCTGCCCTTTGCTTGTTGGCGGAAATTGAATTGCTGCTAGGCGGCTGCTGGTGCTGCTGCTGCTGCTGATGCTTGCTGCTAACACCTTATGCTGGTGGGCTGGTCCTCAATGCTAAGCATATTGCGAACACACACACACCCGCAGTTGCCGCGCCCCACCGACCCGATGCGAGCGACCTAGTCGTTGGTTTAATCAAAACGAGAGCACTGGAAACAGCAATGGCAAAAACGCCGTTGCTACGCACTCACTCACATGCCTGCGATGGGCAAGCAGCGCTCTCTCTACCATCATATTTACATCTTACTTACGTTACAGCGCAAGCTCTCGCGCTCTCTCCACAAATGTAGCACTCTCTCTCGGGTGTTCGTTAGTGTGTATGTTTGCGTGCGTGTGAGTTTGTATGTGTGTGTAGCTTATTTATGCACGCTCAGCGTTGACATTGTTGTTGCTGCTGCTGATGCTGCTGGCTTCTGCTGATGCTGCTGCTGCTGTTGCTGTTGCTGCTGCTTCTGCTGTTGATTTTGGCCATTTGCCGCTCCCAAAAGTATGCTTTGTAATTTGTTGTATTGTGCGCGCACATCTTTACTTTACATCAGCATTAGCGTCGGCGTCTGCGTCAGCGTCGCTGCGTGACTCAATTCATTTCTTCTTTTTTATTTTTGCAAAATTTTATTATACATAATGCGGGCGGCTATGTCAAGCCGACGTTGATGTTAGCTTTAGCGTTAGCGTCGACGGCGACGGCGACGTCAACGCTCTAACGCGCTTCGCGTGTGCTGCGCTGCCCAAAAGTTTTACATTCGGCCTGCGCTTAACATTGTAATCAAATTTATGCTTTTGTGTTATAGATACAAATATATAAACCGATTTTGCATTTACTATGCCTGCCCAATTATCTTATAATATGTCCGATTTACACAACAGCAGCTTCACTTGATTGTTTGCGCTCATTATAAAAAATTATTTCTGTTATAGCGTGTGTGTTTTTGATGTATTTTTGTTTATTGCAAATATTTATCCGTTGTCCGCCCATATATAAAATCGTTGCTTTTTTCACATTGCACGCGTTTACTGTCAGCCTAAGCACGAGCTGGAGAGCTGGTGATGAAGCCAAGCGCACGTTGCTAAATCTCGTCCGGGACTGAAGCTGAAAAGCTTCAAACATATACCTTAACGGTACCTTTCGCTGCGAGAGCAACCCGAACTTAACAATCTCTCTTCGTGTGTGCGCGCTCTCTCTCCTCTCTCTCTCGCTCTCTCATCGCATACTGGACAGTTTGGAGGCTGTGTGTGTGTGTGTGTGTGTCAATGCTGTTATCTTTCGCATTGTGCTGGAATTTGTGTTTGTTGGGCAACACGGCGAGCATCCTCAGCAACACCCTCAATAATGGCCCCACAGCCTGGCTAATATGTGTGTGGGTGAGCGAAAGCGGAAAAACTGTTACAATGTGTGTGTGTTTGTGTGAATATGTGTATGTGTGTCAGCGCGTGTGTGCATAGCCTGTGCGTTTTTTTTACACTTAGCTTCTTTTTTTTTGCTAATGCTCTTGCGAAAAATCCTTGAGCTACAACATTTTAGATGATTTTCTTACAATTTATGAGTTACAGTTCATATGAAACCAAAAAATAAATACATTTAAACCAGGTAAGCAAATTATAATTTAATTGTTGTTTTCATAGTCAATGTGAACCAAATTACGTTTATAACACTATCAATTATTCACTGCTAAATCATACAAACAATAACTTGTAAAATGTTTACAATGTTGTAGCAACTATAATTAGTTAACAACAAAAAAATACAACTAAAATACGAGGAACTATTTATAATTAATTAATCTGATTGTATTCTTTTTACAGCATTTAAACTCTAATTAATTTAGTTTAAGTTACAGTCAATTTTGCCGAGTGTATTTTGCGCATTAAGCTGCAATAGAAATGACAGAATACGACAAGTAAAAATACATTAGTTGAGAGAACCACACACGGAAATACCCTGAACTCAAGCAGTTACCTATGAAAAGTTGTAAAAATTTTAGATATTCAAACCAACACATTGAAAATTTGCATTGATTAAAAAAGATAAAAATTAAATAAAGTTTTGTTTATCTTTTGATGTTGAGAAGGAGTATAAATTTCACATGTAAAAAATGCTCCACTGCCTGTTACAAACACATGCAACAATTCGGTATACCCTGGTCAACAATTTTGAATGGGTTCAGGATATAAACAGACAAAACAACAGAACACTAAACTAAATGGATGAATATGAATGAAAGAGCCGCAAAGCAGGCAAGTGCAGAGTCCAAATGCTCAACGTCTGAACGGGCTGGCAAACAGTCAGACTAGGCTAACAGTGTGGATGAGCCTGTGCCCTAAGGGGACATTGGCTCAAGCATGCTTCTGTGTAACTGTAGCACAGTTGCTGTTTGTGCTCTTCATCAGCCCGGACTGGCAACAGCGGCAGCAACTTGTGTCTCTGAATGGGTCTCACAGGATTTTGATGGAATGGCGAGCACGATGATGACGATGGGTATAGAGGGGGCGTGGTGGCTTGGCGCTTAGGTTTTGCTGCGTATGTCCACCCAATTGGCATCGGTGGTGTGAACTAGGCGCTGGAAAAGCGCATTCTCACATTTCAATTAAATAATACCACGAGCGTATTTTAATTTTTTATTTTTTTTGCTTGTCGCTCTTTCTTATGTTACTTCGCATTTATTAATAGCAACTCGTGCTGCGCCTCGAACATGGCAACAATGGTCATATCGAGAGCCGGCAGCTGACACGGCTAGTGGCCTTCGAGTGCCCATGGGCGCTATCCTACGGGCTCTGCACAAGCAATTCCATTATCATCGTGTGTGTGTTCCCAGCATAATGCTTAAATTCGGCACAATTGGATAAAGGGCTTTAAGGTACAAGTGTAACTTGACAATAAAATAAAACACTGGCGATAAATTTTATGACATTGCCTCTGGTTATCCATTTCTGCTTGTGATAATGTAAAATAATTGAATCTATGCTTATAATAAATTTATTGTAGTTTCTGAAGTATATTAATTAAATATATTAATTCTAGTTTCTGCTGTGTATGAAATATAATTATAATATCTATTTTGCTATTCAAATGTGCAAGAAAAATTGCAAACTTTACAATTTTGATGAAAATTCATGGCATACTTTTCGGCTTTTTAATAATTTTAATGGCCGTAGTTTTGTAGTCGGGGATCAATTTTTTGTTGCATACTTTAAGGGATCAGACAAAATCACATTTAATTTTGGCTGTTTGACGATAATTCGTCCTTGTCAGCAGTACATCCAGATAGTCTTCGATTTGGCAAGTTTATGCCAGACTTTATAAGTTTTATATAGTTACAGCAGTGGGTAGCTACCCCTATGACATGTTTGCATGGATTTTTTTGGCGAAATCCTTAAATACATTTAAGCTCCAATATATATGTCCTTTCGAGATATATGTGTATGGCTTAGTTATGATTCCAAAATTTACTTAAAGCGCGACCAAACACATAATTCTTTAGAATCCCAAATAAAAATTGAAAAATTCACAGGTCTGATGTTTTGGAAGTATTTTTTTGATATATTTTTTTGTTTTTTGTATTAAATTTAGGTTTATATATGTATATATAAAATATATAAGCATAAACGTTTACAAATATAAATATCTTTTATCATTCTCCAGCGACATGCAAGGCCGGGCTCTCTCTCTCTATTTTATTTCATTCTCTCTCGCTGGTCTCAATTCTCATCTTTCAAACACACTCGATTTTAGAGTTTAAATCCCCGTTTTGAGTCTAACATACAACTATTTCAGATGTGCCACAATAACTTTTGCTAAACCCTCAAATACCATTACATTATAGACTTAACTATTGTATGTCTGTTTATATTGTAGGTAAATAGTTGCCTGCCTGCCTACACTCAACAGTTATGAATAACACATGTGAGTGTGTGTGTGTGTGTAAGTATATATTTACAATAGCGATAAGGTCAACAAAAGATCTTTGTGTTGTGTTTTACTTTTTGTCTATTTGTGTGTGTGTGTGTGTGTGTTGTTGGGCAACAATTAATATATATATATATATATATATATAACATATAATAATAATAATATATATATATATATATAGTTATCTTTATATTTTAAGTAGAATATTTGTTTGCTGCTCTGAATAATTTTTCTTCTGCTTGCATATTACGATATCGACATACATTTTTGTATGTGTGTATATAGAAATAAAGATATAGAATATGTGTAGAGTTAGTTATGGGGATAGGACATGTACATATTTGCATATATATGATAAGTATGAGTAATTGAATAATAAGTAGGCTAAAATACAATGCAAAAAAAAGTAAAATTACGTCTTATGCTTAAAGTTTGACGACACAAATTTTTGCTTTACAAAACACGCGCTGCTTGGCATTTGCTATATAGTATATATATATATATATACCTTTGCATATATATATATATTTATATATATATATATATTATGTATGTACGTATTTATTAGATAAGTGGAGGGGGGAAAGGGGTACGCCTTTTTTTAGCATCAGCCTTTTTTTTAGATGGCTGCGAATTGTTACATAGCTGCTGCTGCTCCTTCTGCTGCTACTGTTTCTCATCCCTCAGAATACGAACTGAGGCTGCTTCGAGTGGAGCCCGTGAAATGATCGCGCTGCAGTGTATCTGTGGGCACAGAGACTATCAATGCGCCGCCATACAGCGTTTCCATCTCATCCAGCTGCTGGGCAAATGTCTCCTCCAAACGCTGTCAGCCGCAAAGGGAAAGAATATAAAATTTAATTAATAAAGTTTTCAATTTGTAAATATTTCAAATCATACAAAATAACATTTTGAAGCACACAACATCCAATAAGTGTCTACTAAAGCAACTAGTTAAGTATAAGTAGATATTTATAAATATTTTATAGTTTGAGCATGCAATTTAATCATAACAAGTAGAGTCTACAAGAGAGAGTTTAGATAGTTATAGATAGATAGATAGTATAGAGTTAAGAGCTTTTGGGCCCATAGACTAACCTCTTGTTGCAGCTGCTGTTGTAGTTGCTTTACGAATAGTAGAAGAGAAGTGCCGGCAAGAAAAGGTTTTGTTTTTGAACATAATTTTGATTGTGTTGTGGTTGTTTTTTTTTTTTTTTTTTTGTTTTTTTTTATAAATATATTAAAAGCAGCGCGTTGTTTGTTGTTGTGGATGTATTTGTTGTTTAAGTGTGTGTGTGTGTACAGTGAAGCATCATGAATATGAATATCAATGTATACATAGATATTTATTTAGTAGGATTATATTAGTTAAGTGTAGTATGCTTGGCATCCGGATAAGTATTATATAAGTTTTATTTTTTAGATTTATTATTATTAATTTTTTTTCTTGGTAGCTAAGTACTTATTTTGTTTTTGTAATACTGCTAAAATGGAATGCAACGGTTGCAGGGGGCGATCTTAAACAATGTTATAACTGGCATAATAAATAGTCGAACAATTTATTATCATTATTTTCAGTTAACAACAAAAAAAAATATAAAATGATTAATAATAAAGAACTTTGGCAAATAATTGTTGTAAATGGCAATTTTGCAGCGTTTCGAAAGAAGTAGGGGAAAGCTGTAGTTAGAAGTAGTAAAGCGGGCAAAAGAGTTAAGATTGATTGTTAGTTCATATGATAGTTGTCCTTGAGCACCATAAGCAAGCAGTAAGGATGAAGGATATGAAGCGCAGTTCGTGCTGGTAAAGTGTGTGTGTGTTTTTTAAGGAGACGCTGCTAACATGAGGCGAGTGCGAAGAGTAACATTTGTTTCTTGTTTTCGTTTGGTTGTTGCTTTTGTATTTTTTTTCTGTTTTTTTTCTGGTTTTATGTATTGCGTGGAAGCACTTGAAAGGAAGCTGCTTAAGCAGCTTTATTATTCTCCTCTTGGCTAAGCTGGCGCTGAGTAATGCGCGGCAGCCTGTATTTAGCCGCGTACAAATCTTGGTAGAAATCATCTGTGGCACTGCCACCATTCGGGGTCGGCTTTAGCGTTGAGCGCAGCTGCGGCTGCACCTCATCCAGCAAGGCGGCCGCCTTGACTCCCGCATCGAATATCAGCTCCGCATCGCTGCAGTAGCGCGTCGAGCTGCTCAGCTCGTGCATATTGTACATGGACTGGGCGCTGCTCAGCGAGGAGCGACCGCTGCTGTTGCGACTGGCGAGCGAGGGTCGCTTGATGGCAAACGAGGTGGAGTGCAGCAATCGCTGTGTGCGTATCGTAACCACGGGACCCTCGTGTATGCGCAGCTCCACGGGATCTGCGGTACGACCAAAGCGATGCGTCACCAGTCCCAGGTCATCGGGCGTCTTCGATGGCGATGTTGTGCTGCTCTGCTTGAAGGTGCTCATCGCTGGCTTGCTGTTTGACTCGTTGGCGCTGTTCAGCTGCGGGGTGCTGGTGATCACCTTGACCAGCTCATTGCTGGGCGGCTGTTGTTGGATGGCCAAACGCAGCTCATTCGATGCCGGCAAGGTGGCAACACTGGCACGCTTAAAACTCTGCTCCGTCTCGTCATCCTCCTCCTCTAGCACTAAGTCGCTGCGCATCTGGGCCCGTTGCTGTTTATGCATGATCGGAGTGCTTGGCACACTGCGGCTCAAATCGGGTGCCGATCCACGGAAATTAGCGCGACCAGCAGCGCCTCCAAGGATTAGAAGCGAGGAACGCGACCTGGGCACCTGTTGCACCTCAATGAACGTGTTCCGTGGCAACAAACGAGCAGAGCGCTCATTAAAGATGCCACGCAAACGGACGGGCAGCTCCACCTCAAGATTCTCGAATTCGCTGCGATTGGAGACGATACCGTATCGCCGCTCATGTTCATCAATAGCAGTGCTAACCAGCAGATTCAGTCGCTGGTTCGGTTTGGGGTTCAGTTTGTTTGTTTGTTTGTTAGCAACACATGCAAACCCGAGAGTCGTTTGTTTATTTGGTTAGTAGAGTTTGGAAAGCACAGCGGTGGTAAGCGTTTGTTTTTTGTTTTTTAAAAAAACATATTTAAATCATTATTATTATTATTATAATTATGTTTTTGTAGTTTTGTAGTAGGTAGTAGGTAGAGTAGTAGACCACCAAAGTGTATGCATTTGCGTGGAGGGGTGTAAAAAGAGAGAGAAAAGTTGATCAAAATATATATAATTTGATTTAGTTTTGGGCGCTTTGCAGTTTCTTCTTGTTTTACGATTCCGCAAACTCAAAATGTTTTCAACATTGAGCAATAATCGCAACTTATTGATATTTAAATATTTAAAGACAAATAATAGCAATATATTGAGAGAATTATTGTAATATGCGCTTTAATATCATTATTTGTTTTCATTATTTTAACTTATCAGTTTCAATTGTAGACTCATTTATTTTTAGAAGTAATTTCAATTAGCATTTATTTGATACGACAAAAAAAAAATTATGTCATTTAAAGAGGTGTGTTTATAATACAATTGTTATCGTTATCTTTACTGCACCTGCTAGATATGGTGCATAACTAATAAAAGCCATAAAATGTTCGATGATTGCTCAATTTTTTTACTGCAAGCGTTGTTACGTTTGGCAGAATGGATATGGGGCAGGGGCAGAGGGTTAGGGGTGGGAGCACAAGACACCACAATAAAATACCACCGTAAACCAAGAAATATGCATAATATTTACAACAATATTAAAAACTAAAACTTAGAATCAATTCAAATAAACTACGCACAACTGTACAAAAACACAAAACACCAACAAAAATGAGGCGAAAAGCTTCGTTTTTCTTATTTTTGGACAAACTAGCCTTGCTTTGTGTTTGGGCTTGCGGGATTGGGTTGATTTCTTTTATATGGGAGATGAGAGGGAGACAGGAAGAAGAGGAGGGAAAAAGAGAATAGAAGCGGCATTAAACACTATTGGGGTTACACACCTGTTTGCGTGGCACCAACTGCTCGCGCCAATCGCGCAGCTCGGCCTTGAGGCGCTCATCGATCTCCGAGAGCTTGGCATGCTCATGCTCCACGAGCGCCTTGCGCTTCTCATTCTGCAGCTGTTCCAGTTCTCTGTGGGGGCGAAAATACAGGTTAGTTAAAGCAATCCTTTAGATATGCAACTGTTCAACTCACCTAATGGCGCTTTCACGTGTGGCGCGCAGTTCCTCCAATTGCTTCTGATGCTTGACCTCGAAGCGACGTTCCTCCTGCATATAGCGTTTCTTCTCCTGCTCTTGGAACTGTAAAGCACAACGCAATTAACACAAATCAAACGTGCGAAACAAGAACTCAAACTTACTTTCTTCAAGCGATCACGCTCCATTTCTGGGTCCATGCTCATGGATATGCGCAATGATTCGCGGAACATTAGATCACGTGCCTTGCGCTCGGCTCGAATGCGCTTGGGCAAGGCGCGCTTCTCGAGGGTTTGCTTCTTGAGGAGATCCTCCTCCTTGCGCTGCAGCATGCGCTTGACTTGATCGAGCTCCTTCTCGTGCCTAATGATCATCTGGTGGCGCTGCATGAAGCACAACTCCTTCACATGCCGTTTGGACAATTGATGGCGTTCGTGCAGCTGCTTCTCCTCCAGCTCCCAGAGCAGAGCCTCGCGCGTACGCATCGCATTCTGTTTCTGCTGCAGGAAATTGCGATTGATGGTGGCCAAATGATCGCGATGCTTCTCGCTGAGCCGACGCAGTAGCAGCTCGTGTCGCTCCTTGAGCGAGTCGAGAAATGAGCGCTCCTTCTCCTCGTGGTCCAGATCCATGGCGGTGCGCCGCTGCTTGAACTCATCCTTGCGCTTGTCTTTGGGAAACAGATCGACCTCCTGCTTGAGCAGACGGATCTCTTGCTTAAGATTCTCGCGGAATATCTTTAGCTCCTGCTCCTGCTCGGACCGAATGCGTTTCGACGAGCTGCGCAACTCATTCTCCTGCGTCTGTTCGGTCTTCTCGATCTGCTGCTTGTGCTGTCGCGCCAGCGTATCCATATCAGCTTCGTATGTCTTCTCCAGTGAGACGCGCTCCTGGTCGAAGCGACGATCCTGCTGCTCCTTGGCCAGCTGCTCCTTGAGATGCAGCTCCGTCTGCTGTTTCTTCTCCTGCTTCTGCAGCATTTTCAGTTCGCGCAGCTCCTGCTTACGGAAATCATGATCATCATAGATGCGTCCGTTCTCCTCATCCCCGTAAATTACACGACTGGTCGTTGTGGTCATTTGTACGCCATCGATTTCAAATTTGCGCGTACGCTTTCGCGTCTTCTTACGCAGATTACGCAACTCGATCTCCTCCTTGGTGAGCCCGGCCGACTTGGCCGAGGCGGGCACACGAGGTTTCGTCCTAATGACCACTACATCTGTCGCCTCCTCCTCCTCGTCAACGGCGAGCGCAAGACGATTGTTTGTCACCGATGGCGGTGGTGGTGGCATCATGGAGCGCAGCCGCAGCTTGTTGTCCACTTCGGTGGGACTGTCCTGACTAGTGTTGGTGCCAATGCTGTCCGCGTCTCCGCCTCCGTGGGTTATCTGCACCTCAACACCCCGGCTGCCGCGCACCGAGCCATTGTCACTGGACCCAGAGCCCAGGCTGCTGTCCGGTGAGATGCGTTTCTCATGCTCCTGGCCGGGCTTAAAACGATTCACTATAATATTAACATCCTCCGGCACAATGCCATTCGGCTGCGACTGCGGTTGCTGCTTGCGCTTGTTTGGCTGCAGATTACTGCTATCCTTAACCCGGATCACCTCATCGCCAACTGTCACAACAGACACATGGCTGGTGTCCAACAGCTGATCACTGTGATCATGACTGCCTGACGCGGTATTATATGCCGAATCATCGTCCGCATACGAGGGACTAACAATCAGTACCTCGCTCTCATCCAGCTTGCGAGCATGGACAGCTGTTGCGGCGGCGGCAGCAGCTGCTGATCCTCCTATATCTTGACGCTCATTGACGCTTAGTATCATGGATGATTGCTTCACATTATCCCCGAGGCTATCGTCCAGGGACGGGAAGTCATCATCGGTGGATGACTCGTGCAGATGTGTGCTCTTATTTAAATCATTCGACACAATGACTACCTCATTCTGTGCCGTATTATCGATGATCACCGGCGGATGCGTGCTGGTCACAACTGTGATTTGACTAACCGATTCCAGGCTATTCGGCAGCACCAGGTGCTGTTCAGGCGGCGGTGGTGGTGGCGGCGGCACCGATTGCTGTTGACGTGTAGACGGCGATGCATCGCTGCTATTGATGGTTATTAGCGATGTGCTGGAGCTTAACATGGCGCCCGATACGCTGCCCGAGCTGCTGGATGCCACCGAATGCACCGATATTGTGGACGAGGCGGTAGGCGATGGGGGCTGCGGCTTGGACTCCGTGGCATCCTGGCCAAGGGTCACTTCAATGGCTGTTATCGGCTCCGTCTGTCGCTTGGGCGATGCTCCTCTCTCCACATCTGTTTGTGGCTGCTTAGCACTGGCGGCAGCAGCAGAAGCGGCAGCAACAGCAGCGGCAGCGGCAGCTGTGGCAGCAGCAACTGCTGATGGCGGTGGTGGCGCTTTGCCCTTCTCCTTTTTGACAAAGTGCTGATGTAAGTGGGCAAAAACATATGGACGCAATTAGAATGGCAATTAGAGAACACACAAAAGGAGACTCACCTTTTTGTCTGCATCAGACTTTTCATTTGTTTCGGCCACATCTTCAGATGATTTTTGTAGCACAGCTGCAGCTGTTTGGGGCGCTTGTTGTTGTTGTTGTGGTGGCTGTTGTGGCGATGGCGGCGCTGGTGCTGGCACTTTGGTATGCGGCGCTGCTGTTTCGACCACTCCTCCAGGCACTGGGTCCTGTGGCTTGCTCTGGTTTGGTTTGTCTGGTGTTGTTGCTTTAGTTGTTGCTGTTGTTGTTGTTGTAATTGTAGCTGCTGCTGCTGCTGTTGTTGGTAGACTGCTACTTGGTTGGGATTGCTCTTTGGAATCCCGCGATATGGATGTAGGTGTACCTGGAACTGCGTGCATATCGTGTTAAATAAAAGATAATCTTTACACATCAATTGCAACTTACGTTTGTCAATGTCTTGGCTCCGCAGCGAAGCAGAGTCATCGTCCAGGTCGAGCTGGAGCGCCGAGTTGCGGGGTTCCTGTGCAAAATAGTTAAATACAATTATTAGCAAATACTTTAACAGTTTGCACTGATTTTCCTAGCATTGTTTACTTCTACTGCTAATTACTTTTAGGTGATTGCTAAAATATTTGCATTTATATTTATGTTTACATAGATATTTATTTATTTTAAGAAGTAGTGTTAATTTCCATTGAAGTCTGTTACGCATTTACTAATGTTGTGTGACTAACGCTTTATTGTTCCATTTATTTACTTGAAAGAAGGTCAACAAGTGTTAAAGTAGCGTGAATGCGTAAATAGTAATAAAAGTCAACATAATCAGTGGTTTTTAAAAGAATTTATGTTTGTTATCAATGTCTAAAAATATAAATAAAATAGCCTTTGCTAACTAAGTCGACAACTCATAAAAGAATTGTATATATAAATGAATGAAAATGAATCTCTTCGAGATTGGTTAAAAATAAATCAAAGTTAATAAAAAGACAGCTTGCTGAAATAACATTGATTCGATAGTTAAGGAAAATTATCTGTAGTTAACCTATTAATATAAATCAGTTTAGTTATTGACGATAAGAAATCAGCTATTAGTTTGATAAGCAAAAATACATAAAACATAATGATAACATAAGAATTTATAAATATGTACATATATATATATAAATATGCATGTATACAATATCTAAAGAATGCTACGATGTTTTTGTGACTTCTGAACAAAAGCAAACCAATAATGCAGAACTTGCAACATGACTACGATGAAATGAAGCAAAGATAAACATATTTGGCAATGCTGATAAAAAAAAAATAAGTAAAATAACTTGAACAAAGTGGAGCGTGCGATGGAGGAGGCGGTCACTGACGGGGCAGGAGGAACGGCTGACTGACTGGGCTAACTGGGTTTTTGGCTGCAGAACGACTTACCAACCCTCTGATAGAGCGAACGCCGCTTCACCTGGCGCTTAAGCTTCTAAATCAATTGCAGACAAAGACACACACAAAATAATAAACGAGTGACGAAGAAAACAAATTTTACAAATAACGATAAGAACTCAACATTACCAAGAATTGACGGAGAGTAAAAAGTATATAAATGAAAAGATTTATCGCAAAGTGCAGAAATTTCAGTTTTTTTTTGGGTTTTTTTTTTTTGGTTTGTTGAATTTTTGTATTATTTTTTTTTGGAGCGAGGAGGCAGCGTGTAAGAGAAAATTGTACAAAGAGAGAGAGTTAGTATCATCTCTAGCACTGGCTGTATTACAGGTGCATATAGTGTGCTGGCAACAACAGGTGGATTATATGAATTTAAACGATTACTAACCTCAGCCTCATCATCGACGACCTCCTCGACAACCTCGGCCTTGTACTCGAGCAGCAGATCCTTAATGGGTTTGGCATCCAAATTGCGGCTAATAAAACCATGTTGCAGCAACACTTCCGTTGCAGGACGGAGCTGTGGATCCTACAAAACAAGCAAAATACAGCATTAGTTATTTATTATTGGGTATAATTAAAATATCGCACCTTGACTAAAGATTTTTTAAGAAAATCGTTGAACTCTTTGCTCCATCGGCTTGGCTGCTCCAATTTGGGTGGTTCGCTCTTTTGTATTTTGAGCAGGACGCGCATTGGCGACATTTCGCTATTCGGTGGTTCCATTTGTGCCAGCTCAATAAGTGTTATGCCCAGGGACCAAATGTCCACCTTGTGATCATACGGATTATCGCGAAACGTTTCGCACAGCACCAGCTCGGGTGCCATCCAATAAGGCGTACCGATGAACGTGTCGTGCTTTTGCATCGTGTGCTTATTTTTGGCCGACACACCGAAATCAGCTGCAAAACAACAGCATAACAAAAAGGTCAATTAGTTTGGATTACGACTTAATTAATTTAGAGCTGCGTACCCAGCTTGACGCCACCCTCCATGGTGAGCAGCACATTGCCAGCCTTCAAATCTCGATGTATGACCTTGTTCTTGTGTAGAAATGTCAGGCCCTCAGTCATATGCTTGCACACATAGGCAATTTGTGGCTCGGTTAGGGGCTTTTCCAGCTCCACCATAATGCTGTCCAAGGCGCCGCCGTCACAATATTCAATAAGCATCTAATATAACAAATTCAAAGTAAATATTTATAAACATTTTTAGGGAAAACATGCTAAAAGCTAAATTACTTTTTACTTGAGTTTGTAGTAATGTTTATATTCGAAGTAAATAAGATAACTAAATATTTTGATAATCTACCTCTTATATAAAAGAATATACTATTTATATAATTTATTTAGTTCATTTTGTGGTTTATTTATATAAATTATTTGTTTATATGAAATGCCTATGAGAACATAGGCGAATACTCAACTGATTCACTTGCACTTCAAATATATAAGCATAGTAAAAGGAATGTGATGTGATATGATGTGATAAGTGACTCACCCACAGTTTGTCATCTATCGAGAATGCCTCGTACAGCTCGACAATATTCGGATGTTTGATTTCCGAGAGTATGTCGATTTCGACCATGTGATCACTGAGATTTTCCTCATCCTCTAACGTACACATTTTGGCAGCTGCAAAGCGTCTGTGCTCCTTGTGCTGGGCCTTGTAGACCTTGCCAAAGGCGCCGTCACCCAATTCACCGACCATTTCCCACACTTCCGCCGGATCCGTTTCCATTTTGATGTTGTTGTAAAGACGTTTCTTTTTGGCATCGCCACCCCCGCCCAGGTGGAAGACCTTCTTCAAATTCGTTATAAAGGACATTTTGAGGCTTTGTTTCACTTTCGGTAGCCGCTCTCTTGCTCACTGCGGTTGCTTCTTGCACAAATTGAATTTATGAAATTTGTTATATTTGTGGCGCCTTCTGTTCTACATGCTGCAAGGAGCTCAGTGGCAACCAGCCAGGTTTTAAACTCGATTTGAATTTGGTGAAAGCTGCGTAACAACGACAATGACAACACCAAGAAGAAAAGCAAACACATACATCATTGATTGAGCTTGAGTTTCATTGATTGATTCGAGCTTTGCTAACTGCTCTTTTCTCATCTATTTTTATTATCTTAATTTAAAACTCTCTCGTTGCTCACCTGCTTCTTTTCCTTCTGTTCTGTGTGCTTCTTCTTCTTTGCCGCAATAGTTCGAATGGAAATGGGCCAAAGCAGCGCTGCTTAGTTTGGGGTCGTGGGTTTGGCTTTGGCTCTTGTATCGCGACTCTCGTCTCCTGTCTCTTTTCGCTTCTGTATGTTTATAATTTAATTAGCAGCTCGCGAGCTCTAATATTTGTACACCACATAGAAAGAAACACATACGAATGGCTGGAAAATGATTACAAACGAGAAAAGTAAAAGACGTAGACAAAAAAAGAGCGTAAAACGACTGTCTGTGTGTATTGTGTGTACAAGTGTGCGTATGTGTTGGTGTAAGCATTTGCATGTGTATGCGTATATGTCTACCGAGCTGAGGCTGAGTCTCTGCTACTTGCTTTGCTCTTCTTCTTCTTGTTGGCTTTGGCTTTGGTGTTTGCCTGATTTTCAGACGCATTGACATTTTTTTGGCACAGGCAGCAGCAAGCCGATACGATAAGCACTTGAATTTAAACAATGCAAACACATTTTGTAAACAACACGCGCGCACTCTGAAGCTAAAGTCTTAGCTTCAGTCTGAGTCTCAGCCTCGTTTTACAGTTGCTCATTGATGATTACGCCGCGGCCGCCCATCAAACTGGGCGTGTGTATTGGTGTATTTGTGTGTGTGTAAAACTGTATACGAACGCAGCAAGCGATGGCTAAAAACAATTACCTCATCGTCGCATCACACTCATTTTATCATATCAGTTGGTTTGACACAACAACGCACGACTAACGCGCCCAACGAATTTTATGGCATTACTAAACTTTTCGCTTAGATAAAAAACGTTTTGCACTCAGATTGCTAATTGCTTTGGATATTTTGTCAATTTCTCTCGCGCAACGCCAATCAGTGTGACCAGTTTTTGCAGTATAGGCAGCGACGATATGGCAACGCGCAATTTCTTATTCTGCTGACCAAAATGGCGATTAGCGTGTGAGAGACGAACACAACCGATGTGCGTGTGTGCAGTGCCGCCAAGGCAAAACAGAAAGCAATTAACAACAACTACACATGCACGCAAAGTAAATAAGGAAATCGGTCTAATAATTAACATTAAACTACTAACATCAATCGCTTTATTGTTGTCATAGCGCATTAGTAATTATTAATTTAAGTTTAAAATAAAAATTTGTAATTCTTATTCAAATACATCGATATATCGATGGAATTTTAACATTTTGGTTGCGAGTATAACAAATGCTTAATTATTATTGCATAAGGCATACATATATCGATAGGTGATGGAAGTAGTTGAATTTTTATCGAATCATCGTACTATGCAATGAAATAGCCATCGCAAGCCACACGTCAAAAGAAGAAGAATTTGCTTGTCATTTCGGTGTTTCGCTCAAATTGTTTCTCGTAAGGAATAACATTTTGTTGCAAAATTGTCGCAAGTACATTTTGAAAATAAGACACAAGCATAGCACGCTGTGCGTAGCAAATTTGCCCCAACAAGCACAACAACAATAAACAAAAATACAAAATGCCGTCGCTGGAGGTAAGCGTAAACAAAGTGATTGTCCATCCGCTGGTTCTGTTATCGGTTGTGGACCATTTCAATCGCATGGGCAAAATTGGCAACCAGAAGCGCGTCGTTGGCGTTCTTCTGGGCTGCTGGCGCTCCAAGGGTGTTCTCGATGTGTCCAACAGTTTTGCAGGTGAGTAACAAGCATTTAAAAAAAAATATATAATCAATACTCAATAACTATTTTTTGCAGTGCCATTTGATGAGGATGACAAGGATAAATCGGTGTGGTTCTTGGATCATGATTATCTGGAGAATATGTATGGCATGTTCAAGAAAGTCAATGCACGTGAACGCGTTGTGGGCTGGTATCACACCGGGCCGAAACTGCATCAAAATGATATAGCCATAAATGAGCTGGTTCGCCGCTATTGTCCGAATTCAGTGCTGGTCATCATCGACGCCAAGCCTAAGGATCTGGGTCTGCCCACAGAGGCATATATATCCGTTGAGGAGGTGCACGACGATGGATCGCCGACCAGCAAAACTTTCGAGCACGTTCCCAGCGAAATTGGCGCCGAGGAGGCGGAAGAAGTGGGCGTGGAGCATCTGTTGCGCGATATTAAGGACACCACGGTGGGCAGCCTGTCGCAAAAGATCACAAATCAGCTGATGGGTCTCAAGGGCCTCAATGCCCAACTGCGCGACATTAAACAGTATCTGCAGCGTGTCGGTGATGGAAAAATGCCCATCAACCATCAGATTGTATACCAGTTGCAGGATATATTCAATCTGCTACCCGACATTACCAGCGATCAGTTTACAGGCACAATGTATGTGAAGACCAACGATCAGATGCTCGTCGTCTATTTGGCTTCGATGGTGCGTTCGATAATTGCCCTGCATAATCTGATTAACAATAAGCTGGCGAATCGTGATGCTGAGGAGGGCAAGAAGGTTGTCGAGGGTGCTGATAAGGATGGCAAAGATAAGAATAAGGATAGCAAGGATAAGGAGAACAAGGATACTAAGGATAAGGATGCCAGCAAGGACAAGAAGTCCGATGAGAAGTCCGACAAGAGCAAGGACGATGGCGGCAAGAGTTCCAAGAAATAGGAACGAAAGAAAAAACGCAAATCACGTCGCAAACGCAAGAAGCATCAGCACTAATAACAACAACGACTGCAACAAGAACAACAACATCAGCAGCAGGCGACATAAACAGCAAAAACAACAGCAAATCATTTTTAGGCCACCTCAGCGGCCAGTGTTTCACTTGTCAACAGAAATCGTGGCGAATAAATAGCTTACATTATATCTCTTCATAACACATGATTCACACTTCAATATTGTACATGGCTATATGCATATATATATAAATATGTATGTATACACGCAGCGAGATCATATTTTAACTATTTTTTGTAGCTATTAGTACGCTAAAAAACAAAGTAACCAGCAAGTTGATGTAATTAAAATTTAAAACTAATTTACAACTTACCTGCAAATGTTTCATTTATAGAAAAATTACAGAAAATTGTGCTCAAACTAGAATTGAAACAAATAAATTTAAACTGTAGGGTGCCTGGATTCTGAACATCGTATTTGAGTTAAATATCCAATAATAATAATAACCAACGCAGAGGGAAGCCTAAAGTTAAAAATTTAGACCAGCGTAGATCTCCGCAAAATAAAACGTATGTTTTCTTATTGGTTTTTGGTACGACCAAAATTATATTCAAATAAAAAAGAATACAAATCGGAAAAACAATTGTAAATGGCTGTTCTACAATTGTTTTGATATAAATATATATATTGGCTTACATATGCATTGTACAGGGTGTTCCTAACATGTTGAGCTAATTATTATTTATCTCGCGATATTGCTATTTAAAAAGCATTTGTTACCAATTTACTTTTATAAATATACAATTAGTTAACTTAATGCTAATATCAAATAAACGAGCTTGAACTATTTAATTTTCGACAATACTTAATACATATTTGTTTTAGCAACGAGCAGCAATTTAACATGATATTATTGTATGTGTTGTAATTTTAATTTATGGTAGATTTTAGATAGTGGATTATACGAGTATTTAGGCTAGTTCAAACAATGAGTTCTTCTATGCAAATTGTGCACTATCAACTATAATTAAGATAACTTCATGCGATAAATACTTGCAGTAAAAAAAAATTAAGCTGTCTCAAGAAAAATGAGAAACGAAAATTCCGCAAATGGCTGTTTGCAGAACTTTCGAATGGAACGATTATTCTTATCTTCTCATTTAATGCATTTTGGCTTAAAGTAGAGTTTTTTAGTAAAAATTTAAACCAACCACTCACTGGCAAGTGGAAACTTGAGCGGCTTGCAGCGGCTGATCATTCGGGCGCAGTTATTGTCCTCGGCAGCAGTTGTTGGATTGCTTTGGTAGCTTTTCTCGTTGACCGAGCCGAGACTTAAACTATGGCTAAGACTAGCACTAGCACTATATGTATTAATATCATTGCTATTCCGTAAGTTTGTGTGTGGCCGATTAGCCTCCTTCTCCTTCTCCGCATCATCATCCAATCCATCTGTCTCCATATAGCTAAGATTATTTGTGTGATAAGCGTAGTAACTGTTGAAATCTAGCAGTTCATTATTGCTGCTGTCAACGTAGGTTTTTTGTTTAGTTTTTGCAGATATTGCTGTTGGTATAGTTGGTGTTAAGCTATTACAATTTAAATTATAGACATTTATGTTCGTTTTGTTGGTGTGTATATTCAAATGGACAGCATTGTCATGTCACACCGAAGTGCCCTGCTGGCCCGGCACCACCGAGCCACAGCTCTCGTCCGCCTTAAACGTTTCCTGCAGCCGCTGCTTACAATTTCCCTTGGATGCGAAAAAGAACTTGTATATCATATACAAGGGTATGCACATCACCGATGAGCACGTGACAGCCCAGCCCACCTGGGTGCTCCATGGTGGATAGTAAAACTCCTCGCCCAGCATTTCCTTGTAGCCCAATATCGAGAATATAAAGATGGTCTGCAAAAGCATATAATATTTAATTTATATCTTTGGACATTTCTCATTTGAACTTACCAGCAAAAACACTGGACTAATGTACGTCCAGCAGATGCGCCAGAAGAGACCCGGCCTGGAGCCCAACATTTGCTCCACATCGTCACTGAAGCGATCGACGCCATAAAACCAAAATACGCCGGCTGCTTCCACAAACACCACAAAGAGTATGGCCAGCCCGGGACCATAAACATTCAAAAAGTTGACCAAAACAACGCCGCCCTGAAAAACATTATTAAATCAGTAAATTGAGTTAGTGTTTAGTTAATAGATAGGAAATAGTATGGTTAGTTGTTTATCAAATGGAAAGAAACAGGAGTCGAAAGTTATTCTACACGTTTTGTAGATTAGTTGAGATAACTTGCAATATAAACATCAATATAAATCAAATATTTAGTCAGTTGCGTTAGGAGAAGTCTTATCTACTCAAAACAAATATTCCATCATAACCAAACCCAACTGCTGCTTATCACGCAACAGCAAGAGGAAAAAAAGCAGAAGGATGCTAAGAAATGGATGCAGTTGTGTTTGATTAATGGATGCAGGTGGAGTTGCCGGTTAAGATATGCATAGAAAAGGAATAGCTTGATCCATTTGACCGATACGGCAAGGCAAGTGGCCAAGACATAATATATATATATGTATATATATATATATATATATATATATACATACATGTGGAAGATACTAAATTACAATTTCAAATGTAATCAGACAAAGTGGCAAACGTTCGGACAAGTGTTTGGCCAATAGCGAAAGCCAACAACAACTGCTTGGCCCAGCCAAAAGCAAACAAGTGAGCTGACAGGTGATAAAAATGCAGGAGCAGCAAGGATGTGGAGGGGAGTAGGAGGAGAATGTGGAGTTGAGAGGAAGCCACTTGACTGGAGACTAAGTATGTATGTGAGATTAACTGAAGGTACGATAAAAAGCACTTAACATGGCAATCCATCGTTTTTTGCCTCAACAAAACTGGCATATTTAAACAGTTATCCGACTGACTAACTGCCTAACTGACTGACTGAATGACAGACTCATAGACAATCGCCAGTCATCGCAGTAGCTGCGTTTAATGAGCCATGTGTGCTGTTCATGGCGGAGGGTTGCTATCCTTAAACCTACCAAACCATGCACATGGAGCAGTTTCAGTGCCCGCACTTAACAGTTAATTAAGCGAATCACTTCGACTGATAAATGGATAGATAGTTGGCATTAGCCTATTTACTTACATAGGTCATTGTGGGCAATGCGCACAGGAAAATGAAGGCGAGCAGCAGGAGCACAAAAAGCTCTCGGCGTCTTCCAATCACACGTGGATACTCGTCGCAGAGAGCCGTTATCATCGCCTCCAGTCCACCAAAGGTGCTGTCCAATCCCAGCGTGATGAGCATTAGAAAGAATATAATGCTCCAAAAGACAGAGCCACTCATCGTTGCGATGGCCTCGGGATAGACAATAAAGACGAGACCAGGACCTTCTAGGCCCACCTTATCAATGGATGTTTTCTGCACAAATGCCATGTAGCTAAATGGTTATTAGAAATGTTGTTTTAATTATTATATGGAGAAAACTGATAGATAATATATTATAAATATTTTACTATTACTTATTAATTTTGCATTTAAAATAAAAAACTTACCCCAGCACGGAGAAGATAACAAATCCAGCCAGAAAACTAGTCAGGCAATTAATGCTGCTGGTTATGAGCGCATCCCTGTAGCAATTGTTATTAAATTTGTTGTAGCTGGACAAAGCCAGAAGGGTGCCAAAGCCAGGACCCAGTGAGAAAAATATCTGCGAGGCGGCATCAATCCAAACTTTGGAGTTCTTCAACTTATGCCACTCCGGAGTCAAGTAATACTTGATGCCCTCATCGGCGCCGGGCAAAGAGACGCCGCGAATCAACAAAATGATGAGCACTACGTAGGGTGCCAGGGCGGTAACCCAGACGACCTTTCCCGCACTACGTACACCCTTCCACAGCGAGAAATAAACGAGAACAAAGACGCCAAAAACACAGAGCGCCAATGTGGGCTTAACTGGGCCCATGAAATCCAAACCGTTGCTCTTATAGCTCTCCAATACTTGACGTCTGTATGATCAAGTAAAATATATATATATAGCTATATAGGTATATGTAGGAAACAATTAAATGGAACTTACTCAAAAAACTCCTTGGCTGGCGATGTGGCCAGTTCAGTGAAGTTCTCATTGGTCACTGGCATGCAGTTTTGTGTGTTCCATGGATTATCGCATGATGTCCATGGCAACTTGGAGGTAAATGAGGCAAACAGATAATAAACCGCCCATCCAATAATTGTATTGTAGTACATCCCCATATAGATGTCTATCAAACAAATGGCATAGCCAACACCTGTACATAGATAAGGAAGTTTTTTTTTTTTTAATATATATTTGATGGTTAACCAACTTTAACTTAATAATTAATGATTAATATCCCATTTTTATTTAAAAATCATGTTAAATTTAATTCATGATAAAAAATTTAAATGCTTACAACAACAGGTATCTATTGTGTGCGTGTGTGTGTGTGCATCTTGGGAATGCCAATCTCTGATTGATAACGATGAGAAAAATCATCAAGTTGAGATATTCCCACGTGACATTTTACACATTTCTGCTTATTGGGTCGAACAGAGAAACGAACAAATGGATAACTAAGATGTCTTTATGGATTCAGCTACCAGGTATCTATCTATCCTCCTACCACCATACGCCCCCCTTTCGCACCACTAACAGTTCACTTGATGATGCCAATAAGACACGTCACGTGATTTTAAGTTGGTTTTGTGCTCTGATTTCCTTTATTCAAACATTGCCACAAGCACAAGTTAAGTGGGATATTTTCAAGTTGATTTCAAGGGATGCATAGCAAATCTATTCGCTTGCTTTTAAAAATAGGTTTAGTTTTTAGTGTACAAATTTGGAGGCTTTCATTTAGAGTAAAGACTACTTTGAGTGCTGGCTACTGGGCATCTACGAGTCAACCACTCGTCACTAAAACGCTCCTAGTTGCTGCTCTAATTTTTTTCTCTTGCATCGTTTCTTTTCAGTTTTAATCGCCTGGCAGAAAGTTGGCGCAAAGGTTTCGTTGAGCAAACACTTGTTGAGCAAATGATGGGCGGCCACAAAGTAGTGTTTGCCATTCGGCTCTGGGTGCCCAGGAAGCGTGAACAGAAAGCGATTCAAACGGTTACAAGTGTGTGGCACACAGTGAGTCAGCAGAATGAAAGTTGATGCAAGTTTTAAAGCGCCAGTTAGCCGCAGAATAAATCAACTTATTCATGTAGAGCGTATATAGTCATCAAGCAAGAAGCAATATCCATTTAAGAGCAGAGAGCTGTGCCCATTTTGTTTTCGCCATTTAATGGAATTATCAACTTGATATGCAAAAAGTTTTGAGTGTCTTCGTGTTTATCCAGATAAGTCAATTTCCGGAAGGCGACGCCTTCGTCAACAATTTAATTACGCGGCTCCGAATACGACTGATTTGTGCTCTATTCAAATATAAATTTCGCTTGAATGCGGCATTAATTGTTGCAACAATATTCAGTCAGTCCGTCAGCCCGTCTGTTTGTCTCTCTGCCTTATCAGTTTGAAAAGCTGAAAGCGTGTCCTTTTCAGATTTCAGCTGATAATGTTGTCAGCAGCAGCTTGGAGGCAAAAAAAACAATGAGAGACATGTGTTGCAAGCAGGCTGCGGGTGCCCCAAAAGCCCGAAAATACCAGTAACTCAGCCTACCACCAGCAACATCATACAAAATTTTGTGACATAATTTTTTGTTGGCATATATAAAAAGAATTTCTTAAATGTGCGTAACATTAAAGCTATTAAAATGATATATTTATATTTATATAAATTTTGCTGGCGGCATTTCACTGTGTAAACACTTCGTTTTGAACGTTTATTGGCAGCTTAATAGATTTTCAATACGCAATTTCACTTTAATGTTTTTTTTTGCTACCCCTAATTCAATGTTTGTGATTCATTTATATGCTGGAGCCATAATAATAAGCTACAGGTAGCTAAAATACTTTGCCTGAGGGAGTGCCAAAAAAATTGACGGATTAAAAAGAATATTAGATATATAATATAAAAAAAAAATCGTAATATTCGGAGAGCAATAATAAAATTGACGCGTTTTGTTTTCAATCAGAGCTTAAAATTATTAATATTCCTTAACTTAACTTTTGTTCACACTTACCCTTAAGAGCTGGACAGATGCGCTTCCAGATGCTAATACAACCGCAACGATGAAACTGACCCAAAGCCAGTTCCATGTAAAACAAAGGTAGACCACCAAAGATGAGAAAGACACAGTAGGGCACCAGGAAGGCACCTCCGCCATTCTGATAGCAGATGTAGGGAAACCGCCAAACGTTGCCCAAATCGACAGCAAAACCGATGACGGCCAACAGAAACTCGGCCTTTTGACCCCAAGTCTCGCGTGGACGATCCGTCACAGAAACGACCAAAACGCGCTGCCAAAGAAAAATGAAATGAAAATGAAGAAAATTTAAAAGGTAAAAGATTTTTAGGGTTTTGTGTGAAAATACGGGAAATGATCTTTGAATGTACCTCGTTGTTGGTGAGACGCGGAGCCAGGGGATCGGTTACCTTGGCTGGTGTTGCATTATCGCCATCATCTTCGTTGGAGTCATCCTCATTGTTTGGCGACTCCTTGTTGTTGCCCCATGGTGAAGTTGCGGTTGCACTCGTTGCCGCCGCACTGGGAGCGAACTCGGTGCTGTTGCTGTTGCTTTTGCTGCTGCGATCCATGTTGAGCTTGATTATCTCTATTTCTGCCCTGGTGGGCGTTGGCTTTGGCATGGGCGTGGCCGAGTACGCCGATCGGGGCACTAGCGTCGCCAGCCGGACTGAAGGACTGCCCTGTGCCAGAGCCGAAACCCAGAGCCAAGGTCAGGCTCCTCTCTCTCTCTCTCTCTCACTCTCACTGCCTCTCACTCTCTCTCTCCCTCTCCCGCTATATGTGTCACTCCACACCTGTTTCGTCTGATTCTCAGCCAACCTTTAGCGTAAGCAGTGCATCGAAAATTGCATTTCGCCTTTTGTGTTTACATGCTGGTCAACGCATCGCCCATGGACGGTGGGAGTAGAGGCGGTGGCGGTGACCTTGAGACTGCAATTGCGATTGCCATTAACTGCAAGCGGTTAAAGGATTACATGTTACTTCCATGGATTCGCAACTAATGAGGCTCCACCCAATTGCTGTTCACAACACACACACGCACACACACAAGCACTTATTTCAGTGGCATTGCAGCATGTGTGTATATATGTGATGTCCTCAAAAATTCATATCGAAAGGAATGAGCTAATATTAGGGTGCTTCAGGCTGGTCAAAAATTTAAAATAAAATATACGTAAAACGAACAAAAGATTAACAAATGAGAAATTTTTCCATATTGGTAATTTTTAGTTTTTATCAAAGAAAAATAAAAAATTATGATTCTATTGACTTCAAAGAATTTAAAAAAATTGTATTTACAGTTTTCTTCTTCATATAAAATGTATTTTTTCCGCAAACTAAAAAATACTAATCATATTTGAATAATTTTGACTGGCATCATTTTTGGGTAATTATTTTAACTTTTACTAGCTGCCCCTGCGGACATTGAAATACATATTCTGTCGGACGCATCGCGTTCCCTGAGGTGTCCTTTGTGTGGTAATCTATGGCTCAGTGATTGGGCCGATTTACGTTCTGCGGCCATTGCCGGGCTTCGTTGGCCAAAAGGGTCGCATCGTTGACCAAATTGACGATGTTCAATGTCAATGTTGTAAATACTGATGGAATCTCATGTGTGTGTGTGTGTTTGTGTGAATATTGCTTGGCTTTATTTTAATCGTTATCAGTTACAGTTGCGATGCGTGCACAGCAGCCGCCGGGGCTTGAAACTGGTCAAATATTGACATTTAATATGTGCAGCTATGGAAATTGCCTCAGGCAAATACCTGTTGGATTATTTGCAAAGGATAAACCTGCAGTTTTGACTGATTTGCTTTTATTCATTTTTTTATTCAAATAATATCTGATATTATTTTCTTGTTACCAAGTATTGCCTTCGTTTCTCAGTAAATGGAAGACGTATGCCTTTAAAGTAAAATTTTTAATTACCATTTAATGATAATGATATTTTTGCAGCTGTCACACTTTCAACACATTTCTCAAGAAAAAAAAACAAATAAAAAATGCTTCTTGTGAAGCTTTTTCATTCGAAATTCTGATAAGACAAAACAGCACAGCGCCAATTGGAAATCATTAAAAGGCAATCAAAGATAGGGAAAAGGGAAACAAATGGCATGTGTGAATTGTAAATTAATTTCTTATGGTAATTTCAAACATAAAAGCAAATTTAAAAAAATAACTCATTGGAGTGGATTATTGTCGCATTGAAATTCATTTACAAATTATATACAAATGTTATACAATTGACGAATTAAGTAATCTGATAATTTTTACTAATATTTCATTAAAGCTAAACAACTAATCAAATTCAAACGGTTCTTAAATATAATATATAGAATATTTATTGTAGCTTTCAAAATTGGTATGTATATTTATAAATAAGAGTTATTAAATATCAACTTAATAGCTAATTTAAACACTTTAATTATAGAAACATTGCACTCAAGGAAATATCTAAGAAATAACAATTTAATGCTCTTTGTGTGTTTTTTCTTAACAGTTTTAAATGTTAAATAAACGAATAAATCATCAACCACAAAATATATTGAAATTATTATTTAAGTAAAATCATTTCAAACACTTACATTTGACAACAAAAATCTTTGCTATATATTTTTTTTTTTACAAAATATGTTTATTATTTTACATTTATTTATTTTAAATAATTCACTGGCACTTCTCCACTTGAACAAAGAGAATATTAAAATTTTGAGTGGCGCGCGCCGCTTCTTGTTGGCGACTGCTGCCAATGCGAGCGAGGCACCCCCTTTTATAGGTGGACATGCGATTCGTGTTCAGGACAACAGCCGAGCCGAACTGCCCTTCGTGTGTCGGTTAATTGTATGCGGGCTATGTGCTGGGAAGGAACGGGTTTTGGGGCGGTTTCTTGGTCGACCGTTTCCTGAGCCGGACAGGTGGCAACTGTAACTTTAATTGCGACAAACTGTTGCTTGCGAAAGTTGATTGAAGGGCAGCAGCAGGGGAAGTGGCAGGGGCAGGGGTGCGTATACAAACGCTATTTGCCATTAAATGCTTGATTTTAGCAGAGTCTCCTTAAGCATGGAGTTGGCTTCTTTTGAAGTGTTAATGTTAAATGGCAGTGCAATAAAATTCATTCGTTGCTAAGTCTTTTATTTGTTTGCAAGTTTCTAATGATAATAAATTCACTTTCTAAAAACTTAATACTTACATATGATTGATTTATGTTTATCCACTTTTGCTTATAAGCATTTTAGAGTGCTTTTTCCTTGTTTCAATTGAGAGGCAGACAAACATCTTCAGCAATATACAGTTTAATCGAAGCACTTCACATCTCATCCGAAAAAAAAACACTTGTTTGTTTTTATTGAGTGGCTATTTTTAATTATTTTTGCACAGTTTTGATTTTGATGCTAATTTTTATTTATCGCGCAATTATTCGTAGTCTAATTTATAGACGTTCAATTAAGAAATGCACTCGTTGTGCAGATGCAGTTGCTCTAAATTATTCAAGTCAAACAAATCAGTTTAATTACAATTGTCTTGTGACGACGGAAAAGGCAACTGATGACGGCAGCGACGACTCATCATCAGTTGAATACTGATTGTGCGCGCCTTGTGCTGCTCACGTTTTATATGGTTGAGGTAGGTGAGATTCGTAATTTAAGCGATCGCTCTCCCTCTTACGCTCTCAACAGCTAAGTGGACTGTCAAAGAATGGCATGCACCCTTAAGCTGTGACGTCGCGCAACTGAGCGCCTCGGATGAAACCTTGCAATCAGTGCTCCATGATTAAGAACGATGTTGAGGACTTTGTTATTATTGTTGTTGCTGTTACTGTTTCTTGGTGTGGGCGCGTCTGTCAATGAGCATGTTGAAGTGGCTTAAAGTCTACACGCTTATTCTACAAATGCCAATCGGTGCCGCGTCATCGTGTCTCAGTACCTTTATGGGCTATTACACGCCCCGAAACTTATATAAATGAAATCGGATATTTGAATTTCCTAGCCAGCGCGCCCACGACCACAAACTGCTCACATACGTCATCGGCGTGAAGGTGGCTCATGCAAAGACGCTGCACCACCAACAAAAACAAAAACATCCGCAACAACAATAACAGTGTCTGCTTAAATTGTTGTAATTGGATGCAAACGCAATTTGCATGCCACTCGCTAATTGCCTTGTAAATAAATCAGTTGATTCGTATTCAAACTTAACTTATAATTGAAGATAATGCAGATAAAGCAATATGAAAAGGTTAGGTTATTTCCTTTCTGCTTTGTATACTTAATTTATAAGCCTCCTTATGTCTAAAACCGTTATTCACTTTGGCGCTGCAGTTCAGTGACACTCAAACTTTCACTTTACAGTGCCATTTGAGTGTAACATACTGACAGCTGACTATTAGTACATATGCGACATCTTATTTAACGAAGGAGCAATATATTTTCAATACTAGCTAGTTTTTTTTTTGTTGAAAGATGCTGGTTTATTGATATAATCACCGTTTTTCCAGAATTATTAGTTAACTTACATTAAAAATAAGTTTTTAAATTATTTGCAAGAGTGCGCGCCCTATTCCTCTGCAGTATTCATCAAACTGTTTACATGACAGTGCTAGTTAGAGTATTATTGCCAAACGATATATTGATCAATATATCGCTGTGCAGCGTTGCCAGACTATAAAACTTATGTACTTGTATTTTGTAAACAAATCAAGTCGAAATAGTTTTCTTAGTTTAGTTTGAATTTGATTAATTGCAAAAATGCGCATTACGCGACATTTTTCGCAACTGTGGGAGAATCGCAGCCCAACCGCTGCCTATCTGAGCACTTATTTTTTCTTCGCGGGACTGCGCCTGGTGCTGGTATTTGTGCCTCAATTGGGCTACGTGCATCCCGATGAGTTTTTCCAGAGCGTCGAGGTGATGACGGGTGAGTAGCAATGCTTAGCCTGACTCAAAATTAAATACTCGTGTCTCTACTAGGTGATCATTTTCGCTTGGAGCACACACGCACCTGGGAGTTCAACAATACGATGCCGGTGCGGAGCATAACGTTGCCTTGGGCTTTGCTCCGTGTGCCGTGGAGCTTCTATGAATTTGTGGCAATGTATGTGCGTGAATTCTGGCACCTGGAGCTGATCAATAGCTATTCCTATCTGGTATTCCCACGTCTTATCTACACGCTGATCTCGTACAGCAACGACTATTGCCTGTATCGCATTTGTCGCTTGTATGGATTGCGTTATGAGATTCGTCTGCTGGCGCTTGGCAGCTGTTGGGTGGTGCTTGTCTTTGGCACTCGCACCTTCTCCAACACCCTCGAGCTAGCCATGTGCGCCTGGCTACTCTGTCTGGTGGCCGAATGCATGCTGATGACAAATACGGTTATCTTCAAAAAGGAGTTTCTGGAGGAGAAGTACGATAAGGCGGAATCGATAAGTGAACGCGTCAAGATCTGGAAGTTGAAGAATGCGCTGCCTGCGCACAACTTGCAGCATATGTTCGCCATGTCCAGTATTTGTGTCGCAGGCATTTTCAATCGGCCCACTTTCCTAGTCTTTGGAGCACCCATGGTCTTCTATTGGCTGCTGCGTGGCATGGGGACGAGAAGCGTCACATTTCGGGACTTCAATCTGCGTATTGGACTCTTCTGCTTGTGTGCCCTGCCAGCTTTGCTGCTGTTCATCTTCTGTGATTCTCTATACTATCAGCACTTGACGGTCGGTGAGCTGCACATGCTCCAATTGGGCATCGATAATTTCGTGTTTACGCCGTGGAACTTTATTAAATACAATCTGGACTCGGCGCAGACTGCGACTCACGGCGTGCATCCGTGCTATGTGCATCTGCTGATCAATGTGCCGCTGCTATTCAACGTTCTGGGTCTGGCCTCGTTGGGTGCATTTGCTCAACTCCTGCTGCGCTTCTTTTGCGCCGAGTATCAACTGCTGCCCAAGTTCCAGAGCATTGTCTCACTGATGTCGGGCGCAATCTTTGTGCCATTGTTCTTCCTATCACTGATCAATCATCAGGAGCCGCGTTTTTTGCTGCCACTCACATTTCCACTGCTGCTGCTGCATGCTCCGAAGTTGATAACAGGATTTACACCCGTCTATCCATTTCAGACGCAACATCCGCTGCTGATTTGGTTCTACAAGCGAGTGCTGTGCAACAGAGTGTCGGCGCCGCATCTGCTGCGCATTTGGTATGTTTGCAACGTGCTGTTGACGCTCTTCTTCGGCTTCATCCATCAGGCGGGCATGTTTCCTCTGGCACAGCGCATGTCGCATGTGGTGGCTACTAAGCCGACGGCTACCCATGTCCATCTACTTACTTCGCACACGTACAGCCTGCCGCTGCATCTGGTGAATGTGCCCAGCTCGAGTCTGCAGCATTTTAATCCGCGAACACATCAACGCTATCGACGCCAGCGTGACTTTTATCTGTATGAATATGGTGGACTCGCATTGGACAATCTAATGTACAAGGTGAAGCTCATCTCGGCCAATTGTGAACTCAAGCGGAATGGCGTTAATCAATTGCGGTACAAGATCTATTTGGCCATACCAGCTGCACTGAGCGGTGAACTACATGAGGCATTGCAGCGCTCCAATGCCAGCAGCTACCTGAACTTTGAGCTCGTCTCTGTCTTTTATCCACATCTATCAACTGAGGCGTTTCCACGTCTGCAGGGCCGGCATCCCTGCGATGTCGATGCACCGCATTGGACGCACGATGATCTGCGCGGCACTTGCGCTGTGGAGCAGCCGCCGACGCTGAGCTTTGCCTACCTGAGCCGCCAGTTCAGCTCGTTTGTGCATCAGTTCGGACTGGCGCTCTACGAGATCGATGTGCGCCGCAAACAGTCGAAAAAAACGCCTACTCACACACTAGATCTGGACACGGCACCAGCAACGCCGCTGTCCGAATCATCGGCGTAATAGTTTGCTTTTTCCTTTCGGCTTCAGATTCCTGTCCAAGTGTGTCTTATACCAAAGATTAAGCTAAGCATTAGATGAGTTCTCAGTTCTAGTCACACAATCACCTTACATAATTGCAACAATTATTAATCACAAAACATTTGATCTACAAACTGCAACATTCCTGCTTAAAATGAGTAGCAAAATATCAACACATGTTTAATGCTCAAAATTAAATTATTTACTAACTTAATTAGCGAAATACTTTTATTTTGAACGTAAATTAAGCAAACTAATTTATGTATATTTAACATATTAATTTAAAGCTTGCTTAATTCCTAAATATTTTTAATCATATTTTAAAGCATATAATATAATGTATTTTAAATTATCTCGCAAATCCATTGTTTTTCTTAATGCATTTGAATTGATATAAAATAGAAGATTACTATTGTAGATTATTTTATTTTAAATAGAGCGGATTTATATATGGATAGCTTAGAAATCGATTCTTGTACGTAAAAAAATTCTTGTCCATTAAGCTTATAAATATAAAAAGCGATGTAAAAGTTTTGCCCAAGAACTTGAATATGTCCAAATCTCTTTTTGTGTTTTTAAATAAGCTGTTTATCAACTCTTTACTTTGATGCTGTCAAACAAGCGCTGATATAATTGAATTATACATTTTGGCCAACATGAAATGGAAAATACAATTTAATCCATTTGACACGCCGCGACAAACATTTGGCACTTGGCTGAGATTGGTTCTTTGGCTACGAGGTGCGGCATCCGCGTTCATTGAACGTTACCAAGCAAAATAATTGGGGACACAAACAATTTCTCATTGCGGAAGCATTGTGTTCTAATTTAGCCAAAAAATATTTTTTTTTTCTTATTTACCATTTCTTTGTTTTGGCCACAGACCTAAGCCGTAAACTCGTTTGCGGGCGTTGTAGGCTGTGACCGCAGACTGGCTATAAAACCGTTTGGAAAATTGGTCAAAAGCATCAGTCGCTGACAACTCAAACCAAAATCAACAACATGAAAGTAAGTCCAAGGATCTCTAATGCTGTTTTGGTCTACAAGTTCTAATCCTTCTCCTTACTTGCAGTTCTTCATCTGCTTCGTCGCTATGTGCTTTGCCGTGGCTCAGGCTGGCTTTGTGGCTTCACCTCTAACCTATGCTGCTGCTCCTGGATTTGCTGCCACCACCTATGCTGCTGCTCCTGGATTTGCTGCCACCTATGCCGCCGCACCCGCCTATGCCGCTGCCACCTATGCCGCTGCACCCACCTATGCCGCTGCCACCTATGCCGCTGCTCCAGTGACCACCTACTCGGCTCATGCTGTGCCTGCTGCCTACTCCACCTATGCCGCTGCTGCTCCCGCCGTGTACAGCGCACCTGTGACAACCTACGCTGCCGCTCCAGCCTATACTGCCCCAGTTGCCACCTATGCTGCACCAGCTGTCATCAGCCCCTTCTTGAAGAAGAAGTAAACTGTTCGACACAAAAAAATATTCTCTCTCCTACATCCTTGCGAACCAATAAATGCTGCATACACCGTGAGAACTAAACAAATTATTGTCTTGAAATTATTGGGTAAGGGTTTTTTTATAGATGGAAAACTATCAAAGCTGATATATCTATTAGAAAAGGACCTGAATCCGGGCTGATAAACATTTTAGTTTAAGGCTCAGACTTGAAAAGGGATTTAAAGATCGGGATACATATTTTCGGCATGGTTTTCGACAGTTTGATTTCTTATAACAAAATTATGACTATGCAGAGTTTTGACCAGTGTTTATAAATACTATTTGGGAGAATATTTTTAAGCTTTAAATGCAATATTCATGTAGAGCTCAAACCTTGCTAAAAATAGCCTTGGTTTTGTCACAAGTTTGAAACTTCTTGGCCAACTGCCAACAGATTATTCCACTCCTAACTACAATGCTCTTATTTTTTTTTATCAGGCTCTCCAAATTTTAAGTTAAGAAAATCAAATAGTATATTTATTGTATTTATGTTGCTCTATTATTTATTATTTGATTGCTTGCAACCGTAAATGCTTAATAGATATTGAATCGTTGATGCTACAAACTTGTAACTAGACTACAAATTAACTTAGAAGCAGTTAAATATTTATTATAAGCCAAATACAAAACAAATAACACTAAGGGTTAGCTAAATGAGGGAGACATTTGCTTGTTAATGGATATTACGGCTCAAGTACATGGGATTCCGCGTTGGTGAGTCAACATCCTCGAAGACAAATTCCTCCTCAGCGTTCCAACGCACACTTCGCTCTCGATTAAGACTGCATTTTTTTTTTCAGAATATCGTGCCATTTTTTGTGGGTTGTCGGATGGCGGTACGAGAAAAAAAGGTAAGGTTCAGAATATATAGACTTTGTCGCTGTGAACACATAAGAATTTGTGTGTGTTTCGATTGGTACTCGTTGTCAAGTATTCGATTACAAAAACAAACAATAATAATCAATATCAAATGGAACAAAAAACAAAAGCGCATTCGATAAATGTTCAATAACGTTGATAGAACCTGTTCATCCCAGCCGCGGGCGGTGGCGGAGGAGGCGGTGCACCGCGTGGCGGAGTGCGACGCGCGCTAAAAAATAATAAATAATTACAATTTGAATTGGATTGAAAAATGTTTCCATTCGTGATGTTGAAATCTTACGCCGCTACAGCGTCAGCGTCCGGATGTGCTCCAGTACCGTACATATCGCTCTCTTCCAAATCGAACTCATCGGTACCAGTGCGTTGGCTGTGAAAAATACACAGGGTATCCAAGTCAACATCATTTTTAAATTAATAACAATTGGAATGGAAAAATGAATCTTTAGGCTTTAAGATGACAGCGCTTGAAATGGCTTAGGTGATATTAAGAAAGATCTGGAATTGATTTTAATTATAGCTAATTCGATTAGTTAGTTTTTGGCGGGTCTTTCAAAATCAGATAAGAGGCACTTTGGGGGCACTTTGGTTTCCTAATGCAAATTGATGTGTGAAAGGGAAGCAAGGAGCTGTCATCTGTAAGTGAGTCTGTCTCTACGGGCTGGGTACCAACTCACAGGCGCTGACTCCGCTTGTTGATAATGTCCTGCACGGCTCGGGCAGTCAATGTGACTTTGTTCCGCAAACGCATCGGCGTTCGGGGCATGGGCACCGCAGCGGGTATATCCGGATTGACGCTCAGTACGGGCGTGACCGGACGACGATGCAGCTCACTGCCAGATCTATCCACATTGCTACCACGTCTTCAATGGAGAAATGGAGTCACTCAAAAACGAAACAAGGGGGCGTGGCACACTTACAGCTTTGGTTTAATGCGCATTTGGGTGCGATTATCCGACTGCAGTCGGCGATTATCCGGCTGACGTTGCTGCTCGGGACTGGCGCTATTCTTGGAGCGCCAGCCGTTGTCCTGCTGTGTATCCTCAAAGTCAAACTCCTCAGTGCCCTGACGGCGACTGGGTAGCAAACAACAATAACAGAGTCAAATCAGGAGGGGCGTAATCTGTGAGGGGCGAGTGGGCTGAGTCAGCTTAGGGTCAACTTACAGCGGTGGCTTGATCTTATTGCGGGACTGCCAAATGTTGATAATCTTTCTAGACTGACTGCTGTCGCGGTCATTGGAGTTGGCACGACTGGGCGCACTGGACGAGCCCCAATTGTCATCGTCGCGTTGCCTGCTCAGCATTTTTCCAAATGTGATGAGTGAAAAAGCTGGTGAAGATGTGTGGCTTGCAAACAAATGTTTCATCAATCTACTCACAGCTGCGGGCGACTTCGCACCGGCGTATTGATGGTCACCATTTCGCGTCCGCGGCTCAGCTCACGCTCTCGACTCCGCGGCTCACGCTCCCGATCCCGATCTCGATCACGCATCCGCTCACGCTCCAGCTCCCGCTGCTCTGACTCCTGACGTCTCAGTTGGTGCTGCGATTGTGGCTGCTGCTGCTGTTGCTGCTGCTGGGTTTCCCTTGAGGGCGTCGAGTCGTCATCGGCTATGTCCAGTGTCTCCTCGGTGGCAGTGCGTCGTCTGTGGACAAGTTTCATATTATTTAACACACCTTCCGTGCTACCCTAACAAAGTGGATAATTTAAAGCTATCTAAAATGACTTTTTTAAGTCAACTCATTAATCCAAAAATATTTCTTGGAAAATCTGATGGAAAAGCTAAATTTTAAATCGTCCCCAAATGGTTTTTTATGGTTATATATTGATAAAAAATTCTGCCAATAAATTTAAATCCAGTATTAATCTAGACACAAAAATAATCATGTTTAATATGAATATTAAGTTATTTGTTTTAGGCAATTTATGGCTGTGAAAAACTTTAAAAACATTGAAAATTATTCTTAAATTTTTCTCTCGACCCCATTTTTTACTCATTGAGCAAACGCTTCATTCTTTACCCCTTAACTTTTCCTACTCCATCGCTAAAAGTAAGTTTTCAGGAATTCTCAGCTGAATTCTTTCCTCTATTTAAGTCATTTTTCTTTCAGTGCACACCCAACTCTGCTGCCTACTCACAGTGGTGGTCTGGTTGCTCTTGCTCTCGCTGAGCTGCTGGTGCTGCGCTCCCGCTGCTGTTCCCGCTTCGCTGAGCTGGTCGTGCGCTGCTTCTGGCGTCCGCGACTATCTCCTCGTCGGCCCCGATCGTCGTCCCGATCACTTTGGTCACTTCGATCGCTGCGACGATGCTTGTTCTTGTTGCGTGCTTGGGCCCGCTGCATAGCATTGAGGCGCGTCTGTATGGTGATCAGATTGAGGCCAACTGGTGTCCCGATGGCCCAAAGCAGTAGCGTCAAAAAGATGAAGAACCACAGACCATTGATGAAGTCCACCAGATTGCGACACAGAAATATGCGGCTGGCATCGAAAGTATCGTAGAATGGACGACACTTGGTGGTGGTATCACCCAGCTGGGATTCCATGGTGGCGCGACTGCTCGTCAAATAGGTCTTCAGACTGTCAAGGTAAACATTATAATTAATGTGTTTATATATTTCCTATCTGCGTTACAATAAACATAAATATTCAGACTGGTTTCTCATTCAATTTGAACTCCAAAGTCAATTTTGAAAAGTCATCGTTCAACAATGCAATTTAAATTGTCTGTTGTACTTCGAGTTGTACTTCATTTTGGAGTTGTGTTTTAGAAAAAGACCGAAATACAATCATGACACTTGGCAAACTTAATCAAACGATTACGACTTTCAATTATCTGATAAAACAAGGACAACTATGTGAGATGCCCCTGGTGGAGTTGAGGTTGTTTGCTCGTGTCGTTTGTTTATGTTTGCCAGCTGCTGTTGCAAGTTGCTAGTTGCTGTTCTGAAAAGAGCAACATGGCAAAAGAACAACAATAAAACAGACACACACACAAACACACACACACACTGATATAACGACAAGATGGATTCTGGTCAGCCACAGGCGAGACCAAACGAGTGTTGATGCAAGGATGCGATTGCCCCGTAGAAAATCACTCAGCTTTCAGTGCAATTAAACCCGGTAATTTGTTGCCTGTCTCCCCTTATACAAGTGTGTGTGTGTGTGTGTTGCATGCAGCATGTTGCGTGTAATTGGATTAGTATGCGCATTCACTCCACTCCACTCACCGCTCTGTGTAGACACGCGTCAGATTGTGACAGATCTCGCCAGCCTTATTCTCCAGATACCCCTGAATGCTCTTCAAATGATTGAGCGTCTGATTGACCTGCTTTGCCCAGGGATCACGCTGCAGCTCCAACGCTGTCAGATGGTAAAGTATCTCATTCTGTAAATTCTCCAGCGGCTGCAAAATGGCCGCCTGCAATCGTTTCGATCGACTGCCCAACGTTGTCATGCGAGACGAAGTGGCCACATCCTGAATCTAAATGGGATTAGCGATGGGCAAACAGAATGAAGAAATGTGTATAAGATTTTTAAGTAGTGCAATTTCTGTTATAATTGGATTAATTTTGGTTATCTGCAAATTTAAGTGAATTTATTGGTATTATGCGCAAAATGTTGCCGATTGTTGCTGTTGAACTAATGAGGTGTGTGTGTTGCATGCCGCTAACCTGGAGTGCAACGCGTTGCATTTGATCGATGAATGTGGCCAAATCCTTTTCGGGTGTGGGTGCGCCGACGCTATTACGGTATGTGGTCAAATTGAATGCGGATGTTTGCAGCATATTCTCCAAAATGTGCTGAATCGACTGGGTCAGCGAGAGCAGGGTGCGTTCCGATACGGAAATTGCATCGATGGCCGTTGAGACTTTTGGGAATTGTTTTAAATCGGCTATTTTTGTGGTATTAACGAACGCATCCAATTGAAAGACATTGTACGATGCTTGATTTTGTTCGCAGCCCCTAAATTGCGTATACGCCATGTGTAAGTGTGTGTGTTAAATTTGTGCACAGTATTATAAAGTGGCGAAGAAATTTCTAAAGATTTTTGGTTTAATGCATGCAAACTTTGTCAGCTTGCAATATTCGTTCAGTTCGGGTGCTACTTTTGGGCAAATATCAGACACACACACACGCACACACAGACAGCCAGACAGACAGGCAGTTATGCGACAAAATTGGTGTACTTGTGGGGTGGGGCGGTGGAGTGTATTTGTGGTGTGCGGGGTGCATACAGTGGTATGCGGTCGGTCATGCATATTCTGCATCGGTGGCATGCATGCGCATTTGGATCCGTGCAGATAATTGGAATTGGGCTTAAAATTTGTGGCTACATGGGTTTTGTGGGTGTTACACGATGTGTATGTTGTAGCATGTGCAGTGGTATTTCTGCGTAAAATTAAGTGGCATCCGGCAGCTCGCAAAATTTTCACTGGGCTTTCAAAACTTTGCGGCTTACGGGTACGGGTCTTACCAAACGTTTCTAAATTTCTGTGTATAGTCCGGTTGACTGTGCACTGCGGTTGGAATATTAAGTGTTCTGGATAGTGACGAACATTTGATTGCTGGCCAGCTCTACTACTTTGCGGCCAAGGAGTTCAAATCAAGTGCAAACTTGGGCTATTGCACTCGCATGGAGGGATTTAGGCCCAAGCAACTTTTGGGTAATCAAGTAAAAGGGCTGGAATCAATGGACACGTTTCGGGGTGGCAGGTTGCAAGTTGGCTAAGAGCTCTGTTGAACTATTAACTAACTTTGCTTGGATTAGCTTTCTGTAACTTTAACATGACATTTCTATATCATAGAAATAAGCAAAATAAGTTCTAGGTTATTAAAAATATTAAAAAATAAATAAGAGGATTGTTTATACTAAAAGTAATATTAAAAATATTAAATGCACATAAAAAATGCTTTTTTCAATTTTAAATTCTTATGCAATTTTTATAGAAGTTATTCCAAGCCATTTAAATTTTAGGAAATAGTTTGTGCAAATTGCAGGAAATCCTTTTAGAACTTCAAATTAATCAAAAACATTCAAACGCAAAAACCAAAATTGCCCGAGTTAAAGCTTTATTGACTATATTGAGTCAAAAAAAAAACGTACAAAAATTGACAGCTGATTAAAGCTGGCCAAAAAGAAAAAAAAAAGGCAGATTGAGCGCTGGTTCGATGGGTTTGAGGGCTATCAAAATTACAGGCACGTACAGTATCAAAGTAATTGGATAACAAAATTCGTTACTTGTTGGACTTTAGTAGGTTATACTTCTAGGTGCTAATTGGGTTATATCTGTCTCTCTCTCTCTCTCTTTTCTTTCTCTCTCTCTCTCTCTCGGTGGGAAGTCTAGGTTAACGCATACATATTAGTGGGCAACAGGTATAGAAGTTACTCATGTGTTTAACTCACCTGAGCGCTGTGCCCAGACTGACATTGACCACAGAACGATTGACGCCAGCGGGACGCATTAGTTCACCAATGATGCCCGTCTGTGGCTCCTTGGCATAGACATAGCCCGGCTTATCGAATAGCTTACCCAGCATCTCATAATTGTTGCCGTTGAGGGAGCGACAGAGGAAGACTTCAGTGTTGCCGCCAACGGCGAGCGATGCAACGCCATAGAAGGTCAAACAGATGCTGCCCACGCAAATGATCATCACGGCAATGAGAAAGACGACGCCGGATTTCACATTTGATTCGCAGAGGAAACAGCAGTAGGACATCAACATGAAGAGCAGGACCCAAACGATCAGCATGGCTGCTATCCAACCGGTGCTCCAATATGTGTTCGCCCACTCCTTGAGCTCGTTGTAAGCCGGCTCCAGGGCTGGCCACATACGCTGCAGTCGCTCAAGTAACGCGTTTATTGTCGATGTGAGCATCTGGGCATTTGCCGTTGTCCGGTGCCTGATGCTGGCCAACTGTTCCAGCGTATCTGTGCGGACAGGTTTGGCAATTCAATTAGTGTATTCAATTGTGTTTGCCCAAATGACAGTAATTAATATTGTGTTAAATCTGCACCCCCCCACAATAAGTCGCCCCTAATCCCAACCGTGTTCCCATGAGCCAAACATGTTTCCTACTACAACTCTCAGCTGACATGTGTTATTGATTGAATTGTACATTTAAAGTGAGACCATAATTGAGTTTTGGCCCTTATCCATTTTGTTCTATTAAATCGATTTATCTATGCGAAAATGGAAATTTAATTTATTAAGTTTTAACATAAACAAAGACAAAATTGACAAAACAGTTTAGCCACTGCTTAAAGCTTTTAATTTTTATACATTTTTGTTAAACTGATAAAAAAATTAAATTTTTTTAATATTATATGTAGAACAAGCAGCTGAAAGTTGAGTTATATCAAGTTATCTGAATATTAAACCAGATGTTAAACTGGTATCATTAAAATAAAACTTGTTTAAAGTAATTTTTTTTTTAAACAATAAAAAAATGTCAATTAACACATTGATCACCAGACACTTTTGCCCTTTATATTTTGGCGGCTCTAACGAAGATTACTGCCAAAATTTTTTTAGAGGGTATTTAAGCAATTATTTTCGACCCCTTAGAGTATATATATATATTATCGATTAGCACCACTAACAAGACAGTTGATGTGGCAATTTTCAACCTAATAAAACTTAAAAAATATTCATATATTTTTAGGTTTAAACGTTATCAGAATCCGGTTTTCAAGGGTATTTTATCGTCGGCATGTCTAATATGCTCATGTTTAAATACAAGTTTACTGGTCATAAATTGTGGCATAATACTCGTTGCTAAACAATCGACGTTATTAAACAACAAAATTAGCTAAATATATATAAAAAATGTCTTAAAAAAATCATCAAGCAGAAAGCCTGAGAAATTTGTATAAAAGCCTCTGCCAATCTGGAGTGGAGCATCAGTAAATTTTCGAGCTACATTCGATCACCACACACTAATCAAAATGTTTAAAATCGTAAGTATTTTGATGCCAACTAAATCGGTGGCAACTAATAATGAATCTTTTTCAGCTTATGATCTGCGCGCTTGTCGGCCTGGCCGTTGCCTTGCCAAATGGACCATCAGGCGATGATGCCCATGCTGAAACCGTTAGCCGCTCGGATGATGTTCGCGTCGATGGCTTTGACACAGAATTAAAGACCTCCAATGGAATTGAACAACGTTCTAGTGGCGATGTGCACGGCAACGCCCACGGCTCGTACAGCTGGACCTCACCCGAGGGTGTGCACGTCAATGTCAATTATGTCGCTGATGAGCATGGTTTTCAGCCACAGAGTGACCTTCTGCCCACATCTCCACCCATTCCAGATGCAATTCTGCGCGCACTCCAGTGGATTGAAGCCCATCCCTCCAAGGAAAATGAACATCATTAAGTGTCTTTTGATAAAAACCTGGATTTCTATCATGAACTCAACCAGATAACAATAGTTTTTAAGTTTGCAACGCATGGCTACTGGCAAATAAAAGAATCCTTTTTGTCTTAGCAATTATTTTGTTTATAAATTGGCCATTTTTGGGTGGGTTTATGGAGTAACTGAGTGGTCTGGTTTCTATTGAGCAGTTATGGGTTAATAAAAAATTGATATTTCAGCAGTTTGCAGTCAGTCGTAAAACAGAATAAATATAAGTAAAATTTGCTTAAAACTTACGACAATATATTAAAATTATTTGACTATGGTTTACAGGGTATATTAACATCGATATGAATAATTTGGCCATTCTTTATTGATTTTGTTTAATATTTTGTATATATTTAAATAGACTTAGATATTTGTTTTATCCATTTTTCTTCCTTAACGATGGCTACACACAAAATATAATTTTTGCCCAATTGTAACCTCTAAAAATGTGCAATTTATTATTTTGGAAATTGCTATATTTTTCTTGGTTTATTTTCACTTGCTGTGCAATTTATTATATTATTCTTGTGAACATTTATTGAGGGAGTGAAAACTTACAGTTGCGTTCATATGCCGTGTCGTGTTTAACTTGTTGCGGGAAATTGCTAAAAATGGAACGTGAGACGCCAACTTCCGATGTTAGATTTTTGACAGTGGCACCAAATTCAATTTCGCCCAAGTAGCGCATGCGAAAGATGCTCTGGTCCTCTTGCAGCTGACAAATCGGTTACAGACAGCCAGGGATGAGGGATGAGGGACACACACACATACAATATTATAGCAAAACAAAATCGACTAAACTATAATTGACCAACTCACCGTTTTGAGGGCGTCGACCACGCCATTCTCCTCGAAGCTGCGTATACGCAATGTATCGCATAGCGGGCGATCCCTGTACGTGCATTGGCGCTGCAGCACGGACAACTGTATCTGCAGCTCCTCCATGCGGGCGGCGGCCTCTTGCGATAACTTCAAGGCACGGCCAACGGTCTCCTGGAGCATGAGGACACGATAGATGAGCTCCGCGTTCGCTGTAACAAAATCCAATGAAAATATTATTGTAGCACATATATTTATTTGTGGTGCCACAGTGTGGATACAACAATCGGGATGCGAGTCCCTCCTCTAAATTACACATTGTGTGCGATTGTAATGCAGTTGTCCTCTTGGCATTTGCTTTGTGCTTGTGTCAACTTGTCACCGGATGTGGATGCCGACTCCCAGCCTGACAAGACTCCGACTGAGAGTCAAGCTTCACATTCGGAACATCTTCTCGACTATTTTTATTTGCCCGTTTGCATTCCCATAATGAAATTGGTCACAAGCAATCGTTGCTTCCGCATTGCATTTCAACATACATTTTGTTGTCATATGATACCATATTTTATTCCTGCTTAACATAAAACTGGCGAAAATTTATTGAGAAATAGTTTTAAATTTATGCAGTAGAAATCTGTATTTCAAGTCTGTTGAAAACTTTTATTGAAAACTACAAAACTTAAAAGATATTAAAAAATCAACTAAAGAACTAAGTCTGAAATTCTTGTCTCCCAATTTAATTAATGTTGTCTCCACAACATGATTATTATTTATAAAAAAACATATCCGATGTTGCAGCTTTAAGTAAATTTGTGGCATTTAATATTAACTTGCGTAAATTTGGCTGCATTTGAATTAAATTTAGGCGATAAAATAAATCACCTTTTGAGAGCGAAGAAATACCTAGTAAGGTTTGTCCTTCAAATAAGAGAAAAGGCGAATGGAATAGGAAATTGGGTCAAATCTGAGTCTGAGTCTGAGTAAGGCATTGAGGCAGACAGACAATCACAGTGGAGCACTTAACCAAAGGACTCACCCAGGCTAAGTGTTGTCAATGAATCATATGCGAGCTCGAGGCCAGTGTGTGCAGATATTTCCGCTTGAATTGGCTCGCCAAGGAGAATATCCACGTCTGTTGGGAATAGAAAAGAAATATACTGTAAATTAAGGAGGAGACCCATCAATGGATAGGCAGGGAAGTGGCAAGGGCGGAGAGCTGAGTAAGTCACTGCAATAACTCACAATGCAATGCATAAAGTTTTTAGCATAATACTACATGAATCGAAAACTATAAAATGTGCGCCATAAAGTTGGCAGTTGAAAAAGTTTTTTTTTTATTTTTCCTTTTGCCCACCCACTGACCTTCCAAGTCTTTGACGACCCTTTCAACGGAAACATGAAAGCCATTATCCAGTTTGTGTTTGATTTGTAGATGCGTGTCCTTAAGAAAGACCTCCACATCGTGTACGGCTGACTTGACCATCTCCGGCGTCATCTCAATGCCCGCCGAGAGGCGACTGTTTGCATAAAATATGCTAAAGTCGCTCAGCCTGCAAAGTGCCAACAAATTGATGTTGAAAACTTGCAAAAAAAAAACTTGCAACTTCTGGTTAGAACTTACGTGAGCAATATAAAAACAATCCAGAGTGTGACCAGACCGGCACTCTTGCGACATCGCAAATTCTCCTCCAGCGTATCGTCCCGTATGTGCACAGATGAATTGCGTATAAGATCCACCTCATCCTGGGTGTTGCGACGACCACAGCACCATGCACACGTGGCAATCAATGGCACCAGCGCCAATATGGCAAATATGCTCATCAGCGCAATGAAACCCGATTCGATTTTAATGGCCTACACAAGAATACAGTAATAAATATAACCAATTTATATTTTTAAATTAATTGAGAAAATTTATGCTTTACTTACATTGGCGGCAAAGTCGATAAGGCTGACATTATTGTGTAATACATCGCGTATGGAATCTGACAAAATATTTGTGATTTAAATATTCTAATTTTACCTTTACAATAATTTTAGATAATATAAAATGATATATAAGTAAAGTTAATAAAATAATAATAAAATAAATATTTATTGATATAAATATTTTATATCAATAAAAAATGCTAAGATAAAGAATAAAGCTTAAAAACACACACAAAATTCTTAGAAATTTAATATTTAATAGAAATTTTAAGATGAGATAAATTTGAATAATTTTGAAAAATTGCAACTCGAATTCACATCAACTAAAGTTCTCAAATTTAGTAAATTATTATAGAAAATCTCAGTCCGTCGATTGATCAACTTGTTTGGGATCCTCTCGCTCATTGATATGCTGAATGATGACCACATTGAGTAGATTCGTTTCGGCCAGCGGACGTGGATCGCTCTCAATGAGAGTGTTTCGTGGAAATGCAGTCATGAGCAGAAAGTTTTCACTGGCAAACTGTGGCCTTGCCAATCGCACAAATCTGTATAGATCACCCACATTGTGGGTGGTATTAAATTGAGCGGAAAGACGGCTGCCATCTGCCAGACGAAACTGTATTGTTGTCATTGCAGTTGCTCTGTTAAGCTGGAGTGAATCTAGTGCACTCTGCTCCTGTCGCTGCTGCTGCTCCGCCGGTGACAACACATCGTCCACTGTTACCAGGCTGGATGGAGAACTGTCCAAGGAATGACCAAAGCCCATGAATTGCTTGCGCGATTGTTCGCGATAAGAGGTATTCGTGTGATCCCGCACAGTCAGCTCCATCCGCTGACCAAGCTCAAGCATCTCATTTGGAAAATCACCGCGCATAAGTCGACGCAAAAAGCGGTCATTCTCTGGTACCTCATAGAGTCGCAATGGGCCCTCGCCCAGTGTGAATCCCTCGCTCCACAAATGCAAAATCACCACACTCTGCTCACTCTCTTTCTCATCTTGGCCCGAGGAGTCAGAGTCAGAGGCAGAGCCGCGTGGCTCCAGCGGAATAATTGGATGAGCGCTGCCCAAACTTACTCCATGTCCCCAAGCCCTCATGCTTCTGTCACTATCTGCTGTGGTCAGCGCAGGTGTGGAGTCATCAATGTGCACCCGCTTCAACTGTGGATGCTGTTGGGCCACGGAACTTTCAGACACATCGCCGAGATAAGCCTCCCGGTTAGTCGCCCTGTCGAGAGTCTGGCGACTTAAAAGGCTCTGCTGCGAATTAAGGTCGGGCGCATTGTTTCCCCTCTCCTTGGCCCTGTCCGCCTCATATTCGAGACTGGCCTGTTCCAGTGCCCAATTGTTGGTGGAGAGATAATGGCGTGCAACAGTCTCCTGTTCGCCATACTTTTTCATAAAGCTGGCCAGCTTTTCCTCATCCGACATTTGACATTGGCTTCTTTTCGATCCTCCCACAACTTATTGATCAAATTTTTGAAAATATTTTACTTATTTACTCATTTAAATACTTTTCTAAATCAGCTGAAGTCGTAGCCAACTTTGTTACAATTACTGAAACTGTAATTTTTTTTACTTGCATATTTGGTAAGAAGGCGACAATAAGGTTAATTCGTGTAGTACACGGGGCTTAATGCATTTATGAAGTAATTTCCACAAAATGTACACCAACTAAATTTAGTTTCATAATTTAATCCAATGGCGAACAGCTTGCGGCATTCACAATGCATTCAACCAGCGAAATCATTCACAATTTTGGAGAATTTTGTGGGGATTGAAGCCTACTGTGTAAAACTGGGTTTTTAAAACAGACTTAAAAAAATTAGAAATTGCAAGTATTACTGAAAATATGTCGACAATGATAAAAATTTTATATATATTTATTTAAAAAAAAAAAAAAATTATGATGTTTCTTTTAGGCTTGTTACTTCTTCGAATAATATAATAGGAAGATGATTTTGAATGATATTTGCTCAATCTCTCAAAATCAGAATAGATTAATTTTTTTTTGGTATTTTTCTTAATGTGCCTTTAACTTTTAGAGTTTAATCTATAATTAAGAAGTATAAATTCTAAAGTGTTTATCAAATACCTTAATTGTCTTTCAGGCAAACCTGCACAAATTTGAAAGGACTCTTCAAAGCTGTTAACCCTTGTGTAAATGATATGAAAATGTGGACCATGCCACAATTGCACATTTAATGCCACAGCTGTTTGGCAGCGAGACAAAACTAGACACCAAGCCACACACACACACTCGCACACACACATACTCACACACTAACACACACGCACACACACAAAGTCACTTAAAAGCACAAACGCACGTACACATACACACATAAACATTTATATATATATATATATATGTATATATGGATAATCCTTGCGCTTCTCCTGGCAACTCATGCAACTTACCAAGCGGCAATTCTTCGGGCGTGATAAGCGATAAAAATTCACTAACGTAGGTGAATATAAATGGTCCTGGCGCAATGTCCATGCCTGGTATGCTGTATGTAAAAAATGTGGATGGTGTTGCTGTTGTTGTTGCATCTGTTGTTGCTGGTGAAATTGTTGTTGCTGTGGCACTAGACATTGCTGCGGCACTAGACATTGCCGTTGTTGCCGTTGACGAGAACATAATTGTTGTTGCGCCTGGTGTTGGCAGTGTTAGATTACGTATACGTTGGTCCATCTTTGTGGCCAGTCGCTGGCTGCGTCTTCTGAGTGTGTGTGTGTTGGTCTGGGTGTGAACAAATATGTAGCTAAAATGAATAAATGGGAATAAAAAGGACAATGAATTTATGTGGTAACACACCAAGAATACATAGACACGAGTATGTTGAGCAGGGATGTTGTAAAATATTTTCGGAATTTTATGTTCCAATTATGTATTCATATTTATAGGAGCATACATAGATTACATAAAACATACATATATATAAATTAATAATTATTGCCTTGGCTCGTGCCACATTTTCATATAATTTTGCTGGAAATTAATTTACAGCATAAGTTGTTTATGCATTTTAAGAAAGAATAATTTGTTATATTTTTGTATGAGACTTTTATTTATTAATTAAAGCTAAGGATTAAAGATGCATTTTGGTATATTTATGAAAGCTGAAGCTTAAAGATTAATTTTTGATAAATGAGACAGACAAAATATTTATTAATTTATGTACCAATAAAAAATTCTAGATTGCAAAAATTTAAGTAATTTCATTTACTTAACATACTCAATATTTTATACAATTGCTGGTATGCAAATGCTTATCTCTATATGTATATCCAAATGCACCCTGACCAAGTTCGTGTTGCATTCAACTTATAAACTGTTCTATTGTCTCACTGATGTTTCAAGGTGCTGCCCCAAATTGACAACAGTTTTGTTTTACTCGTGTTGTCCCTGAATGTAAGTGGCGCCTTGAATTGAATTTTACATACACGTTAATTCTATTAAATTCATTTTTCATTTATTTTCAATTGTTGTCTCTGGCGACCGTTTTCTGTTTTGTGTCTCTTGTTGTGTATTCGCTGTCAACAGTTGAGAATTGCATTTCACCTCGTGGGTAATGACTTTCACTACCTGCAACATAATGTTGCATACATATACGTATGTATATACATATATTTTTACATTTCTTTTTCGTCATTGTTCTGCTGTTGCTATTTCTTTTGCTGCTGCTGTTGCTGCTGAGTGCGGCAACCCCAGTCGCTGGGCTGAAGCCCCTCAAGGAATCGGCAACTCTTTCGGTTCGGTTTCCTTGACAATATATACACATATATGGTGCTGGCTAATTGCTCTGCTCTGGGACTTGCACTCAGTTCAGAAATTAGACCAAACCAATACGAGCGAAACTTAAATAGTCTTGGGCTCAAAAGTGGGCCATTAAAATGCGATACCCTATGGCAAAAGCATTTGCTGTCTCCACACAATTCTCTATCTCTATCTGTGTTTCTCTGTATCTCTCTCTCTCTGTCGGTGTCTGTGCGATTATTAGAGCTCAATGGACACAAGTCAAGGCGCCTCGAATTGCTCGCCAAGCTCTTTTGAAGGCAACTCGATACGCAACTTCTATGAGAATGTTGTTATTGTTATTGTTGTTGTTTTGTGTTGTGTATTGTTAGCAGCATATTAGTAAAAGCCGTTTTATGATAATTACTGGTTCTATGACATAAGGCGGACAAAGTTCACAACACGGCTTAGATCTGGGAATATAACTTCAAATGCCATAAGCCATTGACTAAGTCCCATGCCATGTGCTAAATATGCTTTCATAAATTATATAATTAGTTAAACAAATACAAAACGTATTATTTATGCTCAAATAAATACATTCTCAATTAATGCTCACATAAATAATAATTACACAACTAATTGTGCAACTGTTTTTTTTTTTTTTATTATTTATTACAATTTTAATATGTTTACATTTTCAGCATTGCTGCTTTTAATATGATAAAAGCATCATGGCTTTGTTATCAAATGTGCAACTTTGATTATTAAGATAAACCCATATAAATTAATAAAAAAAAAATAATGGGCTGACATTTAACATTTATGACATTTTAATTGCTATACATTTCATATATCTTAAGTCATATATTTGCCTAAACATTCACAGATAATGAAAACGTTGCGTATGCTTAATATAAAGTGTAGTAAAATATATATATATAAAATCATTCATTAAGCTCAAAATGTAAATATGAATTAGAGTGTGTCAATATAGGAGTGGAGTCAGTGGTTTTCGCTGTTAATCTTGTTTATCGCTCCAATTCGTGATATTGCGCAAAAATCTACTAATTAATAAATTCTGTATGCTTAATAAACTTACCTCGTTTGCTTTTTGAATTGATTGACTTGAATTTTATCTCACTCTCAATTCTCTTTCTCCCTCTCCCTCTCCCTCTCCCACTGTCTGTCTCTGTCTTTCTTTAGTTCACTGTAAGTTTGCGTCTCTTTCACTGGTTATTTGCGTAATTGAAGTGCCTGATAAATGATGACTGACATTCCAAAAGCGATTTTTGAATTAAAACTCATTAAAATGCAAATTTCAGCAATTTGTTTTGACGATTTATTTTGTCGCACGTTTAGTTTAGTTCAGTTTATAATAAAAATAAAGCAAATTAAATAACTGCAACGACAACACTTATTGACTGACATTTGCAGAATAAATATGCTGTTTGCTTTCACCAAATTGCATTTTTCTGCTGGTCTGTCATTTTTATTGATTTGACGAGAAAAATGTTTAATTTGTTTTAGATACACCAATTTACCGACCATCATCAATTGATGCATCCATTTGCACTTCCCAGGAACTGCTGCAGTATCCTGGGACTAGACTATGCAATTCGCATAGATATTTTTCAATTTATATATATATTTTTCGCTGAAAAAATAAATCGACACGTTATACAAATTCAAGCGCCCACAGAAGACTGAACGGAACAAATTGCTCGAAGCCCAAATAATCGCCGAAGAAAACTTAGAAATTCTCTTTAGTTTATTTTGTGGCAACAGGCGAGTAAAAACCGGCCAAAACGTATGGTATGATTGCCAGATAAACAGTGGTGAATTCTAAACTACCATTTGATTTTCTACCCAAAGCACGTGTTGGTTACAACAATATTGGCGGGAAGGTTTTGGAGATGTCAACCAGAAAGGTGAAGCAATATTTTTTGACTGATTTGGTTTGGTAATTTTAATTATTAGAATTTGTAGTGCTAAGATTGATTCAAATGCCCTGTTAAATAACTTGTATGATAGCTATAAAAAATAATAACAAGTGATAAAAATTAATATAAATATATTCTGCGCTAGAATGTGCTTTACATAAATATCTAAAAGTTATCAAAAAACCATTGCGTATACTTAATATATAGTAAATAATTTCTCTCAACGTTAACTCTATAATTGCCTTTATATTGCTCCACTTTAGGCAACTGTATATTATGCAATAAGTTTAAAAATACTTCCTTTTTTTTTTAGTTGTTTTTCATTTTATTTTCTTATAAACTACTTTGGTTTTGTCTTTGCATAAAACACTCGAAGACTTTTCATATTTCAAGTGGCATCAGCGCCAAGTCAGACAAACTTTTTGCCCGACCGTTGACTGGTGCTGCCAGCGGGGGGTCTGTCGATGCCAGGGGGAGTGGGTGGGTGGATAGGTTTGCTTGGACGGGTGGTGTTTTTTTTTTTTTGTCTCCAAGTGGTGCTTCTAACATATTGTCACATTGCCTCCCAGCGTGTGTCGACTTCGACGACAACATTGCGCCTCGCCATATGCATGCTTTACATGGCTAAAATTCAATTTTTCCTTTGATTTATGCATTTTGAGCATCGGATTTGCACAGCAGCATGCCAAAATGTTTTTCGAAATTTTAAAACTAACCAGAAGGAAGATTCTATACCCTTGTTAACCTGTCCACATCTAAATTTCATTATTAATTTAACAAACTGATAAATTTTTTATATGATTTATTAATTTCATGTGGTTAATTATTGGTTCTAAATAAAAATGTTTATTTATATTTGGAAACAGAAAGTCAGACGAACATTGATTTATTGATGGTGTTGGAGATGTTTTCTAGGAAATACAAACTTTAGCATAGCATTTAGATATCCTCTTTTAGGGTATTCAAATTCTGAAATTGTATCAAATGAAACTTGACAACATCTGCAAATGTAGTTGCCATTTTCAGTTGTGGTTGCTACTCACGTCAGCTTCCTTAAATTACGAACATGAAAATGGCCGAAAGTAAATATAATAAAATAGACAAAAAACATGGACTAAAACTCAAATATTTTAAAGAACAATTTAAAGTGTTGTCGTTTCTGGATATCAGTTATTACAGCACATTTCCAGCTAGTGCTGCACTCTTAAGCCAGCAATTAGACTAATTATATGGACATCGTGGCATATGGTTCCCCGGTGGCCAAGTGTGACATCCCCCAAAGAATGCTCTGCTGGTCGCACCCATTTTAAACCTGGCTATAAAACCACGGGTCGCACAACTCAAATGGCTTAGTTGAGGCAGCAACGTCAGTGTTTGTGCTGCATTTATGGGAACATGGCCGCCACATTAGTGCCAGATGAGAAGCCGAAGAGCCTGCTGCCGGGACCGGAGCTGTTGACACTGCCAGGACTTGACTATCAACGTGCCAGCATTACTTCGGCAGCGTTAAGTGATGTGCCCAGTGATGTGATTATCAAATCCCGGATCAGATACGGCAGTCGTCTGTCCGCCTGCAAGGGTCTGCTTTTGGAATACTCGAAGAGCACCACAATCCATGGCATTCGCTACATATTCGAAGTGCATCGACCCATCTATGAGAAGTGCGTGTGCCTCCAATTTTAATTGGCCATTTCTCAAATGTGACTTGTGTCGTCTTTAGATTATATTGGTTGGTGCTGATTTGCACGTCGTTTTACTTTGCCGTCTCCCTAATCTGGGCCACCTATTTGAAGTGGCAGGACTCGCCAGTTATACTGGGCTTCGATGAGACGCTGGTGCCAGTGCACAAAATACCATTTCCCACCATAACCATTTGTCCGGAAATCAAAATGGAACGCGATGATTTCGACTATGCAAATGTCTCGCAAAGGGTTTGGCGGGAATTTAAGGAAAATAATGATATATCCAGCATTGATGAGGAAGAGTTGAGTATTGCCAAGTCACTAGAATTATGTTATTTTTATAATTGATATATAATTGTATAATATATAATATTGTATTTACAGTTTGAAACGCTTGGCCGCCACAATGCATATCTGTGACACTGATGTGGCAGCCAAATTTGCGCCACTTTTATCAATGTGGAACAATTCGCTGAGGGAGGACGTGACCGAAACATTGGTGGATTTGAGCATATCAAAAAATAAGACGGGTCCGTTTTGCAAATGGAATGGTCGCTTTTACTTTTGCAACTACTTGTTTGATTTTGTGGCCACGGATGAGGGAATTTGTTATCAGTTCAATGGACTGCGTCCCAAAGACATTTATCGCGATGAGCGCTTTATCAGCTATGTGGATCCAGATGTGGTTGATTTTCAGAACTACTTTGATCAAAATCTGCCCAAACTCAATGACATTACGGGCAATTGGTCATTGAGCTCCGGTTTTGTGAATCAGGGCCAGAATTCGTATCCGCAGCGCACTGTGTCCTCCTCCGTGCGCAACGGTTTCTTTTCCTTTTTGCAGGGACTGGAACACAATTACGACTACGACTGTCGCAGCTTTAAACAGGGCTACAAGGTGAGTAATATATTTTTGAGTTTAAATTTTACTAATTTTTTTTGGGTGTGTGTTTACTGTATTTTTTCTGCAGGTATTTCTCAACTCTCCGGAGAGTGTACCGCTCACCTCCGGCAATTATATACTGGTGCCCCATGGCCATGAAGTCATGGTTAGCGTGCTGCCCAACTATGTCGTGTCCACGGATAATTTACACGAAATTAGCGCTGAAAAGTGAGCACATCAGAGACACACTCATACCAATTACTATATTGAGAAAGTTAATTACACTACATCCATTAAAGCTATTATTATTTATTTATTTTTAAAGTTTTTTTCTTATTGCATTTTTATGACATTTATAAGCCTCAAACCCTTCTTAAAAATCACAACCTTTTAAATATTTACTACATATTCGATAATATTCAAAATTTATTTATATTGTTTTAAAATTCTATTATCAGACTCAAAACATTACAAAAACTTATGCTCAAAATATTCACAACCTTTTAAATATTTACTTCATATTGGAATTTTTTAAAATTGATTTCAATTGCTTCAAAATCTTTATTATACGACTCAAAACATTACAAATACTTTTACTCATAAAAAATCACAACCTTTAAATATGTACAACATATTTGATATTTTAAAATTGTTTTAAAAATTCTAAAAATTATAATATTTTTGGTCAAGTGTTTTTATTTTTTTAAGTGCTCAAATTTATTTGGAATAAATGGATGTCGTGAATCACTCCTTGACTACGATTCAAAATAGCAGTATTAAGAAAAATAGGATTTGAATTAAATTATTTATATTTCGATTATAAAATGCATTTGACATATAGCAATTCACCAAAGATTAACCAACTTTATTCCACAGACGTCAGTGCTACTTCGATGATGAGCGTGATCTGACCTTCTTCCGTACCTACTCGCAGAGTAATTGCCAGACCGAGTGCCTGGCCAACTATACCATGTCGAAATGTGGCTGCGTCAAGTTCTGGATGCCCAGTTAGTGAAGATTATCTATTACCGATTATCGATTATTTAATATTGTCAATAATTCAATTTAATAATTTAATAATTCAGAGCCGCTGGATGTGCCGGTGTGTGGTCTGGCCGATATTGCCTGCTATACGTCCGCCCAGGATGAGCTATATAGTCTGATGCAGAACCAGACCATAAGGCAGAGCACCGATGTGAATGCCAAGGCCATCTGCAATTGCATGCCCGCCTGCACCTCGCTGGAGTACAACTTTGAGATATCGCGTGCCTTCTACGATTTGGAGAAGACAATCACAGCCTTTCGAGAGGTCTACGAGCACAATGAGTAAGCCGTTGCTTTCGCTTCTGTCTTCTTTGATAATATCTACATGATTTTTCTTTCAGTGTAACTGGCTCTCGTCTGACCGTCTACTTCAAGGAGCATCAGTTTACCGCTATCAAGCGTACGATTCTCTTTGGTGTATCCACATTGATATCAAATTGTGGCGGCATCTTTGGCTTATTCATGGGCATCTCCAGTTTGAGCTTCATCGAGCTGGTCTACTTCTTCTCGATGCGCATCTGTGGCAGTTGCAGTCAGCGACGCAAGCGGAAGGCAATGCGTCAGTTATTGTCAGAGGATCAAAAGGAACCGGATGAGGTGACCCTCGAGCCATAATCACATTTTATATTTATCGATGTACATGTATGCAAAATTTAAATTATGTTTAAATAACAAAATGCAGACACATTTCATAAAACAAGAATAAAAATCATTAAAAAAAATAACAGCAAATGTATAAAAGTCATTTTATAGTTTTTTTGGGGCTCCATTTATTCTAAAATTTGCTAGTAATTTAAATCAAAAAATAAAATTTGTCATAAAAGGTAAATAGAACTATTCGTAGATAACTTTTCAGCTAAGCAAATGTTAAAGAAAAATATTCGTTTGATTAACTCATGTTTAGAGCAAAACAATTGCCGTCTGTGAAAATGCCTTGGGTGATATTAAATATTTAAAAAATCAATAAGTGTTTACTAAACTGTCAACAAGCTGGGTCAGGCAGAGGCAGAAGTAGAGGCAGAGGCAGATGCTGTGGCAAAATGCTAACCAGACATAGACCGAGAATTACATACGTATTTATTTGTTTTATTAAAATTCCAGTGACAATGTGCATATAGTAAATAGTTGACAGGCGTTGAAATTGCCGCGAGCAGGCAGAAATAATGCAATAAAACTGAAGTTGTTAGCTGGAAAATTTAGTGGAAATGCACAAAATGAGCAACAGCAAAACTGAAAACCTCAGGCGAGGCCACAACCCAAAACCGAACATCAGGGAAGTGAAATTAAAGCCGCACTAATGAGCAGAGACAAAGCCGAAAGAGTGCATAAATGTGGCAACAGCACAGGTCCCAGACCGACATTCCGTGGGCGTGGCAGCCGCAGGCAGCAGCTGACAACAGCCCCTCAGTGGCCAAAGGCGGGCAAAGTGATTTTGGCCAAAGTTATAGAGGAGGGCCGTTTCCGTTGCCTGCAATGGACATTTCTGCATGACAGAAATGGACAGAAAAGTCACGTTCCGGATGGTCAGTTGGCAAAAGCAAGGGGGATTATAATGCCAAAAAGTCTGGTTACAAATGACGTCAACACACACACAAACACACACACACCGCCTTAAGTGCCCATAAGTATGCGTATTTCTGCGTGACGAAAAACTGATGTGTAAATTAAGTACTTAAGCGGTGCCTAAAGGATGAAGAATGAAAAAAAAAACACATTCCTGCAATTCACAAATTGACAAAAGTTTCATATTTTAACATTAAATTCGATTTTGTACAACAGAGTTTTTTTTTAAATTTTTTTTTTAGGATTTAAGTTATTTTTGTGAAAGAGAAAGTGCGTGGCCCGGAAATTGATAGTTCGTTTTTTAAAGGATTTCATCAACAATATTTCACTTAAAAATGAATGTTTCCTCTTAAAAATAATGGACCCCTTTTCAAAAAAGGCCATACTATAATTTTAATATCGAATATATAAAAATATGTGTATTTTTGCATCTGATGATAGTTTCATTCGAAGGATTTCGCAGTCTTGTTACGATGTGAGTTCCTCGACAGACATGAAGCCAGAATCGCCGAGACAACGGAGTGTGACATAGCCAGATGGCCAAATAGTCAGCCATGTGATGGAGCCGTGATGCAAGCTGAAACGTGTCCATGCTTCCGGTGGGACTTGTAAGGCACGACAGACTAGGTAACGGATGACATTGGCGTGGCCAACGAGGAGCAAATAGGAATCCTGCTTCTGTTCGGTCGAGGCGCGAAAGAAGTAGCGTCGGAAGGCGGCCTCAATACGTGGCCCATCGCGGCGATAGGCTCGCTCCACGCTGGCTACACTGCGCTTCTGAGGCGGATCTGCCGGGCAGGGTGTGCCCTCGGGCAACAGTTCGCAGCGCTTCATCTTGAGCGGATCGAAGTTAATTTGTTTCAGTATGATCATCGCCGTCTCCTGGGCCCGCGACATGGTCGAGACGACCACATGATCCCACAACACGCCCATCTCACGCAGTCGCATACCGGCACGATGTGCCTGCAATCGTCCCAGATTTGTGAGATGCCCTCCTTCCGGCGAGGATTTGTACTTCCCATGCCGCACCAACACAATGTGACGCAATACAACGGGTCGATTCGGATCATCCTGCCCATTCGACGTCTCCAACAGCTGCTTGCGCTGATCCCAGTCATGGCGCCAGCTACCATTGCTCGCTTCTCCAGACTCATTAAGCTGGCTCTTATTCGCCTCTCCACGATCGAGCACCCTTAGGCTGCCATAGGTCGCCAAAGAGCCGATGCTAAATGCACCCAGCGAATGCCAAAAGCTATTCAATTTCATTGCTGACAAATGGGAAATCTTTAAAAACCAGTTTTGACAAGTAAAACTTTTTAAAAGACATTTTAAATACTTTTTGAAAAAGTCGAAGATATAGATACTATAGAGCTAAATGACATATGGAAATTACATAAGGAGTTTACAAGTTTTAGTTGTACTTTTATGGTTATATCTTTGATCCTCCATTGTCTCAATTGAAATCAATTCAATAGCAAATTTCAATCGATTTGTATACTCAGTAAAAATGGGTAAAAAGGCTATATTGGTTTTGGGCATATGTATGTGACAGGCAGAGGAAAGCATCTCCCAGCCCATGCGATATATAGATATACTTGATCTGGATCAACAGCTGACTTGATATAGCCATCTGTGTGTCCGTCCGTCAATCTGTTGGAACAGGCGGATCTCAGAGATTATAAGAGTTAATAACGTGATATATTGAATATATATATATATGTATAATAATTATTAGCTAGACTTGGGGTATATCGTAGTCGAGCTCACTGGACTACAGCATTCTTACTTGCTTAATTATTGAAATGATGCTATTCAAAAGTATTTTTGACTTTTGCATTTCTGATGGAAGCTGAAAACTTTCTGCAGATTTGTCTATCTGTCTTCGATGTTTTGAGAAGCATTGTTGATTAGCATTGGAAAGTGGACTTGTGGAAATGTGGGTTTGTTAAAATACTTTGCTTGCCAACTCGATGTCAAAGTTATTTTTCCCCTTGGCGAAATACTTATGAGCAACTTTGAAGCGCAGAACTTTGCGCCTTGCACAATCAGCAAACCAAATCCCAGCAAGTTTTCAAAGGTATTCAGCGTAAATTAGGGCGTGAACGACTATATAATACCCTTAAAATGAAATATCGAATTTAGATACGTAGATAATTTCTTTTTAATAAGCCTATCAAACATTAATTAGATTATCTCAACTAATCTCATCAGTCTTATTTTTATATGGTATTAAAATAAACAATATTTTCTTAAGCCGAAAAATCTCTTTTTATCTTTTCTGAAGTCACAAAGCGAGAAAAGTAGCCAAATATTCCTAAATTCCCTATTGCTGCTGGCCATAAAATGTCAAAGGCCTATCAACTAAATTTTCACTGGTTAAAATACTTTAGGCCAAGTTTCCGGTTCATTTAATTTCGCCTGCCAGCACGCAAACCGTAAAGAATTTGAGCCAACGTCAAAGCCAGAGGAAAATCAGCACTTGGAATGGGTTATGGAATACAGACATATCCACAAGTGGCTGTCCTTGGAAGGGATTCACTTTTACGCTCCGTTGCCTGTCAGATTTCGACTTAATGAAGTTCCAGCAACTTTGGCATCTTGTCCGGGTCACAGTTCCAGCGACTGGCAGACGTAAGAAAATTAAATTAAACGAATGAATTGACAGAACACTGCGAGAAATAAATGTGTGCGTTAGCAATAAAAAAAACAGTGTGAAAAACTAAAACTTAGATAAACTTTACATTGAGTTGGATGTTTTAAGTTGTAATCGAGTGTGTTTTTTTTTTGAGTGTATTGAAGTGTGAACTCAATGTAAGATTGAGCTACAAAATATGCGCATAATGTGAGGCTTATAGATGCGCATAAGAGTCTCATCAATGGCCAGGTGTGGCGCACATATAAAGTGTGGTTGCATTTGCCCTTGTGGCGCCTCTTACATGCACTTTTGTGAGTTACATGCATGCGACATTCACACACACACACACACATACACACACACATACACACATTGGCGTGTTCACACATTCGCCAAGATACTTTCTCCGATAACTTTTTGTCGGGTTGTTAAAGTAAGCCACTTGCCGTAGTCATAAAATAGACCAGAGCACATTGTTAGTCCCTTTGTGTGACCCAGAACCGTAAATCTTATAAGATACGACATCTATGTGAATACTACCACGTGTGCATTATATACATATATATATATATATATATGTATGCCAGGCATGTCAATTTAAAGTTGTAATTCGACTTGAGAACTCGTTGAGCTGCCTGCCCAAGGCCAGCGCAAATTGCATAGAAATATTCCTTTCAGATAATTGCATTTGGCTTTAAGTAAATGTGTAAAATAAATAAGTAAAAAAAGGTAAGAGATTTCAGTTAAATTCTAAATTTATTAGCCAGCCTCTGTTGATTTTATATTAGTTTAAGTAAGTATAATAAAAAACATGAGCTTATTTTAAGAAAAGCGATTCGCTGACAAATAAATTCAATTAATGATTTATGAGTTGCGAGTAAGCACTTAATTTAATTACGACTCAATACACTCATTATAATAAATGATTTATCTAGTTGCATGGTTAGTTTTCATAATTGTTTGCCACTAAGCGCGCCACATGGGGCATGGGGCAAGCACTTTGGTCGATAAGTCGACTGCCGTCGGAGAGCGGATTTTTATTGCTAATTTGAGTGTTAGTGTGTGGGCGTGTTGTGTGTGTGTGTGTATGTGTTTATGTATTTTGTGTTGTGTTCGTGTTGTGGTGTAAACAAATGTGAAAGTTGGCAAAAGGGAAAAAGGCAATGAAAGTTAAACAATGTTTGCGGCGCTGTTTTCCTTTTCCGCAAATAATTTCTTGAATTTGCCTCCAAGTATGCCTTGGGGCGTTGTGTCCTTGACACAATTTCTGCCAACTGACGCCCACTAAAAAACACCCACTTGCCACAACTCCCACCCCCCGCTGACCCTCTGCCATCCGATAGAGCCGCATAAAAGCGCAAAACTTTTGATTTTGCCAGCAGATAATTTCAGTGAGCCGCCTTGAAGCGGCAAGAGTCAAGTGCGGGCAAGCAATGGGGAGTCGTCAGTGGAGGAGGGGTGGGGATGTGGGGGAGATGTGCGCGGTTTTTTTTTTTTTTTGCCACTTAAAGTAATGCAACGTTGGAAGATAAAGTGCAGAAGGCAAATGAATGCAAACGCGACAAGGCAAATAAGGAAATCAAAATGGCAAAGCGAAATAAGAGGCAAGCGAAAATTGAACATCCTGCTGCAGGATGTGCCGGACGAAGGAGGAAGCATACGAAGGACATCGCTGCAACCACTCCCACTCCCCCCCACCCATCACTATGGCTGCCACAAAGTGCGTCATAATTATGGGGTAACCGCGATAAGCGAGTAGATGGCAACAAGACGCACTGCTTCTATGGGGACTATACATTTCTGTTAGGTGGAAAGGCACAATTGATGCCAAGGACTGCTGCTGTTCCAGCTGCTCGAGCAGCTGCATTTATGTGCAACACAGGGTGACCATAGACATTACTCAACCAATCTCAATGCTCCTCGGCCACTTAGCTGGGCACCCAGTTTTGTTTTTTGTGTCCTGCGCCACTTTGCGCAATGAGAAATTTCCGTTTGTCCAACTATATATTTTCTATTTCTCTTTTTCTCTGCAGTTGAAAGATGACATTTTTGCAAATTGCCATCATAATAATAATCAAATTCGTGTAAATTTTGCGCAAATTCAAGAGGGAAATGGTGCCACGCCCCAACAGCCTTCAAAGCCTCCAAGCCTCCACATTCAGTGCCACCATCCTTATCCTCATCTCGGACGCATTTCGAGTTAATAGCTTTTTCGTTTTAGTTGATGTTGATGAAATTGAAAACATAAACTAAAACTTGCAACGCAATATTTGTACACTCTGCAAAGAGAGTGAGAAAAAGTGAAAGAGAAAGAGAGACATTGAGAGCGGGACAGAGAAGGAGTGCGAAAGATAGCGAAACGATTGTTGTAAATAAAACTTTATTTTCTATGTAGCTAAAAAATACATTTGTTAGCCACGTTTTGTTAAGCTATATTAATATTTCGCATTTCAAAGAGTAACTAAAAATGCAAAAGACCAAAAACTAATTTAATTCGTAGTCGGAAATTAAATATTTAATGTGCTTTTTTAACAAGCATAAAAAAAAATACTTGTTCAATTAAATGAAATTTATAAGTTATTTAACAGAAAAAGGCTAACGTCTTTTAAATTTTTTATAACAATTGGATTATTTTATCTAAATGTTTTTTTTTTTTTAAATATTTAAGTGTTGGTAATTTGTCTCAGCTTCTGTTTGTTTGCTTGTTTGACAAGTTGATCAATTGAGATATTCCATGCAGGCAATTTAGCAGGGGATCTCTTTCTGGCCATAATAAATCTGGCTGGTTTGCATATCTAAGGGGCAATACAATTAGAAATGGCAGCTGTTTTTTTTGTAACACAGCACAAAACTAACAACATTTTAAGGCAAGCTGGAAGCCTAAGATATACGACAAACACACACTAACACACACTCGCACACACACACACACACACACATATGACACACTTAATATCTCATACGACATGTTGGCCCTTTGTTGACTGGCCTCGTTTGTTTACGGTTTACTGGATTAATGTTAGTGAAAAACTTAAAATTGCAACAGCAACAGGAACAGCAGGAGCCAATTCTGTTCAGCTTGTTATTTCTTTTGAAGTTAAACAAATCTGCATAAGGTAGAGCCAAAAAGCCGTTAAAATTTATGTGCATAAATGTGGCGCACACCTAACTACACTTGCAAAAAAAAACATAACTATTCTGCTAAGGTTAAATATGTTATTTGTTTGTTAGTAATATTTTTAAAAACTAATAAAATAATTATTATTATAATTAAATTTAAAAAAACCTATCTCTTATTTAATGGAATTTGCTAATTTTCTATTCCAAGTCAAGTGAGTTTTTCTGTGAGTGCAGCAGCAGCTGAAGTTGGAAGTAATAGTGAAATTGCTGGCCATTGGTCAGCAGCACTCGTTGACCATATCCGAAGGGCGAACACAAACTGTCGACTTATTTTGCATGTGCTTGCCATAAATTATTCATTTGTGTTTGCCATTTTGCGCATAGCCGTATTATATTTTATTTTATTTTGAATATTTCCTCTTGGTGCTGTTCATTTTTTATTTGTTTGCAAACACACAATATAAATGTATATATATATATATATATATATATATATATATATGTATACATATATTTTGAGAAAATTTTAATTGCATTACGCTTTTCTAAGCAATTGCATTGTCAAAGTGAGTCGAGTTTTGTTTGCTTTTCCGGTTAGCCAACAACTTTTAGTTAAAAGACACTCGCTTTAAATAAAATATTTTATTAGAAAATTTAACTTGTTTAATGCAATTATTTTGAAAAAGGCAGCAGTGTATCAATTGCAAATCAAATTTTCTTTGCAATATCATAAATTGAAAGTGCATTATGCTGAAGCACACGCATCAGCACCACCACCCATCCCATCCCTGCCCAGCCCTGAGCCACAGCAAACACATGCTAGCCCTGGTCATGAGCTGAATATCATAAAATATGTGGCACACATGTATTGCAAGTATGGCCAAAATGCGGCAACGATTGTCTAACTAAATGCAATAAATATTCATGTTGAACAATCATAATTTAAATATAGTGGTGCTTAAATCAAATAACAAAAGGCACAAGAACCAAACACACACACGCACACACACACACACACACACATTTATGGTCTGTCGATTGAACAATTGTTTATAGTGCAGGGGTGCGGGTGAGGGGTAGGTGCAACGGTGTGTTAGTTTAGAGTGGGCACACCAGACTGCCACTTGTTGTGGCAAGCATGGAAATGCAATTTGGCAATGTATTTTAACTAAATCATCCATTAATATTTATGTTATTTTAAGTCTCTGTTTCTGAATTGCCATTTTTAAAAATATTTTTAATTCTTGTATTTTAAAATCCTATTTTTCCAAGTATGTTTTAATTGAATATGGTTTTATTTCAGGCATCCATGAAAGAAGTTAAGTAATATATTTATAATAAAACTAAGTTTTCCATGCGTTGCAGCTTAGATAAGACCACAAATTTGTAAAGTTTTGAACCGTAAAGGTCCAGCCCAAAAAATAGTTTTATACATAAAACCAAACTAAAAAAAAAAAGAAAGAAAAAAACAGAAAACATGAAAATTCACAACCGCATTTTCCACATTTATAAGTACGGGCAGTTAAGCAATGTGTTCCATGTAGTTGAACTAGAAGTGTTGCACAGTTGCACAGTTGCATGTGTGTGTGGTTTTTTATTGCGGGTATTGCATAATCGATTGAAGATTGAAGTTGACTGCAAACCACATATTGGAATGGACATCATATCAGGTCGAGTCTGTTACTCGCATAAATGGACCTCGATTTGAGCGATGCGGAAACATTTATAAAATGAGGCTTAAATTATGATTATGATAAAGTAGACGTGACATGTGAGCAATATTCAAAAGCTGAGCTGCAATTCAAATAGTGAAAATATTCAGTAAAAAAAAAGTTAACTCAATCTAATGTTTTGATTTAACCTATTTGCACAAACCGCATGATGTACTTAAGCTTAATTCGTGCAGATATAAGAGATAAGTTTTCAAAAAAAAAATATATATATATATAAAAAATTCGGAAATTGAACATCCGATGCAAAAGTACTACTAAAGTGCTCTGGAAGAGGCGGAGACAGACAGGCAAACGACACGGACGGAAGGCCCAACTATTACAAAACTAAACTCAACTAACCCAAAACTCAACTTGGCTCAGAACAGCTCAGCTGAACTGAACTCAACTGAACTGAACTGAACTGCACTGGGAACTGGGAACAGCAACAGCAACAGAAACAGAAGCAGGAATGAAAATAAAGTGCAGCACGATTCACACACACATACACTCACACACTCACACACACATACAATGTGTTAGTTTAGAAAGCACATGGTGGAGCGGGTTGGAGCACATTGGCTGATGATTCGCTGACTGCTTGGAGAAGATGTTCTCTTCTTATCCGCCAGCTTGGCCAACGATGCAGACGGCTGAGCAAGATGAAGTGGAAAAAGGGCAGGGAGGGGGGTTGGGGGGGGAGTGTAATGGTTGGAGTTAGCCATGAATGAATGAATGGCGAATGTTTGGCAACGGTGGCAAAACTGGCACTAGTGCGATTACAAGAACAATTAGAAGCTGAGCTTGCCCCAAAAGCGAAGCCAAGCAAGCGAAAAAGCAGACGGAGGATAACCAAAATAATGTGACAAGGCTAAATGGCGTAGCTGACATTGCAAGACTACCAAAAATCCCAGCAGCAGCAACGACCAGAAACATTAGGCTGCTGTGTGGCAATCAGCAGGAGGCAGGCAGGCAGCAGGAGGCAGGAGGCAGAATGCAGGAGGTGCTTTAGTGGGTCACCGCCTTGGTGAAGCATTCACGACCTGCAACTTTGAAAGTAAGCGAAACTTTTGTTACTTTTAATTACTTAAAAAACCCAATTGTGTTGTGCATTTCGGCCATCTTTAAAAGCAAAAAACCATTGCATACAAAAAGAAGTCAATAATCGAGAAACCTTTGCTTATTCAAAAAAAGATAAACCCTTCAATCGATTTCAATTATGCCCAGCTATGCAAATATCCGTGCTGGAGAACCTTGTTCTAATCCTATGTTACATTATTAAACAGTTGTCCATTGGTAATTTGAAATTCAATGTCTGTGGCAGTTGATAGCCTTAATTGCATATAGGACAACTCTGCTGCTTTGCCAAGTTAATCGTTTGTCTTTTGGGCCAAATACAAAAAAAAAATTCAAATGAACTTTTGCTGATGCTATGCAAATTTATGTAAAATGTCCGGGAGCAGGACAGGCTCCTGTTCATATTGTGACCAATCTGGGAAGGTATTGTTCCATTTGCCAAGTCGTTGCGATTCGTATAACAGTTATAACAATTTATTTGTTATACTCAGCTTTGATGTAGAAAACTTCAACTTCAATTTCAGTTGTCTCCTGGCAAATGAATGCAGCGGTTGGAATTTTTTTTTTTAATTTCTTAGCATTTGTAAAATGTTTGTTTTTTGATAGATATTCTTATATTTATTTTATATTAAAAATTCTGTTTTGCCTATTGAAGCACCCCCAAAATGAGCTACAAATTGCTTTTAAATATTAAATTTATATTGCAGTTTTAGGTTTTTGTGTATTTTCTTATGCGAAAACTTACCCAATGAACTTCTACTTAATTAGAATAATACTTAATTATAATGAACTTAATTAACAACTGGTAGTGGAAGGTATTTGTATAGGGTTTGTTGATATTTAAATTAATTTTTGTTACTTTTCGCATTTTTTGACACCTATTTTCTGTGCATTCTGCATTCTCATGCAAATACTTTACACCGACTTATCGCACTTGCAACGGCATCCGCAACATGCCTCTTCCATTCACACTTACTGCTGCCAGGTTTTGGGTGTGTTCCTCTGGCTTTTTGCATAATGCAGTGCAAATAAAAATAATATAAAAAGAATACAAAAAAATACGTCTGGGGAACTTTTGTTTAAGTCCACAACAGCGGCTCTCAAGCTTTGCTTGCTCGCCTGCTGCTCCTTTGGCAAAGGATATCCATTTGTGAGGTGGAAGCACTTCTCGCTCAGCATATCCTTCCCCCAACCCCCCTTTTATATCGTCCGCCTTATCTCTTGGTGGTCCCCAAACAATTTGTACGCCTCAGTGCGTCCGCATTTCTGGGCACTTAAGTTTCTATATAGTAGAGTAGTATATATATATATATATATGTGTGCAAATAGTCGCTCTATAACAAGTTCCAGCCTCGAGTCAACGCTAATTTTTGCCCTGCTCTGGCTCATTTTATTTTTATTTTTTATGCCATTGAACATTTTATAAATGGCGAGTGTTTTGCATTTCTCGTTAGAGTAGTAAAAGCAAAAGGAACATGCCGCAACCCTTGATGAGTACAATTAGCAATTTGCATAGTAAAAACTAAAGAAATCTCCCAATTATACTGTACAATTTGTACAACAGGAGATTGCCAAAGAATGCTGCCTTTTGTGGGGGCAGGGCCAAAGCCATTTTCATAACTAACAAGTAGCTCCCTTGGTGGTCAAACATTCCCGTCTATTGGCGCTTCCATTTAATATATTCAGCTGGCTTTCATCACCTATCTATAATATTCACTATTAATGGCATACTTTTTTGGGCGACCTCAAATAGCATAAATAAACTTAAAAAATTTGCAAATATATAAATGCTATGATTTAAAAAAAAAAAAAATTCCGAGCGCAAAAGTAAGCTAATTTTTTATGCTGCCTAAGTTTAAACATTACTATGTAATTTAATCGGTTTTTTTTTTAACTTTACATACTGTTTAAATATTTTATATAGGTTTTTTTTTTAACTTTACATATTGATTAAGTTAAAAATTAATATTTTATATTCAAGTTTTATATTCAGTTTTTAGCTTTGTTGTCTTTTCGGACATTTATTTAAGAACTGCAGAAGAGCTGCTTAAAGTATAAATTATTGATGAGCCAATTCACAGAGAGCAGTTTAAGTACCGTAATACTGTAATTATAAGTACAAAAGCTATGCAGCTTGCTCTTCTCTTCTCTACTCTCCTTTGCACTCCTCTGCTCTCCACTGCTCTCCATTGCTCTGCTTTCCTCTGCTCCCCGCTTGTGTTCAGATGCAGATTGTGCGTTATTTTAATTTGGTAAGCGACACAAGTGTTCTCAGTGGCCCATAATTAACCCTCGAAAACGAACATAATGCACAACAAGGCAAACAGGTAAGAGAAAGAGAGAGAGACAGAGAAAAAAAAGAGGCAGAGAGAGAGAGAGAGAAAGAGATATTGGAGCAGCCACTCGAGCAACATCAGCGAAAGACATTAAGAATTTGTTGCATTTTAATTATTTATTCTTATTTGTGCTGTGAACAGAAGTCGTGGCATGTGGCACCTGCAGAGACGACAAGCAGACAGAGAGAGAGAGAGAGAGAGAGAGAGAGAGAGAGAGAGAGAGAGAGAGAAGCAGACACACAGAGGCAATCACTGTGTGTGGCTTAAATAGTTAAAATTATAGCCACACTGGCAGTTTTTAATTTATAATAAACCACACTAATAATTGGCAAAAGAAACCAGATTTAACTTGCAAGAGAGCTCGACTAGGATATACCCTGCATCCCGGTGTTTAAAATACTATATAGATATTTGTGCCGTATATCCCTTAAAATTGCTTGGAAAATATTAATAAAAAATTAAGTACTGCCAGCTAAAGTGCTCTCTTTTTTATGTCTGACTTAGTTTCTGGCCAATAAAAGTTAAGGGCAAAATTATACATCACAATTTACATACTTTTTTTTAGCTTATGGAAATAAATGATTTCTCATAGATAGATAGCTCATAGATTTCGGAGTTCAGCGAAATACATTATTTTCACCTTACATAGGCAAGCATAATTGTAAATAAACAAAAGCCGAAACCTGCTAAGAATAATTGATAAAAATGTCTTAATTGATTGATTTCATGAAATTTTTAAACATGATCTTTTCCCATAAATAAAAAAAAATATCCTCAAAATTGAGTCTTTTATATTCATCAGAAACTAATAAAAAAGTAAGAAGAAAAAAAGGCATCAACAAAACAAATTTTAGCTAGACAAAATGTATAGTCAAATCAGTGAAATTGTCATTTCTTAATTGGATGTTGTCAATGATGAAAGTCACAAAAGTCATGTCTAACTTAAAATTGAGAATTAAAACAGCAGTTTTGGTTTGCTTGTTGTTGCCACATGGCAGACAGCGCAGCCAGGTGGCATATAATATGATTATCTGGCGGTGTCGCTGTGTTGCAGCAGCTTCTAACTTTACAATTAACAATGGCATTAGAATGTCATCCACGTAGTAAGCAAAGGGCGCCAAAGATGGGATCTAAATGCTTTGGAAGTGAGCCAAAGTGTTGTCGAAGTCAATTTGCATGAGGTGCACACAACTGACAGGTAATTTGCCCGGCGGCTTCGCTTAGCTCCGGAGTGGAGTGGCCAGCTAGGTCAAAGTTCAAATTTAATTATAACTACATATTAGTTGGGTGCATAAGTCTACTCAAAAAATATAAAAAAAAAATTAGATAAAAAGTGTTTGCCATTTTGCGGAAGCAGCCAAATTGTTATGGCTAAAATGGATGCCTGGATGCCTGGCAGTCTCGTTGCCCCAAATGCTGGAATCCTCGATTCGTTGCCGTAGTCGAAGTGGTTTACGTTCACGTTTCCTATCTCGAACTGCTGTCAGCTGTGCTGCTAGCTGAAAAACTTGGCCAATTTTGCTACTGCTCCTGCTGGAAGCTCACAAAAAAAACTGACGTTTATTACTTGCTCGCCTCGATGGGGCATGGCCATAAATTATTAAATTTTAGCAAGTTTTTGTACAACGGCAACTTACTGTCTTGTCTCCTGTCTCCTGTCTCCTGTCTACTGTCTGGCTTCTTGGCATCTTTGCATCTTGGCTTACATTGTCAGTACTTGGTCAGCAGCACGTGACCGACCCAAGCGAGTAGCAGACTCTTCCGCTTCGATGCGGCTGCTCTGATAGCAATAATTATATTATTAATGGGAAATTACAAGCAACAAACAACAACAAAAACAACCCGCTTTTAAAACTTGATAGTTTTCACTCTTCGTTTGGGCCAATTATTTATTTTTGTATTTTAGAATTTTAAACTTGAAAAAGCTTAAAACAATTTTCGCTTATGCTGTTTTCAAAACAATCCCAAAAGCGCCACTCCCCAGCCCCCCTCAAAGTTTCGCTCACAAAAAGTTAAATTTTTGGCAAAACAAAATAGGAGCAGGAGAATAAAAAAATATGGAAACTTTTGGCGTTTGTTTGGGGCTCAGCTATGAAAACAAAACTACCTGTGGAGTGAATCTAATTAGGGTTATTTTTAGTTTCAACTTGGTTATTCCACACACGTGCCAATCCAAAACTTTTTGATATTATGTGCAAAAAATACAGAAAAATAACACTTTTTTTTACGTGCAGATGTTAAAACTTAAACCAATTTATAAATAGAATTTATATACGGGTTTTGGAACACGCACTCCAAGAGTGTTATTCCTCCATGTTGGAAATAATATCACATACGGCTTTTGTGAACTCGGAGCACTTGGCCTTTCCACCAACATCGGCGGTGCGTATATCGGTATCCTCATAGAGCTGCTCGACGGCACATTGAATCATATCCGCATGCTGGTTCAGTTCCATGGTACGCAACATCAGCGCTGCGGAGAGGAGCATGCCAGTGGGATTGACAATATCCTTGCCAGCGAGCTTGGGATTGATTTTGTTCAGCGTATCGTAGATCAAGCCATGTTTGCTAACACCAAAGCCGGGACACAATGATTTTCCACCCATAATGCCGGAGGCCATCATGACCAGGACATCGCCATACATGCTCGAGGCGACGAGTATGTCGCTCAAGCCGGGCTGCATGACCAGATTCAAGCAGGCTGTGTCCATGTACCGCTCCTCGAACATCACCGAACCCAAATGCTTGGCGGCTTCTTGCCGCATGCTTTGCAGAAAGTTGCCATCGGTCAGCTGCATAATGTTCGCCTTGTGTGCCACGGTGATCTTCTTCCGATTATGCACCTTGGCGTACTTGAACACATACCGGGCGATGCGATCGGCATTCACCGATGTGGACACCTTGATGGACTGCAGGATGCCCGGCACCACGCTGTGCTCAATGCCCGAATATTCGCCCTCAATCGCATCCCGGATGACGACACAATCCAGTTTATCATACACCGAATCCTGCCCCTTCAGACTCCGACAGACTGCCACAAATGCGTACATTTCGAAGGCTTTGCGCAGCTGCTTGAGGAACACGGCATCCATGGGCCCCTTGATGCCCACCTTGTTGCGCTTGAGCGACTCCACCAGTTTTGAGCAAATCTTGTTGGTTTCACTATCCTTGTAGTCCTCAAACACTTCCCATTTAACTGGCACTTTGGCCGACTCAAAAACCTGCCTCAAAGCGTTGATCAAATCACAGCCGACACCATCTCCCTGGATCAGTGTGACATTTTTCTGATCCTTATTTTCTGGCTGCTTCTTCTTTTCGGGCACCTGCTTTTGTGGCTTCTTGGGCTTACACACAGAAATTGACTTGAGATCGGTACACTTCTTGGACTCCCCTGTTCCTTTATTGGTGCAGTAATTCAGCAATTGACTTGTATTTATTTTTCTAATTGATTGCATTTTTCGAATTGTTTTCATTTTGAAATTTTGTTTGAGTTTCTAAACCTAAATTAATCAATTTCAATTTATTAGAGTAGTTTAGGAAGTAGACTGCTTTTCCTAGAAGTTTCAAGTATTGATTTTTCAGATTTACCATATTTTTTTTTCTCTTTAATGTGATCAGGCTTTACGAATATTTTCCATACCTGCGCAATATGCAAAATAACACCTCCAGGGAGAGAAAGGAGGGGAGAGGTTGTGGAGCCCATGTTTTTGTGGTAAAATGTGTGAATATGACAAATGAGATGTCAACAGTTTTATGTCCCCGACAGTACAAGACAAATGGCGTGTGGGCGTGGCATCATGTGCTTAACAGCCTCAGAGATTTTTCATACAAGACACGGCACTGACAAGTGACCAGGTCATTAGCACTGATGACCATTATGAGCAGGCCAAGAGCAGCTATAAATATTTATATACCTCATCAACAGCAACATGAACACATTTTTAGTGCTTAGATACGAGTTGGGCGTGTCAATTGAGGTAAATTTATGTTTATTTGTTGCTTTTAAGTATTATTATTTGTATACAAATGTCAGATTTAAGCACAATTTGAAATTGAGTTGCAAATGATTTATTTGCCTGATGGTGTATTCCTGACATGTGTCATTTATCTACTTTAATTTAGTAGCGAGTTTTATATGTTTATTTATCTGTTGAATTTGTACATATTTCTAACTTATCTTTGCTTTCTTTCAGTTTGTGTTTTCATTTGTAAACTTGATTTTATTTTTACGAGACAGTTGAGTTCTTTGTCAAACTGTGCACCTATCAATAACTTCATTTAACTGCTCCACAAGACTTGGATTGATATGATGCAGGAGCAAACTTCTTAATGTCCTGCAACCACCTGCCTCCCCCCCCCACCAACCCTCGTCTACCACAGCAACATATTCCAGTTTATGATCAACTTTTGAACATTTTGCTGCTTCTGCACGTACTCGTAAACCTAACAAAGTTCAGTTAACTGACAAAGTCTGGCCGTAAATATCCAAAAATTTGAAAATACTTTTCAAGCAGAAGCTAATGTCGAATTTTCGCTAACAATGTTTTCACGACTTAAATTAAATTTGATTATTAAGTTGAGCTGTAGAAAAGTGAATGTTATTTCTTTAAAAATAATAGTTGCACAACTTTTTCATTATTTGAAGAATAAAAACACTTTGTGTGTCATCTTAACTTAATATGCAGAGTTCATTGAATAGCTCTTAACCAACTCTGAATACTTGTTGAATTATAAGATGCATTGAAGTGTGATTGAGTATTATTGACAACAAGCTGGTATTCAAAAGTTTACTTTACTCTTTTATTTAGTACGCCAAGTTAAAAGTGAATTGCGAATGTGAATTGAATTTATAGGCCAAGTAGTCTAAAAGTGTTGGTTTTGATTGTTGCCTAAATAAAAATTCATGATAAAATCAACTCTTTAAATGGCAACTTGTCTTTAGCTGTTTGCTAAAAACACAAAACTTATGTGGCATTGATTTGGGCCAAGGGTTTGGTGGTTTGATCCTTTTCACAAATACACAAAATGTTTCTCGCATAATAAAATATAAATTTAAGGCAAGTTTATCATTTGTCTTTCAGTCTGCTGATTTAAAGCTTGCAATTGGAGAACCCAAAAAAAAAACTTACCACATCTTGCCGCATTTTAAATGCCCTTTGCCACAAATTATTACGGGGAAAATATGTTGTCAAGATGCATTGAAAGAATTCTTCAATTTATTTTTGTTATTTACAATTTTAAATATGAATTTATTTAGAAACAGTTTTGCTTACTTAGAAAGGGTATTCAAAATTCTTAATTTAATTTTATTTTTCCGCTCCCAGCCGACTTGCTTATGTAGTCTGGGGAGCAGAGCAACCCTTTGTCTCAATCCCTTGTGGCGGAATATAATGCCGGAGCACACACTTGCCCCCGCAGCGCGCTGATACAAAAAATTACTGTTGCATATTTGATTGTCTCGTTCAATATTTGCATATTTTCCCATTTCCCTTTTTTTCCTTTTATCCTCGGTTTTTTTCTTGTTGATTTCTGACCCTTGCTACGCTATCAATTTTCCACATTTACCCGTCAATGGTTTTTCCTTACCTTTTTGTTTGACAGCTGCTCCTGTGGCAGGTTGAGAGATCCAGCCAGACCCGACGAGTTATCGGCTCCAATTTGAGGCTGTTTGCCATGGCTTGCCATGACCATCATGAAGATGCGTTTGAGGAGTCTCTGCATTAATGAAAGCAATGCAGGCCGCTGAGTTTCCATTTGCATTTCTATGGTCCTCTCGCTATGGTCAGGTCGCTGCAATGGCAGGTTTCTCCTTTACTGTTATTTCAGTTATTTCCATGCAGGAGCGTGTGAACGGCTGCACTTGTTCCTGGCTTGGTCGCCTGACCAAGGAGTCCCTCCCGAAAAAATAGACCTCAATGCATACCCAGCTGGTGCACAAAAGACAAGCTGACATAAAAATAACGAATAAGAATGTCAAATGTCGATTGGGATCAACTCGCAGATACCCTGTAAAACTGTGTGCGTATGTGTTCATTAAAACCATTCAAAGTTAATAAATTCAGCGACTAAAAGTGCTGCTTTCTTTACATTTTATTGTTGAATTGGGATTGCATCCATTTACGAAACTTTTACGATAACCTTTTGTTGTTAAAAATATCGCACACAAACAAAGACTCTGTCGTCTGCCCGCTTCACACTCGGTTCTCGATTCCTCCTGCCCAATCCTTTATTATTTATAGCAATTTGTTCAACCCACGCCAACGTCACCAACAAAAAAATCGTAACCAAAAAGGATTCAAATGGTCACCATCAGTGCAGCTGGCGATATCAACTTTTATTTTCAAGTTTTTTTTCCCCTTTTTTTTTGGAACCGTATTTGAATGATTAATTACCCGCGATTTGGAGTGAATGGCAAAATGTTTACCGTTATTTACTCACTTGTTTGGTTGATGTGGCTTGTTTACCAAAGTTCCATTTTTATATCGAGAGAATAAACAAAGTATTTTCCAGCATTTATAAGCGCATTTAATTCTCTTACTTATTTGCTTTTATCCAGCTTAAATATTTATTGCATAAATATGAGGATTAGACATGCTTGCTTGGCAAAGTATATTGTTATTAGGATTATATCAACATAATACCTTGACTCAGCAACTAATCGGCTGCAACGAAGCTTGTTAAACAAAAATAATTTTGTGGTTTTTATTCATCGCTTTAAATTTAGCAAAGCTTAAAATTGACATTTGTATATTTTCTGAAAAGTGATAAAGTTAATTAGTTATTTTTGCAGCTTGTGGTTTCACTTGTTGTTAGCTTAATTTGCCGAAATTTATATACAGTTAAATTTAGTATAATGATGCTGATTACTGGGATTTTATTTCAAAATGAATTTTTACTCGTAATTAAGTACATAAAAAACTGTAGCTTAAAAAGTGCATTTTTGCTGTTCCTTGGCAGCAGTCAACGGCGGACATTAAATGAGAAATATTACACTAAATGGTTAATTTAAATGCTGTCGAAGTTGCCACATGGCAGACCACCCCCCGGCAAGCCCATGCCAACGTTTTTTAACCGTATTCGAGTCACAATATTGAGAGAATTTTGCAAAAGTCGACGTCGCGCGGTTTGTTTATGTGTGTGTCGAAGCGTAAAAAGGCGCACAATGTGACAGTTAAATATGGTCGGATATTTTTTACGACTCTGACCAACGTGCGTTCGCACACAATAGCAACAACAACAACAACAACAACAAAAAACAAAAGTTAATTAAGTTCTTTAAGGACGTGTTGTGGCAGGCACAACAAAACGACGAGTGTTAAATGTGCTTTTATTTTATTTTATTTTTGTTGTTGTTTTCCTGTTGTCAGCCCTTACAGAAATAAGGAATTGCCACAGATAAGAGGCATAGCAACGGGACTACAAACTGCAAGTGGCAACACACACAAATTGATTTCGTACGAATCATAATTTATTTTCGTTTCACACACACTTTTAATACTCCACGCACTGTTTGGGCCCCCAAATGACTTCGGCTTAACTCCACATTTTGCTGCAAGCTGCGCTCGGTAATTGGGTTATATTTAATATGGAAATAATCTGCAGTCTGCTTGCTTTATGCCAGTCACATTCGCATAACTTTATTATACCATTTTTTAAAAAATATCCAAACACTTTAATTAACGCAATAAATATACAAAATTCAAGCCAAGAGAATAACATTAAATGCGAAGTTAATTAAGTTGACGAATCTTAATTAGTTTGTGATTTAAATTTATGCGGATTGCTTATTAATTCGTTTAGAAATAATGGCATTTAATTGACTTTAAGCCGCTTTCGTAGTAATAAGTTTGACGGGCATTCAAAGCCAAAACAATTGAAAACCCCTTTACAAGCAAAATGAATTATTCATTCGCCATTCACCGAGTCAAACATTAACATCCAAACCCATTTCGAGTTCCATTCCGATTCATAGACCAACTCAATTCCACAACTCTCCTAATGGGGGAGGCGCAATGGGGCAACTGTAACTGGAATCTCTCCGGTTAAATGAGCGTAAACTGACCGTTACTTCATTAGAAAAACTGACTCCATTTAAGGTGAATACACAACTAAGCGTTTGGGGCTTAAAGGAGCAATAAAGAATGGCGGCTGATATAATTTGTTGGCTGTCGAATTCACCCAATTCACGGTTCATATTTGCAGTTCGTTGCGCTCCCATTGACAGGAAGCAAATAAGCTACGGGCAAACTGAGGTAAATGCGAAATTTTTGAACAACGAAAAGGGTCAAAAGGTCGAATGCCAAACAAACACCAAATATAAAGCATATCAAAGTCTATATTCATTGAACATGATCAACGGTGTGGAGAAAGTGCTAAGGCAAACATAGCTCGACTATTTGGCACTCTGTTTTAGAATTGAATTTTTGTGATTATTACAGAATATAGAAATTAAAAATATATTTTGTGAGAATTTGCAAATATGTTGCTCAACTGTTAATTGGATGATACTTTAGCAAACACTCTCTCAACTAACTCAACTATCTAAACAAGTTATTAACAAATTAAAAGTCAAAGGGTGAAATGTGAATCATGCAACAAATTTAAAGACACATCTGCCACAGCGGATAGTAAAACAAAGCACACACACACACACAATCAAAATAAAAGAATGCGAGGCAAGCAAGCGGAAACGGAAGTCAGCGTCGACAGACAGCAGTGTGAAAAGGGCGCCAGCCGAAGGATGCTCGTAAAGTCAAGGCGAACGTGAAGACAATGCCCAACAAAAATGTTAGCAGGAAAAGTGACAACAACAACAACAACAACAATAATAATAACAACAACTGTTGACCTCTGCTGTTTTGGTATTTTGGTGCATGTCACGGCCTGTTGTCTCTCGCTCTCCATTTCTTTTGGCATTAGACTTTTACGATTTTTTAAATAACCAAACAGAATTTTATGACATTCCAATTTCCAGCTAACAAAAGAGGTCATCAACTACTCGAAACCGAACAGGACAAATAGGCACGCCTGCAACAGCAGCAACAGCAGCAGCAGCAGCAGCAGCAGCAGCGGCAGCAACAGGAGCTGAATGTGTTGACAGAATGACAGCTGCGAAATGGCATTGGCCATAAAAGGAGTATGTGCAAATGGCTTAAATGCCGCTAAAAATTGGACGGTAAACACGGCCAACACAGCAAACATGTTTCACATATACCATATAGCAATGTGTGTCAACATGTGTTTTTATTATCAGGGAACTTGCAACTTGCATGATGCAATGCAGCACTCGCGCAGCTCCAAATGGCGCTCTTAATTAAGAGCACCCTCTCCTTGCACCCCACCCCCCTGCAAAACGGCAAATGGAACCAAAAGGAAACGGAAATGGTAACTGGCGCTCTGACTGCGGACTGTGGACTGCTGGACTGGCGTTTAATGCCTGTGCCATAAATCTGTCGAAATTCGGACTCCGGCTATATAAATATATACGAGAAGCGATAGCCGCCAGAATTGCGACTTTTATGGCCTTGAAGCCGGCCAAGTGAATTTAATGCCAGCTAATTACTTACTTATTATAAATTCGTTTAGGTTAAAGGAATATCTGACTTTTCCTATATTTTTAACTTTATTGTCTGCCATCAAAATAAAAGTATTTAATATGGTTTTTAGATGAAAATCAAAGTTTATGCTGTGAACAGTTTTATCAATTTTTACATTAATTTTAAATATTAATTTAGTAGGTTTTTTCGTACAGATTTCTTACATTAATTTCAATCCAAGATTGCAAGTGCTTAGCCAAGCGTCGATATTTTTTTGTGTGCCATCAAAATAAAAGTATTTAATATGGTTTTTAGATGAAAATCAAAATTTATGCTGTAAACAGTTTTATGCATTTTTACATGAATTTTATATATTAATTTAGTTGTTTTTTTTTTGTACATATTTCTTACCTTAATTCCAATCCAAGATTGCAAGTGCTTAGCCAAGCTTAGCCAATCGTCGATATTTTTTTTGTGTTTCATCAAAATAAAAGTATTTAATATGGTTTTTAGCTGAAAATCAAAATTTATGCTGTAAACAGTTTTATGCATTTTTACATGAATTTTATATATTAATTTAGTTGATTTTTTCGAACAGAATTCTTACATTAAATCCAAACCAAGATTGCAAGTGAATGCTTAAAACAACTAATTTTTAATTTATCATGAAATTCGAGTATTTTATTTTGAGAATGTGGTCCACAATTCAATTAGTGAGCACTTAGCAGTAGTTTCACTTGTACCATCTGCCATTGCCCGTTGGCTCTGCTAAATGTTTTAGCCCACAAAACGAGGCAGCAGCAACTAGAGTTGGCTGTAAACATGTGGAATATAAGTAGCTATCAGCAATTTTACCTTGTTCGCCGATGATAAATTGCTGGGATGGCAATTAGGAATGCGACCGACAGACTTCACTGTTTGTCCCCATTGTTTTCGCCATATCATCCCATTTGGCCACACCATCCTTCCGTTTTATATCTGGCTGGAATTGGGTACTCTCTCTGAGCTGGCTGGGGGCATGCAATAAACAATTGCGAATGGCGGTCGAGTTGACAGCGAGACACTAAAACGGTAATTGCATGTAAACATTTCTTTATGTGCGTCGCTGTATGGTTTTTTTTTTTGTTTTTTTTTTGTTTTTGCCACTGCAAGCTGCAAGCGGGTTAATTAGATGGGTGGAGCAGGGTGGCAGGGTGGCAGGTTGGTTGATTGAAGCCGCGAGCAACGCTCCGATCAAAGTTGACGGATGGCCAAATATTGTCTCAATATGTGGCAATGCAATTTCCTTTGTGTTATTCTAACGTGGAGCAGCTGCCAAGGATTGATTACTTGATTAAGATGAGATCATTTTAGCTTTTCAGCTGTGCGTCATAAAATTTTTGATAATAGTCGCATAATTTTTATAGAAATATTGTTTTTAAATAATATAATAAATCACTGAGGCGTTTTATTAAGTTTATTATTATTTATTTATTATTTGAAAAAACAAACTAAAACAATTAAATAATTGTCACTAAATTGTTAACTCGAAATCAATATAGAAATCAGTTTTTTTTTTTGGTAATTTGACATTTCCGATAAATCAGCCAACGACTACCTTTACCGGTTCCGATAAATGTGTGGCGCCACTGGCAGCTGCAGTTGTTTTCACTGTAAACAATAACATAAACAGTTGATGGAGCTGCGATAGTAACAAATTTACAGTTATGAATACGATGCCAACACAATTGCAATAATTTAACTTCCGTTTCATGGCGGCATTTTGTGTATCCGTTTTTGTTTCCATTTCCGCTGTCCGCCGTTAGCCACAATATGTTCCTTACAGTCGAAGCTTGTTGTTGTTGTTGTTGTTGCCAGGCTATTGTTGCCATCGTTTTACGCTTCATTTCAAGCAAGCGCCTTGTCGCAATGACCACACCCCCACCCCAAACCCGCCCACTTTGCAACACAGCCTCAGCGCCAACGCAACTACAAATGGCCAGAACCAATTGCTTTGGCTCCGAAAATCCGATTCAATGTTTCATGTCCTATGCCATGTTTTCATGGCTTTGGCTTTGGAGGATTACTATTCCAACTATCCAGCTGTCCGCTACGCATTTGTTGGACTACACTCTAACAAAAATATGACTTAGAACTTTAAATCAATTGAAAATCAGTTTTCAAATATATTTTTTGTGCTTTGTGGCGAGTCTTTGAAAGAACAAGTTTTTTTTATAGATTTATTGATAGTTTTGTTCTAAGTTTTTAACAGTGTATGCTAACGCTTACACTCTTTAATATTCTTATGCACATTCAGTGGCCTGCGGACTGCATTCTTCGCCGGTCGACGACATCGTAATTTATTCAAATTTCAAGTCGTAAATAAACACGTCTACACATAAGCACAGCCGCTGATGCTGCGTCTGCCACTGCATCTGCTTCTGCCACATGCCACGCCTACACAACATTTTTCAGCTCAAAAATGTTACGTTACCAAGACCCCTATTCCCCAACCCCTCACTCCACACACGCACCACATCGTCGAGTGAGAGCGCTGAACAGCTTCTGGTCTGTGGAGCAAATTGGCCTCCGACGCACTTGCTACATAGTTTTTAGATGCCTGCGTTTAATGTTTCGCTCACACAAAAGGACGAATTAACAGCAGCTTCAGGAGCAGCTCAGACAACCCGTCAGCTTCAAAAGCTTCAAAGCTTCAAACTGTGTCCTGATTTTGATTGGCATTTGGAAAGAGCACGTGCCATTTAAGTCGCTGCGAATTACCCCTTCTGTGCGTTCGCATTGACATTGGCAATCAGCACCCAGGTGACTTCCAGTCGACTACATCCAACTATATATATATATATATATATAGGATATAGCTAAAGCCATAGTAAACACATTTGCCGTCCGTCTGACTCTCTGTCAGCTTGACGTGCTCAAGATTTTTGAATTGAACTAACTGGCATTTGATTGATTGATTGATGCTCGATTTATTTGTTATTTGTTATTGTTTTTTTCTTTTGTTGTTGGATTTTTTTTCTGACTGCACACGCTCTTGGGCCATAAATTTACTTTATCGACAGCTCACATTTGTAAAACTTGCTATTTGAAGCGAGCAGTAAAATGGTTTTTACATTTTTATTATTGTTTTATCTTCAGTATTAAAATTGTATTTATTTTTAATTGAATGCAATTTTAATCTCTTTGAGTGCATGCATTTTAAATGTAGTTATTCTTCCTTTAATTAAGGAATGTTCATTGCAGAGTATTTTAAATTGATTGGCATTTAAATATGCACAGAAAATGGATAAAGATTTGCAAAAGATTGCACAATATTGATATAAAAAATTTATATTTAACTAAAATTGTTTTAGTCAACTCAAAAGTAAATTATGAGTGGACTCTGAACCGTTTCTTTATCTTAATGATATGAAAATGATAAATAAATTTCATTTATTTTTAATTATTATTATTTTATATTAACTCAAATATCAGCAGAGTTTTTCGGTTTGTATTTAAAATTTGTGGAGCGCATTTCTTTATCTATTTTTTGATAAATAATTTCATTCATGCGGTTCTTTCTTCGATGGTTTTACAACGTCATCTTTTCATTGAGAGATATCTTTATCAAACACTTCTGACGTATTTCACTTGTTTTTATTTTGATCCCTCTGTTATCATATAAGAAAGTAATTTCTTTAAAACAAATAAGAAATGTATATTCGAAAGAGCTCGAACACAAGATACTTTGAACTCATTTCTTAAATACTTTAAATTACTTAAAATTTTAATTAAAATTTAAACTTATTCAGTTAGTAAATAATAACAAGTCAGAGAATATCATAAATTATTTGGAAGAGTTCCAATGTTCAAGGTTGCCAATTAGATAATGAAACAACATTTTGAGTTATCAGTGAAAGAAAGATATCAATTTAGCATACGTTTATTATCTGACTTAAAAAGTATATTTTATGAAATTAAGTTAACAAACAAGTGGAGAAAAACCTATATCATTATTTGGACTTCTGGGACTGCTGAGACACAATTAGTTCATGTTCGCCTCAAAGATCTGTCGGGCCTCACTTCTCAGAACCTTACCATTTGGATTCATGGGCAACGTGTCCACAAATTGTGCTCCGGCATTCAGCTGCTTGTAATCGACAACAACTCGCTTGGCCACATGATCAATCACCTGCTGTGTGGTTAGGGCAGATCCTGGTTTCTTGATGATCAGAGCGCCGGCAGCATCGCCATGCCTCTCATCCTTGGCACCCACAACGCAGACATTGAGAACATCGGGCAGCTCGATGATGACTTGTTCGATTTCATTGGGCCAATAGTGCTTGGACTTGTATTTGAGCAGATCCTTCTTGCGATCGACTAAATACAGATTGTTGTCGTCGTCAAAGTAACCCAAATCACCCAAATTAATCCAACCATCCTGAATGGTCGATTCCGTGTCCGCCACATTGTTCACATAACCCTGCCATTTAAAGCCAGGGTCGATCAGCACCTCACCAATCTGATTGTGCGGCAAATTGATGCCCTCATCGTTAACAATCCGGATGCGCAGACCCGGAAAAATACGGCCCACCGAGTTGTTTAGGTTTTGATCAATGTTGCACGTCATGCCGCCTGCCTCGGTGCTGCCATAGGTGAAAAATATGTGGCCATTCTTTATCAGCTCCTGCCCACGTTGCAGCACCTTCAACGATATCCAGCCACCCGTAATTAAGGCTATGGTGACACTAGCCAAAGACTGGTCGGTGCCCTGCGGATGGGTGAACAGATCATAGGCCTGCCATGGAGCCAACGCCAAAACGGTTGCCTTATATTCCTGAATATATTGAATCATCTTCTCCGCATTGTATTCTCCCTTGAATATCAGGCATGGAGCGCAGTACATTAAACTGAGCACTTTGCAGAGGAAACCAGTCGCCCAATCGATAGTCGCGTGAGTCAGTATAAGATCTGTGCTATTGCAGAGTCTGTAAGGAATTTATGATTGAATAGCTGACTCAGTTACTTATATAGCAAAACAACTTGACTTACGCCGTAGTCCTGGTGACATACTTGTGGGATATGTGCACCGCCTTGGGCAATCCAGAGGTGCCCGAGGAGCACAAAATCGCTGCTGTCTGATCGCCATCAGTATCCAAAGATGCGGGTCTGGAAATTCAAATAAAAATATTTGAATTTATTTATTTATCCCTAGCTAAACCTATTTGTTACTCACTCAAATCGAATCTCTTCCAGTGAGGGTGCCAGTGGGGATTGGAGCAGATCCTCAATATGCGTCACACCCTCAATGCGTCCGCTGAGGAGTACAATTTTGGGTGCCCACTCCTTGGTGATATCCTTGATGCGCTCATAGTCGAAGCCATCACAGAACATGACCTTTGGCTTGGTGACCTCGTAGAGACGCTGCACGGTCTTCGCGTCCCTAGACACATTAACCGCATGGAATGGTGTGGCATTCAAGAAACTGGCAACTACCACAGCAGACACATAATTGTTATTCTCCGCAATAAGGCCAATCACATCCGTCTGCGTCAAATGCTCCTTTCTCAGATGGATGGCCACTCGTATGCCCCATTTACGTAACTCCGCAGTTGTTACTTTTTTCCCATCGTCAGCGTTGATCTACTTTGTTGCAAGTAATTCATTAGAGCTTCAGCAGATCATCTCCTTTTCTGTTATCCCTAATTACCTGAATAACTTGGTTGGGGCAATTCGCGAGGGTTGAGAAGATCACATCACCCACAGAGCATTGGGGATCGAAGTAGGGTCGCTTCCTAGCACCACTCCAGATTTTCGTCTCTGGATCGTAGAAAGTGGGAAACAATGCCTTGGTTGCCATTTAATCCGGATCAATGCGAACTGAATATTGAATGAACTTGGACAAACCATTGTCTTTATATATCATAAGATTAACGCATTATCGTATCGTTTCGATAGATATATACACTACACGCTTATTATTATTATTATTTTTATTTACTAATTAGACCCCACAAAGCATATTAAATAGATTAGGCTGTTTTCTCCGTTTTCTCTCTGCTTAACTTGAATATCAGCAGATTTTTTTGGTTTGTACTTAAAGTTTGTGGCGCACATTTCTTTATCTGATTTTTGATAAATTATTTCATTTATGCGATTCTTTCTTCAATGGTTCTACTATGTCATTGAGTGATATCTTTATCAAACACTTCTGACGTATTTCACTTGATTTTATTTTGATCCCTCTGTTATCATATAAGAAAGTAATTTCTTTAAAACAAATAAGAAATGTATATTCGACAGAGCTCGAACACAAGATACTTTGAACTCATTTCTTAAATACTTTAAATTACTTAAAATTTTAATTATAATATAATATCAAATAGTAATAATAAGTCAGAGAATATCATGTATATATAATTTCTGCTTCCTGTTACATACTTTTGCACAATGGCAGTATACCCTTTTTATATATACCACTTTTGTTGGGTATAAATGGCTAATGCAAGATTGCGAATACGTATATTAATATAATTCCATTTCGCTTGCTTGGTTGCATTTTCGTATCTATTTGGACTTGGACCTTGGACTTGGCCTAAGAGCAAATGCCTTAAAGAAATATAAATTAAACAAAATAAATATCGTTCTGACTTCTAGTGTATTGTGTAAAAATATGCAGAGAATATAGAAATTTTAAAATTTGACAAAAAGCTTATGTTAAAACTAATTCTAAACATTTACGTATCAAAATTTGAATGTCTTCTTCTGTGTTTATTTTTTTATTATAAACTTTTTACACTCCAAATCAGAAGCCAGATGCGCTTAAGCTGAGATTAAACCGAAATTTTAAAATTGTTAAATAATGAACAAAACTAGCGAACTTTGTTCTTAGCAATTTAATTTTTTATTCCCCATAATGTTGTGCCCCAGTAATTTATGCACGCCTCCTTCCCCGCCTCTCCGGGGAGTCAGTCTGTATTCCCTCCGCCAGCTAAAAACAATGCTGATGCTGTAGGAATGCCCGCCTAGTCCAATCCTGTCCGTGGCGGGTTGAACTGCATGCATACATTAACATCAAATTACGCCCAACAACAACAGCAACAACAACAGCAACAACAACAGCAACAAACAACAACAACGCCAATATTTAAAATAAGAGAAAGAAAAAATTTAAAAAAAAATAAATATAATTCTTTGGTGCGCGGAAAATGTTCAACTATTGTAATATGAACTCCACGAGTATATAGAACATATATATATATAAATATGTATAAATATATATACATATATACATATATGTAGCCATCTACATAAAAAGGTCTGACAAGGCAAACTGTGAAATTGCTGCTGAAAATAAAAGAATGCAAATTGAACAAAATAATTTTTCAACAATTGCCCAAGCAACGGTTATTTAAAGTGCCGCACATAACGCGAAACATAACTTTAAGGACTGGTTTTTGCCACAAGTTGCAAGTTAATATTAATGTAATTAGTTCTCGGTGTGTGATATTGGTTTCTGATTCGCTTGGCTGACCTTCTGGCGGCTGCTGACCATCGACTAATTGGCTTTGCCATGCGGTGCACAATTCTAACCATATTGACAGTTGATAAAGCATATTATAATTACACACACACCCACACAGAAACATGTACACCCATTATCCAGTAAATTGTTTGGTCAGATGTCAGCAAATAGCGATTTTAAGTTGTCTGTCTGCCATCAGCTGTTGTTTTTGTTAGTCTGTTGCCGACTTGTGGTTATATAGAATATGGCTATATAGAATACCGATTAACTGTTTAAGCTTAACTGAATATATTTGAGATGTTAAATTGATTTACATATTCTGTTCAATTTAGTTTTAAATGCATCTTGGATCATAGACTTCAATTGGACTTGTTATTTATGAATTCCCAAATAAAACATATTTAAATCCTGAGTAAATTTATTTTATAAGTAAAAATAAAATTAAATAAAAAATTTTTGTTGAAAAGCACTTTACAAATTGCATTCTTGTTTTATTTGCATATTTTTCTAGTGAACATTTGCAATTTAAAGATTATTTTAGTAACTACATAAAATATATTTAAATTTTTACAAATATTTGTAATGGTTTTAAATTTGCATTTATTTTAGTTGGAAAACGATGAGTTTGCAGTTTTTCCCGTTGGCATTGGGCAAATATCATTCCGTGATTTTTATTCGCCCGGAGCCAATGCTGGGGCGTCAGTGTCCCTGACCTTAGACAAAAAGCAGCCAAATTTGCGTGGAAGTGTTATCAGCGCGTGTTTTCAGGCTTATCACACTTGTTGGGGGCGCCACGTGCTCAGTGCTTGCCACTCTCGCTGTGGACGACTCTCTCTGCGGAACTGTCATAAATCTTGCATACTCGTGCGGCGCATGCGTTGCATGTGTTCCGATGCCAAAATGTTTCGTCTGGCAGTCGGAAAACATCGCTCCATTCATAAAACGTGGCGATGTTTTTTGCGGGCAGTTGGATGCTGGCGCATCCTGGGCAATAGGACGCTGTGTGGTCCTGGGACTTGGGCACTGGCAAACAGTTTGCGGTGATTCCTAAGACGGAGCGGTTGCACAAGCGGCAAAAGAGAGATACAAATTGAAGAAAATTCGCCAAATGTTGAGCCACCATCAGAAGCGAACTGAAAACGCGTCAGAAGCAATTTAAATTATGTATTAGCCACAAACTGCAAGTACTTTCCACAAGCCAAGTTGTCAAAGTAAATAATCAGAATTGTCCCCACCACAACAATAAAATAAAAGAATAAGAAACGAGTAGTAAAAGTTTCCATTCAAGTGTTGTTAAGTGCGTGATGCAAAGTTAGCCGTGAAAGTTAAGTGCGCGTCCGTAACTTGTCCGGAATACTGCGTCAGTTGTCGTAACACGTTGTCTCGACTGCTTGAAACTATTTTTTGGCCAGCCTGTCAGAGGGCGCACGGAGTTGGAGTTGGAGTTGGAGCGCATCAGTTAGCCCTTTTTACTTGCCAACTATTTGCTGTCTGAGTATTTGTGTTGCCTGCCAACAAAATTTACAGTTTTGACAACAACATTTTGTTAAGGAACGCAACGGTGTCGTGCGCGGCCGGATACGGAAGTGAACTTGTCCCAACAATTTCAAGCACAACTTGAGGCAGCCGCTTACTGCTTAACTAGCGATCCACACACACACACACACACACATATACACACCATAGGACACGTGTGATGTAAATGGTAAGTTCAAGTTGTGCCTGCTTTAAGTAATGTTGCAACACCAAACCGTGCTTCATTTCATCTTTTTTTTATTGTTTTTTTTTTGTTGTTGTTTGTTGAACCTGCCACCTACAAATTGCTATTTCGAGTTCTTTGCTTCTGTGGTTTTTGACTTGTTTCTCATGTTGTGGTTTGTTGTCCCATTTTTTTTTTTTTGCTGACATTTCAGCTTTTGCTGCTGCTATTATTTTTTGCTCCACGAAGTTAGAAAGTGTGGCCAAAAAAACACTATAAATTGGTATGTTTGTGGGTGGCTAGGTGCGGAATTTAATTCCACCTTTTGATATTTAATTGCATTTTTGATTTATAATTAAACGGGATTTTAGTTAATGAAACACATTTGTGTTTTCCTGATTGGAATTTGAATAAATAATTACATTTTGAGAAGAATGCATTAATTATGTATGTATGTACTAAAATTAGAACTTACCATTACCGATTTTTGTGACTAGAAAAAAATTAAGGATTTTAATAATAATTTAAAGTTTTTAATTTATTAATTGGGGTAGTCTGCTCTATTTTTGAACATATTTGAATATTGTTGTATCAAATCGAAAAGGCTTTTTGCGAGAATATTACGTTTTTATAAGCTGAGTTGTAAATTTTATAAAAAAAATTAAGATGGATTAAAATATTTTGATTTATGTACTTCGGCAGCATTAAATCGTGTGAGTAATCAAATGCCGAAAAAACAATTACACTTTTGGCAGAAAGTTTACTCGAAATGTGTTTTAGATTTTTGCATGTGTCGAGTGTCCTTTTGTGTCCTTTTGTGTCCTGTGCGTGTGTGTCGCGTGTTCTGCTTGTTATTCGCTGTCTAATTGCAAGTTTATTGCTGCTTTGTGTGGAATCGAAGGGCTCTAGGCGAACCTGGACTCGCCCAGATGTCAGCTCCAGGCCCGCCTTTGCTGCTTTGTCCACGCATAAATATGTTGCGGACTGGCGACCAGAACAGACTGGGCCAGAGCACTCAACGCCTCTTTTCCCGTGGTAGAAATGGAGTCAGAATGGTTTACGTTGTGCATCTATAATTAAGAGAACGTATATACTAAATATATGTATATCTATGGAGTTGGCTAGAGTCCAGTCTCTGCACTCGACATACGGAGGTATTTTATGCCAAACAAATATTTTGTACTAGTTGTCTTGGGTGTGGTCACCAAAACGACATTTTGCATTTGGGAATTTTATGTCCATCACTGAAACAGATATGCATTGCAACATGCAACATGCAACACGCACCATGGTGCAATTACTAAATTAAACTTGTGCTGATCTCTGTCAAGTGCATTGTGAAAGAGAAACTTTAAGTTGCTATTAAATTTTTACAAAGGAAAACATTGCTGATTGTGCGTAAACAAAACAGTTTTAATGAGATCTCTTTTTGAACATCAAATTAAGCAATTTAACTAATGAATGTGTCAATTATGAACTGCGACTCCATTGTTAATTGCATAGTCAAAACCAGCCAAACTGCAATGTCAGTCATATTTTGAGTTCGACACATAATTTCCAGAATTTCTGTGAGTTATTTTGACGAACCATAAATGCCTTTTGGGTAACACATCAACTACATTTTAAGGATATCAAAATGTGTCATTTAAATGTGAAGTTTAATAATAATATATGTCTATAACTTGGAGCGTATTCCTACTTTGTAGTCATATGTTGTCAGTTTGGTTAAATGAATTTAATGACATTCTCTAAGAACAAGTGATTATTTTATTAATTAACAACGAGTAGTTGTGGGAATTGTACTTAAATATTAATTGGTGTTTCTCTGCATTTGTTAAGTTGTATGCTTAATTTTAATTATTTAAAGCAGTTGACCCAAAATCATAATTTGTTGCAAAGTTAACTCTGCTGAAATGTAATTAACCATATATCACAGGTGAAATACCAGGCCAAGGAAAGTGCATTTAGACAAAGCTAAACGGCTGAGTTAATGTTTTAGTATTTATTTTACTACCTTGGCTAATTAGTAGTTTACTTGCAACGTTTGTCTGCTTGCAACTTAAGTCTGTATAAGAGCATTCTTGTGCAGGATCTATTAGTGCTCATCCGACTGGAGGTTAAAGGAGCTGCATAAGCCAGGTAAAATAAGGAAATACTTACAGGGCTCTGACACCCACTCAGTGAAGAGCATTTACACATACTTACCCTCCGAGAAGTACAATAAATTAGACTAAAACATCCGTAGTGTATATTATATTCAGAGATTTCTTGTCGTATGCAAATGCGAAACTCTGTCAGACTTCGTCAGTTAGTCTCTGTCCTTCCCCTCACTCCCTCGCACACGCATATAGCTATCTCGCTCTGTGTGTCCACAGGCCAAATGAAATAATTAATAAGCTTGCCGTTAACACAATTTCTACTTTCATACATTTTGCAGTTACTGCCTTGTCATAAGAATATAAATTATATTCCTAACCCTCCTCCAGCTCCAACAAGTCGATGAAACACTTAAAGCAAACTCTCTGGGGTCAATGATATATTAATGGCAAACTTATTCCTGATAAGCGTTGACTTAAGCTATAGTAATGATATAAAGATGATGCTATTATTCAGTAGCTGCCGATAGAATATTGGAATATTAGCACAAATATAAGATAAAAAGATGCATTGAGAAATTTATGGCATGCTAAATAAATGCTTTTAAATATTTATGTATATTTTGAATTCTAGTCAACACTTTTTGCCACAAACTTGTATTGCAAATTATAAACAAAAACTTTGCTTTTTTTTTTTTGTTTTTTTTTTAATATTAGTTACCAGTTGTTGTCTAAGAGCTTAGCTTGACTTCAGTTGTTGGCATACTGTGCGTATGATAAATACTTAATCTTAGTCAAGTGCCTATGATAAATACTAATACTTCAAATAAAAGCGAAACAACAACAAATACAAACAAAATAAAGCGCTTACAAAGCTGCGATAAATTTGCCAACAATGGCCAAGAGACTTTAAGCCAGGCCAGCAAAAATAAATGCCAAAACAAAAGAAAAAAAAATACCAAGAAATAATACAAATGAAGGCATGAAAATTATGGCCAGCAATATTGTGTGATTGATGGTATGGTGAAATTGTTGCTGCCTAGACGATGACACCAGGCACCCTGCTTAAATAAATAAAATAAATCAAAAATGTAAATCAACACTCATCGTAAATACACACTCGCACACACGCACACACACACACACACATATGCATCTGGTCAGGATAATAATTTGCACACACACACAAATATGATAAAAAAAAATTTATATATCCTCGTCTCATGCCTCTCATTAAATTTGTCTGTGTTCGTTAACTTGGTTATTTCTAGTGGTTAGTTATTTGTGTTGGCCATGTTGACTGTGTTGGCCATGTTGACTGTATTTGGCTGTGTAATATGAAATCAGGACAAAGCATTCATTCGACTGTTTTGGATTTCAGCTGATATTAAATTATGCCCGCCGACACACAAAAGATTCTAACGAAGCATTTATTTTATTATTTTGGCATCCTTTTTCTTCGACTTTATCACTTCTTTTTTATTCCTGTTTATGTATTGTATCTGTGTGCGTTTTTATTGGCCCCTCTCTCTTTGGTCTAGACAATTATTTATCAGCATTAAATGCGTGACTTTTAAAAAACCCAAAATTAATTGTATCACAAGCAAAAAATTACTTCCGAAACCCATAAAACAAGTTGAAATATCATTATTTTAGTTAACTGACAGTAAGTTTTCTTGCCTTAAATATATTATTGATTAATAATATATATTTAAAGTTAGGATTAATAATATTCCTTAGAGTTTAATTCACATTTCTCTATTTCGGCTTTTATTGTAAGCTTTCACAACAATCAGCTAAAATTGCTGCCTGTTTATGCCTCAAGTAAGACTTTGGGATAATCCTTTGAATATTGCAGCAAATAAATATTTCGTTTATTTAAACTGAAACATTTTATTGCTTTTGATTGACAAATAAATGTGTCAATTGCTGCTATTGGTATTCCTGTGTTACCTGAGGCAGTGCTTTGTGAAATGTGATAGCCACAAACAAGTTAAAAACTTCATTTAATTAAAGCTGGTTGCAGTTAAGATTATGATGCAGTTGAGGATCGCTTTAAGGGGCGGAATGCATTGAATGTCCTGCAGGCATTTCAATTAGTACGCATTCGTTGGGCAACTTCATTTCCTTTGGACGGGCTTTGTGCTGGACTTCTGTCCCGGCATGGACAACTCGAATCTGTAGGGCCTTTCACCGAATGGTAGACGATGCTCCTTATCACTCTCCCCTTTCCCCTTTTCCCATTTCCCATTTCCCATTTCCCATTTCACTTTTTTTATTTTTGAATTGGCACCAGCTTCAACACTTGATGTAATTTTGTTCATTTTCAGTTTTTTGGTCCTGTCGTAGTCGCAGACACCTCTTCATTCATTTGACAAAACTGAGTGGGAGGCAAAAGCGTGCAGCCTTTGTCCTTGTCCTGTCCACCTGCCCGCCTACCCATCTGTCCAGCTGTCCAGCTGTCCGCCCCTGCTTCAGGCAAAGTGGACAGTTGACCTGCGTTGGCATTTTTTTTTTTTTTTTTTTTTGCTGCTGTTTTTGCTGTCTGCAACCTTTTCCTACAGCTGTTTATAATTCCGGCTGAAATCTACTTCATTTTATCAGCATCTTCACGGCATCTTGCATTTTTGAAATGAATTCAGCTACTGCTGATTCATATCCTTCAACATCTTCTTCTTCTTCTTATTCTTGTTAATTCCATTTTTCGCGTCATCTTTAATTCCATTTGCTTCTCGCTTTCCCCGAAACCTTGCTATTCATCCAGCGTAGGATGTCCTGTGTCCTGCATCCTGCCGCCTCTGTCAGTTGCTGGCCATTCAATTTGACGCCACATTTTTCATGTTATTTATTTTTTTTGCTTCCAGTTCCAAATCTGACTTCCACTCGTACTTTAATTATGCCATGTTGCACGAATCCTGTGTATCGAGCAAAGGAAATGTGTATTTAACTTTTCGGTAAATGTGTTAATGTGTTGCAGCTGCTGTCCCTGGAGTGTGGAGCATCCGTCTCAAGCTAACTGGGAAACTTAAAGCAGCATTTTTGCAGCTCTGCTCACTTTGATATATCTCTGGGGCAATTAACACTCCAACTTGTCCGAGCACAAAAAATATAAAAAAAAAAGAACGCAAATCACAAGCGAAATTCCCAAGCTATTCGAAGTTTGACCAGCCTGGAGAAAACTATTTGGCCACATTTAAAAAATGTTTGTGCAAAAAAAAACGAATGCTCCCCGAGGGCTTCACACAATTATACATCATTCAAAACAGAGACCTGGACCCTCGCCTATTCCCAGAACGAAATGTCACGCTTTCCGCCCTTTGTTTGGACATCTAAATGCCATCAGCCTCTCATGCTTATATCCCATATCTCTACCCCTCCGCTCCGGTTAACTGGCTTTTGTGTGCAGTTTCCGTTGGTTGGCCTTCATTGTTTTCACTTCCGTTTGGACGATGATGATGCGCTGTTGACGATGATGATACTCATGTCCCGTGAGTGACGCTCCAGTGGCAAACAATAATAAACGCCTGGCTCGACTGCATCTTGCTTGCTTGTTTGTCCATAGATCTCTATCTGAATCTCACTGTGTGTCAGCACATAGATTTAGTGCTCTATTTACATTGGGCATTAGGGATTCCGCTAAGCGGACCGCTCATCCAATCAATCCAACCAAGCCAACCATTAAACCTACAAATCGACACATTATTTGCCAAGCGGACTAGTTAAATTGAGCCAACAAATGTTTGTGGTACTTAAATCCGAGTCCTTTTCATTGATTTTTGTTAACTTTATTTCGATTTTGACGCTTTTGCAATTCGCCTTATTTTCTCTGCATTTAGCGTTGAAAGTAATTTTCATTTTCTTTTTTGGTTTCCGGGGTCATTTTGGCCTTTCGACTGGCATGTGTTGATTCGGACCGGCTCAAGGATATTTTCAGTTTGCTCCAAAATGTTTGTTTGCCCAACAAACATTCGTTGGCAAAAACTAATGCCAAAAAAGTATTTCTTATTTGTTTTAAGAATTTGTATAATTTGCTTTTAGTTATGCCAATCAGCGGCTAAGCAAATATAATTTAAATAAATATTTAATTGTAATTAAGAGGATTGGATTGTTTGCTATTGTTTATTAAGTTAGTTTTTATATTTTCGTAACTTTTAAAAATTATATATTTGTTTTAAAAATATATAATTAAGCAGTTCAATAATTGTTTTCGAAGCTACAAAAAACTATAATTGCAAAAGAACTTTTGCTTACACAAATGATTTTTTTTTGTTGTTTTGCAAAATTAAAGGAAAATCTATTTTTCAATAAAACGCATTTGCACAAATGGTTTGTTTAACATTTATATTTGCAGTTAAACACAAAATATTTACCCAAATAGTTTGGCATTCTGGGAGCGTGTGTGCGTGCATGTTTATGACTGTGTGTGGGCAGACAGAACTAATTTTTTGGATCCCATAATTCATGGTAAAATGTGCAATGGCAACCAAGCGCTGAATGTGCCTCAGACACATTTCAAGGCGATTTTCCGGCTTGGTTGTTTGTTATTTGCAGTTTACAAATCTTTTTGCCCAAGAGCAAAAGAGAGAGAGAGACAGGCAGAGAGAGAGAGAGAAGTTTTTACTACAAGTATGAGCAACTGTTTGGCACGCTTCTTTTAGTATTTCCTGCTGCGCTTTTATTTGTATATATTCTATTTAGATGCAAAAACAAAATTGGCAAACGAAGATGTCGACAGGCATCTAAGTGAATTTGTTTATGGCACAAGCTGCCAAGAGAGAACGAGATAGAGAGACTTTCAAAGAGAGAGAGAGGGAGAACAAGAAGCAGAGTCAATCGCTGACCATGCACTTGGCACATAACCAAGAACATCACCAGGATTGGCATCAACAGAAGGACCTCGATACTGACTTTAATTTGCTCCTTTCCAATTGGGATTTGGTATTCGCATTGATTGCTACATGATTTTTTATGCTTAAGTGCTTATCATAATTTGTGAGGCCCACCGATTTCTCGATGTTTCTGATGAGAGTCCTCACATTTTTTATTTACGCATAAGTCGCCTTGGCAAATATTCCCCCGAGGCGCACAAGGGAAATGGATTTTCCACAGCCCGGAATGTCGAGCATCGATTGAAAATAGTGCCACCAAGGAAGCGACTGGACTGGCTCGAATGTGGAATATTCCACACTCATACATGATGTGGTTGTGCCACATTACCATTTACATTTTATTTGAAAAACGCTTAAACTTTTCGTTTGTTGACATTTGGTCTGTATTTTGGTTGGAAAAGAGACTTGTAGCAAAAAAATAAATAAAAAGCATATAAAGTTTGCATTGACAACATTCAGTGCCCACATCCAATTGCTCATTGTTGCCTTCGGCTATTTGCCAATTTAATATTTTCCCCCATTTGTACAACAAAGTCTTGTTTCATTTCAGTGCTTTTTCTATTCTTTAATCAAAATAAATATTGTTTTTTTTAGCATGAATTTTAAATATAAATAAAATATGAAACGGGCAGCCAAAATAATAATGAAAGAAATTGCTGTGGTAAATCAGTTTTAGCGAGTATTCCCCTAGTAAATTATTCGTAAAATATTCAGGCATTTTGCGTGCGATTTTTTTACAGCCGCTGATTGCAAGTGAGAGATTTAATTACCATAGTCGGAAATTATGCATTGATTGAAGTTACGTAGGCATTTGAAAAAAAATAAAAATGAAAATATGCATATTAAAAAATGATTTTACTTGAATGCTTGTAAAAAAAAAACGTTAAACTTTTTTTTTTTTGTAAATATGACACATGCTCAATGGAATTTTATTGATGTTCATTAATTATGCCCTTTTAGTACAGGTATAAAAAAGCTGCATAAAAGCAGAATAATTTTGCTTAGCATTTATAAATTTTGTTATGCATTTGGTCTTTAAAATTCAAATCGAATACATAAATGAAAAACAATCGAAATTCACATCTTCAGCTCAACGAGGCCGCTTAAATATGCAAAAGCTTAGGAAGACACGACGAGCATACAAAATATTTATATTGTGTGTGGGGAAGAGGTCAAGGGTCAGGTCAGGATGTATTCGTACTTATATTCTGTTTACTGTTTGTGCCGTAAGTGCTTTTTAAGCTGACTAAATAATCGATGATACTCTTTTGTAGCATATATATTTGTTGACTGTGGAATTTTGTTTTTATCAATTCGAGCACAAATCACAAACAAAAGGCTGACAGCAAAACAGTGGCAAACTGGGATTGTATTGACATGATAAACAAAATGTATTTTTCATCGTCTACTCCCGATGCGTACACGTATCATAAGAGGAATGAATAAATAATAAATTGTATGCCCGAAAGTTAAGAAAAATATTTAGTATTTATTTTTTACACAATTCTGATAGTAATTAAGATAAAAAAATTAAAACCAGCACATTTTATTATGGGCTAAGCAACTATAAGTGCTGCAAGCAATCAACATTTAAGTGTTTTTAAAAAATTAAACTATTGTAAATTTTAGTTAGGAATTTTACTTGATATATAAGCTCTTTCAGATTCCCTAACTTATTTACTTGCGTGTTTTGCTCGCTGTTTGTTACCGAGTTCTTTTACTGTTAGCCAAAATTCCAAGTTTATTAAATTGCCATAAGTCCCAGACACTTTTACAACTCATGAAGTCATTGGACTTTGTAGCACTATTCTTATGGTTGTTGTTGTTGTTGTTGTGGTTGTTTGGCTTATCTGGAAAATAAAATCTGCTCCGGTTCGGCCGGTCATCGGCGTTGGGCACATAAAACGCATAAAATTAAATAAAAATCAAAATAAAAATTCCTTTGAAGCACGCACCGCATCTTCTCGCCAAGTTTTATTGATTCTCTCTCCGTTGCTGGTTTTAGCCATCGCCGAAAAACACTTTTGGGACTTTTGTCGATGCAGCAGCTAAAGGCAAAAACACACGCAAACAAACAAGAATAAATTTTGTTCAAGATTTTGCAGACCACGCGTTGTGGCCAATACCTCATTTTGCTCTTGTTTTCAATCTTACATTTTGGCCCCCTTTTTTTGCCCCGTTCTTTGTTTAGCGATTTGTTGTTGCGGTTCTTGTTGATGTTGTTTTGTAGCTTTGTCTGCTTTAGTTTAAGTTCCGAATATTATATTCAGTAACCTTTTTATTGGAATAGGACAGACGTAAAGCGGATTATACGTAAAGGATTTGTTTCTTATATTTTTATTTTTTTTTCGCCCATTTCTTGCTTGTGGCCACATCAATTTATGAAATTGCTTTAAAACACATAAACCCATTACACATATTAAAAATATGGCTAGCAATTTGTATAATACCTTAAAATTTAATGTGAAATAAAATATTGCAGACAATTGTTAGCTTAGTTCTGCATCTTACGTATAAAGTGAATTTATCTTCAACAAAAAAATGTATATATGTTTTTTGGTTATATTTTTCTTACCTTGCCTATCCACAAATTCCATTAGTCTGTAAATTGTTGATAAAGTTTGAGTCAGATTTGTCGGTTTTATTGGGAGATTTTTTGTCAGCTAACTGCTTAATGCAACTTTGTATCCATTTTTTATGATGTTGCGCTTATCGCACGAACCGAAAAGGACAGTGTTGAAAGTTTTCGTTCTGCTTTTTTTTTTTTTATTCGCTTTTCAGCCTCGCATGAAGCTGTCGAAAAATTGATTTATTTTCAAAATTTGTTCAGTACTTTTGCGACGCCTTAGCGCTTTTCACTTATTTATTTTTCCATTTGCACGCGATTTCTTTTCTTTTTTTTTTTTAATTTTCGCACAAAGGCAAGCGGACTTTGCTGAGCCACAAATTTGCATTGCAAGCGGCTTATGAAAATGTTAAAGGTATTTTTTTTTTGGGTTCAAAACGCGTATCGGCTTTTAACTACTGTCTCGGAGACACGGAACACACCAGAAGTATCGGAGAAGTAGTATATTTCTGGCTAACAGGATGGTTACGCAATATTTGCGCATTTATCTTCATTTTTGCATTGTTTTCTTATTTGTTCGCCGAGTTTTTATGCTGCCCTTTTTTACGCGTTTCCCGTTAATGTTCGCTGTGGTTGTTTACGATTCTACGCCACCTTTCCCCTTTGCCATCCACAAACCTCTGATCTGATTTCCGTTTCCCCCCACATACCCCCCATACACAGTTCAAGCCGCCCGCAGTGCTTAATGTCTCCCGCTGACATTTCTGAGTGTCGCCTGCTCAACGCAGTTTATTGTAGTTTATATTCTGAAGCACAATTTAATAGCTGACAGACTTAGTTATACCCTGTAGTCTGAATTGCTAGTAAATAGGAAATGTGTGCATTTTATTTATTTTTTATTTCTGACCTGGTTGTGTTTAATTCATTTAACTTACTCTGGACATGTTTCCTGCATACCTCTTCAGTTTGTGGTGCCAAGAATTACATATATTTTATTTCATTTTTTTTTCTTCATTTTTTTTTTTTGGCACACGGGCAACACCATTTTATTTGTGGCCATAAAGGAATAAAACAGAAGTTCTAGGCGCATTTTTCGAATTTAAGAAATGGAAATACATATTTATATAAACAGCTTCTGCGAATGAACAGCAGCTTACTAAAACCCAATATTATATATAAAAAAAATATATATATATAAGTGTGCGAGTCTGTGTTCCATTTTTGGATCTTCTTCGGAATTTGTATAATGTGTGGCATTTGTAATAATTTGATTTGATATTAAAAAATACCTCTTCAATCAATTCAAATTTTATTCATACATAAATATTATTTATTATTTGTGATGATGAATTTTGGATGTGGAGCCGCATTTGCTGTTGTCAAAATTGTGCTACTTAACGGGTTAAGAGTTCATTGTATATATTATGGGCGTGTATCTGTGTGTATGTGTGTGAGTGTGTGTGTCTGTGTGTGTGTTTGTGTGTGTGTGTGTGTGTGTGTGTGTAAGAAAGAAGCGACAAGAAGTTTAAGCAGCTGTCAAAGTCAATGGCAAAACTTTTCTGTCTGCGGTTGCTGTTATTATTGTTGCTTTTTCTTTCATATCGATAAATAATTCATAAATTGGGCGTGTTAGCCTAAAAGACCCATGCTACAAACTGGTATAAACAGACAGAAGAACACCCACACACCCACACAAACACAGATACATATGTATATGTCGTCAATAGCATACCATATTGAGCCAAATATAAGCGCATTAAAATAAATTCAAAAAAAAAAAAATTCAACAACACACACATACATAAAGCTTCTGTTTACGGCATACAAGCCGCATAAATATACACAGCAAGAAAACCAGCGACATGCGACCGCATTTCAAATTAGCACAATCCAAAAGAATTTTCGCAAACACACACACACTCACACAATGTATATGTATTATATATTTAAAGCCCTCTGAAAAAGTCAAAAAAAAAAAAATGCTGCCGCAAGGAGCATAAATACAAATATGTATAATGCAATATAATAAACGTCAGACGCAGTACGAAAAATATAAAAATATATATATAAAAAATATATCCAGCCAACTGTATGCTGAAGGGGAAAATCTTAACCAGCCCAACCCAAAAACCCACACAAACTCACAGACACGCACACACACAAACACTCTATGATATCGTGGTGATAACCCTTTTAAACTTTTTGGCTTACACTTTGCGGAGAGCGATGCCAAAATCTAAAATGTTGATACTTACATATTTACATAAAGGCATGTAATACGGATATATATATATATATATACTTATACCATAAGCATATTGGGTATTTGGTGCCTGTGTTTGGAGTTAACCAATTTAAATCCAAATTGGCTGTCACTCGAAGCGACAAACAGTCAACGAGAACAACAAACAAATATTGCATTTGCATAATTTCCAATAAGTTGGCAATGGACAAAATGATTACGATGTGAGAAAAAAAAAACTATTTTTAACTGATAGCCTAAACAAAATTTTTCTTATCGAAGACCTTATTTATTGCGCATAATACGTTATAAGTAAAATGTTAAACATTCTTAATTTGATTATTATTTGATTTAGATTAGCTGAACCAATAAACTTATTCGCAGCAAAACTTGTTGTAGCTGAAATAGTTGTTTTTGCCGAAATCCCGCCAACTTATTTTAAAGTTCATTCGCTGATGATTATTTTAAGCTTTTGTTATCGAACACTTTTACTTTCGTATTCATCATAAAAATTAATTTATTAAATTGCTTATTTTTTGCACATTTTGAATGCCAAAGTACCGCTACGACTGCTAATGAAACCAGTTACTTTCGGATGCCAAAAATCGTCTCATGATATAGATATTCCAGTCACTAGTTATAAGTAAATTGTAAGACTGTCTTAATTTGATTATTATTTGATTTAGATTAGTCGATCCAATAAACTAACTCGCAGCAAAACTTGATTTAGCTTGTTCTGACCCGAAATCCCGTCAATTTATTTTAAAGTTCATTCGCTGATGATTATTTTAAACTTTTTTTTATCAAATACTTTTACTTTCGTATTCATCATAAAAATTAATTTATTAAATTATTTTATGCACATTTTGAATGCCAAAGTACCGCTACGATGATGCTAATGATACCAGTTATTTTCGAATGCCATATATCTTCTCATGATATATATATCCCAGACACACAACAGGAATTATATTTAATTATTATATATTTGATCAGCACCGCTAGACGAGTCGATTTGGCCAAGTATGTCTGTATGTTTGTTTGGCAATTTATAGATTCTATTCTATATTGAGGGAACTTGAAATGTATTTCTACATAAGTAAAGTGGAGCAATTGAAGGATAAGTTTTTGTATGCCTAACTTTATTTGCTAGCCAAAATATCTTAGCCCAACTCAGCAGATATGAGATTTTTATATGCCCCTTAAATGGAGGTCCAAGGAAATTATAATGAATGTGGCGTAACTTGGATATCTGTTTATATTTTATTCAAAAGTGTGTTCAGGTTTGATAATAAATAGTTCAGGACCAAAACTATTGCCATAGGAAGCAGTGATTTGAATACCAGACTGCTTTATATAGTAAAAATTCCATAAAAACAATTTCGGCCTTTTTATCACCTCATTTTTAGAATTTTTCAGTTGTAAATTTGCTGGGATATAAGTTAAAAGCCCGTTTCTAATGATTTGAACTTTTTATTATCCAATAATTGAGGCCTAGATTTAAAATACTTTCAAGAGAAATCGGAGACTACTCAATAAGTCCATAAGCCAAATAAAAAACATTATAATTGCTATGACACAAGTATTTTTTTATTTGCCAAAAGCATTGCGAGAGAAATTTAAAACTAACATTTTCGGGGTGAATTCAAGTCGAGTCGGGTCCAAGTACAATCGAAAGTCATTTAATGATGATTCTCTTGTTTTGGGGGATGGGATGCCAGATAATCAAGACTGCGGCGAATTTCCTCTGGAATTGGGGGAGGTGTGGGCAGAACGTCACTCTTTGGCTGGTAACCATGCTCATCAGCGACATAACTGAGGACGACGTGAACGCCTTCGGGGGATACCCAGCTGTAGGTACCGTGGATGTTGCCGTGCACATCGCCATCCGAAGATTGTTCAATTCCATTGCTGGTTTTTACTTCTGCGGAGAAGCCATCAGGCCGAACATCATCCTTGCGGCTAAGGGTTTCAGCGTGGGATTCATCAGATCCAGTCGGTGCGGAGACGGCCAGGCCGATAAATGCGCAGATCATCAGCTGTAAATAATTCAGTATTAGTGGCCACATTCCTCGATTGTTCAGTTCACATCAAAATACTTACGATTTTGAACATTTTGATTATTGTGTGTAGTTTGGGAACGTAAGCAGAACGTTTACTGATGCTCTACTCTAGAATGGCAGTGCCTTTTATACGAAAATTTCTTTAAGCGGACTGTTTGATACCTTTTCGAGAGCATCGCATATGCAAATATTGCTAACTGTATTGATGACTTTTGCCATTTGAATGCCACATTGCATCAGTAACTGGTCGGGTTGGTAGGCAATAAAAAACGTTACCAAAAATTGCCACTCAGACTTTCATCAATTAGCCTCGTTGAAATTGCTAATAAACGTAAATAAAAACTTGCTTTTACCTGAGTCAAAAGTTAATCTCTTCAAAACTCTCCCATTTGCTTTGATTGATTTATTAGATTTAAATAGATGCTTGAACTGATTGATTTTATTTCTTGGTAATTCTGTTAACAGAAAATAAATTCAAATTGATGCATTTGCAATTTGTGAACAATGTAAAATTTGTATTATGGCATATCAGATATGTAAAAATTAAGCTTTAGAATTGCTCAGCTCGAATTTATTCAGTAAATGTTTTAATAAGATTTTTAAGTTTTATTATTACTATCCTTTACTTTTAAAGGCTACACAAATACTCAACAAGAATTGATAAAAAAAAAATCACAAGCTTTTAATCAAAGTTGAGTTGTCATCATTCTGCAAAAACCTTTAAAAACCTTAAAAATTTGAAATTCTACTCTACAATAAAAAAAATAATAGTGTGAGCCCATTGGAAAATTAACATTTTGGATATAAAACTATTACAACTTTTATTGCAGTGTTTATTAATGCTTGGCCAATTTTTAATATCTGAAAAATCAACACAATTTTGTTAAATCTTCGACTGTTAAGTTAAAAATTAAATGTTAATTTATCTTAAACCAGTTTAATAATTATAAAATATTATATATAAATTGCATCAATTTCGGATAAATTAAATGAATAATGAGGATTAATACAAACAAACATTCAACTTTAAAATTCTATTGATTGTATCAAGTTTAATTTAATTTAATATAGTTTAATTTAATTTTTTTGCTTGCACAACGTATTTTTTTAACATTTTTCTATAGAACTTATCCATTTTCAAATTTCTGACTGAATTTTCGTGGCATTCTCTGAGCAATTTTATGAACCTTTACCATAAATTGACAGCATACAGACAGGCAGGAAGTGAGATTCCTCAACCCCCCCAACTGCTCTAATAACCAAAAGCTATTGTTTTGGGCTAATTTATGAAATATTTTGTGACCTGCTCATGAAACCAAGGAGGGTTAAGATACTCCCCCAAAGTGGTCACATTTTAAATTTGTTGTTGGGGTTCAGTTTCCTTTTGGTACTTATTATCAATTATGAATGAGTTGAAACTGGAAATTAGCGACAGTTTATAAAGATTATAATGAGTCTTTAATATTGGCTATTTAAATAGTTCAACTTCTATGCTGTTGAAGAAAGAGTAGCCCAGTTGGCTGGGAACAGAACATACAGAAGCAATGACATTTAAACATTTACACATCTCATTTAGAACTTAAAGAAAATACATAATATTCTTCACATTGACTATAATTTGGAATTACCATTAGTAAATATTATTCCTATTATTTTGACACTATCTTTAATGGATTTAAATAAGGCTTGCGCTGGTCGTCCCGGCCACACAAAATTCTTAGATAATCGCACGGTTTTTCCGGTTGTGGTAAGTGCAAAACGGTATGATGCCATTTTGGGTAGATCCCGCATGGACAAGAAGTATGCAGATCTTGCGGCAGCAGAGGAGGAGCATCGTTATATGCAATACCTGAAGGATGGAAGCGATTGGGTCTGCAGCCACTTCACAAATCTTGGCGCCGAAACCATGGATGAGAAGAAGAAAGCTAAGCTTGACCAGGAACTGAAGGAGGCTGCAATCTTGGAACAACAAGTCCGACTTGAGGATGCTAAACTGCGCAAAGAGCGTGTCATTCGAGCCAACCGAATATTGGAAGACATGAAGGCGGGTCAAAGAGCGCTGCATCATGCGGCAGTTGAGAGCGAGGTGATCCATCAGCGCAGATATAACGAAGCTCTAAATCGGGAAATTATGGACGATGCACTTCGTCAACAGCGCCTGGATGATGAGCAGTGTCCGGAGGTGTTGATACCATTCTGCAGTGTCACCGAGGAGCAGGAAAAAGCCAAACAACAGGAAAAATCGGATACATTTCGCACTTATCTATTAAATGATATTGAGGAGAGAAGAGAGCGCAGGCTGGCCCAAAAGGAGCAGGAGGAATGTGACATCATCATTGAGCGGGCACAGTATCAGTGCCTGCACGAGAAGGAAAAGAAGGCGGCGGAGGAGCTGGCCAAAAAGAAACGCGAATTCTGCTGTCGTGCTTACCACGATGGGCTCAAGGAGAAGGATGAGCTCAAAAAATGTAAGTTGCGTATACAAATTGAGTTCCTTTTAACAAAATCCCAAACCATAGATGAGAGTATGTGTGACAAGATCGATGATCGCGTAATCTGTGTGGATGCGACTAGACGCCGCAATTTGGATGCTCGATACAGTAAGAATCTTAAGGCAATCATAGCTAACAAAATCAAAGCTCGAGAGGATCGCGCTATACGACTGTGCCGCATGCAGCAGGCGAATAAGCGAGAGGATCAGAAATTGCAGGACACTGTCCAAGAACGTTATGAAGCCGAAGTTCAAATGGATGAGGGACGTCGTCAATGTGAACTTGAGGAACTGTCCAAACAGCGACGTGCCTACGAGCTGCAGGAGCGCAACCAGAATAAGGAGGGCCAACAGAGACTGGCACAGATTCGCCGATATAATATTGCGGAACGGTTCAAGAACCAGGAGACCAATAAGCGATTCTACGAAATACAGAAACAGCAGCACAATAAAGCCACAGCCGAGTTGCGTAGCATATTAAATGGCCAGCGAGAGGAGTTCATCAAGCAGCGTCAGGACGAGCTCATGAGAATGACAGCCTGCCAGGAGGATCCTAATCTTAAGGAGGACGTAATTTTCTTCCAGGACGCGGTGAAGATGATGACTGAATCTCGTAAGGTGGGTCGTCCTGTTTTCCCGATCGCAACTGCAGTGGAGGTTTACCGACGCAAGAACCAAATAGACATGGTCCCCGAGGGTCGCTCGGTGGGAAGGAGCAGACTGCGTGACTATTGCTGGCCCGGTTACTACTCCAAGGCGGATTTGGCATACCGAAAGTACGAGCACCGTGAGAAATGCCGTCAGGAGCAGGAGAAAGATCGCCATTCCATCTTTGCCAACTGTATTAAAATTACCAAAATGGCTGCAGAGGAATCCCCTTACAAGAAGTGCGACTTGGAGGCTCCCTTGAAGTGCATCCAGCATCGCGGCATGCCTGCCATCGACAGTGTTGATTCCTTCGATTGTGGAGTCAACAAATGTCTCGATGATGCTGCTCTGCTGGGCCCCGAAAATAATCTGCCATCGAATAAAATATGCAATCCTGCAGGGAAAGGAAATGAAATCGCTCGGGAAGAAGTTGGGCCAACTGAAATTAAAAATACTCCTCAAAATTTAGGATCTCTCACTGAATTAAAGATTTCTAAAACTATATCAGCACTTGGACTAAATGAAACTGCTAAAGTTAGATCGAATTCGAGCATAATAAATAGCATCTCTGGCCAAGACCAGAATCGTGGTTTGGAAGTTGATGTTGGTGACAGGAAAAGTTCTTCGAAACTATCTCAACGAAGTCAAACTCGAGAAACCTAAGCGTAGGAAGAATCTTATCAATAGCATTTTAAGTTTGATGGATTAGTTTATTGACATATTTAGCAGAAACATTTAGTTCGAAAAATATATTCTATATAAAGTAAAGTCTGTGAAATTTTGACTTTTTTTTTAATTTGTTTTTTTTTTTTTGAGAATTTTAATGAAATTGACTTGAAGCATTTAATTTCGTGATGAGTTTTGCCTTAAGCACTTTTTCATATTAGTCGGATTAAATGGCCAAATAAGTTCAGAACATGTGTCAACAAAGCTGCCTTTAATTTTTGCTCCGTGACAATAACCAAAAGTGAAATAAAGCGGCAAATATTCATTTCGCTTGAATAGATTGCGATGTCATTTTGTGGGGATATCAAATTAGCGTAAATTGCGCATTTGCCGTGGCGGCAACAGGAACGAAAACGACTCGTTGCAAGCATGAACATGGCAGCCACAACTGGGGGCAAACACAAACACAAATGGAAATATTTGAGTAAAGCAAAAAAAAAAAAATACACACGCACAAAAAACAAGAAAAAAAAAAACACTTGATTCAGCTGATGTGTCAGGTGTGGCATTAGCAGCTGTTGACACACATCTCCGCACGTCGTGGAACACATGTCGTACAAGTATTTTAATTAAGCATCAAGAGGCGACTCAAACAGGAAGAAAAAAGAAAGATGCTGCCTCAAGTTGCTTGCCTCGCGTTGTGAGTTGTGAGACGCGTTTTAATTAAGACCCACTAAAATAAGCCAACCAAAGAGCCAAGAGAGGAATGGGGGGGGACGAAAGTTGCATAACTTGAGATGAGCTGGCAAAAGCGGAAAGTTTCAATTTGAGCTAAACTCGCGGCAGAAATTTAATTTGCTTTGCCAGAAACTTGCAGCAACAGCTGCGAATAAAAAAAAAACACACACACACACACATGTGTCTGACAGAGTGTGTGTGTGTGTGTCGGTGTGTGTGTGTGTGCGACCAGACACTACGACGCCATGGAAGTGGCGTTGGCATGAAATATCAGCTGCCACACCCACGGCGACAGGTGGCGGTGACAAAAACAGCAACAATTACATGCAACATGGGAGAATACCGTTACCCGGTTTGCCAGCTTCCGTTTTGCATGCGCCGCAGAATTGCATACATTTAAATGCCTCATAAAAAAAGTATAAATACTGATGCCGAGAGAATATAAATACATACATATATATATATAAATACATGTATATACTTACCTGTCACTGGACTGGCTTCCATAAATGCCACACGACGCCTTGTTCTTGCTACAATTTATTTATCTGCAACGCGCAAAATACGCTCGAAACCAGTGGGAAAAGCCATCTGTGAATAAAAATATTCTTGGCTGTTGTTGAACATTTTAGCATTGAAAAAATTGGCAATTTTAAAGAAATAAGCTGCTAATAAAATTAATGCTTAAAGCTGACTGATAAACTCAAATTGTGTGCTGAAAAAAAATGAAAAAACATATTGAGAAATATTAGAAATAAAGACATAAATATTGAATTAAAAATGCAGAGTTTTCTTTGACCTTAGCCGATTATGTGCATTTGAGGATAAGTCCTCATTTTAGCTAGAAGAATTTAGAATTCAAACTTGAATTCGTTAAAAAATCAGCATTAATAGAAAAGTTTACTTATTAACTTAAAAAGCTAAATAACAGAATAAACAACCAATCAATTGGCTCGATTCTAGCAAATAAATGCAGATGTAAATATTATTTGCACTTGTCTGCAATAATTAAAAATTTCACATAATATCCTTCAGTGCAACTGTCTTGACTAGTTCATTCATTCAACTTCATCATAAAGAAGAAGAAAATAAGTTGGCTTCTTGTGTAATATTTCTATTCCTTGTTCACCTTATTGGATTTATCCTCAACTGGGAGTCAATCAAACAAGTTCAATGGATGAGTCCTGAAAGCTGAGCTGGCATTCAATTGAATTGTGTGGAGCGTTCTTTGTCTGGTGGGAAACTTTGTCGGCGCCTCGCTACTTGCTACTTGCTGCAGCCAAATAGCTTGCAACAAAATTACGTTGTGCTGCTGTGTGCCACACCGGCAAAGCAGACAATTTCCTTTAATCGGCGTACAGATTGTGCGGCATTTATGGACCAATTTCCAGGCAACTGATCCAGAAACATTGGCAACTGCCATTTATAGAGCTGGTGGCTGATAAAAGGTAAACAACCGTATAAATTTGCATATTCCAGCAATTTGTAATCAGTACAACAACAACAACAACAACAAGAAGAGCATCAGTAGCAATTGAAATGAGTGTTTTAATAGCAATTGATGAGCCTGAAACCACAGCAAATATTGGTTCTCCCTTCCAAGAAAAGGCAATCGACAACGATGAGGAAAATCTGCTAGTTGAATCAATTTTGCTTTAACTATGTAGCGCAGTGTAATTCTTATGGCTGCTGTGCAACCACGTTACTCAGAAATAAATTGAAAACTTGAGATTTCAGTCAAAGAGTTTTGGCTAAAGTTTGTAGGAGAAATAGTGAACGTATACGTAATATTTTTTTTAAATTAAATTTCATATAAAATAACTGCTGCTAATGGGAATTAAATACGAAATTTAGCTTATCTGCCGTTTGTGTAAATTTAATATAATTATTTTTGTAATAACTGGCAGTTGCAATCTCAGCAATTTGAGTAGAATATCAGCAAGGATACCCAACTTTAAGGATATTCTGCTATGCCTTGATTAAGCCTTATTCAAGACATAAATTCTAGCGGCTTTCAGTAAAAAAGGTCAAGGTTTCTGACTGAGCATCGATTGTGCCACAATCTATTATTCACCAATTCAACTGCAACGATGCTTTATTAGAAGTATGAACTTATTTATACGTGCCACCATTCGATTGCAACGTGCGCCACCGCCAAGCCACGAAGCATGAAAACTCTCTCAAGAACGTAGTGAGAATTAATGCGAGTATTTTTTGAGAACTTGAGATAGTATTAGATAGATATAAATTGGTTATACGGAATTATAACATAATAAGCAAATAACTTCCTCTAGATGCACAAGATGTATCCTCGTGTTCAGCGGCAAGTTTATCGTTATGCCACACATGTGACATCACTTTACATTTTCCATGACACCTACTCCTACATAAGATTATGCGAAATGGTTGCACATTCTAGCAAAACGTTGCACGAAACCATACGAGTAGTTTTATATGCAACAGCAAGGATTGAAGCAACAGTAGTTCATGGGATTCAAGTGCATATTGTTGCTCTCAAGTGGTGTGTCACAGGTCAAAGATGAGGCATGTTTGAGATGACAACTTAATTTACTTCAATTGATATATAAATAAATTCAGAGAGTGAAGAGGGATTTTAGAGTGTGGAGTTTACAGCTTAGCACAAAATTCATAACATTCCTCTTGATTTTGTATAAAAATAATTTTATTTTCAAAAATCTACACAAAAGCTAGCATTTTACATTCAATCCTTGGCCAATTTGTTGTTGTTACAAATAGTCAGGCTTTTGGGGGGATGTGTTGCAGCCATTAGAACGTTGCAGCATGCTCGAAACTTGTCAAAACTTGTTGCCACTGTAATCTGCATAAATCCCCGGTAAAGCTGTTGCAACACCCGACAATATGCGGACATGCAACGCAAGCCATGTGGCAGCAAACAATATCCCTGCCTGCCATCTGCCATCTGCCATCTGCCGTTTGTCGTCAACTCGTCACGGCCAGGTAAAAATGCTTTCCATCTCCACACAGCAAATATATAGTACAAAACTAACAAACGCTGAATAAAAAAAAAACCTAAGAAAACTGAGTGAAAAGAAGAAATTGTTGCTTTATGGGGATTTTGCTTGAACTGCTCCTCGTTACAACTGGCTCACCTGAGCCGCAACATAAATCCTGTGCATCCTCCTGACTATGACTGACTATGTACCAACTGACAGCTGTAATATGAGAACCTCGTCCTCGAACTCCTACTCTTCCATGTACTCAAGGAAGTTGCCGGATTCACAATGATTGCGTATTTGTTGTCGAGACTATTTGATCTATCAAGTGTAGCAAATCAATAATAAATTTTTTTTTTAATGTACAAAATATGGATAGAAATAAGAAATCACATTTTAAGTGTGCTCTTAAGTTTTACAAATATATAAGAAATTCGAAATTAAATATATTATTGTGTGATAATAATTTAAATACAATTTGATAGGTCAATTTATGTACAAAGCACAAATTAAACTATCAGAAATAATTAATTTAATTATAAAATAAACTCTTCTAAATTGCGAACTTCGATAATTTATTTCCCTTTAACGATTGAATAAATGTCGAAATTCCATTTAAAGCAAATGTGTACGAAATGTGTTAAGTACCACAAATGTGTAATGACATTTTGATTAACTTATGATAAGTGTGGCACATATGAAAACTGCTTTGCTAATTGTGTGGCAAACGAATCAGTCGGCAAATTGTTTTGCTTTGTGCAACAAGGTGAATGCAATTGTGCAATTCCTACCAGGAAACACTGACAATACTGCGAAATGAACTTGAAAGTGCAAAGTTGAGCCCAGGCAACAGGAAGTACTTTATATATAGACATATATAGACATATAAATAGGTAAAAAAAAAAGAACCAAGCAGCAACAGCAGCTGCTTCCCAACCAAATGTTTACCATGACTTGAAAGACTTGGCCCCAGGACCAAAATGCAGAGTGCAAAGTGTGTATAAATAAATCAAAGTTTATTCTGTGACAGATACTTTGTAAAATGTATGTTTATATGTGTGTGTTTGTGTGTGTTTGTGCGTGTGTGTGTGTGTGTTGTCAATGGCACAGCTCTGCTGACTTTGACTTGCAGTGTAGTGCAAATTTCCGCAAGCCAAATGAGAAAAAATGAGCTTTGCATTGAAGAAAAGCCGCAGAGAGGTGTGGCATGCAGGAAGTATTATGAATGTGCAATCATACAGCTGACACTGGCACAGGATAACAACAACAACAACAACAAAAATAACATGAACAGATCAGGTGACAATCACACACAGGCAGTGAACTAAAGGAAAAGGCTGATGCACAATGCGAGTTGCCAGCGGATATGAAAAACTATTTTACAGCTGCTTTGTCTCCATACACCTCATATATATACATATATATATATATATATCTATATATGGACTCATATAGCTCACAGTATGTCTGTGGAGCCTTTTCTATCCTTTCAAGGCGCCATTCAGCAAAGTTTTCTCTGTTTTATTACAGTGTGTTCTGCCTTTTGATTTTAATTTACGATTCCTGTCTTTTCACTACCACATGTAAAGTATTTTTCATAGCTGCTCGGAAAATTCATTTCTCTTTTTTCTTTTTTTTTTTGCCTTAGGCCAATTAAAGTCTGAGCTCGGACTTTAAATAAAGTTGTCGAAAAAGTTTCTGGTTTTTAATTACGCAGCTTTTTTCATTTTTTGCGAATCGTCAAAGTAAATTTTCGTAATGGTTTTGGGTACGAATGAAATTGGCAACTTTTAATATTTAATAATAAGAAACAACTTTCAATTAAAGTGCAATTGCATTATGTGGGTAAATAATATAAGGGTCCAACTATAAAATTGTAAACATCAATTAAAGTTGTTACTCAAAGTTCCTGCTTCTACGATGCAAAGCAGAAATGCCAATGTAAATTTGGCCAAAAACTTAATACCGTACTAAGTTGCAGTTGCAACTAGTTAAAAACAAAAACAATTCTAAGGATGTACTACTTGGTTTGTTACCAGTGCACAAGCTGCTGCTGTTGCTGTTGCAGCTGCAACAATTTTAAACTGTCTTAAATGAGGTAACTGTTATGCATTTATGTTGTTAGCACGTGTTAAAATGGTAGTAGCATACAGTTAAAGTAGTTTTGAATATCCTTTATGGCTTCCAAAGCTCCAGCCTCATTGTTATGCAATGTTTTGATAAATTGCTTCCAACTCACTGAGTGTGTCTACGTGTGTGTGTACGTGTGTGTGTGTGTGTGTGTGTGTTCTTGGAGTGACTTACGTGTGCAGAGAATCTGGGCTTCATTTTAACTGCACGCCTGGGCAAATTCATGATTACATTCTGAGATTTTGAGCATTTTCGCAGGTTACTTTCAAAGTGTGGATTTTGAGAAATGTCCTGTTCTGTTTCAATTAGTCTGAAAATTTGGGCTATTGTTTAAATATTCGAAACACGAGTACTGAAGTAAATTGAATGCATTCAAGTGCACATTTTCTATCAATTATAAGCAGAATAAAGTAGCTCAGAAGCAACACTAATGCAAAAGCCTTTCATCATTTTTGGACACCAGCATAATTACTGTATTTAGTATAGCTGCTTTTTTGTGAATCACTTAACTTTTTATTCAGAATATTTAAAGTGTTTTCCATTAGCAAGCAATTAAATCAAAAAACAAATCTCCGATTTGAATGTTCACAAATTTGTCACAAACAAAGCAAATGCTCAAAGGCAAACTCAAAAAAAAAATTTTCCAAACATGTGAAAAATGGCATAAATAATTTCCCTATGTAATTTTATTAAATTGTAATCTGCTTTAGCTGAAAAGTTGATATATAAACACTTTATGGTAGCTGCCAGGAGCATTACCCTAATTGGTTTCCGTGCCGGCCAAAGTCATCTTTAGGCCTAGCTAATAAAATTGTTTTAAGATTACACGGATACTTAAGATTTAATCTTTTGCCTTAAACAAGACCAAAAATTTAACCCTTTGTTTCTCTTTTTTATTCTCGTTTCAGTGCTTCAGCATAAAAGGTAAGCAGCTCACCTGGGTTTAGGCCAACCGAGTTTGAGGCTAATGTGTTTTACCCAACTGCCGTTGACATCGCCTTGATATAAATAAAATTAGATTAAATATATATTTTTGGTGGCTTAAAAGCGCTGTGCTGTTAACACCTTGTCTTGCTCTTAATTAAGTCGCCCGTTAACTGATATTACCCCTTTTCAGAATCTGCTACGGCATTTTGGTCCTTTTGAGACTTGATTTGTCAATTTAGTTAATTAGCAACATCAAGCGGAGCAGCTGACAGCTCCATTAATGGCATTAATTAACTGATGTTTTTATGGTACTACCAATTTGTCGATCAATGTTTTTGAGAAACTTAAACTTAAAGTGTAGCTGAGAGCTTCAAAAATGTGTACAAGCTAAAATTAATTAAAATTGAATTGGCTGTTTGAAATGCAAGAAAATAATTATAAATTTAGACTTTAGCTAGAGGACAAAGTTTACAAAGTTAACTTTGATAGCCAAGTTATTTGGTACGGTATAATTTTGGCTCGAAATTTGACTTTGTTATTTTTCGGAAGTAGATTTGGCTTGAAGCGTAAACATCGAAAATGTGGGGCAAGTTATAAATATGTATGTAGCTAAATGAGGCACTAATTAATTAGCTACGCTTTTAAGGAGCTTAGCATATGCAACAGGAGATTTTCTCTTCAACTTTAGAATTTTGTGAGATTACCTGGCCAACGTGCCAATGTCCTCACCTGAACTAATAATGTATGCTATTTGCATGATATTTGATGAAGCTGCTAAAGTTCAAAATCTCCTCAATTCCCAGCACTCAAAATATCCCTCACCCTGCACACATCAATTTTGGGGGGGAGCGCTTTATGTGAGGTTCCATGACGATGACATGCGTGCTCCCCATTGGCATCGGAGGGAGGGGGTGGCAAGGGAACGCGTCAAAGCGTAGCACACAAAATCAGATTTATACAGTCAAAGCATTTATGCTCCATTATGCTTCTAACTTTTGGCTGTTTGCTTTTGTTTCCATTTTTGGTAGCTTCCATAAAAAACATTTGCAAAAATATGAAAACATAAAAGTTGATGATTGTGTGTGCATGAGTGTGGGTGTATGTGTGTGTGTGCGAGACATCGAGGTCAGTCACATATATGTCTGCATCAACATATGCTTTTATACACACACAAACACACACACATCACATCTTGCCAAATAAAATGTGTGTGCCGAGTCAAAAAGAAAATTGAAGTCTGCGAAAAGCTTAAAGTGCTAAAGTGTTTAGCATATTGGATATATTTGAGTGCTTCACAAGCCAACTTTGTGGGAGGCCTAAAAGGAACTTCATGTCTCAGAATCTACCATAAAATATTTTTATGAGCTGGTCATAAAATTGAAAAGGTGACGCCAAATGCAATCATGGCCACATTTGGTTGCCTGAATCCAACAAAATGTGAATTTAAGCTAATAGCTTATAAAATGGCATACGAATGTATCAAATAAACTGCATTTTTTTTTTAAAATTCCTTAAATATGTGTTTGCTAAGTATTATTAGAATTTCTACAGCAGATTCTATTTGATGCCAGAGCGTGGCAAATATTTAAAATTTTGGAATAAATAAAATATTTACTCTGCGATAAGATGAAAGTAAATTTGATTAAATTGTCAAATGTTGAATTCTGGTTGATTGCGTTCGTTCAAGTCAAGTCAAGTCAAATGTGTTTGCATCTTCATTCTTGGCATATTTGCCAAAGCTGAACCTTGTTGCAACATGAGCATGTGGCGTGCAAATACACACACAAAGCCAAACAAACAAACAACAACAACAACAACAACGAGGCTGCACATGCATAAGTAAAAACACAAAACTTGAGGAGTTCTTCATGATGAGCTCAGTTCCTCATGGCAAACCCTTGACAGTTGGATAGTGCTATTGATGTGTGTGTGGGTGTGTGTTGTGTGTGTTTGTCTCTTGAGAACAAAAGCGCTTAAGTGTTGCGTCGTCTACAACGCTTAGGCAACCCAATACATTCATTGTCCCTGTCAGTGTCATCATTGATTGTTGAGTGATAAGAGATGTGATAGCGTCTCTACTTACACCCTAATGTCCCACACTTCACACACACATACACACACACACACACTTACATACTCAAAGCGGTCTGTCCTTGATCTTATTCATACGCTAATGCAGCATTTGTATTCTGTGTGTTGCCTTTGGCTCATTATCACTTTGCCACTGCCACAAACAACGCAAAAAAAAAACATAATAAATAGAAAAAAAATACCATTAATCATTTAATTGTTGGCCGCAATATCGGAGCCGTATTAACAATCAATTAATACAAATTGTATGAGTTTTTATGTTACGTAATTGGACAGCAGATGGTTTGGTTAATATTTAAGCCATTTAATTACGGCAACAAAGTCCACAAATCAGGCACAAACCCCGTAACTTGCTAAAACCACAATTTATTTATATTGGCAATTGTTCATCTATGATTCAGATATAAGTTTCTGATTTATTGACTGATTTTTTTTTAAACATAAATTAATTAAATGAAAATACATTTTATAAGCAAAATATATTTCTTGGCTCAATAAATTTATTCAAGTTTTTAGACTATCATTTATCCAAATAAATCGTAGTATTTACCAATAGTTTTGTCTTCAATGGTTCAAGAATTTTCTAATTGAGTTTTAATTATGAATAATGATTTGATTTAGCGGAATTCATATTTGCATTGAATATTTCGCATCGTTTTCAACAGTAAATCATAAAAACTATAATTAAGTGCATACTAAATATTAATTATTTGCATATTTTAGCATCAAAATGTATTTTTACACTTGGTACATTTATTTACATTTGATAGAAAAAAATGTACTGGAATGTGAAATTGACATTCCATGATTCCAGTTTTAGAAATGCAGAAAATAATGCGTTTAATGAAATGTAAATTTTAATTTAATCTGTAATTATGCGCAAACACGCTTACAGCAATGCCCAAACCACAATGGCTAATTTTACAGCATTTTGAAGTAATTAATTTAAGCGCTACAAAAAAATTATTAATTTAACAGGCTTAATAACATTTAATATGATTGCATAATGAGCCAAAAGCTGATTTAAAACAACCAATTAAAAAGTTTTCATAATTTCACATTAGCAAAGCAAACACCAAAAATTAAATGGTTTGCAGTACGAAAAATTGCAATTTTATTTGACTGCACTAACTGCGTACAAACAGTCCTCAAATATGGGTTAATAGATGTTGACGGAAAGCAGCAAAGAGTTAATATTTGTGGTCAACGTGGATAAAGCTCACAAATTTATTGCACTGCAATTTATTGATTGAACATTTCCTAATCAAATATGCCACGAGAAAAACCACACTGGCTTTTATCAATGTGCAACAATCGGGGACTTCATGTTGCATGCCATTGTGGTTGCCACACTAAGGTGCACTGGCTTTGATTATATAATCCCCTCGAATACACTGTAACCAAACAAAGGTTATTTAATGCTTTACTAAGTAAATTTGCTTTATCTTATTTTTATTTCTATGTCTTGTGTCTTTTTTGTTGGTTTTGGATTATGACAGAGCATCTGCAAGTCGTATACTAAATCAATTTTACTTCGCTTTTATATTTGCTGTTCTCAGTTTTATTACTGATGTTTTTTTTTCTATTTGCCATTTGACATGGAATGCGATTCATTGTCTGGCACGCTTCATCGCTCGGGCAAGTTTACAATTTACACATATATATATATATTTATATATATACCTGATATATTTGGTATACAGAATAACACGCTTTTTTATCTCACTTCTATTCGACACCAAAAATTTGCCACTTGATTGCGTTCAATTTGCAGTTTGCCACCAAACATTTTTGTATCAATTTATTTAATTTACGCGCTGTGTAAGTCAAATGGAATTGGCCACAAAAATGAATTAACAATGTCATCAATAGTGATTATGAAGTAATCTCTTTGGTATTCAATACCAAACCAACTCCTAATCTCCCCATTTGATTTAGCTAATTAAAAGTTGTACTTGATCAGAGCAGCCTGGGCAAACTCTATTTGTATCTGGCATTGGCATAATCTCAATCTGTTTGAGGTTTGTAACAAGTTATACCGAGAAAAATTATAGTAAATTTATAAATTTATTTAAGTAAATACAAAGTGCGAAGAATGTTTATTAAGGATATCACCAATCCATTGGGGAGCAATAAGCAACCCCTTTTCCAAAATGGCACCAAAATGGCACCCCTTGTGGCAGCAGTAAAGCACGGTTCCAACACGCTGACAAATCCCGTCTACAGCAAACGGGAGGTGGAGGAGCACAACCATATGTTTAACCTCAATAGAAAGGCATCACATGCCAATCACAAGTATCATCAGCGGGCAATTGAGGTGCCCATATCCAGGTTGCAGTTGTCCAAGACAAAATCTCGCTCCAACCTGGGCCTGAATGAGCAGCGAGATTTGTATCGTCAGCATCGGGATCGTCTAGCGAAAGTCAAGGGCAAGGTGAACACTTGCCTGCCACCGCCAAAGATCAAGATCAGGGAGGGCAACTGCATGGAGTTGTCTTACATGGAGATGCTAACCGCGCTCTATCGCAAGAGCAATAATACTTTAAGGACATTTACCAAATCGCCAGATCCCCTAGCTGCCGGTCGATGGCGGAACACTAGCTTGGCCCGGGATAAGGAACGCAAGCAACAAGAGAGGAATAAAAAGTTTCATTCTGGTGGCAAATTTTTCGATCCGCAACAGCGTCGCTGTAAACCCTTGGTGGCCAAGGAATTTAGCTATGAGGTGCCAATGCATGTGCTGCATCGCTACGAGGATCTGATGGACATCTGTGATGTGGGTGTGCTCTGCAAGCTACTGCGTCCTCAAATCTTTATGGATCTGATGGTGATCGGCACTCGTATCGAGGGTCGCCTAACCATACAGCTCTTCACGGAGGCCTGTCCCAAAGTGGTCTTGGAATTCATGCGCGTCTGCACCCAACAAATCTCAAAAAATATTTGCTTCACTCGCACCTTTGCTCCTGTTTGGCTGGAGGGACAGATTGCCCTTGATCCCGACCGCATGCTGGATATGAGCAACATCGAGCACGACTTCGAGGTGCTCAATCATGGCGTTGATGCGGGAATACTCTCCTTTCCCAGTCGCTATATACGTGGAAATTCTCGCACCGATCTCAATTTTACCCTCAGCTTTAAGCCGCTTCCCAATTTGAATGGCAAGCGAATTGCCTTTGGCAAGGTTCGCAAGGGATTACAGCTGCTGGAACGGATTCAGGATGCAACTGCGCACTTGGCCAAGGGAAATAACCTGGTTATCATTAAGGACTGTGGAGTTCTTTAAAAAATTATATATGTCACTATTGTCCCTCTTATTGAAATGATTATTTGTAAACTAGTTGGAGAATTTCTAAAAATTTCCAATTAGCTCAAATATAAAATTGCACGTAAAATCTTAATCAATATTTGATTTATTTGGAATTAGCAAAATTACCTTAAAAGATGTATTCTTTTTTGGTGTCTTCCAATTTCAAGCAGTTCGGGTTTAGCAATCTAATTTAATTTATATTTAAATTATATATTTATTGCCATCCCAAAAAACTGGCCTTGCATTAAAACTCAAATCCTTAAAACCCAAATACAAATAAATTTTATGGCACTCAGTTTATTTTTTTGTGTGTGCTGAATATCTCCGATTTTACGTAAATTCTCTTTAAAGCTTATTAATTTTTTTGTAATGGTTGGCGATGGTTTGAACAGTCCTCGCCATCAGGGCGGCAAACATGTAACCTCAGAGAATGAGAGTATAATTCCGGACAAGTATTCCATGCGTAACACTCGCGTACTAAATCTTAAAAGGATCGGCCTCAAGGACTTGTCGCAGGACATCATCGAGACGGCCTGTGCCGAGCAGGTGAACACTGTCAACCTGGAGGATAATCTGTTGACCGAATTGCCATGGGCGCTGCAAGGGTTGAGCGAACTGCTCACTGACCTGGATCTGAGCAAGAACCAAATCTCGTTCCTTCACTCCTTTGTCTCTCAGTTCTCGAGAATACGTCGCCTAAACTTGTCTTGTAATTTGTTGCGTGCTTTACCCATGGAATTCGCTGGTCTGCAAATGTTGTGCGAATTGGACATTTCCCACAATCGCTTGGATCATTTGCCCAGCTGCATCTTTGAGCTGGAGAAACTTGAGAGACTCATCGCCAATGATAATAAGATCAAGCAGATCGATGCCTCAGATTGTGGAATCGGTTCGCTGCGGCATCTATATCATCTGAATCTCAGTAACAATGATATCCAGCTGGTGCCACCCATTCTGGGTAATCTCACAAATATTACGGAACTTATGTTATCAGGAAATCCTTTCCGTCAGCCACGACATCAAATTTTAGCTGCGGGAACTGATGCCATTATGAATTATCTACGTGGACGCATTCCAATTTAAGAAGTTGAATTATTATTTCCATTTTATTAATAAAATCTCATTGCGTGCATATAAAAAAGTAGCTACGAAAAAATATGTGGGAAACATTTGAAATAGATTACAGTTTGGTAATAATTTGTGATATATAAAATATAATAATAAATATGCATATATATATTTATAGAATTATTATAAATTATTGTATTTATAGATACAAGTTGTGCATATTTAAAAAAAAAAGCTATACAATTTTCGATGTCACATTCTATTTCTTAATTTAATTACAAAATAATTACTCATTTAATCCATGCAAAATTAAAAAAATTAAAAAACCACTTTCCACCACCTCCACTTCAGTAGGCTATGGATATATTATAAAAATAGAATTTTAAGTTAGAATTCCCACTTTCTGAGTAAGCCTTGAGATACTCACAACTAAAATCATATCTTTTCACTACAATCAATTTAACTAATTTAAAAATAAATAATGTCGACAGAACTTCAAAAAACGACGGAAAATAATCAAGCGTAAGTTAAAGATTAGAAAAGATGATTTAATTGTATGTAGCTAATGATACATTTGTGATTCCCTATAGCGGTCCCTATGACGACGATGCATTTGTATTGAATTTCAAAAAGCGTGGTGCACGCGAAATATTTGTTTTGGATGCCACAGGTAAACCGTTGCGATCCACAGTTAACCCGAGACGCACCTTTATGTTAGCGTCATTGCTACATCCATTGGCCACAATGGTACGCAATGTGGTAAGGGATTTGGATCCCGCTAATGAAGTAAACTTCATGCGCATACGCTCCGAAATACACGAGGTGCACATGGCCATAAATCCGGAATTTATAGTTGTGGTCATCCAGAAACTAAAGTTACGAAAATCTGCATAGAAATTTGTGCATGAGTGTGTGTTTGTGTGTGTCTGTTTGTGTGTGTGGACACACAGTTAGAATAAACATTTAAAGCATAGCGATTATAAATTCATAAAATTTAGTTTCCCGCAATTATTTGAAGTATTTATTTGGTTTGAGCTCGTTAACTTCTGTGGAAATAAGCGTCCAAATCCAAAACTGTTTGCAACTATTGCAGATGCAAACACCAGATGATAATATAGGTTAATAGCCACTTTATAGGATAATTGTGCTGCGGATGCAATTTATCTCTTCCATCATAAAAAATAGGCCAATTACAGAGATGAAAAGACTTGAATTTCGAGGGCTCATTCCTTGTAGACATATTGGAATTCTTTGATTTCCAACTAAAGAGATTAGCCATATTCAACTGGAGTATTACAAATTGCTTTTCCTTTTTGTCACCAAAAATATCCTGCTAAATTCTAAAATTCAAATAACAACAGGCACATGAAGTATACTTCCTGGTAAACGACAATTAGCAAGATAAAACGGCTTAAAAGTCCAGCTAAAATATATGGTCGACCACTACATTTAAGCCTCAATTATGCACATCCAACAAAGCCATCCCAACTGCCATAGAATCTGCTCATAGCAAAACAGTTTACACACACTCGCACACACATTTTGGCTGCATCGAAATTCAATAACCACAATAGATTAATTAATCGTTGGATTTAGCTTTTTGGGATTTCAAACGAATAGCGTCCAAGAGAGGCAGCTGTGTGCTGTGTCATCAAATATAAATCTGTACTTTGATCACAGCCAAATGACAAATAATCTCTGATACCAAAATATGAGCTGAAAATTTCACATTTGGTTATTTCACATCCATTGAAATTTGAATTTGCCCGGAATTTTTTGCTCTTTATTTTTCGTTCAGCCATGTAATTATTTTACCAATTTTTTACCTTAGTCACAAAAATAGAGAATTTAAATTTTGATAAAATATAAACAATATAAATAAGTTCACTCAAAATAACTATTAAAAAAAAAACCCGAAACAAATTTATTGTAAAATTACACTTTTTTTAGGCTACTTTAAAAATCTGAGATGAAGGTTGATTTTAAATTTTAATTGTTAAATTAGCATGATTTGTAAAATAGTTTCAATTGTCTCTCACAAAAGGCGACAAACGCAGCCAATTTGATTTTTGTTTTGTTTTAATTTATACGTAATATTTATTTAGAATTTTGCTTTTGTTTGCCGACATTTATACGGCGATTGTGAAATTGTATTTTGTATCTATTTATCTGCATTGTTCACATCAGTTTTGTATTTACGAGCAGCGCGTAAATATTTATACAGGTAAGGGGCAATTCAATATTGGGCGACAGATACAATGTTTGATATTTGTCAGAGATTTTAAACCCTAGGCAAAATATATGCATTATATGACAAAATTGCTGAAAGTCAATATTTAAAAGTGTTATTGAAATTTATATTCATATATATGCATATTAAAGTATAGAATTCAGAATACATCTATTTTCAAACCAAATTTGACTCAAACTGACATTAAAAGCTCTGCGAAAAATTTGTAAAAAGGATTAAAAATAAGCAGTAAAAAAACGAATGTATTTACTCTTTGAACTGGACTGAATCCTCATTAATCAGTGTCCTGCCGAAAGGATAAAAAATAATGTTGAACGGTGCTGAAGCGTTAAGAACGTGATTAAGTGGAGGGAATTCAGCGCCATATGTTAATATTCGAATTATTCGATTCGATTGGATTCGATTCGCTGTGATTCGAGTCAACGCAACCAAAACAACACGTTGTTGATTTTTAATAATTTAAGAGTTATTAATCAAGTGCAAGTGACAAATGGCAAATGACATAAAAAATGAATTGCAACGGGATTCGACATTATTTTTTTTTTTTGTTTCTTTTGCCACGTTGCAAGGGAATGCAAACCAAATATAAAATGTCCACGACACCGTCGATTAAAAAATGTCAAACTTGATAACCAATTTCGACTTTTGACTCTCGAATGTCAGACGGCAAATACAAGAGTCAAAAGACGAAATCGGTTGGATCACCTCAAGGCAAACTGGAATTCCCGAATCCGTCGTCTGTCGTTGATGAAACGTGAAATTGCTCAAATGCCTCAAAAGAGGTATTCTCAGACTTGTCTTATTGATGTTGAAGTCAACGGAATTGAGACGAATAAAGTAATGAATATTCAAGAAAATATAAACATATATGTATATCATGAATATCTAAGAATATATATACATATATGTATATCATAGATGGATTCCTATATTTCTTTTTAAAGGAAAAAAAATTTGTCTTTAGCATTTGTATTATAAATATTTATATCAGTTCTTGGAAAACAAAATTTACAATCTCCCAAATACATTTTTCAATTTAAGAACTTTCTATTTAGAGTTAATGGAATATTCGATGAAATATTGTTTACTTTTTTTATCAAAGGGCGACTTCATGACTAATTGAAATTGTCATCCTGTCTTAAGTCAACGACAAAATTGCAGGTCCAAGACCATTAAACAGCATCCTGTTTAGCTGTCTGACTGACCACCTCTATGTCCTGTGACACACAGGACACACGCACACCCACACACACACACACACACAGTCCCTTAACACAACACTTATGTGAGTAATGGTCTTCCCTTTTGCCACATTTGTGGGGCATACATCATGCGAGCTGCGGACCCATTCAACATGTGTTGCCCTAATTAGTTCCCTGGCTGACCCAATAGTATGTGTGTGTATGTGTGCGGGCGGGGGAGGGGCAAAGCGGGTGATTAAATTGACGTCACAAGTTATAAATGGCAGATCATTTACGAGAACAAACTCTTTGCAACATTTTTATTTCCGGCTTGCTGTGACGGAAATGTCATATCGATTGCCTCACAAAACAATTTGATGAAGTTTTGAACAAATTAAGCTATTAGCACAAATAGAATACATTAATAACCATGTCTCCCCTTAAAGTAGTGCAATTTATTTATATATAATATATATATATATATTCCAGTTAATAAGGATTTTTAATTTGATGTGCATACGAAATGAAAGGCTGTCTTAATTATCGCTTCCATCTTAATTATAAGCACCGTATCACAAAAGAAATTGCACATACGCCTCGTAATTAAATGATTTAACACACAGAGAGAGAGACACACACACACACACACACTCACACACACTTCTGCACTATATACAACTGTAGTGTAAATTAATCCCAGACGTTGATTGTTTTTGTCATTGATGTCTGTGGCTTTGAAGGACAAAAGCTTCCGCAGCTCTCACTTTTTCATTGAGGCATTATAAATTTTAATTGCAGACCAATTAAACTGCAATTTAAATTGTCCTCCAAAGGCAAACGTTTGATTCCACTTGATTGCAATTACCACAGCCATTAATAAACATCTTGTGCACCAATCGGTAGAAATCATTAGCAGAGTGCATACAATAAACCGATTAAACATATTTTATATGAGAGTAAAAATTAACTTGGCCATCAGTTTTAATTGCATTTTGGTATTTATTCAAACTCATATGTGTGTGCACAACTATGTTCATTAATTCTAAAACTTATGATTCTAATGACTAAACAAGTTTCTCATTTGCGATCTGCGGTTTTCAACAGCAAATATTTGCTTTTTATAGAGTCCAACTTAAACGCTTTGAACATCCTCTGGATATGCATATATCTGCAGCAGCTTAGCATATTTTGCATTTGTCTGAGCAGAAAATAAATATTTGTTAATAATGGCAAAAATGGCCAAGGGTCATGACCAGAACTACTACCAAGCACTGGCCAAAAAGGGAATCGCCGTCTCAGCTCAGTATTACAAATAAACTTTGACTAACACACCCACTCCCCTCACACAGACAACACTCTCTAGCTACCTGTCTGCACCTCAACCTAACCAGGACACACACACACACCCACACACACATACTCAGTTGCTGAGAAATGAACATAAGTTGGCCGCAAGCCAAACGCGTCAGACAAGTTTACAATACGACGCCAATGTGCTGGCAGTAGGCAGTGCCACGCCCACTACAATTACTGCACACAGTGGAAAATATCATTGAGCTTAACTCTGGTTTTTCTTAATAATAATTTTTGGTTTAAGACGAATTTAATTTAATATTATGTTCATTTTGAAGTTAAATTAAAATTAAATTTTCCATTTCTCTTTTCCAATTTCTGCCGCAAATTCAGCTTGTTAAGCCCACAGTAAATTTTCAACAAATTTTGCATGCCACACAATCGCACATATATATGTATATATATATATATATATATATATATATATATAACTGTAGGTTAAGTTTAGCTTGAGCCCCAAAATGTTGCAGTTAATTTCTTGTGACTTTCTGCAAACGTTGCAATTTCTTAAACGACTTTCTGACTTGTTGTGTGTATGTTTGCCAGTGTGTGTGTGTGTGTGTACCAAGTTGTGATGTCTGCTCCTGTTTTCTGGGCTTTGGGCAAATACTTTGTAATAACTTTGATGTAAGTTTTTAAACATTTACGCCATTTTTACGTGTACGTGACAACGCATGCCAAAACACAAAAGAACAATCCGCAGACACCAACCACACTGCTACCCCTCTGCCCCCCTCTGCCTTTGCTGATGTTGCACTTACCTCTTTAATTGCAGGCAATCTGCTGCTTATTTTGTTGAAAAGTTTGAACGTTTTGTGGCTTTTATGTACATGTGAAAAAGCATTGACAGCACATCAAAATTAGAAATGCATTGCACGTATTTATTATATTTCATTTGTGCCGTTCTTGTTTAAAAACTTTATTTGGCTTTTTTTTGGGTATTTTTGTGGTTATTTGTGTGCTCTGCCAAATACCCTGTAAATGTGGACAATTGAAAAACGGGTAACTTGCCTTACTTAGTTTAAACTCACTCGAAAAAAGATGCGCTTGCAAATTAGAATATATTTTTCTAGGGTATCTCATAGTTCACCTTCGATTGCTGTTTGCAAGTGAAACTCGTTTTGTGAATTCGCTTTGCATAGCAATCGAATTGAGGCCGACGCCAGCGAGGACAGAGCCATCATCAAGTCATCATCAGCAGCAGCAGAGGCAGACACAGACGCAGTGGCGCCAAATCCCAGTCAAATAATTTAATGTGCTTTTTCTTTTTTTTTGCTGAATTCAATTCATTTTAATTCAGTGATTTATATTATAACTGATTTATGCACGGCTCTCCATAAAAATGCCGCCCCCTTTCAATACATAATTTCACACGGTTCATAATTTTACACACGTAATTTAGTAATTTTTCGACGTAATGGCAAATAATTTGATTTAATACAATGCCAAACAGTGCCACTAAATTGCTTATTAAAAGTTAAATGTGTGTTTTTCGAGCGCTCTAATTGAAAATCTTATGAATATTAAATTTGCTGTAAGTGTTGGGTGTGTGTGTGTGGTGTGTGTGTGTGGAAGAAACTTTATCCATTGCGTATGCATAATATTTGAAGTGTCTCAAATGGCCCATTACATGGGTAAACTGCTGCCGCTGTTATTACTCAAATTACGGCCAACAATTGTGCACAATGAGAAAGTTAATGTGCAGTCAAAATTTAAGCTGCAAGCATTTTAATTTGAATTAATTAATGCTAATGCCAAAAACATTTTACATAGCATGCTAAAAGCGATATTTGGCCAAGTTGAAAACTCATCTCACTCGTTATCATATAATAATATAAATATATATACACAATACTTGTTTGACAATTCCAAACAGCTGTGCTTGAAAATCACATGAGAGTTGCAAAAGTGGCAGCAGAAGTGCTCAAGAGTAATAACTGAAAATAATATGAAGTAATAAACAAATGTTGACACTCGAAAGACATCTGACAATTAGATAAACTCATATGTTGCCTCAGCCAAAATTTCATTTCATAATTTATATTACAAATTAACACGCAGACTAAATTAATTATAACTTTTTCGACACGAGCAGCTGAAAGACAGCTCAGTTAACGCATCTGCAGCTGACTCTAAAATTGGCTAAAAGTTTGTTAGCTAAAACATTTGACAGGTTGCGAACTTATTTGGAATTGATTGATGGTTTAATTTTTAAACAAGCTTTTAACTTTAAGAAGCTACAAAAATGTATCATAAACAGCTCCATTAACTGCATACAATTTTCGGTTAGCCAGAAAAATGGCAATCAACACCAGTCACCACAATGTGGCTTAAATCACTTGGCCCGGCTGCCTGGCTGGCTGACTGACTGGTTGCTCTGCTGGCTGCATGAAATGTGCAATTTGTCAACGGCTGATGCCAACTTGGCCATTTTGTCAAGCGGAATCAGCTTTGACCCATGTGTGTAAAGTGCGCTGCTTCAAAGCAAATCTTATAAATAAGCCACAGCTGGCAAATGCTGCCAAAATGCGACAACAACGAGATGCAACAAAAAAAAAAATAACGCACACACACACAGCAGCCAAAATCCGTGCGCTGCAAATTTGCATTTGAACTGCACACACACGCACACACACGCACACACAAAAATTTAAACATGCACACACATATTCACATAAACTTTCAACAGGGGCTTAAGAACAAAGCCACAGAACTACCAGCGATTTAGCTATACTCTTTATGTATATACGTGTGTGTGTGTGCGTGTGTGTTGGTGTGTATGCATGTGTAAATGTGCATGAAATGCATTGAGAGGTTTGTGTCTGGATGTGGCTTGAATAAAAGGGTCGGATTTTACAGATTCGTGCATTAACACGCACGCACAGAGCGCTCAGCTATACACACCCACACACCAAGTCACACACACACACACAGACACACACACACTCTCTCGCACACATAGACAGAACGCACTGTGAATACTGAATTGTTAACCCTTTTTTCTCCCACATTCAGCATTACTAAATTCCAGTTCTCTACTCGTTTCTATTGTCTTATTTCTTGGCTTTCTCAAAAAAAAAAAAGAAAGCAAAAAAATATGATCAAATTGTGCTCGTTGAAGTTTTGAATTTAATATTAGCTGTTAATGATAAATAAAAATGTTTCATTTTATTTTACATTAAACTAAACTTCAATAAACCTCAAAGAATTTTTTATACTTGAATCATTTTAATTGGGCGTATGGAAAATTCTCTACAAATATGGTTGATTTACTTTTCTTATAAATTTGTCAATAAATTTTAGTAAATTTTTCTTATACGAAATATATTTTTCTAGAATGCTTAAATTAAAAATATTTGTCAAATTTATTGTGATCCAATTACAGGGTATAATTAAGTTGGTTGCACTGAACAACTTGCATCATATTGAATGCCTCTTTTTTGTCATTTTGTGGACACAATTACAGGCAGCGTGGCACTTTCTTCTCCTTCTCCTCTTTACGATTGCCGTTTGTCGTTGTCATTGTCATCCTGGCCAAATCCTGTGCCAAGTTTGGGCGTGGATTAGGCAAGCAATGTGCAGTGGTTGATAACTCCATCCCCTACGCCTCTGCTTGCAACATGCGGTGGCAGCGATGCGACTCAACGTGAGGCAGCACCTAATGATATGCAATAGATTTGCCACTAATGGAAGTTACTTGAGTGTAAATTCACAAGCGGATTGTGGCTCTTTAATCCAGCAAATAAATTATTTATTTCGAATTTGTCTTTCGGCAAAACGTTTCACGTTATTTTTGTGTTCATCAACATTGCTTTTGTTCTCCTTGTTGTTGTTGCATACACAGATATACAATATGCAACACTGATGAGTGTTCAACTCCAAACTAAGAATTTGCAATTTCATTGCGAGCTTTTCGTTTATTTAAATTGCAAATGCTGCTTTATACATTTTGCCCACCGGTTTTTATTGCAAATTTTCGCTTATTCGCATTTTAAAACAATTACGCGGTTTCGGATTTGACACTGTAACCCGAAACATTTTTGGCAATGTTGCACAAACTTCATTTTCTCTGCTGCTGCTGCTGGTGCTGCTGCTGCTGTTTGGGTTGAGGTTTCTGTTCTGTAACTGGTTCTATTTTGGTTGGGTCCGACTTAACAATACGTGGAATTAAGCGAATTTCCTCTTTTCATTACATTGAAATTGAATTGGTTTTTGGCCAATTCACTTTTCCGCTTTACCATGCTCGACTCATCTCTGCAGGACTCTACCTTATCCAGCTTTATTGTCTTTCTGTCTCTCTCTCTCTCTCTCTCTCTCTCTCTCTCTCTCTCTCTCTCTCTCTCTCTCTTTTGGTTTATTAGTGCTGTATCAGCTGTATTCATTGCCAGCAACTTTCAATTGAATCATACAAATGGATATTTGTGGTTCTCGAAAAAGGACTTTCGAAGCTGGTATTAGGTTCCAGCACAGCGCAAAATTATTGCAGATATTTTTTGGGATTTTAATATTTTTTAGTGTAGATTACAAAACTGAAGAGAATTTCATTTTTCTTCTCTAGCTACAAATTTTATTCTAATTTGAATGAAATATGATTTCTAATGTATTTATAACTAAAATATGTATATTAATCATATTGTTCAGATTATGTAGACATAAATTCGAGTACAAGCAGCACAAATTTGAATGTTAAGAGATTAATCTGTCCTGGCTGGCAGTTGTTCCTTGAATCACGTCCAAGGATAACGAACGTACTGCAACACGATCTTATGTTCTCTGACAAAATTGCTGGTTGTAAATCTAAACAATAGACTATTGGGCTTAATGCTTTCCAGTTTGGTTATATTTCATGTGGTGATTTGTGGACTTAGCATAAACACAGAGCATCGCTCAAAGACGGCCGAGCGATAAATCACAGACGCGCAGAGCTCGGGGATAGGACATTGTAAGCATGGCCAAACTTAATAAAATCACGTGGCAACAACAGAAAAAAAAAACAAATGACTGAAGGCAATGTCTAGAACAAATTTTGTACTCTTTGTTTTCTTTTCTAATTTTTTTTTGCCACAAACAAACCTCTTTAAAGCAAATATTCTGTTATGTTCTTTCATTGTGAAGCATTTCTCAACGTCAGCGAAGAGGCAGCGCTGACAAAGACATCAACATTAGGCAAACTGTGGTTTTGATTTATTGCAAATGAAGGCACTAAAAAAGTGGCCAAGCCACTAACAAAAGCAAAAACCACACAAAATCATCCAATTATCCTGTAAAGTTTCATTATGTCAGCGCGTTGTTTTCAGCCGAACCGGAACTGACGCCATATTGGCACAACTTCCCTCTCTCTCTCTCTATCTCCTCCGTTTCACTTTGTCTCTTTTTTCCCCTCTTTCATTTACTATTTCTCGTACTCTTTGGGAGTCTACACTTTTATGCTCGCACTGCTGATAAATTGTCAACGTTGCGTCGCTTTCCATGTTTTGACTTGATTATGGCGTAACAAATTGTCGCTATTTTGCATATTTGTACATTGGGGGGAAACGGAAATACCGGAAACGACGTCACAGTCAGCTAACCGCAAATGCAGTGATAACGGCCAGCACTGCCTTTTTGGCCAACAGCTGGCAAATAGTAGACAATCAAAGCTAACTAAGCAAATGGTTTCTTCCCTGACTCCTTTTTCATACCTCAAAATGAGATATAATTTTCAGTCTTGGGGGGATATTTTTTAGTTGAACAGTTTTTCTTTTGTTTTTTGTCTACTTTTAAAATTTGATTGCAATTATCTTTAGTCTGCTTTAAGTCATTCAACTAAAACCAATATTAATTCCACTTACCTACCTTCTCAAGACTTGAAGCGATACATTTATAGATATGAAAAACTTTATTTTATTTAAATATTATTTTTGTGATAAATTTCTTGTAGAATTGCAATGGACCTTAAGACTGGCTCATTGCTTGTGGCGCCTGCGGTAAAGAATTCCAGTTGTTCGCATCCGCGTTATTCAGGCCACAATTTCATCGTTCACATTGGAATTGCGGAGACAATTGAGGCCGTTTTGATATTGGTGCTGACGCTGGGCGTGATTGGGGCCAACTGTTTGGTCATCTTTGTCATTAATAATCGCCGATACGCCGCCTACATACATCAACAGGTCAGTAAACAGGAAGCTGGCATAAACTGTTTACATCAACAGCTAAAATTGTGTGTTGCTTTTAGCCACGTTATTTGCTCACCTCGCTGGCGCTGAATGACCTCACAATTGGCCTGTTAATTACCCCGTTTGGGCTAATGCCTGCATTGTTTCACTGTTGGCCATATGGCGAGATCTTCTGTCAGATACAGGTGAGTAACTGTTTCCATTTACTGGCAAGTTGTCTGCCAATTAAGTCATCATTTTTTCAGTTAATACCAATTCTCTCATTTAAAAAAGGTTTTATTATGTTTGCTGATTTTGTTGGATTATTTGCAGTGGCTAAGCGCTTAAATTAAGAATTCTCATTCTACATGATTAATGATGATTTATATCTGTTTTTTAAATTATATATATGCAAATTTTTTATTTGTGCTTATTTGCAGGCCTTGCTGCGCGGAGCGTTATCGCAACAAAGCGCCGTTATACTCGTCTGCATGGCAGTGGACAGATATATGTGTGCCCTGCATCCGCGACGCTATTATCAGCACTCCAGCAAGAAGGTAAGTGGACGAATGGATGGGGCCGGGAAATGGGAAATGGGAAACGGGTGACGGAGGAAATGGATTGGGGTCGCATGCGATGCTGATGAGCGGGCAAATGTTGCATAACGTTGTGTAAGTTGGCTAATACGCGGCAAGGCAGATAAGGCACGTTGCCGATAAGCTGTGCGACAAGTTAAGATAAGAATTTATCGCAGCAGGACAACAGGCAATAAAGAAAAGCGTATGTGGTAAAATTGCAAGAAATCACGCGCCAATAAAATCTAGTGGGAGTGGCAGGCAACAACAAAAACAACAACAATAACATTATCTTTGAGCCAATTACGTTGAGATAAATACGGATAATGGTCACTAAGTTTTTTGCCAGTCATTAAAACAGAAAACACGCAACACAAAATAAAGAAAGAAAGAGAGAAAGAAAGAAAAAGCAAAGCAAGCAAAAAGAGAGTAGCATAAATAGTCGAAAAGTGTATAAAATAGGAATAAAACAAAACAAAGAAAAAAAAAAAAAAACCAAAGTGGTTTTTTCCTTCTCGTATTTCTTTTTCGGATTTTCTTGCTGTTGGTTGACTTTAGCTAAATAAGAAGACCACAGCAGAACTCTGCACCAAGTACGGAGGACTGCTTGGCACAGGCAAATGAAGCGGAGCTCCGTTCATGGCAACCGCAAGTGGCAAAGGGGCAGCAAACAATGGCCCACACTCGCCAACCAAGCCCCCCCCCCCCCCCCCACACACACACACACACATACACTCTCTCTCTTACATCATAATTTATGAGGCAACAAACATTAACGCAAAAAAAAAAGGAATAATAAAATAAAGACTAGACAAAAAACAAAGATGAAAAAAAAAGTGCAAAAATAAAAAATAAAAATAGTAGCAGAAAAAAAAGGGGAGCAATATGAAAAATGTGTGTGTGCGGAAGTGGAAAGAAATAATTTTAAGGCTCGGACAGCCAAAGGCCGCTTATCATTTACAAAGGAAAAGCCCCTTCCGGTGGCTCGGGCAACGGTGCTTTTATGAATTGTGTTTTAGTATGCAAATGGAAATTAACAGCGCACTTTAAATGAAGCACCCAAAATACCCAATTTGCCAAAATCAATTGAATGATGGAGTACAATCAAATGAATTCTATGAATTCTCGATTACTCGCGAAGTTAATAAAGGCTATGGATATTTATTGCTTTAATTTTCAAATCATTTTTTTCTATTTATATAGAAACTTAAGAATTTAGAAAAAGTCATCTGAGATGCTCCTTTTTTATATTTGCTGTGGGAGATCATTAGCTCTTAGATCTTAGATCTTAGCTGATCTGCAAGTGGTTCAATGCAGGAAACAGATCCCTCAAAGTTCGCCGATAGATCAGCCAGAAAATGATGGGCGGACCAGTGATGGATGATAGCTGATTTATCAATGCCAGGTTATCCATTAAAAATAATATCGCATGTCTCAGGCACATTTGTAGACTGAGCGGCCAACATGTTATTTCTAAAAAAGAAAAAGATATATTTTGTGTTAAATATAGAATTGGGACAGGCTTTAACTTGCTTGCCAAATGCGTGTGGAAATCTGCACAATTCCATTATAAATCATGTGGTGCACTGTTTGGGGCCTGGGCCACTTTACACATATTGCCATTTTTCAGCTTTAACAAAGAGAATTCGCACTCCTGGCTTAAATACTGCCCGTTGTGCAAGATTAAGTGAAAATGCAATATAAAAAAAAAAACCTGTGTTTCCACCGAGACAAAAATGTACTCTGTGAGACTGTTGAAATAAAATGTGCAAAAAGTTGCTTCTCCGATTACCTTTCCGCAAATGATTAACCATCATGTCCACCCGCACATCCTCTGTCCCCTCTGCTCCAACACGGCGGCAAGTAAGTTAAGACTAATCCCAATATGGATCCATTGTGCGCATGATAATAAGCCATTAATCATCACAGATCTGCCTATCACATCCTGGCTGATGTCTATATTGTGTAGATGCGTAATCCATCGCTGGACTATCCGAATTTCAGATAATCCACGACCAAGTTGTGGTGGGCGCTGTCCAATGATGTGAATAAAAACAAGTCATTCCAAGAATTTAAATTTAATAATCTCTAACGAGCAAAAGACATTTTATATATTATCTAAAATTTACATTTAACATTTGCATTTTACTTAAATTGTCTGATTTTATTCAAAGTCATTGCATGCCCTGAAAGCAGCTAAATGTTGAAATTCTCATTTGGGAAGCAAAGCAAAAGTATTTGTGTCAAACTGTGCTCTTTGCTACTAAAAAGCGAAATTTTTTGTATAAAAATTGCAATAAAACAATATTTTCATAACTATCCCTGTCCAATTTTGATCCCATGCCAAAAAGCTTCGTTTTGTTATGGCAAAAAGTTTTGCACAGAGTCACTGCTCTCAATAAATTCTTCATTTTTGTGCAGAATTTTGTACACTAAAAACATAAAATTATGAAAATAATGTGCTACACTTAATTTTTCGTAATCAGCAATATTACAAAAAATTGTCGAATAAATAACATCATTTATAATTAAAGCACATTTTGTGTAACTGATTTAAATCGAAATATTACAAATTAAGTTGTTGTTATTAATCTCAATAATTATAGATTATATTTTTTAATTTTTTCATATTTTAAATGAGTAAACCAAGTTTGCTTTTTTTATTTTTAATTTTTATTTTTTTATTATTTTTATTTCAATAATGTACAGTGAAATTTCTTGACCGGGGTAATCTGCAAAATTGGTGCTCAAAGCCGCCACGCCCAATTTTTAATAAAATATGCAATGTCGAAAATTAATAAATGCAAGCTGACGCAGTCAGCCGTCGCGACTGACACTTGGCAACGCCATTTTGTTGGCCCACTTATTGCCAATTTAAACTTGCAACGCGATGTTCAGCTTTGGCTCTTGTTTATTTGCAACTCTCTTTAAATAAAAGGAAGAAGGCTCAAAACATTTGCTTAATTTATGACAGAAACGTTTTGCAATGAGTATCATATAACCAGTTCTGTTCCAGTTATTAACCGAAATGTATTTTTAGTGTATTTATTAGACATTTTAAATATTTAACGTCAGACGCGGAAAACTTTCAAAAATAATAATGGAATAGCGTAACTTAAATAAACAATAAAAGATATTTCGTAAAGTGGAAAATTTCAAAGTTTTGTGTGGTTTGCCATGTGCCAACTCCTTTTCATGGCTGAAAAGTTGTTGAAGGTTTGAATAAATGTGTGTTTTTAATTTTCGTACACTCAGAAATAAAACGAACTGAATTAAGAAAATCGTCCATCAAATCCAGTTGAATAAATATTTTTGGTCAAAATGGAAAGACAATTTTCATATTTTTTTTTGGAAAAGTTGCCAAAATTAAGAAATAAATAAATGCTTTTTACTCTGAGTGTAAGCCATTCCAATGCCAGAGCTGTGTGAGCTGAGCTGTTCGTCTGTCAGTCAGATAGTCAGTTATGATTGTGGCAACCTTTCCCAAAAAAAAATATGTCTGTCTGTGGTTGCCGCATCTTTCCATTTTTACTGCGTAATCAAAAGTTTTTAATTCCATTTTGTGCCATTGTTGCTACTTTTGCTCCTATTTCTTCTCCCAGTGGGTAAGAAAGAAACTGCAATAGTTTTGTGCAACAAATATCTGTGAAATACATTTTAGCACTAATGAATGTGGTGCTAACTAGCAGCTTTAATTAGAGTAAAACGAATTACATTATGGTCAAATAAATTGAAATCATTGTAGAATAAAAGGTAAAATCAGGCAATAAATGTAAGCAAAATCAATGCATTTCCTATTAATTTTTAGTTGACTTTGATGGGTTATCAAAATGGAGAATAACATTTATCGGCAATATTTCGCATAAAAATTAAACTTGAAATTAGAAACGTGTACAATCAGTTAAAGTAAGAGAGAGAGAGAAAGAGAGAGAGAGAAAGAGAGAGATAGAGAGAGGGAAAGAGCAAGATAGATATAAGGAGACTGGTGAGAAATAAAGATGACCTCAGTTTGATTTTGTGGGACTGTCAAAAACAGATGTCGAAAATATAATATTATATTCAAAAATAATTAAAATTCAATTTAAATAAATTTAGACAAATTAAATTGCTATAAATAAATGTATATATAAATAGTTTAAATTACATAAATGTTGGGCTTACGATGTGAACTGTTGTTGAAAGCAAATTAAACCACAATAAAACCACAACAACAATTAAACGATAGTTAAATGTATCTAATGTGTGTGTGTGTATTTATGTGTGTGTGTTTGTGTGTTTGTGTGTTTATTTTGCAGGGCTGTGTTGCCATTTTGAGCCTAACATGGATTATCAGCCTGACGGTGTTTGGGTTTCTTGTGCTGCCTAAAGGTGAGTTTCAAAAACCGCTAACAATCACACCCACTAAAACCAAAATACCTGATACATTGAACATTACAAACATCTGCTCATTTTGGAATTTAACTATCTATGTACGTATGTTTATGTATGCATAGGCTACTACTTCAACAATACTGGCTTAATGGCTTGTGAGCCATTTTACAGCAAACCCTCGTATCGCATTTTGTCCACTTGTGCATTGTACTTTCCCACCACGATGGTGCTGATGTACTGCTATGGTTCCAGTTTCCATATGAGCCGCTTTCGGTTAAACGATCCAACAATGCCGCTCACAGCAGCCGCCCATCATCCACATCCACATCATCCGCCGCAGCAGCAGCTGCAACACCATCAGCAACAACACCAGCAACAACACCAGCAACAGCAACAACAACAACAACAACAGCAGCAGCAGCAACAACATGTGTCGCATATATTTGGACATGGCGGACATGGACACTCGCATCATTCGCATCCGCATCCACATCATCATCGGGCGCCGGTTATGAACCATTTGAGCATGGCCATGAGCATGGGCCTGGTCGGCATGCCCAGCATGACAAACAAGATAACCAAAAAGGTGAGTCAAGGTTTCCACACCTTGTTTACATATTTTGCCATTTTAATTTATATACGAGAAAAGTGTGCCAACATTTTTGGAGACTTTTGTTATCATATACTAAAAATTCATATGGCATATTTTAGTCTTTTGCTTAGAAATGATAAATTGCCCTTTTGCATTGCTTAAATTTTGAATATAAGTTTACTGATTTTACACACACAAAACTCGAAATTAATATTTATATAAAATTAACAGACTTACTTTTAAATTTATCTCAACAATTACACGAAAATACACACATGCCACAATTAAATGCAATGTGTATTTCTATGCCACAAAACATGTGCAATTAAATGTTGCTCTTGTTATTTTTCTAGCATTTTGTGTTGTGCTTTTAATTAGATTGTTAAATGAATACATTGCAGATTGTGCCCATTCAGGAGAAGAACTCCAGCGGCAACACGTCACGTTCGATGGCGGCCATTTCGTTGGGCTTCATTGTTATGGTCACACCGTGGACCATTCAGGAGATTGTCACCGCCTGCACTGGCTCCAAGGTAAGTAGTACTTAGTAGTAATACTTATTGCCAATAACGCCGGTTCACGCGTCGCATACGTAATCAGTTTGTGTTTGTGCCTGTGATTATATTGCGTATACGCCATATCAGCCACATATGCTTTAATTGCAAATGTAATGTGTGTTGTGCTCTCCATTTTGCAGCTGCCGCCGTTCCTCGATTTCTTGGTCACCTGGACATCGCTGAGCAACAGTCTGTGGAATCCCTTTATGTACTGGCTACTTAATTCAGACTTTCGACGCCTCAGCCGACAATTGATGCCAAATAAAGTGAGTTTTTTCTCTTCTTTTTTTACGCCAAATGCACTTTTAAGCTACTCAAAATTGAACATTATTTTACTTTGTTTTGTCTGTTTTTAATTGGGTTAATCTATCCATTCCAACGAGAAGAGCAGTAAAAACATTTCTCATCCAATTGCTGCACATAACCAAAGGGCTGATGAGCACACAGTTGGAGCACACATATTTTGCACAAAGCTCTCCCTTAAAACTCTTTGAAGTTAAGAATACAAAAGCTGGTCGAAATCTGCAAGCGGATTTTGCGTAGATCCGCAGCTAAATTGTAACCATGCCAAAAGTAAACCCAAGTTAAACATGGACTTTCGACTAGCGCCAAGCAAGCGCCATAAATCCCAAAAAAGGTGAAAAGTGCATACAACAGGAAACTCGTTTCGGCGTCCAAACAAAAACAATAATGGCAAACAGTGAAAACTGATTTTGAATTATGAAAGTGCAAATCCAAAGCGGCATTTACATGCCACATTCTCTGCCCCACGGCAGCACGGCGGCAAGCGTTAACATGAAAACCGACTCGCTTTTTGATTGGGAAGGCCAAAAAAGGGGCGGCATATTTGGGGCATCGGGGGCAAGCAAATCTATTTTTGGAAAGCGCAGTCAAGTTCCATGATTTACTTCCAAAAATCTCAAATAGTTCTGAGGCCATTTTGACCAAATTTATGTGCAATATTCTTCGTTAGAGATGGTCTCCGCTCAGATAAAAATATATCTTAAGCTACGAAATATAAATTTAATTATTTTGTAGTTTGTTAATAATTATTTTGTTATTTTAATAATAATTTATAGATGCGTCGACTATGTAGAAATTAAATTAGAAATTATGATCAATGAAGGAAACCATCGCTAGTTTTGTATTGATTTATTTTTCTCCCTCAAACACCTAAACTAAACTGTAAATCTTTTGTCGGTCCTCCATAATAAATGCGAATTTTAAAATGCTTATTAATTTCGAAACTAACAGCAGATTTATGATGCTTTTTTGCTCGCTTCAGTGTTTCCCCAACGAGGATACGCCCGAACACAAATCAGCCTGTTGTCACATCAATGCGAACGATTTTGAAATCACAACGCTTCCGATGCCGCCAGAGCCGCCCGCCTCGAGGCCGCCAGCCAACAATGGTGGCGCTGTCGGTGGCACGAGTGGCGGTGTCGCTGGCATTGGCACCGCCATTGGGGGCTCTGTGCTTGGTATTTGTGCACGTTCTCGAGCCAACAGTCTGAGTCGCAGCGCCTCGCAGTACATAAGAGGACAACTTGGTGGAGGTGGGGGTGGAGGTGGAGGTGGACATGGTCATGCTCATCAGGCAGCCAGCGAGGGATATGCCACAATACGGCCGGACATCGAAGGACTTTCGGAGAAGTATTGGGGCGAGATCTTGGAGCGCACTGTCAGCTCCGGTAATTTGCATGCAATGCAAAAGAATTTCCCCCACTTTCCCTATCATCAGCATGCCCATGTGCATCAGGTGCATCAGCCGCAACAGCATCAGCATCAGACCACCTCGTTTAGCAAGCACAGTGATCTGCATTTGAATATGTTGTCCAGTGGGGCAACACAGGACTCCAGCATCAGTACCACCGCCGCCGACTTGGGTAAGTTCTCCACATCGGAGCCAAAGCTCTGCGAGCATTTATTCCATGATGCCAATTGTGCCAAGAGCAAACTGCTGCTGGGCACGGACACTGAGGCAGCTGCAACATCCTCGGTATCGACTGTTGCCGCCAAACTGGCAGCTGGACGGAGCATACCGGACATCTAGTACGCAGAGGACGTCATACTCGCCAACAGTCAACTAATGGCACGCCAGGCCAAGTGTGCCCACCATCCGCTCCACCAGCAGGCCCAATCGCGGCAGCCCCAACACACGGGCAGTCTCCGCTTCAGCCGCATCCGCGTTGCCTGCCACAGTCCACCGCCATCGATGGTGGAAGCAACTGGCGAGTCCATGGACGAGTATCGCAAATAGAATACTAGTTAGGATTATCATATATCTCCTGGTGGTCTAACCGTGAATCATAGTTTGCATATATACCTATGTGTCTGTGTGTGTGTGCGTGTGTGTGTGTATATGTGTGTAACTGTGTCTGTCTAATATTGCATCACGTCTCATAGAGTTAAGTAAGAAATTCAAAATTTTTAAATTTAAGCAACTTTATTTTAGGTATTTTCTTCAGATTTTTAAAATTAGCCTTTTGTTTTACAAATGCATTCTCTAAATATTTAAATTTAAATTGTTGCAGTTTAAGTTTTTAACCTAAACAATTGAATATGTTTCAATAAAATATTTCGAAAACTTTCACATCATTTTCACTGTTCAAATATTAAAGCATAACATTCAACTTCAAATTTGTACACAAACAAAAAATAATATAAAAATATTATTTTTATTTTTTGTTATTCATAAATAATTTGCATTTTCCCATTTAACACACCATTTTCATGATGAAAATGGGGAAATCAGAAACCAGATGTTTCACAATTTAAGCAGATTTATAGTTAACATTTAAATGGAAACAAATATGGAAATTTAAGCATAAGTGTTCATTTTATGTATGTTTGTGATACGATTTTTACTGAAAGCAAATTCCGGAGCTATAAACAAATAAATGTATGTCAAATGTATGTGTGTATGTGTATTGTCTAAATAAATATGAAAAATAACATTAGTAATTAAATATAAAATGTATTATAATGTGCAAATCGAATGCCATTTAAACTTTTTATTCAGTTTTGGATCGATAGTCAGGCTAAATAAGCTATAACTAAGTAGGTAATTTGAATGTGAAAAACTGTCCAGATATGTACGTAATCTATGTCACTAAGTTGTCTAAGAAAAAACATTGAAAATTCTAATTAATAGAGATGCTAGACTTCCGTTTCCCAGAGTGCCACAACACTTAGCAATCTACTTAATCAGTTGTGCATCTGAATAAACTATAAACTATTCCAATTTCCCACTAAGCAATCTCTTCCCTGTCAGTTGCTCCAGTTCTTGCAAAATATATATATATATATTAATCGCGTATTGCAGTTCATAAGTATTAGTATTGATGGTTCTAAAAGCGTTGTGGTTAAACATACTTAGTGCTAAAAAAAAAAACAGTAAACAAAAAAATTTAATTTCACTTTAAAGAAAGCAATCAAACGAGCAGATACCAAAATTGCACAAATCAAATCCTAACTTTTGTGATTGTCATGAATTTAAGTGAGATTATTTATTGTATCTGAATGTTGCAATAACTCATCATTTGTAGCTAAAAAAAACTAAAAAAAAACAATAGTTAATTGCAAACAACAAAATTTTTATGAATCTAAGACGATTTTAGTTTAGACAACAAAATATTGAAATTATGTAATACCATACTGAGCAAATTAATATAAAAATAACATAAAATAATAATATGCGATAACGAATTTTGAGATGGATTAAAATGAAACGCAATAAAGATTAAATAACTAAATATAAAAAAAATTGTTTTTTGATGTTCTTTGAATTATTTTCTATAACAAAAATTTATAGAGATCTGTTTGTGATTTAACCATCATCAGCGGCTCCAAAGGACACAAAAAAAAGCAGATGCCCTAAAATTAAAAAATGTAAAAGTTTTTGGTGTCCACGACAATTTAAAAGCAATTACATCGAAACCGTTTAAAATACTGCAAACGAAAATTACAAATACAAATAAAAGCAACGTAAAAAGAGAAATATACAGCTAAATAAATTAGAAATTATTTAAATTTGATTTTTATTGGACCGTCCACCCGCCCGTGAGTGGAATAAAATGACAGCGTAAAAAAAACCGAAATGCAAATTAATTTCACAGGCTGCGTTTAGATTTTTCTTTGCCATGCGAAATGGCAACCCAAAAATACACAGCTCCGAAAAAAACCGAAATTTTTTTAAAAATAAGAACGAGAAAAGTTGAAAAACTAATTTTCACCAAACAGTTTTCAGATGGCGCCCACATCTACGGCATGCCACGCCCCCCCCCCCCTCCCGCGTACAGGTCCCAAGCCCCATTAAAAAGTTCACCACGATGGCTTTTCTTTTGGCCAATTTGAACCGTAATCTGACTCTGAATGTGAATCCGAGTTTGAATTTCCATTTTTGAGTCCCGCTGCGCGTGTTCCATGCCTAAAAAAATTACACGGCCCGCTGCATTTTGTAACAATAATCGCCGGTGTTTGGCATAGGATAACACCCAAGCCACCCACAGGCAGCACCCCCTCTCTCCCCCCCCCCCCCCCACTGTTTGCATTCCTTGCGTGCAGAAAATCATGCCTAGCGATTTCCACAAAAAACTTTTCGCATGAAAGTTAACATTTCGCTGGCCGGCAATGTTTTACTTGCGCCTTTGTTCATCCAATTCTCATCTGAGTTTTGTATAATTTTCCGCCAGCTGGGAATTGGATTTCGAAGCATTCGGTTGACGACTCACACCCCCCCACATCCATCAAGAATCGGAGCATTCGCCAAGGCTTTGCCTAATTTGATTAAGCCCACAAAAACACTAATTGAGGTTTATCCAATTCTGAAGGAAACCAAGCGAACCAACAACTTATCCTATCTGAAAAAATCTGATGACAAACACTAAAACGTTTTTTTTTTTTTTTTGTAATTAATGTTTTAGCCGCGTTTTCGGGGCACATTTAAGAGTGGATTTAATAAAGTTAGTCCGGAGAAACACTTACCAAAATATCCGCTTGAATTACATTAACAAAATGCTGGTGGTCAAAGTTAAAAATGGTTTCGAAATAGAGGTCAAACATTAAGTTTTCAATTCAGGTTTTTCTTTTCTACTTATGGTTAAGTTAATGAAGCTGAAAATTGAATACACATTTGAAAACCATTATTTTTGTGCCCAATTTCTGCTCAATACTCTAAATTTGTTCTGCCAATTTTTGTTTTACAAAATAAATTCAAATTTTTAATATAGCAAGTCATGAAAAAAACTTCATAATAATAAACACAAACAAGACAAAGCAAATAACCACAAAAAAAATAAATAAAATATAAATAATAAATTACACTTATTTTGAATATTTCCGCAGTTTGCGGTTTTCACAACACACAAAACACTTTTGTTCCTTGACAATGCAACTAAACAGAGCATGTGCAGCACAGCCTGGGCACAGCGAGTACAGAAGATTTAGGATTGGTTCTCGTCCAGTGGTAATATCATCGAATCGATTCAATGGCATATTGGGCCGCTCCCGTCAGGAAGAAAAGTTGGAACGACAGTTAGCCCAAGAGGAAGAGCAGCGCTATAATCAATCTCAGAAGGATGAGGGCGATGCATTGTGCAGGAAATTTACAAACATTTACGATCTGCATTTAGATACGAAGGGACAGCTGAATAAACCCGTAGATAAACCATTGACTGAACCAGACCAAATGATCGCAAAACTGTCTGAAGCGAGTCGCAAGGAGCGCATCATGCGTGCCAATCGAATCCTTAATCAAATGAAGCCAGGACCACGTGCGCTGCACCAAGCTCTGCTCACCACCGAAACGATTCATCAACGTGACTACCATCAGGCGCTCAAATGCGAATTTGCTGAGAATGCGAGGCGCCAGCAGCTTCTGGATGAGAAGCAGTGTCCAAGCCTGCTGATACCCTTTGGCCATGTCACGGAGCAGGAAGAGAATACGCAAAAGCTGGCCAAGTCACAGAAAATACGTGAGGATTGCCATGAGGATATTGAAGCGAGACGCCTGCGGAAACTGGCCGACAAGGAGCAGGAGATATTTGAAGGTATTGTCGAACGGGAGCAATACAAATGCATCCAGGAGAAGGAGGAGAAAGCGCGCAAGGAGCTGGCGAAAGGGAAGCGTGAGTTCTGCCGACGTGCCTATGAGGATGGGATCAAGGAGAAGGCAGAGTGTGCCAAACGTAAGTTGAGCATGATCATAGGATTAGTGATTTCACAACAATTTCGCCACAACAGACTCTGTCATGTGTGAGAAGATAGAGAACCGAGTTAACTGCGTGGCACTCCGGATGAAACGTAATCTGGATGAGCGCCATGGCAGGAAAACGAAAGAGATACGTGCGAAGCGTACCCAAAAGCTGGAGGAGTACGGTGTGCGTCTCTGCCGGGAGCAGCAGGCGAAGAAACACAAGATGCAGGAAGTGCAGAATACAATCGAGGAAAGATTCGCTGCAAAAGTGCAAAACGATGAGGATCGACGCCAATGTGCAATCAAGGATCTTTCCGAAAAGCGTCGTGCCTACGAGCTGGAGGATCGCAAAAGGATTGAGGCACAACGTCAGCGCAAAACGGAGATTCGACGCTTTGAGATTGCCAGGCGCTATAAGAACGAAGAGGCCAACAATTACTTCAAAACATGTGCAAAGAGAGCACAGGATAAAGTAACTGAGGATCTGAGAAATATCCTGTATGGCCAACGACAGCAGTCCATCAATCAGCGTCAGGATGAGCTAATGCGAATGACGGCTTGTGACGAGGATCCTTATTTAATGGATGATGTCAAGTTCTTTGACGACGCTGTTCACATTATGCAGGAGTCACAGAAGATTGGACGACCACTATTCCCAGTTGCCAAAGCGGCAGAGAAATATCGACGCGAGAACCAGCTGGATATGGTGCCCGAGGGTCAAATGGTGCACAGGAGCAGGAGACGCGACAAATGCTGGCCAGGGTACTTCTCCAAGGCCGCCTTGGCGTACAGGAAGTACGAGCATCGGGAGAAATGTCGCCAGGAGCAGGAAAAGGCACGCCACAAATTGTTTGACAATTGCATCAAGATCACCAAAATGGCAGCCGAGGAGCGACCTTATAAGAGATGCACCAAGGAGTGTCCGCTAAGCTGTATCCAACATCGTGGACTGCCAGCCTTAGAAAGCATAGAGTCCTTTGATCCACCAGGATTTGTCTGCCATGAGCTGGAATCGCCAGCTGTGCCGTGTCCACGAGTAGCCCAACCAAAGCCAACATGCAAGAAATGTGAAGGAAACACTTCTCATTGCCTTTGTCCAAGTATTATGGAGGTATTGGAGCCAGGCGAGAAATACCAATCAAGTGTGTCCAGGATTGGTACCAAAAAAGATGAAGATTGTAAATCAATTGTAAAGGATTTCCAGACTGGACACAAAACCGAATCAGAACAATCCTTAGAGAATTCAAAAAGGGTTGCAGCTGGAAACCAATACACAGTTGCAAGGAACAGCTTAGTTCCACAAAAACGCATCACTAGAAATACTGATCTAACGCAGTATTGGACTTCAAGGCCTCAGCCACAATGTAAAGCTAGACAAGATCAGTCCAACTTTCACCACACTAACCAAATTCCGAAATCAAACGTGTGTAAAATCGGTTCAATTGGAATTTCGACATCAATTAATCACAAAATCTCAAACATCTTCTGATTTAAGTTGCGGCTATATCAAAATTAATGTTTCTACTGTACAGTAATCCCCATTTATATAGTAAATATGAAACAAAACTTTAACTTTATTTGTATACCAATCGTCGAAGTGGCCAAACAGACAGCACAGGAAATGACGTTAATGGTTTTTATAAAAGCACTTAAACTTGACTCAAAGTTGTTGGCCATTTTTTTTCCATGTCTCAGCTGCCACTTTACTTGGCTCAAATGGACCCTAGATGGTTGGGGGGGTCTGTGAGTCCAGAACCCTTGCATTGGTGTTACTTACGCTCTTTGTTTATCACTGAGTAGAAGTTCCGAGGCGGATGTCTCCATTGTGTGGAACGAGAATGAGTCATAAATTCTAATTATTGTGTGGGCAAAGTTATTAGGTTACTTTGTCGACAATTTGTGTGAGTGAGTTGACGGACATTTTTGTTTTCATTTAGCTTATTAGTGGTAAGACATGTCAAGCGTTTCGTTCCACAGCACATAACTTAATTTAACTCGAAGCGGTTGGTGAACCCCGGCTAAAAGCATTGCGGGTCACCTTCGGCTTAAAGGATGCCATGGCGGATCTCATGAAGATAATTAAGACTGCGCTTTTCTTTCTGTTCAATTTATTTTTTTCTATTTTTACTTTATTATTATTTTTTTTTTTGTATCCCGCGGGGTTAATCAGCCGCTGTTAAACTTTGGATTCTGTGGTGCTTTAGCGTTTAGTGAAGCCCACAGCTCCAATTAACGCAACGGTCCGCATCTTCTTGGCAAAGTTATGAAAAGTTTGCCCAAGCCGCCAAAAGTTAACTTAACTCATTTGCAGCGGTTGCTATAAATCGCTGATTGGTCAGCCGCCAATCGTATTGAGGGACCAAACCCAGCCACTCCAAAAGTCGTCAAAAAGATGACCCAAACTGGCCAAGCGAAGCCAACTTGTCAACGGGTTGTGGATGAAAATTGGAGCATTTAAATCATGGCCAAAGCATAACCAGAGCTAATGCTTAATTTAATGAATTACAATTATTTAAGTAATCAAAACTCACATCAAAATGTCAATACCAAAAATCCAAAAATGTTTCCAACTACTAAAATTAATATTTGGATACCAGTGGCAATTCGAATATTAAAGGAAGCTGGCAGTGCCCAAAAAGATGCCTAAGGTGTAAGGCATGAAACGAATATTTTTTGTATTTGCATGGAAATGCAATCCTCAATTATGTATTTTTTTTTTCTTGCGTTGATTAAAAAGTACAATTCAATGCGAAAACCATTTTCCCTTTTTCGGGATTCTCTAAAATTCCATTTCAATTCCCAAACATAAACAACACAATACAAAACTGGTAGGCAGTGCATGAGTTGGCTATACTCTGTAAAATATCTCATATAGAATTCAAAGATTAGAAATTAAGCCCTTAAAATAAAAATTAAAATTTGTATATACTTTATTTATAAATAAATGTTGAAGACTTTGTTAACATTGGCAGTGCATATTTATTCATAACTTTAATATACCCCATTTTAACAGTTTTATAGTTACAGGATATACAAAATTTGATATCTTTATTTACTCGACAAGGATTTTATACGGAAAATACCGAAACGTTGCATTCAGTTTTAGATTTAAGAAAAAAAAATGCATATTTTAAAGAACTCTAAAATAGTCACAGCTGTTTGTATTTATTAGAAAATCTTTTGTATTAGAAAATCCTTTTTTTTTCAACAAAACAAAAATAAATTGTAATAAATATGCAAACAATTACTTTAGTGCTGCCATAATTTGACCAAGAATTAAAGTTTTTAATTTATTTGATTGCCTTTGGAAGTTCTGAAATAAATAAAAGAGAACAATGCGAATTGTTTTATGGAAAAACCCCCTTAAATAATATATGAAAGTAAAGTAAGCTAAATGACACCGAGAGACCAAAAAGAAGGGGGACATGCAACAAAGCAAACCAACAACACAAAAACCAATTCAAATACAAAGGCGAGTGCAACAAGTGGCAACAAACAAAGGGTCGTAAGATGAGTGAAATGCAAACGGGAAACTGCTGCGGGGACAAAAGGCAAATGGAACAAAGCGGCAATAAGCAGCAAAGTACAATGCCAAAAGTTAGAACACATGGCGTATGCGTTATAAAGTCAGCAACAAGCGTAGCTCAATTGTAATATTAAACAAAATCTGACACTTGCTGTCTCCCTTCCACTCCCTGACCCACTCCCACTCCCACTCCCACTCCCACTCCCTCGTGCTGTCTCTTCTTTCACATCCCACTCTTTGGCACTCGCATTATGCGCTCTGCCAGTTTAAAACTCAATAAAAGTTGCAGTATAAAAAATTACTTAATGAAATTAAGTGTGAAAAATGTTGAGTGCTGAGGCAAGGAGAACAGACCAGAAAAAGCTGCAAAAGCTGGCAAAGCAAAAGGAGCAACAAAAAGGCGCTGCAGCAGCAGCAGGAGCAGCAGCAGCAGGAGTGGTGCACGGCAGGACCCTCTAGCGGCAAGTGGCACGGACTTAAAAGTATGCGACGAAGGAAGGCTGTAAATAATAATAAAAGGCATGGTTTATTGGTTTGGCAAGAAGGACCGCAGGACTCTTCACAGGACGCTCGAAATAAAAACAGTTCTATGAATGGCTTAGCAACTGGCTTGAAATAAAATAATGATTGGGAAATAATCAGCACAAAATAACAGAGATTTTTTAAAGCGCTTAAAAAACTACATTAAAACTTGCTTAAGTTGAGGATGCTAAAAAAATCCAGATCTTAGCAGGCTTTGAAAATAATATTTCATATAAAAAGGAAGCATGCGTTGAAATTTTGCTCATTGGTGATTTATATTTAATTGTGTTCAGTTCAAAAAAATTCAACTTTTTTAAAAATATAAAAAACAAAAAATGGCAAGTATCAGTCTATTAAATCCAAAGGCTGAGATAGCTCGTGCCGCACAAGCGTTAGCCATCAACGTAACGGGAGCAACGGGTCTGCAGTGTCTGATGGACACCAACCTGGGACCAAAGGGCACCACCAAGCTGCTCATCTCGCCGGCTGGTGACATTAAGATCACCAAGGATGGCATTGTGCTGCTGCAGGAGATGTGCTTCTCTCATCCCACTGCAGCAATGATTGCCCGTGCCAGCATTGCCCAGGATGCTGCCACTGGAGATGGCACCACATCGACGGTGCTGCTGATTGGTGAGCTGCTCAAGCAGGCAGAGCTGCTGATAGCGGAGGGAGTCCATCCTCGCCTGCTCACCGATGGTATCATGCGTGCCAAGGATAAGGCCATCGAGCTGCTGAAATCCATCTGTGTGCCAGTGGAGATTGAAAGGGATATTCTTCTGGCTATCGCACAGAGCAGTGTGAGGACCAAAGTGGATGCAAGTCTGGCGGATTTGCTGGCCAACATTTGTGTGGATGCCGTGCTGACCATTCTTCCCGATGGTGGCCACCCACTTGATCTGAATATGATTGAGCTGCTGGATATGAGACAGCACACAACGATGGACACAGAGCTGGTAGATGGATTAGTATTGGATCATGGTGGGAGACATGCTGATATGCCAAGCCATTTGACCAATGCTTATATTCTGACATGCAATGTGTCCTTGGAGCTGGAGAAGACCAGCGTGAACTCCACCTTCTGTTACAACAAAGCTGAGGATTGTGAAAAATTCGTCGCGGAGGAGCATCGATTTATTGATCAGCGTCTTGCAAAGATTATCGAGCTGAAGCACAAACTGTGCACAGATAATCATCGAGGTTTTGTTGTCATCAACCAGAAGGGCATCGATATTCCCTCACTGGAGGCACTCTCGGCAGCTGGAATTCTCGCCCTGCGCCGTGCAAAGAGAGTGAATTTGGAGCGACTGATTCGAGCGTGTGGCGGCGATGCCCTCAATTCCCTGGAAGATCTAGGTGAGGAGCACTTGGGCTACGCTGGATTGGTATACGAACAGGATGTGGGCGAAACAAAGTATACATTTGTGAAGCAGTGTCGCAATCCCACATCGGTCACAATTCTAATTCGAGCTCCGACAGCTCATCAAATGAGTACCATTAGGGATGCCATTCGGGATGGACTTCATGCCATACGGAATACAATTGAAGATGGCCTTTTGGTGCCCGGTGCAGGAGCCTTTGAGCTACATGCTCACAATGAGCTGGGCAACTTAAAGAAGTTGATTAAGGGAAAGGCCCAGCTGGGTGTCCAATTATTTGCCGACTCTCTGCTCATCATACCCAAGACATTGGCGCTCAACAGTGGCTTTGATGTGCAGGACACCATTGTGGAGCTAACAACGGTTGTCAAAGAAAGCAAGCAGTTAATCGGATTGAATTTAACAACGGGTGAACCAATGCATCCACAGGAGGAACGCATCTTCGACAACTACTGCGTGAAGAAATTAATACTCAACTCGTGCTCCATCATTGCCTGCAATTTGCTCCTCACCGATGAGATTATGCAGGCGGGCATGACTAGCCTCAGAGCATAGCCAATACTATGAGGAAATACTCATAATTTTACTATCAAAACATTACAAATAAATTAATATTAAACTTAAAATTACTAATAATACTTTATAAAAATAGATATCTTACTGGAATATTAAAAATTTCCTTCCTTCCTATTTTCCTTCTTGTTCAACTCCTTTTAACTAAAAAGTAGACATATTGTTTTAAAACCAATAACGAAGTCAGAATTATGAACCAGACAAATATAAATAGGAATACCAAAGTCCATTTTGGAATATCCAATAACCCGGCAAAATATTTACAACAAAAAATCACAGTTTACAAATTGTTTGCCCAAGCCAAGAAAATACACTTTCGTATGTGGCTAAGTAAGTGTTTTGTGTGTGTTTGTGTTGGTGTTTGTTACCTGATATCTATCAGCATCGTACTGCCGGAGACTGTTAAGGGCCAGACGAGGCATTACCCAAGGCGCACATTTGATTGAAACACTTGCCCCCAAAACTAAACAAACTGAAAAACCTCTGCACAAATGGTGCTTGGGACACAAATCTGTAAATATCGAAGGCAGCACAAAATACAACATGCCACAAGCTACTCATGTGTATTTTTTGTATCTGTGTGTGTGTGTGCAAGTATGCAACTTCGAAGCAAATTCAATTTCCATTTTCACTTAAAAGTTCTTAACTCGCTTTTTTCGTTCCTGGCCAACACAAAAGGCCAAGTCAGTACGTCTACTAGCCGAGACACGGGATTGAGTGATTGCGGCGTTTTCCAAAACTCTGCAGTACATAAAGATGCCCTTGAGGCAAATTAAGTGATTTGCTCACTTTACACACTTTTCGTGCTGATTACTTTTGTCGGGGCAGAGGTTCAAATTAAATTGCTGAGAAAGAGCAAAAAAAAAAAAAAAAAATGTTATTAAGTCTTCATCGAGCCGAAAGGTTAAAAATTGTGCCGCTGGCAAATGTGATTTTAACACGAAAATAATATATATATATTTATCCTCTATATATATAAAGGAAAATAAATTTAACAAGAAAAAAGAATTTTATGTTTGCTTTTATGTTCCTCTGGCAAGTTGTAGTTTCATTCGCGCCTCCTTGTCGGCATTCTCACGCTTGATGACCTGCACCAGGTGAGCCACCGTCGAGGGACTAACCACCTGCAATGGTTGCTTATGCTGCAGCACGGCCAGTTCATAGAAAGTGGCATCCAGGCCGGTTGACATGACCAATGCGCGCAGCACTTGCTTTATGGCAGCGGCCTCATCCGGCACAGTGGCTATTTCAGCGGAATTCTTCTCTAGATGCTTACGCACAGTCTTGCTGAGGCGTCCCGTCGTACTCGCAGACCACTCATAGTAGATGCCCGAGGGTTCGGTCTGATACAGATGCGGCTGGCCATCCATATCGAAGCCTCCAATCAGGCAGGAGACACCAAATGGACGCCGTCCATTGCTCTGCGTGTAATGCTGTTTCAGTTTTGCCACAAAACTAATCGGAATATATAAAAATCAACTCATAACAGATTTAGGTTAGGATAACTCACCGTGTAATATACTCCACAGAGGCGGGCCGCTCAAAGTTCCGTCGATGATTCTGCGCCTCCTCCTGCGCCCTTTTCACCAGGACCCGAGCATCGGCGGTTAATCCCGCAAAAGTTATTACCAGATGATCGTCTAATCTTATAATTTTCCTCACTGTCCGCTCTATTTGCAGGGGTTCCACTGCCCTCTTTTCCACGCCCAACACAATGCAATCCTTGGTGCGCAATGCCACCTGTACAGTAAAGCAGTAAAGTATTAATGAAATCCAAATTGACAAATATCGTAGTTTACCACAGTGGAACCTCTGAGCACCGCCTCTTGAGCGTACTCCACTTGCTGCAAATAACCAGCGGGCGAAAATAATGTAACAGCTCCATCATATCTTCCGGGCATTGTCTAAATTATATATCTATTTTTTAAATGTTTTGAATTTTTCAAATCTTAATTTATCGAAGTTGTGTGTCTAAAATATGAAACAAAATGATATAAAATGCAAGACCAACATTTGAAATTATTTTTCTGCTCTGAAATTAAATGGGATTATTGTAAGTTGAAGTTTACATTTTATTTCTAATATTTTTATTACTATCCATAATTATTAAAAAAAAAACTTTACCAATCCAATAGCAATTCCATTTTCAGCTTCAGCATTTTCAACACCTGCTAATAAAAAACTACAATTTGCGGCCCATTTGTAGGCTCAAATCAGCTGCTAACCAAATTGTGTCATCATGTCAAATTTAATGTCACACAGCAACAAAAATGAGAACAATAGAGCCAAATCTCTAGCATTGTAATCGAGACAGCTTCATTTTGCTAATGTGCTTATGATCCCGCCCAGCTCCGCCACGCCCCGCACAGCTCTCCCAAAGGAGTTTTCCGGCTGACCATCCTCCGAATGTTTAGTATTCTGCAAGCATGCGAGCATTAAATATATATATATATTTTCAACACTTTATGACAACCGTCTGTGGGAGTCCTTCTGACCAGGATCGAAACTTTTGGCACCATACTTAGCAGGATTAAACACGTGCCAATTTTGTTGTCGCATTGATGTCTGGTCAGCTCCAATCCTCCCCTCGTGTAATATCCAAACACGTTCCACAAGAAATGTTCAAATTGACATTTTTATCTTGGGGAATATAAATTAAATTCTATTACGTTGTAATTAATTTAAATAATTTCAAATACAATTTACAATTTGCATTTGCCAGTGGCTGTCAATTTAATAAAATATGTTAAATGCACAATTAAATTAATTTGGACGCTAAAATATGAGTTTTACTGCATATTAAATATATATTAAAATATTTCAAGAAATAATGAATGATAAAAAAAATCAATTAGCTGTCAATGAATACATTTTTGTTTTTAGTTTGCATTAAGACTATAATTAAATTTAGCAGTAAAATTTTCATATCCATTAGCAGCTGAATTATTTTAATATATATTATTAATTTCAATTAAATGAATAAATCATTATATATATGTATGTTCCTTGCAATTAAACATTTACTTATAAATTGTTTAAAGATATTCCATTCCATTAGTCGAGTCTTGAAAACTTTCAAGCAAACTAAACAAGAAGTTTATTTGCAATTTGCCAAGAAGTGTTGAAGTGTTTATGTGCTCTCAAAATATGCCAATAGTATAAACAAACAAACTTGCAACATTTGACTACATTTAAGTAATTAATTTATTGCAAAGTACACACGAAATAATATTAAGACTCAAATATTAATCACTTAATAGAAGCCACTATGAAATTTAAATAAACATTTTGCTGTCATAGCCTAATTAGCAGTACTCCAACCCCCACTGCCACTGCACCCCCTCAGGCAATCTACATATATATAAATATATATATAAATACAATAAAAAAAAGCCAAAAGCCAACTGAAATTAACTAAAAGCAGCGAAGACTTGCCAATAGCATCTGATTAAGCAGTCGAATTCTGTCGAATATATTCCTCATTCTATCAACACCAAATTGCTACAGGGCAGTAGTAAAGTTGTAGAGGGGGGAGGAGTGGGTAGAGGGTTGGTGTTGGAAACAGACAAGACATAAAACAAGGCAACAACATGAACAAATAGCAGGGAAATGTGAAAAGTCTTGGGGAAAACTCAACGCGATTTGTTTGCTCGAAGCTTAATTTGTAGCGGCAAATGGTGTTCAATGTTGTTTTTCTTATAGCCCGCACAGCACGGCCTTATCCCCATCCCACACCCCCCTTCTGGCAGCCCTCCAGCGTTGCATACTTGTGCGTCCTGGCCGCTGTCAAGACCAACGTGGGTAAAGACCAATAAAAGTTAAGAGCGCTACAGTGAATAAACACGATTTCGAGTATTGTTTCGAGCGCTTTTTAGATGCTCCTATCTCCCAGCTCCACCTCCAGCTCCAGCTCCAGCTCCAGCTCCTGCACCAGCTTCAGCTCCAATTTCTGTGTTGTGTCTGGAAATTAATGATCAGCACTGTGAAGCTGTAAACGGTAAGTGGTAGTTAAGCATTTGCCATTTACTTAACCACCCCCCCCCCCCCCCCCCACATGCCCTGCAGCTAAGGTCGCACGCTACTTGCCTCATCTGTTGAACATATGTACAAATTTGATTATTAGTTGCAAGTCTATCGCGGGAAACTTATCAGATGTTGCCACATTTAATGCAAATGGAATGTTAACTAGCAAACTTATGTAAAATAAACTTTTTTCTTCAATACTTTCAAACAATTAGCGAAAAGTAGTGGCATTTCTAACAAATACCAATTATGTAGATTTCATCTAAATTAGCTTAATAAAATATTTTTCTCAATTTTCCACATCACATGTATATTAAGGCAAATCAAAGCTATTAAAGGATGCTTTAGCAAAAAAAAACCAAATGACGAGGTCAAAATGCAAAAGAACTTTGAACATGCAAAACAATGTTTATCGAAGCGAGGAACACCAACACCAAAAACCAACATTTATATATAAAGCAAGAGTAGTCATAGGCATGGACATGAGCAGGACGAGCTGCAGACTGGTCTCAAGCAGTTGCTGTCATCGCGACAATCACCCGGGCAGCAGATCCAGCCCAACAGTCTTTATGTGTATGTACATGTGTATGTGCCTGTGTGTGTGCGTGTGTGTGTGTGTGTGTGTGTGTAAGTGTGTCCTGCTTAAGTAAACACAGAAAGGCGTACACTATTTCAGATTCACCTGCTCTTGCAAATATGGCTCTCAGACATTTCACCTGAGCCCTTTTAATAAGCCGACCCAAGCTCGGCATTGTTGACTTTGCTCTGCATAAAGAACTTGTCCTTCTCCCTCCTTTCACCTCTCTTTCCCAATTCGCTTTCTCTGGTCTCTCAGCAGCGCCCTAAAGTGCCATTTAGTGTCAACGAACTTATCCACTTTCCAGTTATTAAGTCTTTCGGAGTTTATAAAAGAACCGCCGACGTTCGCTAAACTTGACAAACACAAACGTGATGAATTCCCAAAAAGAGGCAGCCGTGCAGGAGCGGCATACCAAAGCACACAATATCCAGTCATGTATCTCTAATATGCTAAATGCCCCCAAAATGGCCAGCAACTATCGAAGCTATTCATTACGAGTGCTTAAGCTCCAGACTAATGCCCAAATCTAATAAGAGCTGCAAATATTTACACAACTCAGCAGTAAACGGAGTCTGACTTGGTCAGCTTTGTAATAAGGAGGAAACATTTTGTTTCACATTTCCCATTATTTTACTTTAATTGTACGTTAAATAAAAATCTCAATTTTTTATTCAATTGTCATTGCAAGGCTTTGCCCAACACACCGACTAAAAGCTTAAGCTAAAAGAAATGCACTTAACTGTGCGCTTATATAAAACTCCAATTCCAACTCCAACTCCAACTCCAGCTCCAACTCCAGCTGCAACTTCAACACTCGATGGTAAAGTGCAACCAATTTGGCGTAAAGTGCAACGCAGTGCAGTTCATTCCAGCCTGCAATCAGTCAGGCAGACGGGATCCGACCCGCTATTTGCGTTATTGAGATGCGAACTAAAAGCCAAATGGCAACAAATGACGCTCAAATTAATGTCAAATAGCTACGCGGCTATTGAGAGATAAAAATGTCGCCAGATAATGGAAAAATGTGAAAAATCGAAAATGGAATTGAAAATTGGAAAATGGAAGTGCCTTAACTCAACACGGAAAACAAAAAAAAATTTCAACCTAATGGACAGATCTCGTCAAGCAAATTCTGAGTGCAGCTGTTGCTTCAGTTGCATTTCTCAAAAGACGCAAATTAAATTGGCTAAAGAAATAGAAATTACATAAATAATAAGAAAAAAATAACTTAGAATACCGATTTGGTTATAGCTAATTAATTTATGGTAAATATATTTTCTCTGCTTTTATCTGGCAAGCCGCAAACCACACTTTACAACCGGCGAACCGGTTTTTGCTTACAATGCAAACAAATAAGTTTTGAGCAATTGCCAAAAAAAATATAAATAAAATATTGAGAAAAACCGAAGGAAACACAATTTGGGCATCATGCATACCGCTGGGCTGCAAAATAAATAAATTTAACCACAAAATGTGCAATAACTCCATTTTGCTAAGCCACTGAACCATAAATTCTCTTGAAATTTTACTCGAGAAATGCAATTGCCTCCGGAATTGGCATGGAATTTGGAAATGGAGCATTGAAAATGTGCGGCAATAATGTAAAAAAATATGATTTGCTTTTTGAATTTGTGTGGTATTATCATTTTGCTAGCCAATTTACCAATCAGTAAACCATATTTAATAAAGTTATGCAATTTTGAATATTTTTCAATTAGTCTATCAAATTGGTTGCAAAGGCAGAGCTGAATGCAAAGGCAAATAAATAAATTGCAATTGTAAAGATTTTTTATTAAAAAATAATAAAACTTAATTTTTTAAAATTCTTAACAAAGTTGGAATCAATTTTGACCTGTAATAAACTTCGACAAGTTCTTCGCGAAATCTAACTTCATTTACAATTTCAATGGATAAATGTTGTCTCAAGTTCTTGCATTTATCAATGGCAAGCCCGAGGGTCCGTGAACCGAGCTAAGGAACTGTGTAAATATTGCGTAGCCGAGTTTTGGCCATCGATGATATCAAATACAAATAAAAGTCGAAACGATGCACCAAATAAGACTAAAGCAAAATGTGTTTAAAGGTAAATAACAGCATGAAAAATGTGAACAAGCCAAATAATAATAATAAACTTCTTGCCCCAACGGGAGCTGCGGGCCAAGTGAGAATTGTTGTTTGCAATCAGGCAAAACTCAGCAAGAACAGCAACAACATGGATTAGGAACAGACGGCGGTGACGTCAGAGGCGACTGCTTAGAAGAATGACTCCAAGTAGTTTTACCAAGTGTCTGTGTAAGTGGTTGGAGCGATGGACTAAGTTTGTCCAGCTAAAAGAGCTGGGAATGCAACAATGAAATTCGAACGATTTCTTGAATTGCAGACAATCAACAAGGACGACACAAAAGGAACAAATTCAAAGTGGTTGTACTCAATAGACCGCATGGCCACCACACTCATTCACTCACTCATTCATTCACTCACTCACTCATTCACTCATTCACCATCACAATTAAATAAAGCTGCACTTCTCTGAGTTAAATGCAACTCTATTGCTCTATAAGAAAATGTTATTAAACAATTAAAAACTTGCCGACTTTCATGAGTCAATCAAAAAGCTGCAACATCAACTTGCAATAAGTTGCGCAAAGTTGTATTGTGGATCACTTTAAATGCCAGTCGCACCACGGACACAAAATAAAATACACACCACGCATATTAAAAAAATGCACGCAGACACCACATTGTGGAGTCAAGAAGTGCGGGGAGGGTAAGGGATGGTTGTGTCCTAATGGGCTTAGACCAATTTATAGTTGCTGCTTTGGCAATCAGACGGGCGACGAGGCTGGCAAACAAATCTATAAAAATCGATGCGAGTTTCTTAAAGTTTATTCTTAAATGTATTTAAGTATTTTTTAAGGAAATTTTGATTATATTGCCATCTTGTCTGTAGAATCTTTATAGATTTGGAAATGGTATCGATATGTGACAAGTGCGTTTAGTGGCTGCCACACTGTCGCATATGCGGATGATTTTGTTTTTTTAGAACATTTTTCATCTGGCATAAACGTAGAAGTTTTTAAGGCTAATTCTACTTGGCTTTGTAATGCGGATGGATCCAACCATATCGCCAGTTGGTTGCCTCCGGATAGTTGTATTTAGTGTCGGGAATATGCTCATAACGCTTTCTTAAATAACTGTCTCGCTGGCCACTTTGTATTAGCTGTAGCTCAGCCGCAGGCACAGTTTTCATGGGTTTGTCGCAGTTTTTATAGCAAGCTGTTTCCTCCACAGATAGATGGTAGTCAAAATAATTGAAGGTGGAGCTGCGATTGATGCCTTTCCATAACATATTATAAGGCTGAATGGTTCTGGGTACCTTAGCGGCTTCAGCTCGCAGTCTTGATGAAATGTTTGCAAGTGACCTGGCCTTGAGCTGGGGAGTCGACCTTGACTTGGTTGTTGTTTCCTTTATCGATTTATGTGGACTCTGCAACGATCTTTCACTTAACTTTCTTGGATTGTCGGACTTAGTGGCAGCATTGCTGCGAGTACTTAGAAATTTGGATGTAACTTGTTTATTTTGATTTCTAGACATTTTTGAATGACATATATGTCGGGTAGTAGAAAAGTCTTTACACTTCATATAGATAAAATATATTTTTATAAAAAGCAGCTGTTTTTATTTTAGTTTATCTATTAAGGTCACGCAAGAATCGACTTGGCGTTTCACAAACAGATATGTCTAAGTTAATTACAATATCTTATGAGAAGTTTACAACATCTAAATAAATTTTCCTCTTCCCCCAGCAGAATTACCGACATATTAATTCTTAACTTTTAGTTGTACAATTCCTCTGCAAAACTTAATGGAGATAACATATTTATCTTTACTCGTCACTTATGGCCAATAATAAATATTAAATCTGCCTATTTCGTTGCGTTATCGAATGTATACAATATAATTTATGATTGAAAGAATCCAACTTAAGAACTTCAATGACAGTCAATACATTTTCGTGACTACGATTACTTACAAATAAAGTATCAAAAAATAATTTATTATCTCAGTTGCGCTAAAGATTAAATGCATTTAAATTGCTGTTTGGATTAGCATGTTCACGCATCAGTGTCACAAGAAAGGTTGGTGTATTAGCTAAACGAATAAAAATATTTTCATCGGCTATTTGGAAAAATATAAAAATTACACTTTAAATAAATAACAAACTATCTTTTTAGAGTTACGTTGACAGTGCAATTTTTGTTTATTTATAAAAATCATTTATCAGTTAGTTTTACATTTCACATACATATATATGAGTTAATCACAATATTTAAATAGTAAAACTTAACTTTGTCAATAGCTTGAAACGTTTGCATAAGTTTCCATCTACCAAAATCCAGAAGATTTACCTCCAGGTGGATTTTGGACTTTAATGGATGAACGCACGTTTGAATTGGTCAATTCCTCTGCAAAGCTCAAAAATAATTACATTATGAATAAAGGTACTAAAGCACATCATAACTCACCGCTTATAGAAAAGGATGATTCCTGCAGATCCCGTTTACCGTCTACGCGTCCACGAGCATTTGCAACATTATGATTGTTGTTGGGTGTCGAGTTGCTCGCGAACATTGTAGAGGGTGATTCTTGGGCAACTATGTGGGAGTCCAATTCGATTAAGTTTTTGGCCACATTGCCATTCTGTGGTTCAACTTGTTGTCCCCCTTCTGGCTCTGCTTTGTTCTCTATGCTGTCATAAACAAAAGGAGGCCTTAACGGTGTGGCTATAAATCGTCCAAATCCCTCGGCAACACGAACTGATCCATCCTCAACACAGATTCTTCCACGAACCAATACAAAGTCAGGAACACCATGAACAGTCATGCCCTAAAACATAGATATACAGGTACCATAATAATTCTTGGAGAGTATGTGTGAAGTTACCTCAAATATATTAAAATCGCATGCATGATGATGTGTGTCCTTGGAAATGGTTCGTGAGGCCTTCGGATCCCAGATAACAATATCAGCATCCGAACCGGCAGCTAAAAGTAATATATGAAAAATTATACTAAACATAGTAAATATCTTAAAATTTACCTATTAGTCCCTTTTGGGGATAAATATTAAATATTTTAGCTGCATTTGTGCTTGTTATGGCCACAAATCTGCAGGGATCCATTAAACCGGCATGGACACCCCTCTCCCAGACAAGAGACATACGATCTTCAACGCCATTGACACCATTGGGTATTTTTGTAAAGTCACCCAAGCCAAGTTCCTTTTGTTTCTTGTTGAAGGTGCAATTGTCGCTGCCTGTTGTCTGCAGAGCATCGCTAAAAAAATATATAAGAAAAATATATTATAGAGTGACACCAATATCATGGCTTATATATAAATAAATATATAATATAATAATGAATATACTTGGTTAATTTTGTGCGGGGATCAAAATTTAGTTTGTTATTGAAAATGTTGCTGAGTGTGAAATAGTTTTGTAAATATTGTAAATGTGAACATACTCAAGACCCCAATCACTTCATTCAATCCTTGGCGTTGGGATTATTTATAAGCTGGCATTGGAAATGATTTGCTGCGGCATCATCTGTGCAAAGTTTAGCTAGTATGTATGAACATAGATATTACCACAATTTGAAATGAGGTTATTAATCGCTTTGGGTTTAAGTAGAAATAAAATTGGAACAAACTTCAGTTAGTCATAGTTAGGTCATTTGATATTACTGAGTACGACTCACCTAGCTAGCAACTTCATCAGAAACTCAGGAGTTGTTTTGTCGGGTCTCAAAGGAGGGCTCAGCACATGAGCAGCCGCATGATCGAAATGCTGGCAGCGATAGTGAGTGCCATCTGTACCCAAAGCTGCCGCGAGTGTCTCACCAAATATATATTTTCCATTGTAGCGTTGACGAGCCCGAGATATTTCTATTCCAGCTGATTTGCTCATACAGTGGACCACATAAAGCGGACAATCAACCTTGGTAAACAATGAATAAATTTATAAATAATTATAAATGATTTTAAACAGTTCTTATTTGATTTTAGTAATAATATATATATTAACTCACCTGGTGAGCCAATATACAGGCACGATTTACAGCCTCCGCCTCCACTTCCTCCTGTCGCGACAGTTCGTGTCCTTCAGGACCAGTTACGCCCTCGGCCAATAAGCGTTTCGCATTTTTGGCAATAATATCACCATTTTCAGCATGGACCTGAGATTAATAGATGTTAAATAACATATCAGAGTTGGTAATTTGTATAGCCACTTACCATAGCAACCGCATTCAAGCCTCGAATACGTTCAAAAACATCCAAGGTATCAGAATCATTCAACTGGTAGAGTCCCTTATAGGCCATAAATGTTTTGAACGAATTGATGCCCAGCTCTTTGCAAAGTATGCCCATTTCTTCTGATACCGACTTGGACCACCAAGTAATGCCCACATGGAGGCCATAATCACAGCAGACTTTCGGATCAGCCCAGCTGCGCCACGTATCATAAGCCTCGATCATTGACTCGTTTTTGTTGGGGATTACAAAATCAACTAGTTGGAAAAAAATGCTAATTTATGTTTCTAAATATACTTTTGAGAATACGCACTTATCATAGTAGTGCCTCCAGCTACAGCCGCTTTGGTTCCATGATAAAAGCTAATTAAAATCAAATGATTTGATTAGAAATTCAGATAAATATCTTTAAAAATAAAAGATTCTTACTCATCCACGGCAACTGCGTTGCCAAAAGGAAATTGCAAATGCGTATGTGGATCAATGCCACCAGGCAGAACTAGTTTGCCACTTGCATCTATAACACGCACACCACCTGGTACCGTTATGTCAGCTGCAGGTCCCACAAATCTTAATAGAGAATATAATGAAATTAGAGATAATTTAGAGATTTATTTAAAAAATTACTTACTTAATGATGCCATCCTCTATGTAAACATCAGCTTTAAAGGACTTATCATGATTGACAATTTCGCCATTTTTGATATAGACGCGATTCTGGGCGCTTTGTAGGTGGATGGGAACCTTCTTAACCGGCGCTGGACTGCTTGCCATGGCTGCAAACCCAATTAACAATTTAATAAAATAAAAGATCAGCTTTTTTTAATTAAAGGGCCCTTAAGTGGATGTACCTTCTAAGTTCTAGCAAAGCTATATTTTTATATCTTTAAATGGCATTGCCCAAAATAGCAAACAAATAGAAGAAATAAAAAAAATTAAAAAATTGTCTTTTAAAAATTTAAGCACTGCTCTAGATTTTATATACAGCTATTTTATTGGCAAGTACCTTAATAAATATAAAACATACAATTTGAGCACTTAAATATAATAGAAATAATATAAGAAAATATTTTAGAATACACTTTAATACATATATAGACATTGCACACTTTATACAAATTCTTATCTATTGATTTAGAGCTAAAATACAAAAACACACAAATTGTAAACACATCGAATTTGCGAAACATGCACAATTGCATAGAGAAAATATACAGCTGCAAAAACTTGATTCTTGACCCACTAATTGTAAGTGGTGCAAATATTTCGACTTCAGCTATATAGATACTTTATTTGCATATGTGTATATAATGCCATTCATATGGCTATTTTCACTATCACTCACACTTCTAAAAATTTCATAATGTGTTTAGAAATAAGGAAATTAATTTGTATATTTTATGGCTTTTCAGAGGTATTTATAGTACACATGTGTCTACCTAAAAAAAACTATGAAAAGTCAATGCAACAAAAATACATTTGCTTTAGTTTTTCAAAGGAATGTTAATATAGGGATTTTCTTATTTTTTTTTTACTACAACTAAATTCTTACTAATTTACCGTTAGACAGGAGTTAGAATGAAGTTTAAGTTTGACTGAACCAAGCAGCAACACACAACTACTTCAACGGAAATATCTGAAAACTGAAAACTATAATTGGAATGTTAATGCTAACAGACTTTATTAACTCAAAAAACTGTTAATTCGCTGTTGAGTTAAGCATCGATACTTATCGAGATCAAATAAATTTTTAGGCGGTAGAAATTTCAAATTTAAATTTAATTTATTTGCACCATTTAAAATTTAATTTAAGCGTTTAGTATTATTATTATTAAGTGGCTTTATAATTCATGTGAACAAGTGTCAATTGTAATATATTTTGTGCTACGATAATCCCTATTGTTAGTGGGTTGGGACTTATGTTTATATTCAATTTTTGCTGTGGTGTGTAAATATAAAGTGGATTATACAGAGATAGCAGCCAGGCCAATGTTACACATAACAATAAAGCACATTTTTCTTTAAGCGCATTGGTGGCTCTGCTTTTGTAGTCCTTTTTTTTTTGTTTGCTTGTGTGTACAGCAAGTGCTCCAGGACCAAACACCGCACATAGCCCATAAAAAAACGCAGATATGTCGCCAGCTGTGAAAGGTTTATATGCATTTGGGTCGCGTTTCATCCTACGTCCTACATTCCACGTTCTGCGGCAAATCGTTTCAATTGCAGTGCCTGAAACAGAAGACCAAAAAATTTTAACTACATAATACATGTCGTATCGACAACTAACCGAAATTCCAAATCCAATCTCGGACACTTTTCTTGTGACATTGTTTTAATATCCTTTAGACTTTGCCCACTTAATACTCAAGTCTATTTAGTTTCCCTTTTCCTTTCTCGTTGACTATGCTCTGCTCAACATGGCCAGAAATCCTTTTGGCTTATTTAGTCGTTTGGCTAAGCAGAATTTGCTACTTGCTGTGATTGCTTCAGTTGTCCGTTTTCGCCACTTGTTTCCTTGGCGTTCTCACCTGTCGCATGCTGCATAAATTATTCGATAAATCTCGGCTTTCTTGGCGTTAATTTATGTATTCGAAAAGCCAATAACGTTCGGTGATGATACAGTATATAATGTAATTGTATTGAGAATTTTCTTTTTTACGCAATAAACAAAGAAATAAAATAAACAACGACTTTGTTTTGTATAAACAAATAAGAAGCAATAAATAATTTCCAATATAATGCTGGTTTTTTTTTAAAGTAATTAACTCTGCATCAAAAATTAAAACTACTTTTTTCTAAAAAAAAAAAAAAAAAAAAAAAACACATATTCTACGATTTTAATTTTATTTAAAGAAGGTACAGTTCAATCGAATGTCTTAAAACAAAAAGTAAAACTAAATTTTCAGCTTAAGAACACTCCGAACAGTATTCATTTTTAGGTTTACATTTGACACCAGAAGCTCCTAAAAATGGTAAGTGAATTTGTTATGAATTTATTTTGTTTATTTTTTCAGGGGCCACATCCAAGAATCAAATAAATATTCAATATTCTCTGTGTATACTAATTTCTTGTTTACTTTATTTCTTATTGCAAAACACTTTTATAAATTGTTATCTAAATCAGTTAAGCATACATTTTATTATTGTTAAAGAAATATCACGTTGTTTTTTTGTTTGTTTTTATTTTCATTTAATTTAATTTTCTGTTTTCGTTTCAAAGACTACAACTGAATTCAACTCGTTATAGTTTATGTAATAATAAAAATGAATAATGTAATGTAAATTAAGATATCGCTTATTAATCACAATCGCTCATATTGTAGAGCCAAGTAGTTGGATTGACCTGCACACACATTCAAACATACATACGGATAAAACTAGGGCGGTAGAAAACAAATTGATTATTTAATTAAGGTAGTTTTTGTGGTTACGGTATTAACCCAGATAAATTTTTTTTTCACTTGTATAATAGTAAATAGTATTTGATTTGTGCACTGTTTTTTCACTTTGCTTTACACACCTAAAACAGCCAGGCGTAAGGGAGCTTCACCTGCCTAGGATCAATTTAAACAAAGTTGCTAAATCATCGTATTGCAAATTTAAGTTAAAAAGTCTGTTGTATTAATTATCTATTTACAAAAACGGCTTGCTTATTTCGTCCTAGGTGTTTGCTCTGGGTTTTGCTTAGTCAACGATCTTTCGCCTTTCGGATCGCCAGGTCAGATGAGCTTTTTAGGTGCGGGGGAGGCGCCGACCGCCGCAGTTGCCTTTGGCTGGGTCGCTGTCGATGGTGTGGGTATCGTTGGCGGCAATTCGATGTCCTTCTGGGGCAGAAGGTTCTCGATGTGACGCTCGGTTGCCTCGAGGAGCGCCGCGTTTGTCAATTTATCGGTGGCTGCATCGCTGGCACTACTACTCTTGCTGTTAGTGTTGCCCCTGGTATTGCATTTGCTGCTACTACCCCCACCGGTATTTTCGGGCGAGGATGGTGGTGAACCCGGTTTCTTTTTGTTATCCTTTGGTCCTTTCGCCAACAAATCGGGCAGCTCCTTAGCATTGTCCTTCAGCAGTTTAGCACTGTCTTTCATATCCTCCTGTTGACGAAAAATAGCAAAAGTTAATTTATATCACAATTTTTATATCATTCATACGGTGCAGTAATCATACTTCGAGCTTCTGCTGAGCGGCCTTCTCACGATCCAAGGCTCCCAGTTCGGTGGCCGTGTCCTCTACATTTTTTGCTGAATCGTGTATGTCGTTAACGAGCTTGGCTATATCCTTGTCCGCTTTCTCCACTTCTGTTTTAAGTTTTTCGGCCTCCTTCATGCTCTTCGCAATCGCCTTCTCAATCTTTTCCTCTGCCTCGAGAATTTGCTCCTTATCCAGCAGAGTGATGAGCTCCTCAATCGCCTTCTCGCCCAGCTTGATGTTATCCCGACCAATGGACTCAAGCACCTGCAAGTTGTTTGATCATTAGACTTTCGTTATTTGTGGTTACCAATGTGGAAAACACACCTTGCGAATTTCGTTCACAGTAACGACACCATCCTTGTCAGCATCAAACTTGTCCAGCACACTCTCAATGTGTCTGAGCCGTGCCTCATCGCTGGTCTCCTTCAGCTTCTTGATGTTCAGCATAAGATCATCGATGTGGACGAGCTCTTCGTTGCGACTCTTCGTTACCTGCTTGGTGAGCAGCTCGGTAAACTCCTCCAGCTGTTTCTTGTCAATGGCAGTGCTGTCGATGCTCTGCACCACCTTGGTTATCTCGTTTACAGAAACAGCGCCGTCTTTGTCGGCATCTAGTTTGACCAGCAAATCTTCGACGACCTTAAAACGTTCCCCATCGGATTCCTCCCTCATGCGGCGGATGGTGGCCACCAGTTCATCGATGTGCACCATATGATTAACACTTTTACTGTCTTCGACTTGTTCAGTGCTATCCACCTGCTTAATCTGCTGTTGGCGTTGCTCCAGATCACCCAGCACGGAATCCAATTGGGAGATCATTTTATTTACACGATTATAAAGAAGCTTGGCAGCTCGACTCTCGCGCACAGGCTCCTTGACCACTTGGCGAACCTCGCGCAACTCCTCCACATCCTCCTGGTAATCGCGCAGCTCCTCTTTCAGCTCTTTGATTGTCTCCTTCTCCATAACCAGTTGTTTGTCGGATGAGAGCGTGTTCAAAGCATCGGAAAGCAGCTGCACATCCTTCGGTGAGATGGTCTTCTCATCAGATTTCTCATCCAGTTCCTTCTCCATGAGATGCGGCACCTTGATAGCCTCCTCGACGAAGACATACGGTGCCACAAGCTCCTCCTTGTTGACCGCCTGACTGGCAATCTTCTCTTCGCGCTCCTCTTCGCGCTCCTCGCGAATCTTACGCTCCTCCTCCTTAATGATCTCAATCTTCGTCTTATTATCCACCTTACCCTCACGCTCGCCAATCGCATGACGCGTGTGCGCAGCCACCGCATCCGGCAGCACGCGCATAGTCTCCTTTAGCTTATCTGTCGTAATGCTGTCATTCGAGATGAACATCGCTCGCGACAGCAGCAGTAAAGTGGGCGGCACCTAAAGAAGTGTGGATGTATCATTAATATTTTTAGGGAATACATCTGATTTATGTTAATTATACCTGTTCGTTAAGCGACAAGTCGATCCACTCTTTCAGCTGGAAGCGTAGACGTTCTGCTGTTAGGCCATAGGCACGCATGCCACGCGACTTGCACGCCTGCTGCAGCTCGAAAAGATCAAGTGAATCGACGCCTTCTCGTGAAATGACACGATCATCGGTGGCCAGGGAGCGCAGCTTTAGCCGCAGCTGGAAACGCAGCAACATTGTAGTGCCAATTGTGTTTAGTTCGAGGACACGACACAGTGCCGCCAATTGTTCGCGACTGAGCGAATCGAGAGTGATCTCATCGTCGAAACGCTTTGCAAACTTTATGATTTCATCGTTGCTCACAGTTTCGTTGGGATCGCGAATCTTGTGAACGAATGCCTCAAACTGTTTGGCCTCCTCGCTGGAGTGCTCCACGTGCTGAACAGGCATTTGTCCGAGAGTTTTCTGCAAAAATTTGGCAACCTCCAGGCGCACGGCCAGCGATTGCCTTAAGCGCTCCTGACGATCCTTGGCTGTTTGAAATGTGGACGGCAACATGCCCGGAAAGAATTTGATAAACAGCGGCAACAGCAGCTCCATAAATGGTACGATAATAAACACAGAGAACGGTATCAAACGGAACAAATCCGATGTTGTCCGCTGCAGTTGCTTATTCTCACGACGCGTCAGGGTCTTTCCGTTGAGGACGGACCACAACAATTTCGAGCTAATCGCCGTGTCAATAAAGAGCAGACGAAAGCCATGATAATAATGCACGATCTCATCCCAAATGCGTTGCTGCAATGGCTTTTTTGGCTTCGCCACAGCTTTGGATGGTGCCTCCGCTAATTCACTGCCCGTCACAGCTCCCTCGCCTTTTGCACTTGAACCTGTGTTTGTATCGGGGGTCACCTTGTTGACATGGGCGCCGCTCACTGAAGCCGCTGTGCTGTTCACTTTATCAACGACTTGTCCATTGGCCACCTCCTTCATGATCTCCTCGATCTTTTCCTTTTGCTGATTCTTTAGCTTCTTGACGGTCGCATCGATTTTCGAAGGGGACTCAAAGAGCGTGCGACTCGCATGAAAATTCCGATAGCCATGGCCGGCAAAATGATATTGATAAAAAACAGAACTACGCGGACTGACACTACTGGTGCTACTCATCAATGAGGGCTCACCGAACATTCTCCTCTGCCGCAAGTTTAAGGACTGTGAAGGAACTGAAGCTTCCGCCTTTTGCTGTCCTCTTCTCGTTGCGGTGAATGATGCATAACTGTTCGTTTTAAAATCTGAAAGGGAAAATTAAAATGAATTGTGGTCAATATAAAATATATTTGTATATTAATAAAGACAAAAAGTCAGCCTTTATATAATTTACAATTGCCGGCTAATTATATGAGCAACAAACAAAAAACAATCAAAAATATGTTTTTAACCAAAAAAAGTAATAAGATGAAAAGTTGGTTCCACTTGATGATAAGCTGACAGCATCAGAAATTAACACTGCTTGCGAATGTTCCCAACATTATTACCAGAAAACTGTTATATAAAGTATACACTTAAGATAAATGAAATGCAATCAATTATTGATGACCCAGGGAAAGTGCTTCATACACTTTCAATTTTCTTTTGGCTTTGATTTGGCAAGCGTTCAAAACACAGCCAAATATATCGAATAAATAAATTCAAGGCACAAGAGACATAATGAACGTAGAATAGAGAGGAAAAGAAAACGTATCTTACATGTAAAAGCGAAACGCATTTAACCTTCGGTCTAAACATGCTGTACACAGGGTTATTAACTGTACTCGCATACAGGGTGTCACTCTCTATCTCTTTCTATTTCACTCTCTGCGTCAGAATTGATCGCTGGCGTCATTTTGTCTGTCTTTGCCTTAACCTGAACGCTTAGCACTTGTCCCTTTTTCTAGCTATTCACACAATTTCCCACATACACATTGTGTGCGAGTGTGTTCAAATTGAGCTGTGAGCAAATTCAATATGCAAATTTGTTTTGCAAACAGTTCCAAAAAAAAATCGTGATATTATTGCAGACAAAATATATAGAAGTATAATTTTCGACAAAGCCTTATCATTGGGTTGCTCAGGTTGCTTACAATCTAATTGGTCAATCTAATTTTTTAGCCAGGTGATAAGCTGTCTCAATAAAAAAATAAATGATAGGAAAACCAGGAAATCTTAATTAAATTACGGTTAAAGATAATAAATCGAAAGAAAAAACCGGTATAATATAAACATTTAAATGGATATATATTATAAACGATAAGTGAAGGCAAATAAAATTTACACTTGCCAAATGGAGCAAGGGAAATTTTTTTCGACGCGCCAATAGTATCAAAATAAGCAAAAAAGGGAAATTCTGAGGGCCAACACAAACACTAAATCAGCTGTGAGTGCTATGTCAAAACAATAGCGCGATAAAAAAAAACTCGCGCATATAACCAGCACACGCATACACACACGCAAGCACACGTCACTAATAACGAGGTAAAATCAATGGAAAGTTTTTCACATAGCGCTTCAGTTTGTGTTTACAAAATTACAGAGAAGGAAGAGGAGATGAATAGACTTACTGCGCTTGTAGAAATTTCGAAAGACGTAATGCGATCTGAGTTGCATTGATCCTTTCTGATGCAGCAGTAAATTCATGATGTTTGCTCAATGCTGCTCTTGCTGGTTTTGCTGTTAATGAGCGAATGGGTTTATTTCGACGATGTACGGCTGCCAATCCAAATCCAAAGTATTTGTTTGACAAAATTTTGAATTTCCAAATCACTGACTACTCTGTGTGTATGCCTTTTGGTTTTGTTGTTTTCTCTGCTTCTGTTGTTCTGTTGCGCTTGAGAAATTCGTTGTGGTTTTCCCACTCAACGCCTAGAAGTATATGGAAGAGAGTAATAAAAGATTTGTAAGTGTTCATGCCAAATAAAAACAAATTAAACGAATCAATTTAACTGTCAGATCTTAACAATTAGAGCAGCGACGTTTTAATCACACACACACATGCACAGAAATTACAGATAGCAGGTGATGTTTCATTGCGTTTGTTGTTGTTTAGCTGTTCTCGCACTTTTTCAAAATATTACACAACTACAGCAACAAATTTCAAGTTGATGTTCTCATCTTGGAGACGACACCCTGTTATGTTTGCTCAGCAAGCTTGGTGCGTAATTTACCATTCACATTAAACTCACGTTTTTTTGATATTACGCTGCTTGCCTTGTTTTTGTTGCACTGTCGTCACCCAAATTCTTATAAATATGTTTATATAGTTCGCAGATGATTTGGCTATTCTCAAGTTCCACGCTTTTTATTTTCTTTGTGTGTGAACAGAAAGGTGTGACCGCATAACAATTGCGAAAAAATACACTAGAGTCGTGCGAATTAAATACAAGCGATATATCGGATAATAAAATGTAGCGAGTATCAGCCTATTTTAATGGCGAGATTAACATTTTTAAAATTTATTTTGAAGAGTTGATAATGTAACATATATGCTGAATTTACACATGATTTGGTTCTTTATTTCATAAAATGTTCACAAAAAACTGTTCTTCAAGTTTTATTACTATGTAAATTTAATTCAAATTGTAATGACTATAATGATGATTTTGATGTGATTGCAAACAATAACTGAGAATTTTCTTTATACTTTTTTGTTACACAATTAAATTTCCTTGGCAACATACATACAAAAAACAGTTTGATGCGTTTTTTTTTGAACATTGATTAATTGCATTGATATTATAGTGTCAATAATTTTAAACGGTTACAAGCAATATTTACACAAAAATTCAATAAATGCTGCTATTTTCTCCTCATTTTAGTTAGTTGCAAAGTGCTGTTAGTTGAGTTGTCAAAAGACTATCAAAATGTATCGTAAAGCTCAAATTTATTTCATAATATTTTTCTACTTAGTTAATGCACAAGTGCAATTACCTGGAGAAATTTTAAACAGACTAAAAGAGGAATTGTCCTTCGAGTCTATCTTATTATTACACAACGAAATGGAGGATTGCTGGATGGATCTCAGTGTCGCATATTCAACTCCAATAATCAACATAAGTGGAAAGCATTTCTTTCGTCTTATGAACAACTTCAAAACCAACTTTCTGGCGCTTATTTGCTTATACAGTCAGTCAGATCCGGTTCTAGAAGCGCTCTATAAAAATCTTGACGGAATGCGAGAAGTTCCAACGTTATTTTTGTTAAACGAGTCCATCGATATTGATGGTTTATTTTCGGAATGCTATTCCATGCAGATGCTAAATGTCCTGGCAATTGGCAATTGGAGTGAGCAGCATATCTACAGCTATCAGCCATTTCCGCAATATAAGCGAATCGAGCGAAGGATTGCAGAAGTGCAAAGGTTTCTGGAGCCACAACTGATGAATTTGGGTGGTCATCCATTGGTCAGCTTACCGGACAATGTAATTCCCCGTAGTGTTATCTATACGGATGCAAACGGAACTCGGACAGTGAGTGGCTACTTACTTCCATTCATGCAAAACTTTGGCAAAAGATTAAATGCAACATTAATGGTTATGTCGGAAGTTGGTTTGACGGGTATGGAGATAACTCATTTAACGTCAATTAAAAAATATATTGAATCGGGTCAAGTTGATATACCTATGAGTATATCGGAATTTCCATCATCCACCAGCAGCTGTGTAATGGAAATGTCCAAGGGCCAGTTGATGCTACCCATTGAGCCGGAGGCAAATCCCTCTCTAATCATGATATATGCCGCAAGTCCGATGCATTTTATTCTGGTCTCGATTGCAATTCTTCTATTTGCTTTATTACTGTACAATGCTCAACGTTTGGAGTTGGGATTGAGTCCCGGCCTGATGTGCCTAGATATCTGCATCGATTCGGTCCTGAGAGCTATGTTCTGCCAGGCATTTGTGTTGCGTCGAACTCCAAGCTTAAGGCTAATATGGATATATTTGCTTCTCTTCATCTGCAGCTTTTTATCGTACAATATCTATGTTGCCCAGCTGCAGATGCTGCTGGTGCATCCTATCAGAGAACCACCAATACGCACCATTAAGGATATGCACAGGGCTGGCTTGAAGATTCTCATGACAGAGAATGATAGATATTTAATGAATGACGCGTTTGGCACAGAAACAACTTACAAACATTTGAATGTGTATGAACTGGTGGATACTTCCACATTTCAGGCGATGCGTAGTCAACCTAACATGTCCTATGCATATCCCATAACCCAAACCATGTGGCCTCTAATCGAACGTAAGTTCGCCAGGCAGCCACAAGTATCCTTCCGCCTTTCGCAGGAGTTAACATACATTTCACTGATGCCCTATGCCATACCACTCCGCAGAAACTCTATTTATCGGCTGCCACTCAATCGTTATATTTTGGACACACACTCAAGCGGACTATATAACTATTGGAGATATCGTGTTTTCTATAAAATGGTTTCGAATCGTCAATTTACTGTATTGCCCTATAAAGGTGTTAAATTCAATACCCTTTTGCATCGCAAATATAGCTGCATATATAGTTATGCATATTTAGGCGCAATTGCAATTTCTCTCTTGGTATTTTTTCTCGAAATTGTGATTCATAGGATGAGAAAAATGTAAAATTAGACTTTGCTCTCATTAAATATAAATAAAGAAATATTACAATACAGCACCCACGCATAAACATGGTCTTTGTCGCTTTTTACGACTTATGCATGGCGCCTCTAATCGCTAGTGTCGCATCCGCTGCTCCTGCATTATCTTCATTATATTTTATATGTTTTTTCATTTTAATTATATTTGGCTTGATATGATTTATGATTCTGCATTTATGAGCGTCCATATACATTGTGCATATTTTTAGACTAATTGAAAGCGGCTGGCAACATCGCTTGATAAGCTCAATTTCTATTTATTTATTTACAATTATTTTAATTTGGATTGACCGCTGCTCGACCCTCAGGCTCAAGTCGAACAAAACAACGGGAACCAAGACTGCAGGCAAGGTGCAGTGCCAAAAGTTGCACAATCAGCAGGTAATTCTAGACGATGATGTCACCAAATCTAGCTTTTTTTTTAATTACAAACATTTTAGCTAATTTTCAAATAATTTTGAGGTTTTTTTCATTCAACAAAGTAAAAAAAAATAGATATGTAGTTTATAGCTATAGTCAGAAGATTATTATATATATATATATATATTTAAATTGTTATATTTGATTCATGATATTTTAATTAAATTATATACATTTTATATTAAATAAATCTATGTAAAGTAAATTAAATATGAATAAAATATAAATAAAAAATTTGTTATATTTTAATTTAGCTTTTTTCAACACGTTAGCCTCAAGCCTGCATTTGTTTTTGCTTCGAAAGTGTAAGTCAGCAACGTAAGCAGCTCGATGAAATCTCTTAAGTTGATGGAAAAAATTGGATGCCCAGCCTCCTAATCCCCCAAATTGAACTGTGTGACACAGGTGCACAGTGCTTATCAATAGCTGACTAGTGTTTATATATATAAATATATACAGTGTACGTTAAGGTGGAACGGATCTGTGATAATGTGAGGGCAATTTGAACGATCGAACGAAGGCTGACTGCAAAGCATACCTGATAGCCCGATAGCTCTGTGGGATCGGTTGGGTATAAATGCAGGTTGAGGCGACTGCATTAGCTATATGATTACGATGAAGTCGATCACGGCGGTTGTTGTTCTGGCGCTAACGGTGGTGGCAATTGGCATCAGCCATGCCAAGCACATTGAGTTTAAGGTGGCTGACAAGGATTTCCTGCTCAAGCAGAAGTTCGTCTTTGAAATGCTGCAGCATGTCTACCAGGACGATGTATTTGTCACCAAATACGATGCAAGCTTCTACGAATACAAGCCGTGGGAGCATGTCAGCGACTACGAGCATCCAGAGAAATTCCAGGACTTCTTTGAGCTGTGGCAACACCATCCCTTCCACAATGATCAGGTGTGGACGTTGTTCTACAGTCGCCATGAGGAGTACGCCCACGGACTCGTGAGGGTGTTCTACTATGCCAAGAACTGGGAGACCTTCCAGCATGCCGTCTTCTGGGCCCGCCAGCATGTGAACACTAAGCTCTTTGTCTATGCCTTCACCATTGCCTGTCTGCATCGTGCTGATCTGCAAGGTGTTGTGTTGCCTGCGCACTATGAGATCCATCCATGGAGTTACTTCGATAGCCAGACTCTGGAGACGGCCGAGCACTATAAGATGCATGGATTCCATCATGTCAAGCAATTGAACCATGTCTACAATGCTGTGTTCAAGTCAAACTACACCAACTACTATGGTGATATGAATTACGAACATGGATTGGCCTATTTCCTGGAGGATATTGGCATGAACAGCTTCTACTACTACTTCAACCTGGACTATCCGTTCTGGACTCAGGGTGATGACGAGCATAAGCTCAACAACGATCGTCGCGGTGAGATGTATCTGTATGTCCACTGGCAACTCCTTGCTCGCTACTACATGGAACGTCTCTCCAACGATTTGGGTGAGGTGCCCACATTTAACATGTACGAACCCGTCGACTCTGGCTTCTATAGCGGTCTCCGTGGCTACAATGGTATCCCCTATCCCGGCCGTTCCAACTATTACAACTTCTACACGGAAAACAACTATCACTACGTGCACGAAGTGGAGCAGTACACGCAGCGCATCATGGACTGGGTGCACAAGAACACCAAACACGATACTGAGACCATTAATAAGCTGGGCAACATGATTCAGGGCAATGTTGATAGCATCGATACCCAGTTCTATGGCAGTCTGGACTCGACGTACCGTCACATTGTGAACGAGGGCCGTCCGTTTGGCAAGTACCATGAAACCTATCCTGGCACCTTCATGCACTACGATACCTCGATGCGTGATCCATTGTTCTATGAGACCTACAAGAATATACTTACCCACTACTGGCATTTGATGGAGACCTACCCCGAGTACACCAAGGTGGACTATGGATTCGAAAATGTCAAGATCGATGCAGTCCATATGCCCGAGAGCCTCACCACCTACTTCGAGTACTTCGATGCCGATATCAGCAATGCCGTGAATGTGGAGCCCGCCGAAGAGCATCCGACTGATGTCCATTATAGCTTTGGACGCAACTCCCACTACAATGGCAGCAGCTTTGTGATCAAGGCCCGTCAGCAACGTCTCAACCACAAACCCTTCGAGTTCACCCTGGATGTTAGCTCGGACAAGGCACAGAGCGCCGTTGTCAAGGTGTTCATTGGCCCCAAGTATGATGAGAATGGACACGTGATCCCATTGGAGCACAACTATCAGAACTTCTTTGAGCTGGAGCACTTCAAGGTTCAGCTGGTTGCCGGCGTCAATCACATCAAGCGTGCCAGCGGAGATTTCAGTTTCTGGGTCAATGATCGCACCACCTACTTCGAGCTGTACCAGAAGCTGATGGATGCCACCAACAGCGACTACAAATTCAAGCTGGATCAGTCCGAGGCCCACTGCGGTGTGCCAAATCGCATGATGTTGCCCAAGGGCAAGAAGGGCGGTCAGGTGTACCAGTTCTTCTACATGGTCTATCCCTTCCATGAGGCCAGCGTACAGCAGTACACCGGCTACGATCCCATTGTCAGCTGTGGTATCGGCTATGGCTCCCGCTATGTCGATGCCCTGCCCTTCGGCTTCCCCTTCAATCGTCCAGTGAAGCACGATTACTACTTCGATGTGGAGAACTTCAAGTTCTTCGACGTCAAGATCTTCCATCGCGATGAGCACACAAATGTGGCCTAAGCTCTAACGAACTCAGACTCTGATCTAATCAACCACTTAATCCCATAAATATTACCCTCTGTTTCACTCCCCCACTATAGCTAGACCTCACAATTACCCCCATAGATCGTGTTCAATTCCGACTTGTAATGTTCTCAACTTTACTTGATATCAATTAACAATAAACGACTTTTAAGCTACAACAAACATTATTCATTTCAATCTAAAATTCTGTAAAGAATTTAAAATTTGAATTTACTTTTAATTTGAAATTTGCTTAAATCGCCTGAAGCCATTGCTGCAATAGCTTGATCAGAATTTCCACAGCGAACACAATTGTGGAGAGCAGCAAGAAACCTCCAATGAAAATCCAAATCCATTGTAGATCCTCCAGACGCAATGCACCCTTCACTTGTTGAGGCACCCGCTCGATGGGATCTTTAAAGGACAACAAATCCGCTGCGGCCATATCGTAGAAATGCATTTCAACATAATGCTGAAAGATGCCACAGTCACGTCTATCCATAATCAGTTTAGTAATTGGCTCCTGGAACCAGGTATGCTTGGGCAGTTGAAAGACCATAGGGGTCAGTGGGACAGAGCACGCATCCTTGGAGTACAGGAATACTTCGTGTGGAAAATACTTTTGCTGCTCGCTAAGCAGCGTCCATTTTAGCCGAGAGGCCAAATAGACATGGCTCGTGTTCATCATGTCCCTCTGTCTATTGTAGACACTCCTATTAACGCTCAACATGTGCAGATTCGTTGCAAGCACAAAACTGTCCAACGCATCAGCCTCATCCACGACTAGCGGCAGTTGGACTCGTCGCACATCGGCAAAGGTGCGCGGCTGAAAATGCTTTGGCGGTTGGGTCAAAAGTGTGCCGAGGGCAGCGCCATGAATCAAGTTGAGATTCATACCAATGTGAGCCAGCATCACATAAATCCAGCTGAAGAACAAAGTTGTGTGCAAGGAGCGATTAAAAGATTGGCCCAGCAGTCCACGCAGCGCCACATCATTGAGCACAAAATCTACCCAGCTAGTGGCCTCTCCAGCCAGATAGCTGTGCGTGCTCATCAGCAGCCCAAAGCTATAGAAAATAAGCAGTGCTACAAGCACATTCTGAACATTGCACACAATCACAAAGATATCCTTGACGGGCAACTGTTGAGCTATGGGAATCATCAAGCAGAAGTGGCTCAATTCAAAGGGATAACTAATGTGGGGCAGCTGCTTGGTCTCGGTGAGCGCCGTCACAGCAGCAAGCACATCAATATTATGCTGCTCCACCAGCTCCAATAGCTCTTTGTAATGCAAATCGAAGCTTATTTGCGTGGGGAACTCAATGCTGGTATTCAACTTCCAGGCCAAAGTTCGCATAAATCTGCCCACGGAACCTCTCATTACTAATGCTCCTGTGCGCGAGTCCTTTTGCAGAATGATCCTGGGATGATTCTGTTGTGGTAACACTATCAACGGCTGGCCGTGCATATTTCTCAAGTGCGCCACAAAGAAGGGTCTCTGACTGAGCGAGCGCTGCTCCAACTCGAACTGCGGATATGGTTGGTAGCGATAGTAGTAGCGATCCGAATCCTCAGAAATTAAGGCCAGCACGCTCAGCATTCGCAATTTATAGCAATGCCGGAGGACCAACTGCAGCATTTGTTTGGATGAGGTGGCTGAAGCGATTGTTTCCACTATATAAAATATGCTTTTTGTTCCACGCACATTTTTCAACCACTTTGTAAGTTTTAACTGATAACCAACATTGGGCAGACAGATTATTTGTAGCACCCGAGAGAAATTGTTGCTCGTCGTTGTGGGGCTGTCCAAGGATTGCAGCATCACTGGCATCGGTGGGCCAGCAAGGATCCTGTGCAGCCATTGCTCCTCGCAATAATCGTAGCGTATCACTATTAACGATGCCAACGACTCCTGTACAACATCCTCGATGAGTTCACGAGCATTGGAGGTGCACAAAAGTATGATTATTATGTATAACAAACACATTGTCGAATAAACTGTGGCAAGTTTTGGTTTTGGTGCACTTTTATAGCAACAAATTGTTGAGTCATTGCCAGAAAGGCTGCAACGCCTTTAAGACCGGAACACAATCAATATATATTCTATTGTAATGTTAGACAGCTATTATAGACAGGGAGCTGTGTATATACATTTATTATGTGCCTAAAACTTATTGTAATTATTAAAGGATAAAGCTTCCTTGTGGCATAAGATAACCTTGCAGCCAAAATTATTATTAGTATTAGTTTTATAGGATAGTGAATATAAGAATCTGATTACAAACAAACAATAAATAATAGCTATAAAACATAAACTGGAAAAGTAATAATTTCAATATTTTTAATTTCGTTTTAATATGCATATCTCAAAATATGAACTCTTTATTGTTTCGCATGTTTTTTTTTTAGTTACAGATCCATTAACCACTAGGTATTAAGTGTGTTAGTAAATTGGAGTATTGATTTACATACATATTTTGTATAATCCCGATTTACTATAATTATTTGTCCGTTTCGCAAATAAATGTTACAATTGGATATTAAAATAAATGTACATACAATTTGGGATTATTTTTATGCCTTATCTTTAGTATATATATGTATATATATATATATTTATATGTATGTGTATATACTTTCTCTAGGTACATAAGTCATGTGAATGTTAAACCAAATTGCAAAGAAGTAGACCACCAGATTTGTGCCTTGATTATAAGTAGAGAGCGTGTTAGAGATTTTTGATGAGATTTCACGTTATTCACAGATTCACAGATTGAAAGATTCGAAATTCGAAATGAAGTACATCTTGGAGATCGCTTAAGTAACTAAAATTATGAACAAAACTTAAAACAAAAAAAACTGTTAAACAATTTGCACTAAACGGAATGTACAATATTTAAATGGATGCAGAAACGCTCACATTAATTCAGATACTACAAAAAAGTTTCGAGAAAACAGTTAGCCAATTACGATTACAATAACAAAATAAATTCATAAATATGTTCGAAAGAAATATAGATAAATTTAAATAACGTTGCTCAGATTGGAGCCGGAGTTATAGAAATTCTTGTGCGGTGTTGTGGTTGGCGTAGCTCCCGGGGGCACGCCCTCCAGCAACTGGAGTAGCCTCTGTCGTGTGCGCTTGTCGCTGACACAAATGCATTGTATCAGGTTCGTCAATTGTTTCGGCGAATATTCATCGCCTTGACGTTGCTGTTCAACGAATTGTTCAAATTGCTCGGGCGAAAAATAATAGGATTTGATAAAGACATCGACATAGGTGCGATGTTGTGTATACTTGTGATTCGAGATTAGTTCGAGGAACGACATAAAATTCGCAAAATCCAATTGCATGAGTGCGCGTCCACCTGCCGAGCACTTCTTGACGTTCGAGAAGCTAAGAAAAATACAAATATTAGATTTCCACAGCTGAGTACAAAAATATGTCAAATATCTGACTAACCCCTCGACAAGCAGGTGTGAGGCCACATGCGCCATTGAGTTCCACACATTCTTGCTGGGTATGGGTACCTCCTTGGCGATTTCCTCCAGGCACATAGCAAAACTTTGTATGTTCTACAAAAAAGAAATTTAAATTTAAGCTCCGTGTTTATTTAGGTTACTTTCGTTAGTACTAACGCGGTTTAAGACATCACTGTAACTGCTATGCTGATGCGTCACATGATTCACATCCCATTTGACCTTTGCCATTTGCGCCAGTATGGCCGTAAGATCGATTACGCGCGATGTGACGCAGGTGTATACAGGTTTGGCCAGATCAGTCATAAATTCGCTGTACTTGAGATAGTTAACCAAGATGGGCCGCTCAGCAGCAGGCAGCAGATGATTTAAATAATTCTGCAGCACCTGAAACTGCTGCAGCATGCTACGACCCGCCTCAACGGCAACAATGCGATGCGGTAGTCCATACAGTGTATCCGGATTAGCCAGCTCATTGTTGGTCTGCCAAAAAACTTGAGCGTTTATAAAGGACTTTTTGGAATTGATTTAATTTTATGCCTACCAGTGATGAAAAGTTGAGTGGCCAAACTTTGATTTGAGTAAGCAAATTGGTTTCCACGGCGCGCAGACGCTGCTCCAGTCGCGGCGTATACAGATTGTCAGTGGGCACCAGCTGAAATATATTTATATATATTAATTAGAATCTGACAATAGCCATAAAATAAATTCTAAGCTAGGTATTTTTTCTTACCGCATCCCTGCCAAAAATCTCATGCACTGCATATGCATAAAAGTCAAGTAGCTCGAGCATACAAGACACAATCCTAGGTGATATGCAGTGCAGCAGTTTGCACATTTGCAAATATCTTCCAATGCAGCGCAGCACATTTAAGGCAGTATTGTTCACAAGTAGTTGACTGGCAAGCAGAGAAAACAAGTTGCATTACTCAAAATGATGGCTAACTATTAAATTATTTTATACACACTTGCTGGCATCATCGGCGAATTCCTTGCTTTGGAGACTCTTTTGCTCATCGTCGCTCTCCTCGCTAAAATAACACGACGCCTCGTCCACAATGCCCGAGAGTATGTCCTCCTCGAGCATGGCCGCATCGAGGCCGCCATCAAAAGGTGAACTCTTCTCCGAGAATCGCAAAAAGTAGCCATAGGAACCATAAATAGAGCTGCCGCCGCCATCCTGGGAGTGCACAGAGACCAGCTCATCGCAGTTGTTGTTGCTTATGGGTGAGTTATTGTTGGATGCGAGTGCAGTCGTTGGCGACTTGTGACGACGGAGGGTGTTACGCACCGATCGGAATTCCTAGACGATACAAGTAAAAATATATAAAAATTATCAATAATTGTTAAAAATATTAGATTTAGTTCTCTACCGGTAGTTGTAGAATGTGTGCAAAGGAGTCCAGCTGCGTCCATGACTCATTATCCAAAAACAAACAGATCTCCTCAACGCAACAGATATGATAGCGTCTAAAGAACTCCTCGCTCTGCTGCTGCATTGTCGCAATTAGTTTCTCCGACTGTTCGCCACAGAACTCGACTCCAACTTTTTTAAGGCGCTGCACAATAGACAGCACCTGGATGAACTGATCGTATTTGAGCGTTGTCAAATTGGCACTCTGCAGAAAAAGACAGACTTTGTTCAGAATATCGTTCCAGATGCGCGACTGACCCTTCTTCAGTTTCTGCTGTATATAGAGATCGGGTGATTCGCCATCGGTGTCCTCCTGCTGTGCATAGAGCTTATAGTTGTTATGCCACATGACCACCTGATAATAGGAGGCCAGTATTGTCCAGAAGGTCTTGCACAGACTGATCAGACACGGTATTAGCTTATCCACACTGAGTTGCTCGCATAGTTGTTCGTACAGCAGCTTTGGCTGCTCCTCAGCCGTGGGTTCACTATAGCCACGAACCACTGCATTCACCGTGGAGTGAACGGATGAAATGTAGTTGATGTGCAGCTGATCCATCGCAATCAGTGACTTGTTCGCCAGCTTATAAGCCTCCTGCAGTTTAGCATACTTGCGCATATCGAAATTAAGCACCATTTCGTTAAGTACTGTGTCCAGCTGATACTCCATCATCAGCATGGTCTCCTGCAGCTTCTTATGCAGCGATTGAACACAATTGTATTGCATAAATTCGGTTGCTGAGCTCTGACATTGTAATAGCAGTGCAATGGCTGCCGAATAGTTGTGCTCCGCCAGCAATTTTTGCAGCTCGTCATCAGTGGTGCGCTGTGTCCGGAGAGAAACCAGGTAGAGGTGTGTATGAATAATATAAACTCTCCGATTTTGGCAATATGACACGACTTGAGCATGATGCACAACTTCCAAATCGAGTTTCCAATGCTCGACTTTACATTTATGTTAATAATTTGATTTATATCCACAAACACATGCAAAGTCGTGTTCTGTTCGTGGCATGCCCAAAATTGTAATTATCAGCATATGTGTATTACAACTTACCAACTTTTTAATGGCCATCAGGGTGTTCAGTACTTCTTTGAGCACTTCGCGCTTGCGATAGCTGGCCAAGATTTCCAGGCTGGTCGTTGTCAGGTTTGTGCGTGCATAATTCAAATAGGAGCGCGCCTTCTGGCACGTCCACAGCGACTCCTCGAGCTTTTTTTGGGTCTCGTTGATCGATTGGAATTCGCTGCTGCATGCATTGCGTTGCTCCAAGATGTTTTGCAGTACCTGCTTCGTGAGCACCTTTTGTTGTGTGCGCAGCTGAGCGATGGTCGTCTCAATTAGCTGATTGTCAATGCCAGCACCGAGCACTTTCTGTATATTTATATATATAGATTGGAATGCCGTTTGTGACTCAATCAACTCACCTGCAATTCATAAAGCTCTGGATTGCTATCGGCGCTGTAGTAGCACTGCTCAATGCTTTCCAGTACTTCCTGATCCGATTTTTGTGCACTCGCCGCGGCATCTGTGGCATCCGCATCTAGAGTTGATGTCGCTGTTGTTGTACTTATTGTTGTTGTTGTGGAAGAGGGCAAGGCATCCGTTGTGACCGTTTGTATAAAATAATCGGAAAATCCCATCGCTGGAATTTTCATTTGACGATTTGTCTATGAAAAATAATTGTTATATGAGTGTGCTTTTGGTTGGCCGCTTTTTTGATGCTCTTACCTGTTTGTGCAGCAGGTCCATGAACCTGGTCTTAAATTCATCCATTTTGGCCTTGGAATTCTGCATTTTGCAGCCATGAAAAGCATGAAAAATTACGCGAAACAAACTTCGCCTCTCTCCCACTCCCAAACAATGGCAGCATCGATAGCTATGTTATCGACTAGCGACTATCAGCGATACTTTTAGTCATGTCAATTCCCAGTCAGCTGTTAGTTAGGTTAGTACGCTGCTCTGTCAAAAATTTTTCTTTATGCAAACATTAGATATGTTGATGTTGTAGAAGGTATTGAATACTGAATAAACCCATTTAAATAACTCATGATAAGTTTTTCAAATTAATTATTTATGGAGACTTGTATATTTAATAGAAAATTTTTTGTAAAACTTGCTTAAAAATGTTATTTTTAGTATTAGTATTTTTTAGAAAGAGGGAAAGAAACTCTTTGATCCCAATGAGTAATCTTATAACAGGTAACAGGATATCTGTAGCTATGAAGTAAAAATCTTTGAAGGACATTTTTAGCAACAATCCAAGTTTGGCTTTAATAATAAAGCACTCACATTTTATTTGCGTTGGAATATCGCAATATTCATGTTGGTTTGTGTTCCATTTTAAAATCTTAAAATATGTACAAAATATGTAGAATAATTAACGTAATCAAGCTTAAAATTAAAATTAATAATAAGAATAACTTAACCAATCATTATTATTACTTATACAACACAATAACGCATTAAACATTGTCGCGCTTTCCACTTGTTGCCACTCGACCTATAGATGAGATGCAGATTGAAGGCGATCTCGTGCTGCAGTCCCAGAATTGATTCGTGCTTCTCTATTAGCGGATGGTGCACGGCCAAGGCACGCTCATAGTAATCGGTGGCCAGATGCAGGATGTTCGCCTGGTGATAAATGCGTCCGATGTTGTAGTAGATCTCCTGCCTTGCAGCACATGATTCGGGCACATCCTTGATGTTGCAATCGCTGCCCGAACGCAGTTCGGCATAGCGTTGGGCAAAGGCCACCGACTGAGCAACTGCACCCGATTTTCGCAGCACCTTTTTCTGCAACGCCAGCTGATTGAAGACAACGGCTATGGAGAGAGCGACAAGCGGATGTGGCTGCTCCCGCAATATGGGTACATATACGTTCAACGCATACTTGTACGAGCTGCAGTTGAGATGATAGTGGCCAAGGAACAGGCGCATCGGCTGTGTGACTGACGGATGGCGTTGGAGCAGGCGTCGCGCATAGCGAAAGTAGCGCACCTCATCGCCATGCTGAACGAGCAGCGACAGCAGGTTCCACATATTCACATGCTCTGGCTGCTTGGCAATCAACTCGCGCAAATACGAGAAACCAATTGCGCAATCGTGATTGAAATAACAGGCGAGTATCATAATCCTCTCGATCTCGTAGTGATAGTATGTGAAACGCTTTGTGGTCACCATGGCAAAACAAATCCGCTCAATGGCACTGTGCATCCCATGCGCATAGGCGGTGCGTATCAGCTCCAGGAATAGCTCGTACTCGTTCTTTATCGTCAGATCAGAGCCCTCAGCATTCGCAGCGGTTGCTGTCGCCTTCGAAGTGTCCTACAAAAATATAATTAAGGATTTAATTTACATAAATATTTTATAGGTCAAAACATTTGATTAACCTGTTGCTCCGGCTCAGAGTTGCCAGTAACACCTGCCGCCAGACTGCGCATTTGCATGATGGACTTGAGTCCCTCGGTGTTGTAGGCACCACCGCCATTTGCCGCTGCCATCATTTCCTCGCGATTCTTCAGCTTGATCGAGTGCCGGCCAAGCAGAACATAGCCCACATCGACAAACTCCTCAATGCGTCCGATCTGCTGCAGCATGATGCAGCGCTCGTAGAGCAGTCTTGCATGCAGCGGTTGACCCTCCTGTTCACCGGATTGTTCCAGTGCTTTCACTGCCTCCTCCTGCCTCCCCAACTGCTTGAGCAACGCAGACAATGTGAACTTAGCCTCATAGCAGTACGGAGCGAGCTGCACAACTCGTCCATAGCTTTGGATTGCCTCATTGGTGCGGTTCAGTTGACGCAAGCACTCCGCCTGGCGCAACCAAACGAAGGCTGGACAATCAAAGGAGTCGGCATCTGTGATGGGTCGCATCAGGGCAATCGCCTCCGCATATTTGTGCTCCTGCATCAGAGCCTCCGTGATGTCCATGTAGAGCTCCACACGCTCCACCGTTGGTGTGATGTACTCCTGCACGTTCTGCACGAGATAACCGAGCAGGTGATGAGCATGCAGGTGTATGAGGCTTACGCACAGCTTTGCACGCAGCTCGGGTACATAGTCTTCTGGTATGTGACAGAAATATATCAGTTCCAGCGTCTCCTCCTGCTCCGTTTCCAGCTCCAGTTTGGTGCGTTCGCGCAGACAGCGCAGCACCTTGATGAACTGCTTGTTCAGGATAAGCAGCTCCAGATATATGTTGAGATCCTCCACAGTGAAACGTGAGCCACAAACGCTATATGAACCCTCCATGGCCTCCAGGGCAATGTGATGCTTCTCCAGCACATGAAAATATCGTGCCACATTTTTGCCCGTGCTAAGGCACAAACTCCACTCGGACGATGGCATCAGTGGCAGCATTTTCAAATAGGTAAACATTGCCGCATTTGTTTCGCCCATGCGCTCAAGGAGCTGCGCTTTGCGTAGTCGCAGCACATAATCCTTGTGCAGCACCTTGATGGACTTTGTGTAGCAGACGCGAGCGCGTGCTAAATGACCCTGTTGCACAAGAAGATCTGAGATGCGTATCCACATGTCACGATCCTGCGGATTCAGATGAGCTGCAATAGTCGAGAAGTGCAGAAACTTCACCTCATCCCGATTCTCATAGATCTCCGCCAGAGTATAGAAGGGTTCGCTGGCCAAGGGATTCTGACGAATGATCTCCATGCAAATGCGCTCCGCGGTATCGTAGCGTCCGTAAGCAAACGAGAGATTTGCCTCGCCCATTAGACCCACAAGGGCGGCATTCAGTTGACTGCGTCTACCTAAATTTCCACCACCACTGCCGCCGCGACCTCCACTAAAAGCAGGCTTGGCTGCCGGCTTGGCCGACTGCAGTATCTTTGCTGCTGCCGCAGCACTGGTCGAAGCCACAGGCTGCTCCTCACCCTGCTCGTGCTTTTTGGCCGCCAGATGAGAAACTTCATCGTCATCCTCCTCGTCGCCGGGCTCCAGTTTTGTGCAGAAGTCGGGAAACTCCAGACACTGCACACCCTGCACATATCGTCTAATGAGGGCACCCTCCTCATCAGCCGCCTGAGTCGCATCCTCGTTGGCATCCGCATCATCCATGTCGATGATTTCCACTATTCGCAGTGGTTCCGTCACTTCGAACTGGGCCAGCTCGTTCTCCGGCACATCGATGCTATCGATTTCCTCAATTAGCACTTCATTTGCATCGTTATTGCAATTTTTAGTTTCTCTTTCCCGTTTTTCGCTCATTTTCTCATTTAATATAGGCAAAAAACATATGTTTTTTTCTTCCTAAAAATAAACACTAAAATTGTATCAACTGCATGATGCAATAGAGATGATCAAAGTTGTCTCAACTATCGATTACACGAAATGTACAATCGAATGAAACATCGATACAACATTAGGTGAAAGCCATTTCGAAAAAATATGAAATCGAGTCAAATTTCTCATTACGGTTTTAAATCTCTTTTTTTAATAACAAATATAATAATAAAAGTATTGTTTAATTAACACATGCACAATCGATAAACGAAAATTAAATCTACGTAATACGAATTTGTACATAATATATAAGTACAATTAGTGCTACGATTGCTCAATAATGGTCCCATGATGGTAGATGTGTACATTACAGGCGTAGACATGCATGCACTTCTGCAAGCTGAACACCAGCGGTTCAAATGGATGGCAGATGAAGGCACACAGCTCACGGGGGGTGAATTGACTTTGTAAACGTCGCGCCTTCACATCAAAGCGAAACTTAATCAAGTTCGTTGCAGGATCACGGAATACAATGGCCTCTGTGGAGCAGGCCTTGGGCCGTTCCAGCGGGGAGATGAGGCGATCATCATACTTAAACAGATTGTGGTTTAGGAACGGAGACGTTGAGAAGCTTTGCGTGCTGATGGGCACGGTGGGATTATAGCGAAGTGCCGCCTGTCGCATAATTAACGTCGTCTTATTGGGATTTGTGCAATAGCGTTGCATGAAGTGATGTGACGATGAAGGTGCATCGCCCGTTTGCAGCGATCGAACATTGTTCAGTTTGTCGTAGAATTGTACGACGATACGCAGTAGATCGACAGAATCATCGGGGTAGACGCCAAGCACTTGCTCCTTGCTTATGCCATAAAAGACGTAAAGACGCCGCCGGGCGAGCAGTTCGCCCGTGACCAGATTAGAAGTCACATCTTTATCCTTGGGTCGCTCCTCGTAGCGCAATAATAAAAGATCGTTATCCACTAGTTCCATCTTTTCAATGATCATGTTTTCTATCTGAAAGCAATTAAATTTAAATCTTTATCTTCTACTTTGCGTTCTTGGTCGACTTACATATTCAAAATTCTTGTAGAATTCCTTTAGACTTTCGCTTGCCTCGGGGCTGCCTGGTTGTATTTGGCGATATAGAAAGCTGAGCACACGTTGCTTAATATGGGTGATGGGCAGCAAGGTGTTCACATCGAAAGTGACCCTTTCTACGGGCGAGAGATCCTTGAAGGAATAATTCGCAGACGTCGGACCAATTTCGTGCTCCTGCTTAATAAGTCGACCATTGACGAGTTCATAGATGTATATGGCTTGACGCAGTAGAGAGAGGATTGCTATGGTGCTGCCGTGCACAGAGATACCCTGATTATGCGATAAACTGATGACATCTTGTGCGAAATGCACTTTGTCCGTAACAATGCCCTGCTCCAAGTCCACAACGAAGAAGATGTACGAGAAGGGTTCCATTTTGTCAAAGATGTCCGGGTAGTTCTCGTAATCCGAGACGGACACATTGCAAGACTGCAGAAAGCACATGCCCGCAAGCAACACATAGCGAGCATCCTCCAAGAAAACGCTGAACTCCCGATGCAAATAAAAGCGCGCTGCGTCGCTTTGCAGTAGACGCAGCACGTACTTAGTCTTCAGCAGCTGATCAAATAGTGTTGATTTCAGGACGTTATCATTATCAATGTATGTTTCGGAGCTGCCAACACCAACCTTTTCGAACAACTGACCTACACCGGCAGCTCCTATACCCTTGTAGTCGTAAACTGAAATCATATTTAAGATTAATACCACAATACCACAAGCGACATTTGTACGAAGTTACCAATTAATGAGCACTGATCCTGGGAGAAGGCCAACAATTTGCTGCCATCCGGCGTAAATTTCCGCAAATAAACAGGTGGACTGACAATTTTAACTGTCAGGCAAGGTGTGATTGCTTTGTAGAACTGCCGTTCGTAGGCCAAACTGGGCCTCCGACTGTGCTTGGTGCGTGTGTAGCCCGACTCTCTGTTTTGCAACATGTGCACAAGATTTTGCGATTGCATACGCTGGTCGAATGCTCGTGTTTCGAAAATCATACTCAAATAAATTGCAAACAAAAATGTAAATAATAAATGATACCGATTGGCTTTATTTTAATCGAAAATCAACATTGTCTGATCAGTGTTGCATAACTTAAGGGAAATTCAATCTCAAGTGCGCCAATAAATTTAGTATTTTTAAATATTCAAAAAGTTAATAATTAGTTGAAAATATTAATTTAAATTAAGCTCTCAAAATAATCTACATAAGTTTTCTCAATAATTGTAAATAAATTAATACAGAAAATACCAAATTCAGAATCACTTGAAGCTGTATGCGCTTATCGCCAACAATGTCTCTAGCAAGTCAGCTGGCGCCAATAACGGTACTCGGCCGATCAGTTGAACTCGTATATTCCGAGAAATTTATCGCGTCCGTTAATTGTGCTCTGTCTGCTGTTTTGTTTCTTCATGTGAAATTTAATGTCAATCGCGACATTAACATGGACAAAGAGATACAGGAATTGCTCGTGGTAACGCTTAATGTACTATTAAGATATTTTTCTTTAAATATATAATTGCAAAAATGCAGATGGAACTAGCAAAACTAACGTGCTCACAAAAATGTTTAATAAAGATCAGTGATGATGAGAACGACATATCCAGCTCCGAGGATGAAGAGCAACCAATCAAGTGAGTGTATAAATAAAGTAATACATTACATTTTTTAATTGTTGCTTATCCCACAGATTGGCTCGTATAATGCGCAGTTTGCCGCACTACGAGCCTACTGAATTGTTGTTGCAGGCGCTCGAAGTTGATTTCAACGATGAGAGTCTGTCCACACAGAACGCCATCTTCAGTGATTATTTGACGAAGCCGCTGCTGGGATATGAAAACGTTTGCTCGGTGCTGGGCACTTTGCTCAGCATCGAGGACGTGTCCACAATGCAGCTTTATGCCCAACTAATGCAGCCAAATGTGAGGCTGAAGAAAGATAAAGATAAAATGACATACAGCTTCAAACTGGACAGCAAAGCGGACATTAATCCGGTGGATATCGTTTCACCCATGTTTGATGAGGTAGTGCTCATAACGGCGGCTAGCTTGCAGGTATCCCCACTGCCCAAGCAGGCCGTTTTGGCGCTACTGCCTGACAATCACGAACACCTAGCACTGTGCAATCCCTTGTGTCGTTTCATTGCCGATGTTGTACAGGTGACGCCTAACAGAATTCAAATGAAATTTGGACCTGCCTCATTCCCAGGTCACAAAAGGCTCTCCCAGCAATTTTATGTTATACTGCGCTCCCGTCGCGAACCCTATCGTTTCATGTATCGGGCAATAGAGATGCTCTCGGAGAGTCGAAAGTTGCGTCGCTATTTGTTTCCCAATAAGGCACCAATGCATCCGGCATCTCCTAAAGTGGCAAAAATACCCAATGTGTCTCTGTTTAATACGAGCATCGCGCAGAATCAGGAGCAGCTGCAGGCAGTAAAACAGATTGTCGATGGTCCCAGCAGCCAGGCGCCCTACATTGTGTTCGGACCACCAGGTGAGACCCTAAAGAGAATTAGAATTACACATATATATATTTATATATATAATTCTTTTAGGAACCGGCAAGACTACAACCATTGTTGAGGCCATTCTGCAGTTGCGACTTCAGCAGTCGCGAAGTCGTATTCTTGTTACAGCAGGTTCGAACTCGGCCTGCGACACGATTGCCATTAGGCTATGCGAGTATTTTGCTAGCAATGAGCGTGTTCAGGCACACATAGCCATGCAGGCGACGAAGTCGCGTCTGGTCACGAATGATGTGAAGCAGGATCATCAGCTGATCCGATTGTTCTCATGCTCCGCTTACGCCAAAGCAGGAAGTTCGATTCCGCCGCTGCTGCTAAAGCATTCAAATTGTGCGAAAAAGGTCTATCACCATCTGGGTGTGGACAATTTGCGCCAATATGGCATCATAGTAACCACACTATGCTCTGTGGGACGCCTCGTCACGGCCAATGTGGGTAAATTCAATTTTTTTACGCACATCTTCATTGATGAGGCTGGCGCTTCCACGGAGCCTGAGTCGTTGATTGGTATAATGGGCATAAAGCACCAGGGTGAATGCCATGTTATTCTATCCGGAGATCATAAGCAACTGGGCCCCGTCATTAAAAGCAGCCGTGCCGCTCATCTCGGATTGGGCCACTCGCTCTTGGAGCGACTGCTCCAAAGCGATGTCTACGCTCTGGATGCCAATGGAAATTATGATCACAAATTGCAGACGCGTTTGCGTCGCAATTACCGATCAAATCCGGAAATCGTTAGGCTCTTCAATCACCTGTATTATAATGATGAACTTATTGCACTGGCGCCACCATCTGAGGTCAATCTAGCAGCTAAATGGCATATGTTGTCAAATGCCACATTTCCCATCATCTTCCAGGCAACGCATGGCGTTACCAAACGTGAAACTAACTCGACCAGCTCGTTTAATGTGCTGGAGGCAAATGTCCTTTGCTGGCACGTGAAGTCTTTGCTTTCGAAAGGCCTTGGTGACGGTGTGGGCGTGGAGCAGTCGGACATTGGTATTGTGGCGCCCTATTCGGCACAGTGTAAGGTCATCTGTGAGATGTTGAGTCGACGGGGCTGCTCCAATGTGGAGGTGGGCAGCGTGGAAAACTATCAGGGACGCGAGAAACATATTATAATTGCAACGCTGGTGCGTTCGTTTACCAGCATTGGCTTTTTGCGTAATTCACGTCGGATTAATGTACTAATGTCGCGCGCCAAGTCGCTACTGATACTCATTGGTAATCCGGTAACGTTGCGCTACCACAGAGACATCAAATTCATCATCGCCGAGTGCAAGCGGCATGGCAACTATCTCTACAAGAAAAAGAGCCTAAAGCGACAATTGTTCTTTAATGATTCGGAAAAGCAGCTGGCGGAAAAGGATGAACTCAATGAAGATTTGAAGCTGTGCTATACCAACATTCACAAGCACATACCCGTTGCTACGCTCAACATCACACCAGGTGAGTTGTATCTTTGTAAAATATCAGCCACAAAATAAAATTTCACCATTTAACTGGAACAGATGACAGTAGCAGTATTATAGATGAGAATATCAGTGTTCCGGATCAGAGCAGCAGCAACAAATCATCAGCTGCTTCTCCTGTTGATAGCGGCTCCAGCTCAATCAGCCCCTGCAACACATCCCCAATCGAAATTCTGCATTCCAAAATGTCAAATCTAATGCTACATAATAGCCGAGCCAGCATATGCACGTCACCAAAAAGTGAAAAGTTGGCTAAAATTACATTGTGAGTTTAACTGCCTTTTGGAAGTGCCATAAGAGTTGTCCAACTTGTTTTTTTTTTTTTTGTGTTGCGTTGTTCATTTAAATATTTGTCAAGTCAATATGAATTTGTTTTATATTAAGATTGCGTTGCTTTTTCTCCACATTAATTTAAGATCAAAAGTTGCAGGATCAGCTAAGTTCACTTGTGAATTATCATAATTTCGTTTTTCAATATTTTTAAAAAAATGTTTAAAGATCATCTGTATCTATAAATATATATATATTCTATAATCATTATATCAGAGCCTCTGCGCGTTAATCTTTAAGAAGTTTGCCATTTCAATTCAAATATTTTATTAATCTCAATTGGAAGTGTCATGAGAGTTGTGTAACTTTTTGTTTTTTTTTGTGTTGCATTGATCATTTAAATATTTGTCAAGTCAATATGAATTTGTTTTATATTAAGATTGCGTTGCTTTTTCTCCACATTAATTTAAGATCAAAAGTTGCAGGATCAGCTAAGTTCACTTGTGAATTATCATAATTTCGTTTTTCAATATTTTTAAAAAAATGTTTAAAGATCATCTGTATCTATAAATATATATATATATCCTAAAATCATTATATCAGAGCCTCTGCGCGTTAATCTTTAAGAAGTTTGCCATTTCAATTCAAATATTTTATTAATCTCAATTAGAAGTGTCAATTTGTCAAGTCAATATAAATTTGTTTTATATTAAGAAGTTGCTGGATCAGCTAAGTTCTCTTGTGAATTATCATAATTTCGTTTTTCAATATTTTTTAAAAAATGTATTAACGTTGATTATTTAAGCTGTTATAAGATCATCTATATCTATTAATATATATACCCTATAATCATTATAACAGATCCTCTGCGCGTTAATATTTAAGAAGTTTGCCATTTCAATTCAAATATTTTATAAATCTCAATTGGAAGTGCCGTAATAATTGTCCGTTTTTTTTTTTTTTTTGGTTTTGCATTGATCATTGAAGTATTTGTCAAGTCAATGTAATATGTTTTTATATTAAGATTATTTTGATTTTTCTCCATATTAAATGAAGTTGCTGGATGAGCTAAGTTCTCTTGTGAATTATCAAAACTTCGTTTCTTAAGCTATTCGTTTTTCAATATTTTTTAAAAAATGTATTGACGTTAATTATTTGAGCTGTTAAAAGATCATCTATATCTATAAATACATATATCCTATAATCATTATAACAGATTCTGGACGAAAGCACCTCATTGTTATTATATTTAAGTCGCCTGCCAAGTGTTTTTGTGCAGCTGCGAAGAAAAAGAAAATGAATTTAAATGTTTACCCAAATAAAATAAGTTATAATGTTTAGTTTTAATGGACTCCAAGAATTAGTCTCCATGTTTTAATACATTACGTTTTGTTTTTTTTTTATCACAACTCTAAAATAAATCGAAATACAAACAATGTGTGAAGCAAATCCATTTATTTCCAACTCTATAAAAGTCGAATTAAATATTGTGTTCATATAAGTAAATATTATTAAATTTAAGCGGGTGTCTTTAAAATTAGTAAACAGTTTACAAAATACAATTTCAATTGCAGATTAGATTTCGAATAATGTTTTTTAAATGTATTTCGCGTTGTTTTTTTTTTTATTTACTTGTTTATTTTGTGTGTGCATTTAACGCTTTTCGTTTTAAATTCGTTCAGTCTTTGTTAATCAACAACTTGGTTAAAAGTGTTTGCAAGAAATCTAAAATGAAAGTTTCTTGTTATTTATCATTAATATTGCATACGTTTTTTTTGTTCGTGTTCAAACTTTTTGCATTTTTTATTATTAAAATATATTTAAGGTGCATTTGGTATATAGAATATACATATGTTATATATATATATATATATATATATATATATTTATATAGATTTATGTTCTCTCTCATTAAGTTGTTCGCATGTTATAACTACATTTGGTATAACCCGACGCATCCCTGCTAGGCCAACAGGTTAGTTTCTCATTCGCTCATTCGCCACTCTGTCTAGGTGTGTGTGACTCCATGTGTGTGTATTGTGTGTGTGCAGCAATTACAACTATTAGTATGAATTATATTTTAGGGCTTAGAGCACGACACGTCTGACGCCGCACTCCATGCAAAACTTGGCGTGCTCTATGACAAACTTGCCACCACATTCGTGGCAGAACTTGGACATTTTCATGCTGGCACTCATCGAGCTATTTGAATTGTTGCTCACCAGCGAGTGCAGCGATGTTGTGGGCGTTAAATTACAGCTAACACTGTTATTATTATTATTGTTGCTGCTGTTGTTGTTGTTGTTGTTGTTGTTCAAGTTCTTGGCAATAAGTTCGTAGCTGTCGTTATTGTTGTTATTATTATTGTATGCTACCTGCGCTTGAGATTGCTGCTGCTGCTGTTGTTGGTAGCTGTAATTCATGTTCTGTTGTTGTTGTTGTAGTTGCTGCTGTGACAACGGCAGCGAGTGCTCTGAACTACTGCTTGAGTATTCCGCATTGGCATCGTTGGTGGCAGGGTTAACCAGGCCATTGCCAGCAAACATGCGCTGACGCGCCTTCAGTGTGCCAAAGTTGGTTTGTGCCTGCGTCGAGACATCCATCATGCCGCTGTTTGCCACCTGTTTGCATGCGCTTTGCAGGCTCATTGTTCCGCTCGCCGTATGTGGGCGCAATTGGCTCTGGTTGCGTGGCAAGTTGACAGACTGCAGTTCACTGGACCGCTGACGGGATAGACTGTATGGAGAATTGCTGCTGCAGAAGAGTAAATAAAAAAATAAAATAAAACATTTGTTACAATAGTCGTTGATTTGAGTAGTAATGGCCCAAGAACAGGGCTGTCACTCAAGGACCATGTGTACCAATAACATTAAATCTAAATATTGGTACACATCATTTTTGTTATCGGACAAGCAGCAAATATCGATAGGTTGATAGGCGCGCAAAAGATGCACAATTGTAAACAACGCATAAATTAATAACAAAAAGTGAACGCACCTGCCGTAGGCCGAGTCGGAGCTGAGTTTGGAGCTGGCGCCGCGACGTGATGACTGCGACGAGGACATGGGATAACCGTCCAGGCTGCTAAACTCATCCGAATCACCGGATGGCGATGGAGTCAATGGTGCGCTTAGCTTCAGCTCCTGATGCTGTGCTTGGATCTGTTGCAAGTGCTGCTTTTGTTGCACCTTCTCCTGCCGCTGCAGAATGTCGCGACGCACAGAGGCGCCCGCCTGCTCGCCCAGTTGCTGAAAATCGTTGCGCATCTTCTCGATGACATTCTTGGCATTGTTCGCCTCCACATTGGGCAGCGCCAATGTCGATGGCGTTGTTGTTGTAGGTGTTATGATCGCTGTTGTGCCCGGCATTGAGCTCTGACGTTTTGTTGTGCAACGTCCGCGGCTGGGCTGATCATCGTGCTCAGCATCGAGCTGATCCTCATTATCGCTAATCTTACTGAACTTGGCATGCTCCGGCTCGTTGCCGTTCTCGATGTGCAGCACATCGATTGGTGTCTGCGCATTGCCCACCATATGACGCAGTGAATCCGGCGAAATGGGCGAATGTCCTTGGGCATTCGCTTCTGTCTCAATGCTAATGAAGATCTCCCGCTTCTGTGACTCATCAGAGCATCTCGGCTGCTTTTGACTGTTGTTGTTGTTGTTAGTGTTGTTCTCATCGTTGCTGTTCGATGGTGTGGAATTCGGTGGTGTCTTATAGGAGCCACTGCTATTGCTATTGAGTGGTGTCTTAAAGGAGCCACCGCTACTCGAAGTATTCGAATCGGATCTGTGGGTTGCCAATTGTTGTTTAGTTGACGGCACAAAATACTGCGTTTTAGGTGGTGTTATAAAGGTGGTGGAGCTGCTGGTAATGACAGCTGGGGATCTTTGTGTGGCTGTCATTGTCTCTGTCGGGGCATGGGTTTGGGTTTGGGACTGGGACTGGGACTGTGGTTGTTGTGGTGTTGAAGTCGCCTTCTGGCACGAGCGTTGCCGGCTCGTCGTGCGATTCAGCAGAAACTCGCGGCAATCCCGAAACAGCGGAAATTGCTCCTCATCATTCTCATTCTCGAATGATGAGAGAAATTCCTCAAAATCAAAATCATCAAATGTGGGCAACACGGGCATCTTGGTCATGCCCACCAGTGGATTGGTCAGCAGCTGCTTCTGTTGCTGTTGCCAGCACTGCTCGTCGAATTCCAGCGAGGATCGATTGCCTTCGTCATCCGCACAGCTGCCCGATGAGATGTACGCCTCCTCAGGGGATGCATCGTAGAGAAACTGATTGCGTCCCAGTCGCATCTTACGCTTGAGCAGATTGCGTGCCTCGCCCGAATGACGACGCTGCTCCGGGCCCATGGTTATCGTCGACTGCGAGCTGCTGCGACTCTGCGAGATTTGCTGTGGCGTCGAACTGGCATCGGACGAGCCCGTCGACGATTGCTGCACATTCAGATTGTCGCAGGCATTGATCAGCTTGGGATCGATATACGCATTAAATATGCTCTCCAACTTAATGGGCATGTGGTTGCCACTTGGCGCCACTGGCGTTAGAGGTTTGCTGCCGCTAATCGGCTCCAGACGCAACGGAGTCGCAAAGTTGTGTGCCAAATTCTCGTTGTTCTCCTTGACGGCCGCCACTTGGCTGGGCGGGCAAATGGGCGTGGTCAGCAGCGGTGGCAACTGACCACTGTTTGTCGTCAGATTCTTGGCCGAGTTCTGTTTGCTCAGATTGTTGCTCTTCTCCTTGAGCTCCTTGCTGCTCAGCTCTTTGCTATTCGCCGCGGCCAACTCGGCCGCCTTCGCATTCAGCTGCTCCAACTCGTGCTCGTAATTGAGGAACACGGCTAGGGAATCGGTCTTGGCCACATTGCGTACGGGCTGCTCCGTGGCATTGCTGAGCGGCAGCTTCATGTGCTGCTTGCGATTGGAGGCGCTTGTATCGCGACGCACAACACGTGGACTGTGGAAATCATTGACACAGGCGGCTCGCACCGGCATCTCATCGTACTCCTCGGGCTTGAGGAAGTTGCTGGAGATGGGACCCTCGTCGGAGAGGCCGCGCTGAATGGTGGGCCGATAGTTGCTGGCAAAGAGCGGACGACTGGGCAGCAATGGAGTGCGACGTGGGCCACGCAACGATGAGGTGCGCCGGAAGTTCGAAGTGGGCGTTGTTGTCTTTGGCCCACTGGTTGTCGTGGTCGGTGTCATCGTTGTGGCGTTATGCAATTTGCCCAGAGCGCTGGTTAGCGATGTGGACATGAGGATTGGTGGTGTCGTCATTGTGGGTTGGACCACCACAGGTTCGTTGTCGGGTGGTGTGTTTGGTGAGCAGAGCTCCTCCAGCTGACGCTTGGCGGACAGAAACGGATCGTACTTGTCGCTAACCAGTGGACTACAGCCGCTGTTTGTACAAAAAAAACAGAAACGGAAACACAAACAAGGATAAGTGAGAATTGTACGCTAGATAAGGATTCGTTTTAACCCGCCCTCTGTCTGTGCGTCGCCTGGCTGTCGTCTGCTAAATGGGGGATTAGTGGAACAAACCTTTCGATGAGCTGGACCTTGGACTTGGGCGCGGATCGTTTGGTGGGCGCCTTAATGTACTTGGTGCCATCCTCATCCTGCTCGAGCAGGATGACATTCGTTGAAGTACTACTTGATGGCGACAGAATCTGTGTTGGCTTATCCTTGCTGTAGAGGGCATCGTCAGAGTCTTCGTCCTGTAGCTTTGCCTTGCTCAACAGCTGGCCAACTTCCTTGTCGGTTTCATCAAATACCTCCTGCTCATCTGGTTCCTCATCAGCCTCGACGTCATAGCACTGCTGTGGTCCAATGAGTGGCAGGATATTTGCCTTCACCTTAGACAAGAGCAATGCCTTCATCGGCTTCGCCTGCTTTGCTATGATCGGCAGCTCAGATTTTCTAGTGGGTCGGCACATTGTCTGAAAGGTGCTCCGCTCCAGCTTGATCTGTACTTCGCCCTGCGCCGAGTTATCTCCCGCCTCCGAGATGAATTCCTTTTTTTCATTTGAGATGCATCGCAATGATTCAGGTACTTTCTGACTGTTCTCCCTACTGGCCACATTTGTTGGATTCAATGCCTTTGGTGGCTCCAGCGAGCGCACATCAATGTTGATATTGTCCCGTGCCCGTATGCGACGACTTGACTTTCGCATCTGCGTTGCGGGGGATTGCAGCTTCGAGGGCACCTTGACCATCTGCTCATCTATATCCATTTTTATGTTGCAAATATTAGTTCCACCTGCGGGCGCAGTGCAGCGAGCGATTAAGGAAGTTGGATATATCGTTGTGTTATTTCTATGTTTATAAAAACTAATTTACTCAAGATGTTAACTGCTGATCAGGAAAATGGCATTCTTCTTGGGATTACTCTGATTGTATATGAATATTTCCTATTTATTCTGATAGGTAATAGAACTGATGATAAAATAATAAAATTTTTATAAACAAGTAAATTTTTTAAACCAAGAAGAAATCTATGATTGAGATCAAACTTCAGGCAATTGCATTCAAGTTGGATTTATTCCAGAACCATTCTTTCTTCTAGAAATTCTCTACCTTATGGACTGCAAGTAATTAAAGACTATGCATGGCTGATCTTTAAAATGCTTAACTGCGTTCTGGAATAATTATGAGGCTTCAAGTTGTTGTGCAACTTCTGAAACCAATTATGAAATCATTTGAATTTAATCAAGACAAGACACGCAATGGGAATGCGGAACCTTATGAACTTGATCCCAGTAAGTGGAGATCTCTAATGGCAAGTAGAGCATTGCAATGCCTATCATTATACTTTGCTGGACTATAATATTTGCAGACTATCTGCTCTGAATTAGTGTTTTAGTACCTCTGCGCTTAATCAACCCATTAAGATCTTCAAATGTCATGGTGGTTTGGGGTTGTCCGGCCAAGTTTTCCGGCGGCGCTTGTGCTTTCGGGCGATGAGCGATAACGAGTCGGGTTTTTCCTGGTTTAAGAAGCGGCGCCTTCTCATCCAAGTCCTGGCAAGTTTCACGCAATTTGCATCGGCGATTCTCAGATTGAATAGGAACAACAATCCCCTCCTCCGGGCCCTGGCGTAGACTAACCTTATTAGGGTTATTCGTTGTAGTTTTGCTTGTCTTTGATCTGGACAGGGATGATACAGAACGCTGCATGTTCACGGCCTCGTTTCGTTGCGAGCTGAGTTGATATATAGTTTGTTTTTTTTTTTTGTTTTTTTTTTTGTTGTGGGGATTTGAGGTAAGTTGGTAAGTTACTCCATTCATTTGCTACGATTACAATGTGTGAGCGATAAACTACGCGACGGTGACTACAAGTCAAAAGGATTACTCGGTGATTAGTTAACGACAACCATTTTAGCATCGCCAGATGGGCCAATTAAGTGTTAGGCTAGACTACCAATCAAACAATCAATCAATCAATCAACTTACTTATCACTGTGCACGGACGAAGTCATCGAGGAGAGCGACATCAGATTCAGCTTGGTGGCTACCAATTCCTGTTCGCCCTGTTCTTCCTGTGCGCCGGAGTATTTGTCCCGATTGATCGAGCGTTTCGTTCTGAGATAAATAAAAATAACAAAGGAAAATTACAAATTGAATCGAGAAACGCTTGTGAATAATTCCTATTATGAACTATTTAGCTATCTGAAAGCTGAGATTTCGAGATTTGTCATGGCATGGTATAGTTTTTTTTTCGGATTCGATTTTCTTGGAAGAGTTTCTTACTTGAGATTGGGTGGCCTGTACTGTTTGCGTGCCTCCATGCGCTCCTTGGCCTTGTTTGTCTCCATGGTGTTGTTTGTCTTCATATTGGCCTGAATGGCCTTCTCCTTGCACCATTCCACATGCCGATCGAAGGCCTTCAGATTGAAGCTACGTTCGCAATGGGGACAACGATCCGCGGCGGGTTCCTTGCCGCGTCTGGAGGCGCGTAAACGATCCCGGCTCATAGCACGACCTGCCTGTGGCTGTGCTGCACCTTGAACGTTCTCTGTGGCAGCTGTGGCAGCGCCTTTGCGCGTCGAGGCACGTGCCGTGGAACGTTGCAAATCCGTGCTGCCGTAACTCTTGCGGCGTGCCGGCAGCGGCGAGGCCTGTCGGGCAGTGAGTTTAACATGAGATCAGATCATATATATCTTGTAGGATATATGTACTTACCTCCTGAGGCTGGGAGCCACTAGAGACGCTGGAGGTCTCACGACTGGCAGGTGGCGTATTCAACCCGGCCGCCTTCTCCGCATTGGGCAGCCCAAAGTTCTTGGGCAGCACATAGGTGGATAGGGCGGTGCCCTCTCGACGCTGACGGGACGAGTCAAAGGGTTTGCGCTTCTTCATCATCTTATCGCAGATGGTTATGTGGACGCGCAGTGCTTTTGTGTTAAAGGTGCGACTGCAGTTGGGGCAGGCGGATAGCTCCACTTTTTCGTTGTTGACCTCCTCGAGTGGCACACCCACGCCCGTGGTTAGCGGTGGCGGCGGTGGGCCAAGCTCATCGTTCTGATCTCCACCAGCTCCACCGCACTCCATCGACGCTGTTGCTATGCAAATGTATAGAAATTATTGTGATTATTGTTGTATTTTATTGGAGATCTGGAAATTATTTGCAAATGTCTGTGATGTTGTCTTAGCCCTATAAATAAATTTAACAGTTCTCAGACAAACGCCAGGAAATATCAAACTGAGACTGTCTTCTATGGCACTACGATTGGGATTATTCAAAAATTGTTAAGTTTTAGTCTATACATAAAAATTTAAGCCATTTTTTTGAGTCGGAATTTCTACACAAGTGGCTGAAACGACAGCCCAAGTAAACCTAACTAGAATTGAAGAGTGTGCAAAGAAGTAGAAAGTGACAATGAAACTTTGCCAGCAGCTGGGAAAATACGTTGGCAGCAGCAAGTGGCAAGTAGCAAGTGGCATGGTAATGGGCCAAAATCCGATACAGTCTTTTGCAACTTGGGCAACCGGCCAAGTGGTGCAGCTTAGACTTGAGCCAGAAACCCTAAAACTTTCCAACTGAATGCAACGCATGGAAAGTGTTTCCAAACCAGCATAAATTTTCATTAAGTTGCAGTTGTTGGTTTTGTGGACAAATTGCTTATCCGGCGTCATTTATCACGTCAGCCAAATAAACAAACACAGCCAAAACGCCCAAAAAGCAGCCCTATAAATTCCCAGGTTGCCAAGACAATAGACCAAAAAAATTGTTAACGATAAATACAATGAGACGAAAATCAACTAAATAATTTATTATTATTATTATTATTAAATAATAATAGTGTCTCTTTTTTTGGCTGCCACTGCGTGTGTGATCAGCCTATAAATTGTTATTTATCTGGTCTCAACTCGACTCGACTTGACTCGAAATGTGGCAATAGCCAAATTTGGCAGCTTGTCTCAACCAAACATTTGATATCTTTAAGATTTTGTGCGCCTGGTTTTGCTTTTCGGTGGGCGTCAATTATTATTATATCTGTATCTCAAAGATACACAAATGTTGTGCACATGACAGGTGCTTCAGGCCAAAACTGCCCACTTTGTGTTCGTTTTTGTTTGATGATATTGACCCCAAAAATGTTGAGAATCTTCTTATTTGACATAGTCAGTTGTAACGCATTGTGAATTATAATTATAATTACAACAATCATTACAACATAAATTTATCAAAGTTTGAGTGTTAAAATAATGTCAAGATACACTTGAACAGATTATGTGTCAAATACAAAATTCAAGAGTTTCATCTTAGGTCAACTATAAGTAACAATTGAAGTTTTTATTTTATACATGTTTTGTGAGTTATTTATTTGACTATTGTATCAAATAAGTTAAAATTAACCCATTGATTTCTGAAAGCCTATCATTAATTTATCATCGTTCAGTCAAATCTTCAATCAATCATTGTAAGAGCTTAATCAACTTACAACAGATATTTGGCCCCTTTTTCATTATGAAAAGTTGATTATATAAATCAAAAAAGACATGAAGATGAAAACAATCTGAGAGCCTCTGGGTTTTAGGGTAATCTGATAATCTCTCACTGTCTGCGTGTTTCTCAGGGTATATGATGACATAGAAGTTAACAGCTCTTGCTGCCGATATCATAATAATAATAATAATAATGCAAAGACAGTCCAATTATAGCAGCAGATCAAGATTACATAAATCAACGAATGGCACGCATAAATTTCTGCAAGATCTTGGCGAGTTGAGGCTTAGGTGCAACAGCCAGTTGCAAGCTCGTCTTTGAGTCTCATTCCAACTCGAATCAATGCAACTCAGTACGCAGTCTTTCAATGCGATGAGAAGTGGGTGAGTGACTGCCTCAATGGATGCTTGATATGTGGATGGGGCGCGTTCGTTGCACATGACAGCACCACTGGCACCACCAGCAGCAGCACCACAATCCCCATATGTTAATGATGCTTGGCGAACTCGCATTGCAAAATGCACTCATTGCTGCCACTGTGGCCATTATAAGATTACTTATATGTCTGTGCATATCTTTCAACTATTTCCACTTGAGTTTTATAAATAAAATGGTCAGCCAAAATTGGGCAGATGAAGATGAAGAAGAGCAAGAAGAAGGGGAAGGGTAGGCCAACCAGCAGGGCACCCCATGTCTGGATAGAGTCTAAGCAGATTTTTGATTTGTGGATATAGCAATAATGAGCAGCGCTCAGTGCCAGAAGTTCAAGAGTTCGGAAGTTTACTGGAACAAAAACCAATTGGCAAACGCAATGTTTCACAAAAAAATATAAATAAAACAAAGAACTGAAGTACTTAGCCAACAAACAATTAATTATTATGATTGCTATTGTAGAAAATGTAATTTTTTTAAATTTGTTTCGAACAACAGCAATTTATATTCTTGCCTTCGAGGGTATTTATTCTTCGGCTTGCCTAACTTTACTTTTGTGTAGCTAATTTATTTTGTACTTCTTTCCCAATCAAATGACGCTCCAAAACAGAAAACGCCATTATGAAAATGTCTTAAGAGGTGCCTAATTAAATCTGTCTAAGATCTTAGCCCCAACAATTTGTTGCAGTTCTTGGGCAACCCTCTAAGCCATTTAAGTCTTCTTGTTGTTGGTGTTTGTGTTGTGTGTGTAAAGCACATACATATATATACATATATATGTTGAGGTTTTGGTTTTATCCCTTGACTTTGTTACCCGACACTTTTGCTTGTGAACTTTAAACTTTTGACAGCTTTGCGGATCGAAGTGTTAGTTTGCAATTGGACAGGCGAGTTTAGATAGAAAATGTTGATTTTAGTTCTAGGTTAAAATTGTTTACGTATTTTGTAAGTTTGTCTGGCTTTAAATTAACACATTTAAATTCATTTATTTGCCTATAATTTACAATTTCGAAATGTAATTTGGTCAAGGGACGGCATTTGTTGTATTCTTGCCGATAAGCATATTGAAAATGTCACGGAAAGGTCTACAACAAATTATTTTTGTACCAGATGTGACACAAAATCAACTCAAAAAAGATTAGGCAAGTCAAAAAAAAAAAAAATGTAAACCAAGAATAATATAACGATTTTTTTTTGATTAAGGCATAAACATAAATTGCTTGTGTTCTGCGAGGTCGAAGTTAACTAAAAATTTACTTATTGGTGGATGAAAATTAATCTAGCTCGACTGAATAGTTGTTAATTTTAAATAGTTATTTTCAAAAATAATTAAAGTGTTTTAAGTTGTGGTACTAGGATTAATTTAATATTTTGTATGTCTGGTAATAAATATACTTTTCAATAATAGCTTTTATTAACTTTTAAGTATTATAGTAATTAATTCTACTAGGTTAAAAGCCACTTTTATCAGAGCCATCTCCCCAACTCTGTTGAACTCTCTCGTTCAATTGTTTAATTGTCAATCTTTAAGCCGTTATTAAAGCCATTTAAATAGAAATCAATCGATTAAATGGGAGGTAATTAAGCAATCAGTGGATATGGACAATTGTTAGATAAAATTACTTGATTGATTTGAGACTGCTGGATTGGCATGCAATTGATTAGCGGAGTTAGTTGGAGTATTAGTTGTTGTTATTGCAGTTGTTGCTGTTGTTGGTGTTGTTGTTGCTGCTGCGACATCGATTTGATTAACTATAATCAAGACATGCTGCAGTTGAGCAGCTGTCACAGATGTGGGCGTGGCCAACTCACTTGATTTGGCATTGGGCGTTTGCTTTTTATTGTTGCAATTGTTGCTATTGTTGTTGCGACGCAATGAGAATGTGTTGCGTACGCGCGAAAATGTTGATAGCTGTTGCGTTTGTTGCTGCTGTTGCTGCACCAGCAACGGTTGCTGTTGCGCCTCACTAAGCGCCGCCGAGTTGAAAGAACTTTGCTGCGGCTGCTGCTCAAACACATTAATGCTGCCGCTGTTGCAGTTGCTGCTGCTGTTGCCGTTGCCGTTTTCGTTTTCATTTTCACTGCACAAACGCAATGCTGGCGATTTTTCATCATTCAGCAAGTCATTTAATTGCTGATACTCCTCGTAGATGCCGCGACTGTGACGCTTATTGATTTTATTCAATTGCTGTTGCTGCTTTTGCGCCTTTGATTTGAATATTTTGTGCCACATTTTCTTGCTCATTTCGTATTTATGTTTCTAATCGATTGTGTCGTTATTTTTATTTCGTTATTTTTAAATGCAACATTGCCACAATGCTTTTGCCACTTTTATTGTTTTTGTTTTCGCCACGCTACACAAACTTGACGCGCCGACGTCGTGTGTCAAACTGAGAGCGGCGGCAACATCGATCAACTACTTGGATAGCAACATTGTCTAGCAACATTTATGTTGCCAAAAGCTTATGTTGGTAAAGAGCTCAGCGCACATACATGTTGCCAGCGAGTATATTTTGCATTTAATTAAAAATAGCTGCGCTCCAGCTGCCTTGTTGTGTGGGTGTTGCAGCAACAACAACAACAACAATATTATATTGAACAAAGGCGGCTATTCTTTGTAGGGTTCCCCATTCCCCAAAATCGCCCCTCTTGTTTGCCTTTACGCCTGATTTATTTAAAGGCGCCGCACAAATATTGCTGAACTTTGGCTGCTTAAATGCATCTTTCACTTTGGCTAACGTCTAAAGACTAAATAGGTATTTTTGTATACACATTTGTTTTTTTTTCCTTGGTTAGGTTTTGCAAATTGAAATCTTGCACTTTGCGACTTCCTAAAATCAGTCAGTCAATCAGTCAGCCCCAACTTCAAAGGCGCAAACTTCCTGTGCCGTCTCGCTTTCCATTGAAAAAAAAGGCAACCACAAGTACAACTTTTGGGTGTAGGCCACATATATATATGTATATAATTATGCCCTGTTTTGGCCACAAACTCACTGTTGCATAAGTGCACCAAAAAAGGTAGCTGCTATTTGCAGTTGTTGTCGCATCAACATTTGGTCGATCTCAGCAACATTTCGTGTTGCAGGCGGCACACATAAATAAACAGCTGGACATGGAGTTGGCGACACATTTAACTGTATTTTTGTTCTTTTTATGAACGGCTATATCAGCTGGAACCTAAAGCTTAAGAACAAGTTTAAAAATCATGTGATTTACTAAAAGAAACTGAAATAAAATCGACTTTTGATGTATGATCAATAACGTGGTTTATATGATATATATTAAATCTATCTGCCGTATAGTAGAAGTTCATCATCAACTCTTTTATAGGGTATTCGAGCTATGTTACATCAGCCATATTCTTCTACTTCTTTTACAGTTTGCTGTCGTTTTCTGTTATTTCTTTTTTCGGTCGCTTCTGTTTTTAATTGAAATGCGAATGCACTTTTGAATGCCTCTTTCTGTATTTTTGTTTGTATCTGTAATCCGAACGAATCCATTTGCAGTCAACTGGATGCTGAATGCAATTAATCACTATATATGTTGCTTCCAGCATCCGCCTGTGGAAGATCTTGTTGACAGTTGGTAAACGATGACGTCAGACCTGCAGAGACGCTTCTTCTTCAACATCTTCTCTTATGCAAGAGCATGCCTTGGGATACATTTCTTCTTTTCATTCTCCGTCGATTATTGCACGTGCCAAAGCTAATGAACTTGAGGCACGCCATTGTTCTGCAAGTTTATATATATAATGTATATAGACATGTGCACCTAGAGAATTATCGAACCAACAAACAAGATTTTTCCCGTACACATTGTTGAGTATTTGTTGTTGTCTGCGAGTCGTCAGCGGCATCGTTTGTGGTCGCCCACGCGCCTCATAGAGACATGTGGACTTTGCCATAAAACTCCATAATCTCTTCTAATTGTCACGCCTCAGGCATGACAAAAATAAATGTTATATCTTGCACTCTAAAGCGATTTTCACGGCGGGCCACAAGAAAAATAAGAAGAAGAAGGAGGGGCGCATTCATATAAAAATAGTGCACTTGGGTTGCTTGGATGGCATTTTGGGAGCAAGGCGCGCAACATGAACTCAATTTTGCTGAGCAAAGCAACATATTCAATGTTTCATATGTATACAAGTACACTATGGGAAAAAAGTTGAGTAATAAAAATAATACACTTGTTAATGCGAAGAGTACAAAAAATGTATCTTTCAGTAAATGCAGTAAGTCAAGTAAAATTATTAGAGTAATTAAATGTTTATAGTAAAATAACGTTTTTCATATTTTTAACAGTGCAGAAACTCATTCTGCGTAATTCACTCTCTCTCTATCTCTCTCTCAGCTTTTGGTACTAATTAAGTTCTATTTCTTCCAGTCGTCCGTCGCTAGTGTTCCTATCGCACTGCAACACTTCTCTCCTCCCTGCTGTAATGAAACCATTTCAGTTCATTGGCGCTCCCCCTGCTAGTTTTGACAGTGTTGCTTTGTTGATGTGTTCTTTTATTTTTTTTGTTGGTTTTGTTTTTCGCTTTTTGATTTTTTTTCTGCCGCAGATTGCACAATTTGCTGTTCTGTTTTCAGTTCAGTAATTTTGTTTGCTGTTATTGTTGTTGTTGTCATTGTTGTTAATACAAATTGATGTTGATCTATTTGTTGTTTGCTTGATGTTTATAATTGTTGCCACTGCTGATTGCTTTTTAGAAAGTGTGAAAGAAAGACTTTGTTCATTTCATATGTAGATGGTTTGCTTTTTACTTTTTGCATTGGATGCCCTTTTGTTTTTTGAAAATAGTTTACCGTTAATTGAGGTAGGCAATTATTGATTTGATTTCGTACAGGTCAACGAGTTTCGACTATTAAAAGCTCTGAGTTAATGCCAAGAAAAATGGTTAAATTGAATATGATTGCGTTTGAGTTTTAAAAGGAAGTTTTATTATTATGGTTTAATAATTTAAATTAATTAATGTATTGATTAGATTAAAAAATAAAAGTAAGAAAAAAAAAATATAATTTTCGAACCAACTTTTTTTGCACCAAAGCTAAATACTTGTGAGTAAAATTTTAACTTTAAACCTACTTTTTTTACTCACAAGCTTATTGCATGCAACAAAACGCAATCGCTTTGAGCAGCACGGCAACACTGCAAAATGCTTAACAGAAAAGCTTTGCACAAGCTTTCTGCATATGGGGTACATCTGTACATTTACAGTGCACTTAAATGTTAAATAAAATTGAGTTTTCAAATAGTTGTAAATAAAAGGAAAATGGGAAGCTCCAATTTTTCTCAAATTTGCATAGAAAGATCCGGCTTGGGAAGATCAACAAAAAATACCTATGGATCTTTCTGATGTCGTCTGTCATAAAAAAAAGCATTAGCTGCAAAAACTGGTTTTGCAGACGTTCAGACTAACAATGTGAATACAATTTGCCAATAGCAAATACTTTTTTATGAAATGGCAATAAATTGTATTGTTGTTATTGTGTCAGCTGTCGATTGAATTACGTAGCAAAAATAACTTTGGAAACTGGTTGTAGTTTTGTTTGACTTTGGAATTCGTTCTATGTGCAAAAAAAAAAGTGGCATTCGCCTCCGTTATTGTTGTTGTTGTTGTATTTAAGATGTGGATACCCACTAGCACTTAAATGTAGTTCAATGTCAAGGAAATTTGCGACGACTTTGAGTTTGCGTTGAGTGGGTCTGGTAAAACGAAAAAAAGTGGGTCACGCCCAGTGACTGTGACAAAGTAAGGGCCCAGTTTATCCGCGCTAAAACCAAATATGAAGAAAGGCCCATTACAAGACACCCTTTAAGCCAAATATGTAGGTGACACTGACGAGTTTTTGATGCAAAATACGCAACTAGTTTGATATTGACGGATTTGTCGATCATTATTTAAAACTGGCACGCAATTTTCGAACGTGACTCGATTTAGAAAAGTTTTCAACGCCCGATTTCTGTCAGGGTATCTAAAACTTCGCGACACATGCACATAAATTAAAGAACATTTATATTATTTATGCCTTTTCACTGGGAGTGGCACATAAAAAATTTATACTATATATCATTAATAAATAACTAACTTTTTTTCGATTCCTTTGAAATGGCCGCCTTTATTTGGATGTGCTTTATATTTAATTTAATTAAAATGAATTTATGTCAATTTGGCCGGTTTTAAATGGAAATTGACATAGTTAGATATGTCATCATTCTTTTTTTGTCTTTTGCTTGGCTTCTTTTTATAATTTTTTTTTTATTTTGCTTGCTTTCTATGTTTTTGTTTGTTGTGAATTGTTTGTTTAAGTGCCTCCCACGATTGGTGTTGCTTCTGCACTCCCATTTTATGTGGCACACTCTGTTACCGAAGGTAAATGAGTTTATAGGTATTACTAGTTGGTAACAGGGTATTTAGCAGTCAGTTAAACTCCACTGGAACGTTAATACTTATTTTTTAGAAAATATATATCGATTACTCTGTAATCTGCACAAAAAGAAATTAGATTCTTTTTTTTATAATTGAGTTCAATTTTTGACACTTTCAAAATTCTTTCTTCATAAAAAAATCCTTGCGTCTGTTAAGGTGTTAAATTTGGGTGCTCAATAAAAATGAATATTGCAAATTGATATGCCAAACTTGGAGGAGTGGATTATGCGGAAAACAACCACTCTCTTCTCAGAAAATATAACTTACTGTTATCAGAGTATTTCGTAGTCGTTTACGCCAAACTGCAACGTTTTCACTATTTGTTTTTCGTTCAGCTACCCAAAAACATTAATTTGCAATAGTCTCTGATGTCACTCATTGAAAATTGCGAGTGGCATCAAATGTTATTGACTCTTTAACAATTGAATTGCCATACAGTGCAATATATATATGTAAAATACTTTCAAATAAATAGTTAAATGAATAGTAAAATTCACCTAGCAAAATTGATTTTACTAAATTTATTGCTTTTGTTTTTCAAAATCAAATTAAAAACACCGTCCATTCCCAACAATTCTTGTTTCCTGCTTAATGCTTTTAAATTTTTTTTTATTCTACTCACGTCTTAGCATTTATATGTATTTTTTTTGTTGGTTTTGTGTCATTTAAATATTTGAATAAATTTCCTACAGCATTTCCTTTTTAAATATTGAATTTAATTGTATTTTAAGTGCCACTAAAAATGTGATTCGGATTTTGGCTTTTTGTTCGTTTAAAGATTTTCCTAAGAATTATGTTTTTTTCGTTTGGCATTTTTACGAGGGAAACCAAGCCATGCCCAAATTGGATATCAGTTTTCCATATATAAATATATATATATGTGCATCTGCATATATAATTTTATATATGTTTTCTAAGCACTTCCTTCTTTGCATGCGTGTTTATCGTTTGATTTTGCGCCTGCGCGGAAGTTCGAATCGCTTCACTTGATAGCTAATTTTATGGCCGGCTTTTGAGTAAACGTTTTTTGGCTTTTGTCTATGCATAAATTTCGAATAAAAGCCAATGCACTCGAGGGGCACTCAATTGAAGTACGTATGTGTATCTCGAAGATACTTATGTGGTGGATGGAGAGGAGAGGGTTGGCTGTGTCAACTGATTAAGTGTTAGTTAGCTGCTTACCAAAATCAAAATGATACATGCTGGGCAGATCGCGCGGCGTTGTCGTGCGCGTCAGCGAGGAGGCGACGTTGAGGAGCGGAGTGCGCGGTGGCGTCGCGATAAATATCGCTTCGAGCGGGTGCGACTCCGATGTTGCCATTTCTATTTATTTTTTTTTCACAGTGGAAACGTAAGAGAGATTTTGGCAGCCACTTAATTTATGCAATGAACTCTGCTTAAATTTTTTTTTTGTTGTATGCCTTTTTTTATTTTAGTTTTCAACACTTTGGAGCGATGCTTCCGCGAAAATTTATAGAAAACGCGCGCGTTTTGTGTCGCGTCGCAAGCGATTAAAAACGCGACGCGAAAATCTTTCGCTTACATGCAAGCGATTTGCCACAATATTCGTACATATATTTCATGATTTTTGCCTCTTTGTTAATTAATCATATTTCGTTTTCACTGCACTTTCAAAAATAAAACTACTTTAGTAATATTTTTGCCTAATGTATTATATTTTTTTTTGGATTTCACAATTCTTTTTTTTCTATTATTTTTGGGTATGGTTTCTGAAGGCACGCGAAACTTTTGAGCCGAAATAAATGTTGAGTGGCTTTTGTTGTTGTGATTGGTTTTATTTTTGTTGTTGTTGTTACAGTTGCTGTTGTTGTTGTTTTTGTTGGAGCTGCAAGTTTTTCACATTATCTCCAAAATCATATGGAAATATTGCCATGCAGCCTTATAATTTAAGTCTGAGCCTGCGATTTGCTGTGGGTGTTTCGCGAGTTGGTGTGTTTCTCTTTCTCTCTCTTTCACTCTTGTGGTTCAGGTCCACTCCTCCACCTTATTCGTTGTCGTATCTGCAAAAGGTCAGAGCGTGAGATTTGAATATTTTATTAGTGAAATGCAGTATATGAAAATTGCAGATTTGTTGACTTAAGGTGTGTGTTTATGCTTAAAAAATTTAAATTGAATTCCAAGTGCACGATATATGAAAAATATACAAATTGCATGTTGGCAAGATATAAAACTAGATAAAGAAACTATTACTTAAAGGGAAACAAATGTGACTTAAATTCAAGCAAGCAGAGAACGCGTTACGTATCTGAATGTACTCATTGGTGATGATGATGATGACGAACAGGCCTCAAAATAAACATTCTCCATTTGGGCTAAGCGCATATTAGCTAATTTGCAAAAAAGCCAAACACAGCACTAACATTAACACAAACAACAGCAACAACAGCAGCAAAATGTACGCAAAAAGCAGAATATGATGAAATCGTCTAAAGTTAGACGGCGAATTTACGAGCTTTTCGAATTGGGCTCGGCTCACGCAACACACAGCGTGCGATAGAGAGACAGAGAGAGTGAAATGGAGAGAGCGAATGAGTAAGATTCATTGGATACATTTCACTAAAGAGCCAATTAATTACCGTTAATATTCGCTTGATTTGCGACGCAAAGCTTCGTAGTTTAAGTGTAACTGGATCAGTTGGGAGATTTTCTGTCCGACACGCTTGAAGATCACAAAGCGACTGAGTCTGAGTTGCGAGAATTTGCAGTCGCCTCTTAATTGCAAATGAAAGTGAACATTAAGTTCCATCACTGAGCTGAGCAATTGAAAAAGCGTTCATAAATGTATCTCCCACCAGCCCCCATTATCATCAACATTATTATTGTTGTTGTTGTTGTTGTTGTTGTTGTGTCTCTTTGTTGATCTTAACGTTCGACAAGCTTTCAACATTGTCAGCGTGCGTAAAATATAAAAATAATCTTTGGTCTGTTTGCCAATTTTTGTGGTTGAAGTTGGTTTTTGCTTGCTTTGCTTTTGCTTATGGTCATTTTGGTGCTGTTCAAATACCAATTATCGCTTCTCTTCTAATTATGCCATATTTGGCTATTTTAATGATATTCAGTTTTTTCAACATTTTTTGGAACAATTTGACTCTCAAACATAATGGAGTTCATGGCAAACGAGTTGCGTTAATCATAGGCTAATTAGACATAATTATTTAGCTGAACTTATCTTGTGGATCGCTTGCATTGTAATGCAACCCACCTGGTAAATAGAAAACATATAGATCCATAAATAAAATGAGGAAGAAGAAGAATAACAACTGATTCTACAGAAAAAACACCGCCACTTGTCAGCTTTTAGACAGGTAAACATATGGAAATTACCTTAATTTGCATGCGTACACTCAGAGAAAGTTCATTAAGCACAATTCAATTAAGCACCTAAATTATTATAAAAATATACAATTAATAAAATAGTTAAGTTTATTACGCTTAAGAGTTATATGACAAATTATACAAATTCTAAACTTGTTTACAATCTTATACACATTTTGTTTTTGAGTGCATTATTCTTGAGGCACTCTCAACTCGTTTGAACAGCAGTCATCAGCTTGTACATGTGTATATCTTAATTTATGCCAATAGCATTTAGCTAGATAAATACTAATATTTATATGCCTATTGTGCATAATTAAAATGTTTTTTTCTTTTGTTTTTTGCGCCGCACTCATAAAAATATATATATATATATATCGTTTCATTTGGGGAGAAACATGCGCAAGTGTCTTGATTTTATTATGCATATTGAATGGGCCACTTTATTATTGTATTCGACGAAACACCATATATCGAGTGGAGAGGGGAGTGCAGCGCGTGCCTCGAGTGCCAATCGGATGGGATAAGTGACTAAGTTGTTGAGCCAAGATTGGTTCTCTGGTTCTGTGTGTGCATTTCCACATTAAAGAAGCCGAGCTCGAATCATTGGAATTCTACGGATATGCATAAGTAAGTTGTGTGCAACGATAATGGATTCTAAGTGCATTATTTCCTAGCAGTAATCAATGCATTTTTTTCAGTGCTTACATTTCAATTTAAATGTTTTGATTAAATGCTAGCAAAGATTGCTTTGCACTTGCTAAATAATCTACTTCTAAATAAACCATAAAACATTTATTATTTTATCCGCTGATTCATTAAATTCTGCTCATATATAAATTAATTTTTCCATTGTAAATTGTTATGCCCACCCACTTAATAAATACCAAGACGCTGACTCGGCTGCATTTCAGTTCAATTTGAAACTCTTTTCATAATATACACAAATTTGTATATTTTAAAAAATAAATAAACTAAACCCACACAAAAATGTCAAGTTTCAAGCTGAGCTGAGTTTTTTTTTTTAGCACGCGTCTCGAGGGATATGTATTTTATGGGTTTTTATAACCAAAAATGTGAAATGTAAGATAAGACTGACCAAAAAGAGCGCTCTAAATTATGGCTTATAATCTAAGTCATGGCTGGTAATTGAGAGGCCTGCACTTTGCCCAGTTCTCTGAATGTCATTGGGCAATTGGAGTGGACAGTGGACAGGTTTTCGACAGGGGGGGGGGATCAATGACCAGAAGAGCTTAGCTCCATAAGCAGCAGCAGCTACAAAAAGCTAACAAGCAGCGGCTGAACATAGACAAAGGCCTGTCAACTTAGACAGCTGTCTTTCAGTCTGTCAGTCTGTCTGTCTCGGTTTGGGTCTGCCTGTACAACAAGTGCAGCAACTGCTTCAGCGTTCCAACTGACCAAGTTTCACCTTCGTGCGGATTTCTTGGCATCGCATCACTTTCGGCTTAGCACAGCTAACAAGAGGAGAGTGAACCAAAACGAGAATGAGAATGAAAACCAGATTGAGAATATTTGTTGTGCACACACACACACATTCGACGTGGACACATGTCGGTTTGAAGGTCACGACGAATCATTGGTGTCAGTTTCACAGCTGATGACGACTTCTCTGTGCGCTGTAAGGCTTGCCACATGCTGCACTACTTTGCCACCAAATAGTGCGATAAGCTATCTGCGCCGCAATGAACCACGTTTTCGGTTTTTATCTCACTTTAAAATAAGCGAGATAAGCAATTGTACGAAGCCATTAAATTATTCTAATTTTGAACTCTGCTGAAATACAAAATGAACTGCGTAGAAAATATATTCTTAAGTGTTTAGAAATTTGAGGAAAAAAAACAGTTAAAATCAATTTAAAAATATAAAAAAAAAGTTTTTATATGCGCATAAAATAATAAGCTAGAATACTAGTAAATAAATGTTTACAAATACAAAATCATTTCTTTTACAAATACTTTAACTAAATTACTGAGCATAGCAACTAGCAAGCAGCATAATTAACTGTAATTTACTATAGTTTTTAACTGGATAAAAAACTAAAGCCAATTAAAATTGTCTTGCGACCAATCAACGGAAACAGCAAAACAATTTATCATCACGCTCAATTGAAAACAAAACCTCAAGTTAAACTTAATATCCAGCTTAATTGTGGGTATAGAATATTCAGCTAGACTATATGTAATATATATATATATATATAGATATATAACAAGTAACCTGAGGCATAAACCACACGTTTAGTCACAGATCAATTAGCTGCCAATGCGGTTCTCCAATTCTCAGCGACCACAACAACAACAACAAGAAGGTGACTAAAAAACAGCTGCTGATTTGGCGCTTTTCTTAACAATTAATATTAATTATAATAGACAAACTAAATAAAAATCAGCTTGTAGCACCTTGCTTTAGCGGCTTTCACTGCCAGAGAGATTTCTATCTTCAGCACCTGTGCGATATGCAAAACAAAAAAACAAACAAAAAAATATTTTTTTTTTTTTTATGAAGTATCTGAAAAAGATTTTTGAAGTGTGCTTTTGTTCTCAGACATCAAATGCTGATGTCATTTGGCAATCACACTTTAGCTCAGTGTTTTATGTGCTCTTTTGTTGTTGTTGTTGTTGCTGAGAATCTGGCTACGAGTCTGTTGTCTCCGGCTTGGAAGTCGTCACGCTCGTGAAGGTTACACAGAATCTCAGAGTGAACAGCTTGTTTTAAAGCCGCGTGTTGCAAGTCGTTACAATACTCATTACTTGGAGATTCACTCCCTAACTTAACTCAACTGCCTTAGAATTGTCAATAGAATTAGCAAAAAAAAAAAAAAAAATTAACGAACGCCGGTTGAGATTTGAATTTAATTGCACTTAAATATGCCTTGCCCGTTTCGTATACATCCATATATATATATAAGTATATATATATGTATATAGAGAAATACATATCGTGGGCATGCAAAGCATTTTTAGGCTGCCTCTTGTGATTGCCATTTATTGGATTTTTTGGAGCGTTGCAAATATGCATGGAATACCAACTGCGGATACTACGATACAATTTTGCATTGGGCAAATGGAATATATTTTGCATTTTTTCTACTGTTTCGTTATTTTTTTTTTGGAAAGGCACTTTCTGCAATCATCCCGCGCTTGGGAAACGTTTTTGAGAGTGATATTGTTCAACACGAATATTTTTGTAAAAGTTTTGCATGTCAGCAAAGATTTCAAGTCACTTTTTAATTGATCTCTGAATAAATTTTTAATAATTTGTACTACAATCTATAATTAACGTTAAAAACTAAAACTAACAAAATTAAAGTAACTGGCACGATTCAAAAATTTTCCACTGCGATAATTTAATTAAAACTGAGCTGTGATTTTTTTTGTTAATTATTTTAAAAACTCGAGTTTTGGCTGAAGTTTACAAATGTAGTCTATCCACAAATATCTATTTGGGTATCGTTCCATATTATCCATAACCAAAATTTTTTTTATTAATATTTGGCATTTAAATAAATACTGCTTTTAAATTTCCAAACTCAATTTTTTCCACAATTTATTTATGTTAAAAAATATTAGCTCTAGCCCTAAAATAAGTTTAGAGAGAGTAGTATTATTTCTTGCTCAGGCTTACAAACATCTATGAATTATATAAAACCTAAATCCATTAGATATATATATATATGTTAGACACATTTACAAATTACCTGTTACATTTTTTTAATTGCGTCGCAAGTAAATATTCACATATAAAGTACATTTGTAAAGTTAATTAGCATAAACTCAACTCGAAGTCAAACAAACAGATGCAGTCACAAATAACAGTGGTGGGGGGGGGGGGGGGAAACACCCGCATCAATCTTCGTGCTAAGTTCTCGATACTGAATACTGCGAAAATTAAATCGGTTGCTTTACTTATCCTCGATCTGTAATTAGCCAATGAAATGTTGGGCAAAACCCAGCAAAAGAGAGAAAAAATAGAGAAAAAAAGCAAAAAACACAAAAAAAAACACATTTCCAGTTATCGATTAAACACGAAGGAGCAGCGAAAGTTCTGGGAATAAGTGGCAACCAGTTGGCTATAATGGTAACATGACGCCAGGCATTAAAGGCCGCGCCCTGGTAACCACAGGCGTCCGCAGAACCACCCAACTCTAGCTCCCAGTGCCCAGACCGACTGGACGTCCTTTGGGGAGTTGCCTGCCGCTTGTTGTTGTTGTTATTGTTATTGTTGTCATATGGCAAACAACTTCTCTCTGGACTTGTTTTGCCCGGCATGCGGTTGTCATGGTAAAAATGTGCCGTGGCGAAAAACACATGTATCTAATGGATTGGCGGTGCCAACTTGGATACTTTATCTGACCAAACCGATGGACAGTAAACTATTTTAGAACTCTACAAATCATTCTTATTCACATATCGCTGATGATTTAATAGGTATTATTTTTGTTTGCGATACTTTTATTTAATCTTTCTTGGAATTGGGAAACTTTATGTGCAGAGCTATAAAAATTTGCTAACAGTGTAACCACATATATTGGCTAATGGGTAACTTTGGGTCCGCTGATTGCGACTTTGCATGCAAGCGCAAATCAAAATGTTCAACGCCAAAAAAATAACAAAATAAAAAAACAACAAAAATAAAAGCAAAACTATTTATCAGCTTTCGGGGCTTGGGCAGTTCACTAATGAAAATTGGAGCAAACGTGAATATATATAGTATATATGTATGTATATATAGCATATGTATATGTACATATCATATCATATCTTATCTAATTTGCGCAATACGAGATAAAATGGGTAAAATCTAGGAGTTCTCTTATCTCTCAGTAGCCTTCGACTGAAACTCTTTTAATGTAAACAATCTCTCGTAAGTCGCCGCTAAGTATTGGGAATTTATTGAGAACTGAGTCGTGCAGGTTCATCTGATATCGAACATTGTATAAATATTTATATTGATATATGCTTTAAATTTGAGTCGATACACTTTAAATGGAGAAAATTAAAGCTGATAAGTTTGAACTGCAGTGAAATGAAAAACTAAAGATAAGAAACTGGCTGCAGGAAAATAAAAATCTAAAGATAGGAAAAACGCTACATTGACTGAAATTTGATATGCTCAAGGTTAAAACATAATCCGCAGAAACAGATTGCAGCATAGAAAGATACGCTTTCTACAACTACTATTGACACAGTCTTTGTTAGCCTTGTAAATTAGATAATATTGCTAAAACATTCAAGTGTTACAGTTCAGTTTAAATATATTCTCATTCAACTTAAATCTTATTAACCTTATCTCTAAATGCCTTATAGCAATAAATATCTTTTCAAATGAGCTCAGCCTTTAAGCCAGTTGTCAAATATGCCCGCAACATATTTTTATTTGTTTGCCATTGTATTTTTTTGTAGCCAATATTTGCAGTAGGTGTTCCTTTATCGTATATTCTAATCAACGTCAAGTTAGTCATTTATACAATGATCACTTTATAATTGGCTATTATTCCAACAGTTATTGTTGAAAATTGATTATTTAATGTTGCTGGAACCATAAAAATACTTTCACTGATCCCAACGACTTGCAAGAAATCGTAGATCAATTCTTACCTGAGTTTCTTGGCGTTTTGCTCTTTGTTGCATTAAGCGATCGATTGACAAGTTTTAATGCTACTTAAGAATTGAAGTGTATTGCTTTTAATGGATTCCCAATCAGCAGAATTTTTATTGAGTAGTGCACTTAATAAATTATCACAAAGCACAAACACACACACACACCAACGCTCACACACAGAGGCAAACATACACAAGAGAAACCACTTTCGTTGTTTTTCAGCAGAACTTCAGGTGCTACATAGAGGGCGCCACTTAACGTTGCCGTCGACAGCAACAACAAAAATAAAAGCCGCTTCAAGGCACAAGTTGATTGAATATTTGTTCGCTGCTGATTAAATCATTTAATGCGTGGCCCTTTATTAATTAGCATTTGATTATATGATTATTTTATTTATTATTTCATAAATTTTATATTGATATTTGGTAAGCAGGTTTTTTGAATGCGAACTGTTTTGTTTTGTTGGGTTGTTTGGAGGTGTTGTTTAACACTCGCGACGTTTGCGACGTTTGCGACTGGCGCTCGCGACGGACGCGTATCGAATGGTGGAGAGTCACAGTCACGTAGAGACGAAGCCCCGCCGCAATGAGCAGAGCGCAACCTATGCGTCGGCGTCAGCGTCTACGTCAACGTTGACGTTGACTGCGCACTGGCGCTGCCACCACAAAACAGTTACAAAATTAAAGTTTGTGACCCTTGGTGACTCTTAACATTTAGCTTGATTTAAATATAAAATGTTTCCTAATTACCTAAAATAAAAGCACAAAAAATAGAAGAAAACAAAGTGTAGATATTTGTTAAGTGTTAAGTTACAGGCATGTTGCAATTATATTATTGCTAAATATAAAATACATCATATTTTTGCTTATGCATTTGTTTTAGATTTGCAATATTTGCTGTATACATTTATGACAAATTCATAACCATTTTTGCCCACTGTGGATAGTGCTGCCGCAGTGCTTTTTTATTTGTATGAAAATGTTTATAAAGCAAACGGTGTTTGTACATTTTGGCAACACCGGTTTATTTTAGCTGGCTCAGGTATAAATTTACATATTTATTCCTATATATTTTTGGTAAACACAATTGTGAATCTTTTGGAGAATTGGAGGCGAGGTGTGTGTGTGTGTGGGCGTGTATGATTTTTTTTTTTGACTGACGCATGTTAATGTGTGACAGGTTTCATTTGTTGCACAGCTGTGTGAAAATGTATTACTTTGTTGTTGTTGTTGTTGCTGTTGTTATTGTTAAGACTCCAGTGGGTCTGTTGTGGCTCATTGTGCTTTTTGGCATTTTGAGCACTTGTTGCCGGTCCAAAATCGAAGAAAACGCCAAGTTTCGATTTGACACCTGACGCGTGATATTCCCAAAAATAAATGAGTCGAATTTGTCACAGCTATTGAAAAAAATGCTTCCGCTACTGAAATTTATTTAAATGCCTTAAGAAAAACTTACATAAATTACAACAAATAAGAGACAGGAAATGGGCGTGTCATAACAGCAACAGCCAACCACAACTTAATTAAGCTGACGCCGACGCGTGGCAAATCTTAAGAAAAACAAAAAACTAGAGTAAGATCAGAGCAGATCGAATCAGGTCACCCACACATCAGACAATTATTATGGCTAATTGTTGGCAAAACGTAAACAATCAATTGGTGGAGCAAAAATGTTTAAACTTTTTGCGCGATGCTCTGTAAACAATATAAAGATGTAGCTAAAATATTGGAAATATTAATAATACCAAATGCAAGTAGTTTAAATTTATACGAAACACAGTTAAGTAACTGTTTGTACAATTGATACACATGTGGCAGCAATCGATTATATAGAGAAAAAGAATTTAATAAGTATACAAAAAGGCACTTCACAGTTGATAAACATAGCTTAGCTTCTTACAAGATCTCAAATAATTTCAGTAACAAACACATTTTGTACCCTGCATTACAACACGATATATATACATATAAACATACAGAGGCATTGTTATAAATGCTAGATATATACTATACTGTGGGAACAATAACAATAACAGCTATTCTGTTTGGTGGTGTTTGGAATGGCAGTGCACTAGTAATCTACTACTAGTGATCTGCTAGCTGATACGGTGGAGCACATTTCACTTTTCGGGCGTATAGTACGTGGAGTGTATGTAGAGTCGAGCCACCTCGCCAATAACTGATCGATCGGGTATGCTCTGTGCCATGCCATACAGAGCAAATTTGCCAGCAACCGGCTGACCGGGATCCTTCATAATCTCAGCTGTGCAGGTGCGCAAATCGGACAAAAACTTATCGGCAACGCCAGGCTGGGTGTGCATATCCGTAACACAGATGTGAATGCTAAAAAGACAGTGCATTTAATAAAAATTTACCATTTAATTGACATTACTTACCCAGAGGGAAATTGGAGTGGGTTTAGATTCCAGCCGAGTTTGCACATCGCATCGGACAGTCGGAAAATGTCAAAAATATTGGAACCCATGGCAATGACGGACGTAGCCGGCTTGCCAAAGATATAAATGCCATCGACTTGACGTACACTGCAAGAAAATTAGGAAATTAGTAATAGGCACGTGTCATAGACATATATTTTTGTTTACCCTCGCTCAATATAACGAGCCGTGTCCACAATGCGTTTGGTTGCCTCCAGATAGCCCTCGTAGCCAAAACTCATCATTGTGGCCCAGCAGGCGGCAATGATACCGCCAGCACGGGAACCATTTACTGTTGGTGAGCCATAGACGCCACCGGGCCAATCGGTTGTGACCGTAAACTGATGATCCTTGAACTTCTTATCCGAATACATAATGACCGACGAGCCCTTCGGCGCAAAGCCATATTTGTGCGTATCAGCTGAGATGCTCGTCACACCCTTGACCGCAAAGTCAAAGTTGCGCAACTGGTAGCCAGCATGACGGACCAGAGCAACCACAAAGCTGCCCAGACAAGCATCCACATGCACGGGTATATTATATTTAACTCCCAACGCAGCAATAGCTTCAATATCATCAATGGTGCCATATGGAAAATTGGGTGCAGAGCCAACCAGCTGAAAAATACAAATTAAACATTAACAATTTGGATTGTCCCTTGACAGCTGTCGTGCTACTTACCAAAATAGTATTAGAATTGATGGCACGCTTGAACTTCTTCATGTCCACCTCATAGGTATCCGGATGGACATCCACGTAGCGCACATGAATATTGAAATATTGTCCGCCCTTGTCGAAGGCAGCGTGCACCGTCCGTGGCACCACAATGTTGGGCTTTGTGATGCCCTTGTGCTCGCGGGCATAGTCGCGATATGCCTTCATGGCCATGCAGATGGACTCGGTGCCGCCGGTTGTCATTGTGCCGCAACTGGAGCTGTTGCCATTGAAAAGGGTGCAAGCCATGCGCACCACTTCTGCCTCCATTTTGCACACGCCCGGAAAGAGATCGGAATGCAGCGGATTCGTGTACGATGCCTTGCCATAGACCTCGGTGACCAGCTCCACCACCTCGGGGTTGTAGCCGTAGACAGCGCCTGAAACGCGTCCATCGCGCCAATCGTAATGTCCTGTCTTCAGATGATCATCGACCAGGCCAAGAATCTGCTCCTTAGTCAGACCCTTCTCGGGCAGACGTGTCGTGTAGTTCAAGTGCTGATTGCTCTTCTGGATTTCCGTCTCAAAGTCGTTTTTCGCTTTGCTCAGTTCCTTCTCCACTTCACGGCGAACAGCTGGTATCTTCTTGGCCAACTTGAAGAACTGACGCTTGCCCCGCACATAAAGACCTTAAGCAGAAACAATTCCGTTCAACATTAAAATAAATTGATAACTTAAGTTCAATTGGCCCTGCTTATCAGCTGACTGATTGATAAGCAATGCTTATAAAAAGTTAAAAAAAAGGTTAAAACCATTTCTTTTATAGACTAAAACCGGTAGCCAAATAACAATTAATCTCCAAGAATTCAACACAGGTACTAAAAAAATGCAATCTTCAAATTAAAAATTTATGGTAGCTATAAAACAGCAACTACTCTTATATAACTAAAATGACCTAGAATAATTATTTTATCCGGTTGAAAATGGGCGCATTAGTGCAATATAAATTGCCAGACAAAATTCTACTACTTTCAGCAGGCAGACAATTAGTCATATTATCAAAGAAAAAAATGGTGCCACCTATATAAAACTGATAAAACAAGCTGGAGACTTTTTTGATATCTTGGCTAGCCTAGGCAGGGAGTACAAATTATGAAGTATTATGTGAGCATAAAAATAGAAGATTGTACTTTATGTCTAATTAGAAATAAAATATCGACATAGTACTTAACGCTATCGGATTGCATATGAACTATGCTCCAGAAGTAAACTATTTTAAGACTTTTCAAGTTTGCTTGTGCAAGTTTAATCTAAGCATAATCTGTTTGATTAAATTATAAGGATCAGAAGGTGTTTGACACGTGCCCCTAGAATCGAGTAAAGTTCAAAGTACCTGGGGAATATTTTCGAAATTTACACAAATATAATTCATGCTTGCACATTTGCTGCGACAATCTTTGGCGATTAGATTATTTAATGGGGAAATATATATTGAAAAAAAAGTAAAACCAAATGCTTACTTTCATCTTTGTTGAGTTCGGTCCAGATCCAAACGGTGCCCAGGACTGTTGTTGCCGTTATGGCTGCCACCTGCCAGGGCTCCTTGTTGGCAAAGGCACGATTTATGCAGCCACCGACTGGCTTAATGCAGTCGCTGCAACAAAATGGACGCATTATCGCAGCCAACTGAAAATGCAAGCCGATTTAATATATATTTATATATATAAATATATAAATATAAATATATTCGAGTGTTTAAAAACACAGCCGCACTCGAGCGATACTAGTCAATTACTGAACTCAATGCAAACCTAATCGTTGCCTGATTTTCACAAGAGAAATGCTTGGTTAGCTGATAACGCGTATCGTAAGTGTTTTGATATACATACAAAGATTACTACGCTGCAAAGTCTGTCTCTTGTGAGCAAAACAACAATAACAATTAATATTGCAATAAAGCAAAGTTGAAAATAATCACGTTTTGGGGTTCTGACAGTTCACTCACCTGTTATTGTTCTGGCGAATAATTAAGAATGTTAAGGTGCACTGTAATTTACTTGAGGTTGACGGCATCTGTTTGTTTTGCCGTGTGGAAATTCACTATACAAATGAGCGCTCAGCGCACAGCTGTTGCGCTTACAGCAATAGCAAGCAAAAACATATCGATAGCACTGTGAATGATTATCTGGCAAGAGGAAGCTATTAAGCGGCACATATTTAAATTTGATCGATAGTAACACATAGCATAGTCCAGCTATCGATCGCGATAACATAAATTTAGTCGCTTACTTTTATTTTGATAACGTAACTAACAAATTTGTTTGGAATTTCATATAAAATGCTGCTAAGGCTGCCAAAACAGTTCGAATTGGTAATTATCCTGCAATATATGTTTGCTAATGCTTACTAATTCAATTAGAATTTATTTGTTAAATGTAGTACAGTCGTCTAGTGCCAATACGCTTTGCCAGCAATGTGAGTGCCAAGGATTTTATAAAGGTGAGTTGAAACAAATATATCTATATTTCGTTGCATTTAATTAAATTGTACCTATAAAGGTGAAATATGAGCAAGGCGTGCGGGAAATAACATTGTGTCATCCGAGCACCCGGAATTCACTATCGATGGACATGATGTCCGTGTTGCACGAGGCTCTCGTCGAGGACAGCAACAATGTGGAGCTGCGCTGTGTTATACTGACGGCTGAGGGGAAAATCTGGTCTGCCGGCCACAATCTGAAAGAACTGCAACCCAACGATTTCAAGTTTCGCGATGCAGTTTTCCAAAAGCTATCTGATATTGTTCTCGACATAAAAAAGTTGCCGGTGCCGGTAATTGCCAAAGTTAATGGATATGCTGCTGCTGCCGGGTGCCAGCTGGCTGCATCCTGTGACATTATTGTTGCCTCTGATAAGAGCATGTTCTCAACACCAGGGTAGACAGTTGCACCTGAATCAATATTTCCCATTTAATGTACACTCTGTTTTTTAGTGCTGGAGTGGGAGTCTTCTGCAATACGCCTGGAGTCGCCATTGGTCGCGTTATGTCGCGTCCCAAGTCCGCGTATATGCTAATGACAGGACTGCCCTTGAACAGCCAGGAGGCATACGTTGCCGGTCTGGTCACCAAAGTGGTGCCCGAATCGGAGCTGGATAAAACGATTGAGGAAATTGTTTGCGCCATAAGATCAAAGAGTCGCGCAGTCCTTGGTCTGGGCAAGGAATTCTACTATGAACAACTAAATCTCCCTCTCGATGAGGCCTACGCGAAGGCCAAGGCAAAAATGAATGAAAATCTCGAATTGCCCGACTGCAAGGAGGGCATGAAGAGCTTCATTGAGAAGCGTGCACCCAACTGGAAGCACACATAAATATTTATTGTGGACTCAGACTTTGCATTTATGGAGAAATATATTTTATCATTATATAATCAATGGATAAATAATTTATTCACATTCAGATATGTTCACAACTCATCGTGTTTATCATACCCATGGCTAAATTTGATTATAGGTAAGTCCTGACATTTTATATATATATATCTGATTATATATTTGTATCTCTGATTTCCAATATGATTTAGTAATTTTTGTAAATTTCGTCCTCTATTAAGAACACAAATATCTCAATTAGGAACTCCATTTGAATAGAGTTTGATTTTTTAAATCTTTAAGAGTATGTCCCTCAAAGTTCCAAATAAAACCAATTTTCGTGCTTTCAAAAAGTATGCTCAATTCTTATTTTGTGTGTAGTTTATTCAAAATATGTGTGCTTTTTAATATTGTGCAAATATTTAAAAATACAATTATAATGCTTGACGCGAATAATTATAAAAAAAATGATAAAGTTATATTTGTTGGCAGTTATTTGTCTGTTTTGGGTTTTGGAATTTATTGTTTTTTATTTTCATTATCTCTCTCAGTTCCAATTAAATTTTGAGGATATGTTTTGTGAGTCTTTTTGCTGGATTTTAAATTTTCATGTTATTTTCAAATGGTCGGACGTAGAAAATTCTTGAGGCTGGACGAATGTGTGCCGAAATAAAAACAAAAAATAATAAAAAATAAAAACAATTAAGAAAAGAAAATATTTGCATCGTTGTTGGTGTTTGTGTTGTGGTTTTTAAATATTTAAAACTCTTCGCATTGAACTAAAGATAGTAGAATAAAGATCTTATAGGATGTGGAACATATATATTTATGCATATATATATGTAGATATACGCATTTATATACGTATAGATAGATATATAGTTTATAAAGTAAGTGTTTAGCATATACATATGTACTAGGAGTATTTACTAAAAGTAGAGCAATATTTTATAACTGTGCAATAGTATTTGTTTAAGAAATGTGTTTTTTTTTTTAAGTTTCTTTTTCAAACTTTAAAATGTTTACTTTAAAGCTAGAGAAAATAGATCCATTTTTGAGGCAATGCAAAGAGAATTATGCCAAAAAGAATTAATTAAGTGATCTGTGCTAATAGACTACCCATAAATATTTTCAAATAACTACCGATAGAATCCCCGTGCGTTTATAAAAACCCTCTCACTGAATTAAGAATCCCAATCGGAAAAGGATATACAAAATGTGTGTGAGTGTTGGGTGTGCGTGTGTATATAAAATAATACCAAACAACAAAATAATAAGAATAATAAATGTGTGTCGTGTTGAGTGCTATTGTTGTTAATGGTTGTTGTTGTTGTTGTTTTTTTTTTGTTGTGCAATGATTCTCCTTCCGCACTTTCTGCCGCTTCGCTGTTGTTTTAATTGTTTGCGTTGAGCTGAAGCTCTCCGGCTTAGACCTCGGTGACGGGACGCTTCTCGATCCAGGCCTTGATGGGCTCCAAAGCATTGATGGCATCGACGACGCCACGCAGAGCCGGATAAGGCTCCAGCAGATCACGCTTCACCATGTAGTTCATGTAGTCGGTGATGCCGGCAAAGTAAACATCGGCCCAGGTCAACTGGAGTATCACACAAAAGGAAAGGATTAGAAGATGCATTTTTAAGACAGTTTTGACATTTGAGGACGTACCTTGCCCAAAGCCAAATGACCATCGTTATCCTTGACGGTCTGCTCCAGTTTCTCCAGATAGAATGGAATGACCTCGGCATTTAGGGTGACCAGTTTCTTCTCCTTGATCTCATCCTCGGGCTCATACGAGACGACTGCAATTTCTATACATTAAAAATTCCAGAGTTAATCAAGGACACTGAACATGAAAACTGAATCACACATTGTTCGCTACTTAGACGGAAGTCATTGATGGTATCAACCACAATATCAATCTGCAAATCCTCCCACGGTGTAGCGCCGCACAGTCCGACAGTCTTGGCCAGGAAACGGGCCATCGAGATGCTCTGATGCACACGCTTGCCATCTACCTCCAGCACCGGCATCTGACCCATGGGCATGGCTAATCAAAGTAGTCCTCTCACATTTTAGTTACGGCTCATCACTGCGCACATGGAACAATATTCAACTTACTTGGCTTCAAGGCGGGCCACTCGTCGCGGGTGACGCGCACATCCTCGTACTCGATGGCGCCATAGGCGAACAGGTAACGCAACGGTTCGGCGAGTGCCTTCACATTGAAATAGAACAGGGTATAGCTGTGCTTGATTGGCTCGGCCGGTTCGGTGGGTTCTGCTGGTGGGGCGCCCTCGGCACCCTCACCCTCGGCGGGTGGTGCTGCCTCGCCCTCGGCTGGTGGTGCTGCCTCGCCCTCAGCTGGTGGTGCTTGTGCTTCGTCGGCCATTTCTGCGTTCACTCAATGCAAAATTCCCTGAAACAAAACTGTCGAGTATCAATGTCAACATATTCAATTTCGCCTACTATTCAATTTTTTTATCTCTCAACTCTCAGAACAGTTAAATGTTTGTTTACTCAAACTTTATCTCGCTGATATAAACACAGCAACTGCTACATGTAAATTGAGTATTTTTCTCATAATCTCATAGAGATTACGCCTGTTATGGAGAACTACTTTATAGTCTTTCAGATAAGATAAGCTTATTATAACGTTGAAAAACAAAAGTGGTTATTTCATCATTGTATTGCAAGAAGGTTCGACTGATATTTCATAAATTTATATTTCACCATCGCTTTTCCAGAAGGTTCGATTGATTTTTCTAAAATTAATTTACCATCGTATTTTCAGAAGGTTCGATTCATTTTTCTAAAATAGTTATTTCACCATCGCTTTTCCAGAAGGTTCGATGAATACTTCTAAACGCCTCAAGGCAATATTATAAATCAAAAATTAGTTAGTAATCTGCAAACTTTTCTCAATTTATAATTTGTAGCAAATTTCTTATTCGCTTTGCACTTATTACACAATTTAACCTTCGTTGATCTATAATTAAGCCTTATAAACCATTTCTTTCTGCGTACACGCGAGCTGCCCATATTTGTCGTGAAATTGTTGCACATTCCGCTTGGCATTAAATCAAAGGCTGACAACAAAATCATTACCATATAATTGCAATATAACTATATATTTTTATGTGTATCATATACAATATATATAAGGTATATAAATGTTTATTATGGAGTGCAAAAACGGAAATGCATTGATTATGCCAGAGACACAGACTCGACAATGAGCGAGACGACGAAGGAGGAAGTAGAGGAGGAGCAGAGCCAGACTGAGAATAAGACTGAGAATCCACACCCACATGAAATTCGCATTGAACGACGAAGTCTCAGTCGGATTGTCTGTGGATCAGTTGGGTTCTGGTTGCAAGTCAAGAACGGTTTATTGCTGGGGCGTTGGCGTTGTTGCTACGCCCCTATTTCCATTGTTTTTATATACATATATATATATATTCTGTTTTTTTTTTCATGATTATATTAACTGCTATGGCAGGAAGTGACGCGAAGCCCTTCGTGTGTACCTCGGTTGGTTGCAGAGTTCCGAATTCGCTTATAATCGTTGTCTTTGAAGCCCTGCCACATTTGGCAGTCTGCCCATTCAGTCAGTCAGTCAGTCCCCGCCGCCTCTAAGTAATGCCCCGTTGGTTGCCTCTTCCGCTGCAATTTCGTGTCTCAAATTGCAACAATCGATTTGTCAACTCCCTCTCTCTCTCTCGCTCGCTCTCTCTATCTCTGTCACTCTTTTACGTTCTATCTCCGTTGCTCGAACTTGTTGCTGTTGGTGTCTCAATTGAATTTAATTTGGCATGATCCATTGCTTGGGATGAGGGGGAGGGTTGGAAGGGCGAGTGTGTATTTTAGTGTCATGATTTAATTAAATTTCGATTTTAAATTTGCTCGCCTGTATGCTATTTTAGTGCTTTGATGTTTTGCCCCATTGCCTTGTCTCCCGCCGAGCCACTTAATTGTGTGAAATCGTTTTGCGTTTTCTTCGAAATGTCAAGTAAAAATCTTTGGGGGCTAGTTCAAAATGGAGTCCGGCAAATAATAATACCATTATTTCGATTGCGAATATAGGTTGGAGTATAAGAGAGTTATTTCTCCCATATATATTTTTTATCGATATAATAATATCCAAATTTCTATTATAATATTCCATCAATTATTTGTCAAGTTTAAGTTTTCGTTTGTAATAAAAATGTAGGGTTATTTCTTATCGAACGTAAGTTTCCTTAATTTTTCCGACATTTTTAAAATAATCACATGCGTATTTTAAAATTAAAAATACGCATCTATCCTAATAGTTTTTTATATATATATTTGTATCAATCCATTAAAGCTATTACGCTAATCGGGAATTATTTCACGGGGAGTCTTATTTGCTCATATTAAAATAGGTCAGGGACCTTAAACTACGTCAGAAAATAAGCACGAGTTGGATTCAGGAATCGAGTGCTTGTACTGATTACAAATTTACTGATAAGTAGTAAATTTTCCAAACGAAACTCTTATCGATGACTTTAAAAAATGCCGCACAACAATAAGTGTTTTTTCCATTATCAAATTAAATAGATTTCTTATAGATATTGTCAGCGGTTATATAAGCTTTGGTAAAGCATTTCAATTCGAAATTTTTTTTGTTGCACTTTTTTATTTATTTTTTTTTTTGTGTAAATTGTTCCGTAGGTAAAATGCAAGTACCTCACGGTTTGAAATTCGGACGCGCACTCCACGTTTGAAAATGAATTTGGATTTCGAGTTTACTATTTTCTAATGCGATTCGTCGAACGTCGTTGTCCTTCACATATTTGCGTGCGAATGATTCGAGTCGTAGGCAAGAACTGCGAATGCCCGAAACGAGTTCAAAACTTTTCGATCTCGAATCGATTGACCCACAAATCAGTTAAGAAGACAGTTCCAAATTTAGACACGAACATACGAAGTTGCATTCGAACTACGACGGGCGACGGATAATCGGCTTTCGATAATTTGTTTTACATTTCTTTTCTTTCTTTCTTTCTTCTTCTTCTTTGATTGGCAAAAGACACCTTTTGGCAAATTTACTCAATTACATCACTGGCGGTAATCACTCACTAATATAGTAATTGGTCTACTATATGCTTTCAATTTCACATTTGTGTGTTTTAGTTGGTTGTCCCTTCTGGTTGTTTCCTTACCTCTAAGAACTTTTCGAATAATTCAGCTCCAGCTGCGCTTCCTAATTGGACAATTATATTTTTGGAGATTGGTTTTTGCTCTCGTAGGCTTTTTAGCACTTCGTCTGGTCTCTCAGCAAAACACTCAGGGGAGATGAGATGAAACTGAACCGTAACCGAACAACGACTATTGTTGGAGAAGTTGAGCGGCGGCTTTTATACGTTCCAATTGTGAAAAGAGGCGGCGCCACTCCCACGTCGATTTGCTCGTGAGAGTGGCGAAAGCGGCGTGAGCGAAGTAAGCTTTTTACTGCCCAAAAGAGAGCGAGTGGATCGATTTAGTTTTTTTGTGCTGCTCTCTTTTAGAATGCGTGTTGCGTGTTTTTGCTGTTTTTAAGTTAAGAATATTTATATAAAATTATTTTCAAAATGCATACTTAAATAATAAAAATGCAACAACAAACAAATGCAATTGCAGCTAAGAATAATGAGAATAATTAAATTTTGCCTAGCAACTACCTAAAACTGCGCTCTCTCTTACTTGCTCTCTGAGCAATCAATCCAGCTTACTGAATAGAGAGCGAGAGAGAGTCTGTTAAGCCGGCTGCCGGCCGGTTTAATACAGCTTTAAATGTGCGGAGTGTTTGTGTGTGTAAGTGAGAGAAATTGCATTTGATTTGTGGGCGAGCTGTAGGCGTTTGCACATTTGCTCTCTCTCTCAATGCCTTACAAAGGAATTTTCACTTGTGAATTCAATTAAATGCCACAAAAATTTGAATATTCTTATTCTCTACAAGATTATTGTGTTCAGTTTTGCCTAATTGGGAGTATATATCTAGTTCGTAATTTACTCATTTTCGCTTACAATTTCCTTTTATTGGCATAATTCGCTAGTCTTTCTACTTAAGCGTAAATTTATATTTATAGTTCGTGTGTTTTGGGTTTTTTTTTTTATTCTTAACTAAATATTTGGCGAGCTTTCAATTATGAACCAATTACGGCACACTAATTCAATATTTATCGTTGCTCTTAGTTGGAGTAGCTTATTTGACACTTTAATGATAGTTTAAACAAAAATTAAGTGAGGCACTTTTTGTAATAATGGTTTCTGGTTGGTTTCTAAAATAGCGGAAGCTAATTGACTGTTAACTCCAAAAATAAGTATAGCTCTTTTTCTTAACACCCACAAATTTTCTTCAAAATCGTTATCTTAATAGAATCAGATATGAGGCAATTTTAGGCTGCCTGCAGGATTTTTTTTCATTTCCGCTAGTCTGTTTGTCTGGGTTTTGATGGGGAAGCAGGAGGAAAATATTTTTTGCAACGCCAACATGATCTTCACATTCATTTATTTGTCAAATGTTTACGGCCATCGGCGCCAGGCACAGAAATCTGAGCGAATTTCCAGTCTGTTTATGTCTAGAGTACAAACAAAAAATCAACTGGTTCTGTGCGGTTGCCAAGACTGAGGAAGATAGTGAGTGAGAGTGAGTTAGTATGAAAAGAGAACCAAAATACTTTTAAATTTAAGTGCCTGGCTTAAAGAGAATTTGTTTGCCTTAACCGTTTTTTCGTAAAATAAAATTAGGCAGCTTGTACTGCTTGCATTTTGTTCTGCTTGCTCTGCACTTGGCGAGCTTTCGTGACGCCTTGAAAGCTCTCTGATAGTAAGTCATGTTGCTTAAATACCTCAAAAGCTTATTGCTACATCACTCCAGCATTATTTAAAATTGTGGGCGGGAAATTAATCATTTGTTGAAGGCTAGAAAAAATTGAACCACAAAAAGACACTTGAAACTAATGGCTTGATAATGGGCTAAATGACTGATTAAAACTGTGAATATAACCAGCTACCCAGTGAATCCCCTTGCATTGAATTGCAAATCGGAATTTAGGTTTGCTTTGTTGACCAACTTGAAAAACGTTCGAAAATGCGCTAAGATAAGCAGAAAATAATAAAGAACTTGTAGTATAATTGTGAACTTGTGATTAAATTGCATGTCAAATGGTCAATTGGCTTCAATGTGCTAAATGTTGGTAGCAATTGAATTTCACAAAAGAAAAACTTGCTTGATAAGCCCAATAAGATAATGATGTCTGGTACAATTTTTACAGCATTCTAATGCACAACTTACTCCGAAAAGTTTTAACTGAATTTTTCAAATAGTTAATGAAAAGATTTTTTGTTTTTTTTTTTTTTTGGAAAATTTGTGATTTTTACTTTGACATTAGAGAAAATAATTGCTTAACTCTGAGAATTGTCACAACGACAACAATTTTCGCTGGCTGATATAAACTAGCCTGGTCTTTGGTGCCATTGTATTTGTCGGCCTAGACTAATTAAGAATTTATGCCGCCTGCATGCACCTCTGTCTGTGTTTGCAAATAAAGAGCGAAATAATAAAACGCTGCAACAAAAAGAATTATTACAATAATTTGTTGTGGAAAATGCGGCGAGCTCACACATACAAACACAACATGAGGCGAACTCACACACACTCACATAAGCGACAGCTGTTTATTTGTGTGTGTATGTGTAATCTAAATAATAAAGATAAAAGAACAACAAAAAATTATAACTGAAGCGGTGGAGTCGGCGTAGCAAATGCCAACACTAACAATACAAACGAAAGCAAACAGTTAGCAGTCAACCACACCAACAACAACAGCAATGACGCGAGCGTGTGACAATGTCGGAGAGTGAGAAACAGACTCTGCACTGTACAGTGGCAAAAATCTTTGCTTCATGCATGATTAACTTATCTTATTATATATAAGAATATTCTTTGTCACAACAGTTTTAAATAATTTATTATTTGACCAAAGGCATTCGATAAATACTTACACTATATATGTTTTAATTGGAAAATGCGTTGTACCAGCATCTCTACAGAATATTGCATTAAATTTGTATTACATTGCCTACGATTTTGCCCACTGTCACGCGAGAGTGTGAGCCGAGTGCGCACTTGCTGCAGTGCGCGAATTCCGGATCAGTGCCAATTCAAATGCGCAGGTGAGCTGAACGTATTCATTGCCGTCGCCCTGTTCGTGAAATATTCGTTCGCATCGTGTCGACTTCGTCACTTGGTCGTGTCTGTGCAGAACAGTTAACTACAACGACAGTTGATTTTGTGTTTGCATGCGTGTGCAAATTGCGTATACGCCACGAGCGACATTTGTAGTTGTAGAACTTTAAACTGATTTTGTACACTTATGAAAATTAGTCGTAATTGTTGCCATTCTCGTTGTGAGCTTGACCTTTATTTTGTTTTGTTCGTTTCATTTCGTGCCCGTTAAACAATGTAAGTGAAAAAAATGAACATAATATAAAAATATTTATAAAACCCAAAAACAAAACTCAAATGACGGCAATAAACTAAATAAAAAGCGAATAAAACGAAAACGAACTCAGAAAGCAATCCAGCTAATTGTTTAATTAACACGTGCACACAAATTACAAAAGAAACAATACATTTATACATATTATTATGACAATAAATAATAATAAGAAAATCAAAATGCTTTTACATAGCACTTTTGTCTTAGTGTCTGTCGTTGAGTCTGTGTGTGTTTTTTGTGTACTTTGTGTGAGTTTTCAATGGGGTTTTTCTGCTCGTTTTTATCGCTATATTTATTTATTCACATTTTAGTAGCGCACTTAACGCATTTTTGTACATCTAACCTTAGTAATTCGTATCAGTTGCGGAGAGTGTCAGTTTGTGTGTATTTTTTTTTTTTTACTTTATTTAATATATTTTCTGCTCGTTATTTTTTTAACTTATCGGATGAATGAGAGATGCATACAGAAAGACAGTAACAAACAAAAAACAAAAATTAACGTGGAAAAATACAGTGAAATGGAATTATTTGAATGATGGGAAACAACTGCACAAAGCTTGTTTCCCCGGAATTTAATAATTATATGTTATTAGTCTTTCGATTCCGAACATCCAGATACTTTACAAATATTTCTTGCTTATGTTTATAATAATAATAAAATTCACTTTGAGTTATAAACATCTTTATTTATTTTATCAGACAGCTGCAAAATCTGTTTACTTCTTACCTGAAAAATATTTTAATATTTTATTGCATTCTAATGTTGCATGAACATTTTATACGGCAAAAAAAACTCCATTTCGTATCAGCAAATAATATAACCATATCTGTCATTTACTTGTATGATTATTACAGTTTATTTTTGCGCCGGAAATTCCTGGAAACAACTTAAAACCCCAATAAAGAGATTAGAAAAGTAGATAGCAAAAATATCTCCACAAACTTTGTGTTTGAACTTGTTGCTTGTCATAACCAGTTTTTGAAGCCAAGTGTCAAACCGTAATTGACTCTATCAGTCTAAAAATAGCTATTCAGTTATTCTAATGGAGCAAAAAACAAAATCATTGCCAAGGTTAATACTAAAGCTGTTCCGTTTGTTTTAACTTATCACATTTATTGTATACTGAGTGCTGTTTTTGTTGTAAAAATATGAATCATCGATTGTGAAATAAACCATAGAATTTTAGTTGTGGAAACCGCAATGAAGCAGTGCAAATTGGCAACAGCGCACATCGCACAAAGGATATAACTCAATAATCTATGATTTAAAAATAATTTGAAGAATTTGTGGCTTTAGCTAAGAGTAGTTGTTTAGAGCGATAGTGAGTAGTGTTTTTTTCTGCGGTAAAAATCCATTATTAATAATGACTTTTCATGGTTATTCACTTGTGATAACAAATGTTTGAGACTTACTCCAAGTTCAACAATAATTAATTATTCAATTGATAATTTGACAGAATTTATGCAACGCATTTACTTTAAACAGTTTTCACGCATTTGCAAATTTCAAAGAAACGCCATTGAAAATGTTATCAAAGATGGCCTCAAGTAATTCAGAGACAATTTCTTATCGCCCACATTGGAAGATAAGATATCTGAGTCTCTCCACGATACAATCTTGGAACTGCGATACTGATATTAGGTTTGTTCATAGAAGTGCTAACTTTTTGGGCCAATAAATAAAGTCAAGAGCAGGTCTGTCACGTCTGTCTAACTGTCTCTTTCTATTATTATGCGCATTTATCTAACTGGGTCAATAAATCTACCTGGTCTGCGTTATTATGATGTTAGCTATTTATTCACATGAATCAAAGTAAACTATAAATGTTCTAGTTATCTATCAATTTATGGCACTAAAATGGGCTAGTCAAGAGTGGAAGGCTTTTGCAGGATGCGATAATACCTGGAATTCAAAAAGCTGTACAAATAAGAGTGTAAATGAAATATAGGAAAAACAATGAACATTTGGTAAAATAAATCCAATTGATAGTTGTTAATTGGCTTTCTTCTTACAAAACTTTGCTGAGTTTTAAAATAAACAACATCAAGATTAAATCTGGTTGTCAAAGTATATTTATTTTTTTTTCGAAATTTATTTGAAATACAGGTTTGTTTCTATAGTTTCCTACATCAGCAGAGATCAATTAAATTTTCTAATTGACATAATTAAGTAAAAAAAACATTAAAGTATTTACGAAAGTAGAATTATCGATTATTAAATATTCTTAAACTATTAGTTAACAAACACTTTATGTACATTACATCATATTGTTGTCATTCATCAACATTTAAATAACCTATTGAAATGCATTTTGAAGAGTCACAAATAATTAACATCGTGTTTGAGTTGGAGTGTTGGGTTGTGGTTGGTTGTGTGACTGAGAATATATATATAAAAAACTGACAACGTTTTTGTTTTAAAACCCTGATCGCTTGACGTCATTCGTAATATAATTCGTATATAAAAATCTTATTTAAATGTTGCTAAACTATTATTAAACACAAAAAAAAAACACACACTTAGTATAAATAATAATACTTAATTTTAGCACTGTCTAAACTAACAAGTAGCTCGTGCGCATTATATGGGTTTTATATGACTTATGCAGTACTTAAATATATATTTATATATATATATATCAACATCGATAAAAATCGTTATGTGATAAATTTGATTGCTTAATTGTTTAATAATCTGAACGAAATGCGTATTTATCAAAAAAAAAACTTGGGTAAACTACAATTTAGTTTGACAGTTCTTTTCTACCGGAATCATAAATTCTTCAGAGTTTATTTATGATTAATTGCTTTAAGTGTATACTAATCGTTTTAAGTGTATACAAGTCGCTTTAAGTATACGCTAACCGCGTTTGACGAGTGTATATTTTAAAAATATATATTTATATATTTACTTGGAATTAATGCGATAAATACTACAAATTTTGCTTAAATTCGTATCTTGCAGCGCCAAAAAAAAAACCAACACAAAAACCACGAGATACGAATACTTGTTTTTCAAAAAGTCAAAAAACCGACGCTATAAAGAATTATATATGCAAATTAACATATAATTTTTTGGATATACAAAAAAATAAAATAAATTTGCAACGCAGTGAAACGATTGGAATTGAAAAGCTTTTGCAATGCAAGAAAAATAATAAAATATAAAAAAAATATTATCAATTAAGGCAAACAACTTAAAGAGAGAAGAGCACTGGGGAAAAGAGAGTGATAACCGTTATCAGTCGCCAGCAGGCACGCCCACTAAAGCACTGAGCGGCGACGACATGGCAGACGAAGATCTCAGCCCGCTGCCGTTTCGACGGGAGCGCAACTTGAGCAATCGCAACTTTAACAAGCGTAACTCGCGTCGTCGCAGCGGCCAAGTGTCGGCAGATTTGGAGCGTCACAGTAGTGCAGTGGACGTGGAGCACGGTGGACAGCGACGCGACAGCACAGCGAGCAGCAATTCGAGTTCTTTTCAGCTCTCCTACTCGGTGAATTCGGATACGGAGAGTGCGTTCAATCGCCGCTCCATGCTCAAAATGCGTGCCGCCAGCGAAGAGACGCCGGCGCCGTTGGAAGCGTCGACCGCACAGCAAAACACACAAGCAGCGGAAATACCCAAGTTGCGCACATCGCTTACTGGCGCGGATCCAGCGCTGCTCGATGTGCGTCAGAAGGTGCAGCATTTTGAGACGCTAAAGTCAACGATTGGCTATTTGCGACAGGAGCGTCTCAGTCTAAAGCTGCTCGAGAATCGCCGGCATCCGAGCTTTTCGCAGCAAGATGCACATGTTCAATATTACACTCCACCCCCGCCACGACGCATTGCCATGAGCGTGAGCTCCAAAAGAAATTCCATATCCAGTGCACACATCAGCATCGATGAGGTGCGCTCCGAGGATGAAGTCGATGAGATATCCGACTTTGAAACGGATCCCATAGATGCCGTCGAATATGTGCTCAACGAAAGCAGTTCCGCCGTGTTGGACAACAGCACCCCAGATCCCGAAGAGCCGAAGACACAAGCTGTGTCTCGATCGATTAGCGAGGATCCAGCAAGCAGTTCGCTGAAGCAGCGCAAAGACAATGATTTCCCAAGGTGAGTACGAAAATGGTGAAAGTCTGCAGCAGCTGCTCAAAATTAACTAATTTCGAAATATTTAGCACAGTTTTTCAAAAAATACTTTTCAATACTCTTTCCTTTTTGAGGTGCTGGTAAGGGCAAGAAATCCACTCATTTTTTAGTGTTCATTTGAAAGAAAGACTTTTTCTACTTTAAATATATTTTTATCTGAATTTTGCCAGCGTTTTCCAACACAGTTTTTGTTCCCAAATTCCAGCTTCGCTTGATCAAAGCTGCGTTTTCCATTTTAGTAGTGTACAAAGTCGAACATTTAATTAACCAACATGACCAAATTTGTTGGTACTCATTGTTGATCTTAATTGCCAAGTGTGTGACAAGGCTGTGCCCGGGGAGTGTTAATTAGGTTTCGGATCGGTATTTGAAACCGGTTGCGGCTTGGAGTCAAGCGTCAAAATCAAATAAACAAACAGAAACAACTTAAACTCGATTTGTGAAATATAGCAAAATTTGTAATATATGTGGAAGTCAGTCGGTCACGTTGAAAAGTAGCTTCAGCTAAAATATGGAGGAACAAGAACCGAAAGATGGGCCAAGCGGCAGCAAACGGCAAGAGGAAATGGAGATGGCGCCAATCAACAAAATGACAACACAAGAAACTCAAGCAAATATTCCAAAGAATGCAAAGCGAAAAGTAACAATTCCGCAAGTGCAGCCCACGACAGAGCCGGAGGAGCAGTACCAGCCAGAATTGGCGTCCACAAGCATCAATCCGGAGAGCCTCGTTGCAATGGCCAGCGCGGCAAGTAATCCAGAATCAATTGAGCGCCTAAACAAACTGAGCTCGGAAAGCGAAAGGGAAAGTGGCTTTGATGGTGATCAAGCGGAAAGACAAAGATTTCGCAGTTCCAGCGTCAACTTTTCCATGCACGATACGGAGGGTTTGGTCGAGGGGGTGGGTACTCAATAGTAGACGTAGTCATCGTTGCATCGATATTATTTTTTGCTAGCTTTCCAGTTAACTGGTTTCATAGTCACCGGTGCCTCCATGTTCCTGCTAATCATGATCTCCTGGCTCACCATCTCTCAGCTGCCCTTTTTCCTACGCATCTTGACAGATACAGCCGCTGCTCTGCACCGTTCCTTGGGCAATTTCAATATGTTTCAAGGACACCATGATCCCGTCAAGCATATCAAAAGGGTAAGGCATTGCTGCCACAGTTAGTCGTCCAGTAAGGAATGATCGAGCGATAAATGTTTCTGTAAAAAACACTTGTCAACTGAGATAGCCTTCTATAATCTACCTGACCTGAATCACACACTTCCACATAGACAACACATTTAGAGCCAATATCGCGTGGCGTCGCCTTATCAGGCAGGCAATTGGAGACGCCATGCGATGACTCAGTGTAACCAGCCTTGCAACGTTGTGTTTTTAATCTCGAGCATTGTTTGTTTTTCTTGGCGTTATCAGAACTAAACTCGTAGTCAGTGATAAGTGTTATAATTAGCTCAACGTGTTTGACCATAACAATAATTTATGTTTTTTTTTTTTATTGTACGCACAGAAACTATCGAGCTTTACCCAGGAGGAGGACTGAAGTCATTGGGATAACAAATAAGGAACTGGTTGGCAAATTTCATTCAGTCTATCAGCCCAAAGAGGAGTAAGTATTTGCCTATATAAACAATTACAAAATATTTATCTCTTATCTCTTCAATTTTATAGAGAGGATGAGACTGAGACCGAGATCGAGCTGAGGGATAAGAGCGATAAGTGCGTTCATCCCATACTCGAGGAGCTGATTCACACCGAGGAGGCCTATGTGAATAATCTGTTCACTGGCTTGGATAACTATGGCAATATATTTGAGCGCAAGGATCTTCCGCCGGGTTTGCGTGGCAAGAAATATGATCTCTTTGGCAATGTTGAACAAATCGCCGAGTTCCATCGCGATGAGTTTCTTCCCATGCTTCATCGCAATCGTCGGGATCTAAAACAATTGTTCGATGAGTTTCTACAGTTTTTGGATGTAAGCATTGATATTATATATATATGCATATAGTTGTTAATATCTATTTGTATATTGCAGCAAGACTGTTTCTATGGCTATGTGATCTTCACGATGAACAAAACTAAATCCTTGAAGCTGTGTGATCTCTATAAAAATTACTTTACAGTAAGCAAAGCTGAAAATTATCTTGGTTTCTGTATGTAAAATTCAACATTTTCTTCTTCAATCTCCTCCACAGAGCATTCGCTTGGAGCGCGATGATAAGCTGGGCATCAACAGCTTCCTGGTGCAACCCATTCAGCGCATGGCGCGTTATCCACTGCTGCTTACCCAGTTCATCAATGTATGTAGACAGTTGTCTCTCCTCAAGCTCTAACAACAAATTGATTTATTAAATTTTCCATTTTTACAGACATTCTTCAAGAATCGCGACATTGTGATAAAGCCACTGATTGAGTCCTGCTGCCGTCTGGAAAAGCGAATACGCAGTTTGTTGACCACCACCAACGAATCGGAGATCATCAACGATATTGTGGATTGCAATGAGGTGCGTTGGCAAACATATCCAAAAAGTATCTCAACTAACGCTATACATTTTCTACTTTTGCAGTTCAATGTGTTTTATCAGGGCAAGTTCCGAAAGGTTAGCGAGTTTCAGGTGATGGATCACAAGCTGAAGCGTAGCTATCGTGCCAAAGTATTCATATTTGACAAGTGCCTCATCTATGCGGAGATTAAGGGCAAAAGTTTGGTATTCCATGGTCGCTATCCATGCGAGCATATTGGCATCTCGGAAAAAACCAAAGGCTTTACTCTCTACTATGGGCATCCCAAGCAGCAGGTGTGTGAATTCACTGCTGATTCGGCACAGATACAGCTCTGGCTGGATCTTATACGTGATATGTTGAACAATTCTGCCAAGGAGGAGCGGCAAATGCTGGAGGAACGTTATTGCCGTAAAAGTGATCACTTGCATCGCAAGGCGCCAAGCTTGTCGCTATTTCGCGACTCGAATCGCTTCAGCTCTGACAGTGGAATTGGCAATATCTGGATAATGCCCAAGCCAGAAGAGGAAACTGCAGGCAATCGCACCACTTGGTATACGGCCAACTAATGAGCCAAAAAATGGGGTACTCTTCCCTCTACCTTGACTGTACCAAAAAATTAACTAGATTTCCAAGTCATCGTTGAACTGTGGAACGCAATGCTAACGTTTGTGGCATCAGTTTGGATCTGAGGAACATGTCCAATAAGTCAACTTAATATTGAATATTCATAAATATTCTAAAGTTGATGGCTGGCTTCTGTTTATTATGAACTTAATTTGTATTAACTAATTTTATTCAAAATCCAAAAAAGTTAAGAAAAAAATCAATGAAAGAATGTATAAAACAATTTATGCCTAAAGCTGAACTACCAAATATTGTCATTTAAGTTAATTGTAGTATTTAAAAGAAATGTATTTTTATTGTCACAAGTAAAGAAAATTTTTGTTACTATTACGTTTACCAAGGCGTGTTTATTTAGAAGATTTAATTCTTTTTAGATATTTTTATAAGGAATTCAAGCTTTTTAATAGTATTTATGTGACTTTAATATAGCAAGCTAAATGGCGAGTACTTCTAAAGACTTGGTCCGATTATGCTATCAAAATATTTCTTATAGTTTCCGAATAAGCATAAAATTTAGTAAATTGATTCCGTTTGCCCTGTGAGAATTTTTTTTTACAAGTGCTGTTTGGATTCTTTGACTGCATTTTGATAGAATTTGTCATTGTGATTTTAAAAAGGTCTTCTTCGTAAATCAAAATTATATTTCGATAGTGAATAACATATAATTATCATATGTATTTCAACGAGTATTTATATCTTGTTAACTATTTTCTCATGTCTATGTATAATCAATATTTAATCAGTCTGTGATTCTGATTCAGACGTTTTTTGGAAACTGTCGACACATTTTAAAGATTTAACCATTTAAAAAGGTTAATTTAAAATATAATCACACAAATTTGTATATAGTTGAAAGGTGCTCATACAAAATATGTATCTTAAAAAAAAACCTTGACTAACAATACAAATGTCAGCATTCAATTGATGTGTAAAACATAGAAATCTCTGCATCCCTCAATAAAATATGCAAAAAAGTTTAAAAATAAGATAAATTCGCACGCCACTGAATTAGCCGTGGAACCCGCTGCACCCTCCGCTAAATGGCCATCCATTGATGTGGCTAATAATATGTCAGAAACAGCAGCGACAGAGAATAACTTGTTTGGCACTCGAATAACTTGTGACATCACTTTGAAAATGTATAAAAATACAAACAATAACACACAGCATATAAATAAATAAACTTTGCTGGCTTCTCTTTAATTTATGCAATAAGTTCGCAGACTGCTGCTGCTCGCAGCGGGGTTTGCAGCACATCAATCGCGCCCAGCGAGGCGCAGTGGCAGTAATAATTGTCTGATTCCTGGTATTCCGGCGACTCTGCCCACCAGTTGGAATTTTGTGTGTGCGAGCAGCAGCGAAAAAATCAATTGCAAATAATATAAATAAAATAAAATATGATCAATTGTTCAATTATTTTTTGTAATATTTGCATTTCGTTGAGAGCGACAAATACAACAAAGTATTTATTTATATATATATATATGTATATATATATATATATTTATATATTTGTACATATTTATATTTATACACAAGTGTTCTCTGTGAGATCATCGCCACAAATTTGAATACAAATTGTGTAGCTAATATTTAAGTGCTCAGCTTTGTGAAAGCTAAATATTTGAATACTTAGCTATTAAGTGAGGCATAATTAATTAACTAGTACAGGGGTTAATTAAATTTGTATTTTTTTTACTAATTTCTTAAAATAATTAAGTATGCATTAGCAGACTCCAACTACTACTTTTCCATAACATTAGAAAAGTTAAAGGCAAACCAAAGCAAAGCTCATCTGCCCGACAACTTACAATTATGGGCAAAGCCATAATTACAGTTAAGGAAAATATTCAATATCAAGCTACAACTTGCCATAAATGACCCAGACTATCTCACACATCACCTGTACAAATCAAAAGCAAAAGTGAAGAATTATGAATATCAGCAGGTATTTAAATATTTTTACAGTTTCATATTTTTGTTTATAAACAAATACCTGACGCGTGCTACAGACAGCGTGCGGGAAAGAAAGAGAAAGATATACAGAGAGTACCCAGAGGGAGAGAGCGCGCTTTGAGCTTTTGCTATAAAATTGAGCTGATCAAAACGAAAAGCTTCAAGTCGTCAAACATCAAAGCTTTATGGCAAACTTTTGGCCAGTTGAATTTCGCATTTCCGACGAAGCAGTTCATTCCGACTAAAAATGTGCCGATCGTGCGTACGGATTAATTAAACAAGCTAAGCGTCAATTAGTCTAACGGAGATTACTATAAATGGCCTGTCAAAATATCGTCCAGTGGTGAATCGACTGTGAAATAAGTGCAAAATGCTTGCCATTGATTGGTTCGATGCGCTACCCGTTGCGATCACATTTATCGCTACTTTATTAGTGAAAGTGTTAAATATCTATTTCAATGTACCGAACGGTATTTCGGCGCCAAAGAATGCTGATATCGTTGACACAGTGCCTACTGATACGCAGTGCCCGATACCGTTCAACGGAAATGCAACGACACCAAAAATATCAAGCAGAAATGGATCAATATCTTCAATCATATCCAATGGCAAGTTGGAAAAGCAAACCAGCTCTTTCGATGCCGATAGGTGGGTTAAACAATTTACGAGGCCTCCTCGCTAATATAGCTTAAAATGTTTATATGTCTAAATATTTAAATGTTGATTGATTTTTCCGCATTCGAAAAAAACACTTTGCCCAAACAGCTGTCAATCATTTCGCTTGTCACGTTGTTTGCCAATAATAAATGTTATTTATGTTTTAATGTGAATTTCGTGTATTGACCATTGGCCCCTCCTCGACTTATTATATAGCGCCCAAGCGCGATAAGATATCTCACTTCGTAGTATTTATAGGCATTACTTTTGCACGATTTCTATGCATTGTTATACATTATAAAATCCAACAATTTTGCACAATTGTTTAACGGAAGTCTAACCACATAAGGGTGTTTATATAAAAGAATGTTTGTTTAATTAGCAATCAACTTTTAAAAAGCGAAACTTTTATTATTGTACTGCATTTGAGACTTTTATTTTATTAATGTTTTTTCAGTGTTGTTCTTATCGCAGTTGCTATATGGTTTTTAGTTTTTATGACAATTATTGGTCATTATTTGTTGAGTTAAAAATAAATAAATTTTTAGAAATTTAACTGGCAAATTTTAGCTATTTTTAGTTCAATTAAATTATTACATATCATTATTTTTTTTAAAATTATTATTTTATATCATTAAATTGGTGTAGCAATAGCTCTTTGTCTTTCTGTCTTGAACTGAAGTATAATTATTTATATATCTTAGAATAAATAGCATGTTTTGCTGTTTTAATTGTAAGTTCAGTTTTATCACGAATTTTATAATCAGATTTAAATCCGATTTATGGTTCTCTAATCAGCTGTTACATGTAATTTTTAGTGTTATTCAATGTCTTCACATCCCCTCTTTTTTTTTTGTTGTGTTTCTCATCCGTTTTTGCATGTGTTTTTGTTCTATGTTTGCAGTGGCATCTCATTGACCTCTATCAATGCAACAACCCAAACAGCCGTTACAAATGGTGCAACACCGTCAATGTCATCACCCACACATGGTGCACACAATGGTTTCCTGACACATACCATTAGCTTTGAAACCTTAGGCGATGAGTAGTAAGTAACACACAATCCATATTTATATACAAATGACTATCGCAATTAAATCTAATTCGAAAGAAATTATTAATTTATTGAAATATTGTGTTTTTTTTTTTAAACCTTCTGTTTAGTCACGAGGATGAGGACACTCTGTCGCTGGAGAATCTCTTTCCTTGCGATCAAACGGAAATCTATGCCTCCAAGAAGATCAGTTTCATTATCGATGAACTCATTCAGACTGAAGTCAATTATGTTAATAATCTGCGCAAAGGAATCACCAACTATGGTCATCTGCATCAGTTTGACGATCTGCCGGAAGGATTAGCTGGCGATCAGCGACAGAAGCTGCTGTTGGGCAACGTAAGAGAAATTCTTGAGTTGCACGAAAATCAGATTCTGCCGCTGATGTTGCGCAACCAGCGTGATCTGAAAGGCCTCTTTAATGAGTTTGCCACGCATTTTGAGGTGAGTTTTGCGTGGGTTTCCAACGATTTGCGATCGGCTTTTTGGCACAACCTAAACCAGCCATCAATTCCACAAACTTGGCTTGCAGCAGCTGCTTAGCCGGTTCTGAAGCAGCTGTTTCTTTTAACCATCAATCAATTTACTACCTAAACAAATTACAATTTCAAATATTTTTTGTATGCGTTTCTTTTTCTTTTGTTTTAACAGATAAGTTATGGCTACCTTAACAAAATATAATAGAGTCTCTTAAATCAAAACCTGGAACCTTCTTTAAGCTTTCAGAATTCTTAATTTTTCTGATGTCTTAAAAACCCATCGATTTCCATGGATTTCTCTATCAATTCACTAACACAGAAAGTTTTACATAATATGAAAGTTGTAGAAACTTGAGTCACTCGATCAATAAAAAATTGGCTCAAATTTCACACAACGAAATTGGTTTAATAAACAGTAGCAACAAAATAAACTAGTTTACTGATTCAGACTAAAACATGATAATAATAATAAGTTGCTTCAGTTGCTAAGGGTATTCACATTCTAAGTACAAACTAATATTTATATATATTTATTCTCTGTTGATTTTTTCATCACTTGACAAGTTATTTGCACACCAGCAAAGTTTTTAATGATTGACGTTTTCGCGTCTTTGGATTTCGTGTGTTTTAAGATAATTTTTTTTTTATTTGTTTTAAAGATTTTATTTATAAATTGCTTTACGCCAACTAACTGACTGGCATTTTTTATGGACCCTTTTTAGCTTTAAGTTATTTGTGCCGTTCAGTAATTAATGCAAATTAAACTGAGCGAAGGCATTTGCAACTGAATTAGAAATGCGGCAAAAATATAAAATGTAAATATGCTAAATACGCCACAAAAATTTACACTTATGTCTTAAAGCCATAAATGAATAGATGATTTAAACAGCAAATATATTTATTGCCCATCTTAAGGTTTTTTTGTTAATTAAATAATGAGTTATTCGTTTATTCAGACTCGTTTCTTCACACCTGTTGACAAGTGTGTCACGATTCTGATAATTTTTTGACCAAGACCATCATTAAAATGCTTGACAGTTTCGCACGTTTTAAATACTTCTTATTTTGAGCACATATTTCGTTACCAAGAAACTACAATGTACAACTGTGTTTTTTTTTTTAACAAGTTAGAAGATACTTCGGCTTAGGCCAAGCCCGCCAATTATTCAGTTATAGCAAATCATGGTCTAGACAAACCACAATAAAGCCCACTCGACCTGAGCCCAAATTACCAAAGGGTTATACAAAGAAAGACTTCAAAATACCCTGTTAACTGATCAAGGTAAAAATTGCAAATTAAATGTTAAGTACAAATTGATAAATCACAAATTGTTGGCTAATTGCGACTCAGGCAATGATGACGCACAAATTCCAGATAACCCGTAAAGTCTCCACAGATAAGATTAAAAATAATCGGGAAAATGTGCACGACCAGCTTTGAGGCAGTCATTTTGAAATTGTGAGACCCCAAAACATGAAAACCATTTTACACATGTCTATTCAAAACAATTTAAAAGCCGGCAATTCGTGCTGACGTCATCAGATTTTGAGCGCTTATTGTGAGGCTAGCTTTATATATGTGTGTATGTGTGTACGTATGTTAATATGTATTTATATCTATATTTTGCTGGCTGTTAGAATAATGAGAGTATCTCAATGTTTTTGCTATTATTACAAATGAGATAAGGTCGCAATGGGAGAATGTTTTTTTTTCTATAATGTAAATATACTTTGATTATTTTTTTGTAGTGTTTTTTTTTTTTTGTGGAATCTGTTGGTGTAGCAAGTGTTTCGCAATTGCGGCAACATGTGGCCAGAGACAGTGCTCTAAGTGTTGACAGTCCAATAATCAATTTAAATTGATATATATATATATATATATATATATATATATATATACATTATATATGTGAGTTTGCAGACACAAGTAATAAATATGTGATCTTATGTCATGTCGGTTTCCCAGAATGTACGCAGTTATTTCATATAGCAGGTAACATTCTTGAGACCCCTTTTCATTATTTTTTTTTGGGCGCTTAACGTCTCTCAAGACTTGGCTTAATTCTTAACAAACATGCTAACTGATTTATGTTTGCGTTATCTTCGTCGCTCTTTTTTCTCACCCAAACTGAATCACAGCAAACTGAGAAAAAATATTTATCATAAAACTAGCCAAGATTTGTTTATAAATATTGTTTTGCCATATTTTGGCAACGTGTTCTATAAACAAAAAATATATCTAACTCGATGGCCGATATGAATTTCCTTTCAGCATTTTGTCTAACGGATTAATGAGGCTTTTCAAAAAGTAATTGGCAAGTCGATTAATTTTCGATTAGTTAAAGTTAAGCATTAATTATGCTTTTTTTGATGATCTTATTTTTTAATGTGAATTTTTGCCATTTAAGCAGTTGCTGGCTTAATGCACACCAAACTTGTCTGCTCGATTTTTGGTCATGAATCTCAAAATAAAAAAAAAACATTAAAAAAAGCTTCAAACGCAGCTATAAAAAGATTTTTTATTTCATTTATAAATTGCCTTCAACTCGCGACAAACTTGTAGATTCCATTAAAATTCGCACAATCAGCGAAAAATGAGATATTTTTTTTCCAGAGATTAATTGAACGTTGATTACTAAAAAATGAATCTCCCAGATATTTATCACAATTGACATGAGTTCTAGCTGACAATTAACATATATAGTTTTTAGGTTAGTCAGATAAATATTAATTTTATATATGAACTATGTGAAAATGAATTTTTTTTGGGCATAAGCGAAAAACAGCCGGATCTGATCAGTATATCATCTGGCAGTTATATCAATGATTGCATAAATGGTGCCCAATTTCAGCAGATTTGCTGTCTTGTTGATGCTCTTTGACCCCAATTAAAAAATGGAACAAGCTGTAATAAAATGTTTGATTTTGTTAACAAAAAAACATGTCTGCATTAAAATTATTCACATTCGTTTTTATTTATGATATTTATTTAAGCCATCAGGTTTTAGGTATTTGAGTTTAAGCCTTAGATTAGCTGGAGAAATATTTTATGGCTGCGCCCTTTTCAATTTGGCTAAGACACTTTAAAGTGTGTGCTTTGGCACATTAAGAGTCTGATAACTCCACCCATGTTAACCTTACCTAACCCAACAATTACTTGACTCCCATAAAAATAAAGCTGTTTGTTTTTTAGTTGTTTTGTCAGCAAATACAGTTTGCATGGCTCCATTTTCATGTCTGGGCAATACCCATTTCAAATTGGTCGTCGTCTCAGCTTCTCAGACCCACATTTGGCACAGACATGCTTAAATATCGGTGTATATATATATATATATATATAAATATATATATATATATTTGCCTGTTAGCGAAATCATAATTTTTGAGCATTTAAGTCACGTAATTCCACACCGCACACACGCACACACAATCGGAATCAACTGCAAACCAACTGTGAACCTTGGCAAAGCCACTGAAAAATTGATATTCCACTCGTTTCCCTTCCCCCCCCCCCCCCCTCTCAGCAAACCACCTCCTCAACCATATTCTCTCTTGCAATGCATATATTTCCAAACTCAGCTCAGAAAATGCAAAAATAGTCATGTATTTTTGCCTGGCTTAGTTTTTGATGCATTTAATTTGATTATACGATTCGGGTGAATGTCGAGCTCCGCTCCCCTCCCCTTCCACCACTCTTGTGCAGCAAATCAAAACCTATAATCAAATGAAATAATAATTATACGATATGCTGACAGATAGCAGATTAGTTGACTTAATTCATTGGTGTTGTGGCAATATTTGCATTTGCCTCAGGCATCTTGATTGTTGATACTCCTCTGCCCCCTGTCCCCTGTCCCAAAATTGTTGTCAGCTTCAGGCTGCATTTGCATGTCAAATGTCTTCAATTATTTCATTAAGCAATTGTCGCACGTGTTGCTTTAAGAAATCAGTAAGCCAAAAAAGAGCAAAATACAAAAATGTATTTTCACAAAACTAGCTGCAAAATGTCTCTATATTTATATTTGTTATAAATGTTTTTGCAACTGAGTCATTTGCATTGTGTCTAAATTGCTATGAAAATTGTTAATTTTAAATATACGTATACCCTGTAGATAAAATAGCAATGGAGTATATAAACACAAGTTTTTAGCCGGCTCACATTTTAAAATATAAAAAATTTATAAAATTCATAAATAAAATCATTTTTAAAACTGAATTGTTTAACTATACTTACACACTTTTTTTTTGTGTATTTTATAAACAGTGCAGAGTATTTCATAGTCGATCAAACTTTTGGCACAACAATTATCGCTTGCTGTTATTTTATTTGCTTGACAAAATATTTTGCACACTTGTAAAGTAAATTTATATATGTGTGTGTTATTTTTTTTGTGTTATATATAAAATTATTTTAGGACAGATATATAATTGTTTAGATGTGACTGACAACTCGGCTATATGTTAATTAATTATGTGCTTTAAATATTTACAGAAAAACCATTTCTATTGCTACGTGGACTTTACAATGGGCAAAAAACAATCTATGCAATTGCGTCAAGAAAATCGGCCATGGCTGTTGGTAAGCAGAAATTAAGATAAATATATATATATTTTTCAAATATTAAGTTTTTTTTTATTTATAGAGCTATCAAACGAAAATAAAAGACAAACTGGGCATCGATAGTTTTCTAGTGCAGCCCATACAAAGACTGACCAGATATCCATTGCTGCTCCAGCAATTCATATCGGTAAGTGCCATATCCGCAACTATATAGAAATACTTAAAGAACTATTTGATATATCCATAGGAGTTCTATAAGACGGGGATTAGCTGTAAGCCCGTTCTGAGTGCTGTTTGCAAGCTGGAGACGCGTATGCGACGCCAGCTAGATGTGGTCAATCAGGCCGAGGAGATACCCAGCATAGATGAGCTCAATGAGTTCGATCTGCTGCAACAGGGCAATTTTCGTCGCTCCACCGAATTCGATGCACATCATTTTCCCACTAGAAAGAAATATCGTGCTAAAATCTTTCTTTTCGATCGCTGTTTGGTCTGCACAGAGATGCGGAAGCGTCGCTTGACCTTCCGCCAGCACTACAATTGGGAGCATGTGGAGCTGCAGCGTCCGTTGATGCTGACCAGCCCCACTGCCCATAAGACTATCAATCTGCTGATCCGGCAGCAGGATAAGGATAAGCCCAAACGGGATGAGTACTCCTTTGTCGCAGCAGAGGCATATGTGGTGAAACAGTGGCTTCAGGCGACACACAAAATCATCGAGATCGCGCGATACGAACAAATCCAGAGGAACACCTTCAGTCTGCCCATGGATCTGGTGATGGGCGTCCTCTTGGCCATCTGGCTGATATGGCAGTACTTGTAGTGCTAACTGTACCATTTACCTTATACCATCTACGATTTAAATTAGAATAAAGCTAAGTTATTTGTACAAGTATTTTGCCACAGTGCTGGTCACATTGCTGCTTCCCTGCCTGTCCGAGCGTAAAATAAGTTTGCTGCAGTTGACAAATATTTATGATAAATTGCCTTTGCAGTGCCGCTCTTTTGTCCTTGCCCAGCTACCAGCTACCAGCTCCTGCTCCTGCTCCTTCTCGTACCAGGCGAAATTTAAATAGCTTTTCATCTTTTTTTTACCACACACACACACACAAAGTGACTGCTTCTTTGGGGCTATCCTTGCAACACGTCCCCGTGTACAGTGGCTACCAAAAATTTTATGACAAATCTATTTGCTTAGAATTTATGACAGACTGCATCACCTCAGCGTCGCCACAACGAAACCTGTCATGGAAAGCCGAAATCTCATAGAGCAACTTATGTTCCACTGCGTCGAATTTGAAATGCAGTTTAACAATGAAAATAATTCCATTTCTTTGGATTCCCTTTAAGCCACTGCAAAATAAGTAAACAAATTTTTTAAATTTGATGAAGCTTGTTTTTTTATGATTGCAGCCCAAAAGTATGCTATTAAAATTTGCAAAAAGCTAACGAACTTTATTATACACAATAATTCTTAACCACTGTGCCAAAATGTGTAAGAAAATCGCAATCAAAGCACATTACTTTGATTATCCGGTCAAGCAATTCCACAAAAATATATAATCACATATATGTGAAGGAAAATTGCATGGCAAAGAGCACGCTCAAAAGGCCAAAATGCAAACTGGCCCCAGGCCAATCAAAGTGGAGCACAAAGAAAAGAAAAAACAGCACACAAAAATCGCTAATGAAGTTAAACCAGCGCGCCCAGAAGTATGCAATGTAAATTTTCAAAGCTCTCTTCATAGATGTCTCTATGTGTGTAGCTGTCAGCTTTTGTATGTGTTTGTTAGTATATTTTGTGACAAAATTTGCACAAAAGCAATTTGTTAAGAGCACACACAAAAAAAGAGAAGAACGCAACGCGACTTGCTTGACATGTGAGTGGTTGCATATGGAGAAGGAGGAGGAGGGGTGTGTGCAAGTTAGGTGTCTGTGTAACGGCATTTTTTGGATGCTGCCAGCTGATTTTTATGCATGCAGCAAGCAGCAAGCAACTGAAGCGCTGCTTGTGTTGCCTTATTGTATTATGTCAGTTAAGTTGTCGCCGTTGTTTGCTTGAAGGATAAGGGATAATGCCGTGTCCCTTACCAGGCAGCTTAAGTGTATTAATGTCTGTCAAGTAGTTGTCGCAAAGCTGACGTGTATGCAAATCATTTGACATTTTTATGAGCTAGCTTAAAACGAAAAATTCGAAAAACAGAAAAAAAACTGAAGCTAGCAAAACCAAACAAACCAAAATGAACCAATTTCTGTTAAATTTTTTTTCTTTTTCCTTTTTTTTTGCAAATTGCGCTATGCAAGTTTTTAGTCTGCATAGACTTGTGAGTAAATATTTCAATATTTTTTCAGGCCATTGGCAAGCGTTTTTTTTTTTCGTTTTTTTTTTTTGGCAAGCCTCTTACGTAGCTGCCCACATGCCACATGAACGTTTTCCGTTTTTTCTCCAGCAAAATGCATAATGGCAAAGCAAAAAAGTAGTCGATAAACGATAAACATAGCTCGACAAGCAGATGCCCTAAAAAATCCAAGATTTGTAATGAAAATTAAATGAGGAACAGCAGCAAAACCTGAATCGAATTGGCAGGCTAACTAAATATTGCTCATAGAGTCTGTTATCGCTACACTTTCTACAATTTACACTTATAACTGTTTTTTATCTCTATTTTTATGTGCACAGGGTATCCTTTGCATTGGCAAACAATTTACAATATTGCGCCTAAAAGCTGGCAATAGAATTGTAAAATGTCTTGAGGCATAATTTATTTGAATTTAACATGTGCGCGCACGTACTCAAGAAGGCCATGTTGGGCAGATGGGCTTAAAGCAAGGCCAAATATGTTTTTTGGCCCCAACACACACACCCCCCCCACACACACACACACACAACAAATTTGGCAAGTAATTGCGCAAATTATTGCACGTAGTAGCATCCGCCAAGGCGTAACATATGTCTGAGCTGTTGTCTAGGCGCCGCAGCTGGCACTCGATCACACCAAAAACACACACCCACACACACACACTCACACACACACACCCACACACTCACACACACACACACACTCGCACATACAAACCCATCACAGTTCACGCTACATTAAATTAACTTGACATATTCCGTTGGCAAATCGCGCTGGCACGCAACTGTTGCTAATTTTTACTTAATATGCCGCACAAGCTCATCTCCCTCACCTCACTCCCCCCCGTTTACCATTCAACGCCAGGCATAATGCAAAATATTTGGGGGCACACTGATGTCCATCTAGTTCATTGGGTTTGTGCAACACATGCTCGATGTGCTCATATGTGCGTATTGGATAAATTATCCAATTCACGCCTCAGCGCAGTTGTCGCCCATTTGCCGAGAAGGTGGAGGAGGCGGAGGAGGAGGCGGAGTAGGAGGAGGGGTGCGACAGCAGGACACATAAGGACACACAAATTGTATTACCTCGCATGTAAATGCAACACTTAGGCACGCATTCCGACTCTAGACTCCAACTGCCTGCGTCCCCTTACCAATCCCCATTTCCCCCCTTCCGCATTGTCATCTTCAACTCGCTCGAAGGGCACTTGTCGATTTTGGATTTTTGTATACGTATTTTCGAGTGAATTTCGTTTGTCTTTCGGTATTTTGGGCTTGGAAAAAGTTCCAGTTTCTGCTGTGAAATGGCACGTGAAACAATGCGTTAGCCTCAAATTGGTGGGACGACAACGAGTGTGTGTGGGAGAGTTAGGTAAACGAGCACAGTGGCACTGAAAAGTCATGCGACAGTTATGCAAGTTGTGTAAAGATTTTCAAATTAAAATTTAATTATTAAATAAAGAGACTGCTTAAAATGTATATATTTAAATGTTGTACTTTATATTTTACTTATTTTTAATTAATTTTGAAAACTTAAGAATATTTGAGAATTTTTACCTAACTCCTTATGGCATTCGAAACCACTGTGCAACAGTTCTCTTGGCACAAATCAAGCAAAACGACATTGCCTATGCGAATGTGTGAATTCGAGGACGATGACAACTGATAATAGATCGAATTACACACGCTCAGCACAGAAGCAGAAGCCCCAAAAACGAGGGCTACAACAGACCCAGTGGGTAGGAGGGGGCGTAGATTGTCGAGGGGCGGGCAAAGCTGTTTCTGTTCTTGTGCGAGTTCCAATTGTGTTGGGTGCAAATGTGAAAAATGTCTAGCAGGGAGGCAGGCAGTTGCACGTTTCACACTCACACACACACTCACACACACACGCACACACACACACACAGAGAACATGACCCTTAAGACCCGAAAATACGGCGAAGCATTAGATAAAAAACAAAGGCATGTAATTTTTGTTAGCATAGCCGTAAGCCGCAAAACGAGCAGAGGGAGAAAGAGAAAGAAAGAGAGAGAAAGAGATGGAGAAGGAGAGGCAAAACGGAATCGGAAACGGAAACGCTTGATAATCGCAGTAAGCGAAAATGCAGCGTCAACTTTCACACAGAAAGGTAAAAATAAAACGTATCGAAAATGATGATGATGACGATAACATAGACAATGATGATGATGACGATGATGATGATGATGATGATGATGCCTGATGGCTGATAATGTGATGTTCAAGTAGGTGATGGGTTGGCCCAAGGAGCAGGCTTGGAGGCTTAAATCACATAAACACGCATTGATAAATGCGGCCAACAAAAGTGGCATGTTTTGGGTTAAATGCGGTGGAAAATGTGTAAAACCCACAGCTAAAAAATAGCAAAGTAATAGAGGAAGAGAGTGGAAGGGAAATATGATAACAAAATATAATAAAATACAATAAAATGAAATAAACAAAATAAATAAGTAAAAAATCGAACTAAACTTTTAAGGCTTAAAAAGTTTTGATAATTCAATAGAAATTTATTAAGAATTATTTTATTAACAAAATATAATAAAATACAATAAAAGATTCAACATAAATCAAATTGAAATAAACAAAATAAATAAGTAAAAAAATATAAGTAAATTTTTTTTTGATAATTCAATAAAAATTTATTAAGAATTTTGGTAGGAAATAAATATGTGGCAAGCAACTAAATTAAGGAACGCAAATGTGTGTTTTACTGTGTTGCAAACAGGTCACGGTGAGTGACAGTTCAGTTAGCTGCCAAGACGGCAACTGTCATCCCGGGCGATGTGACGCGTATAAATCGCCCAGTTTGGCGGAGGCTCACCTGGCGTGAGCCAAAACATATGGCACTCGGAAGGGCTGCGACAGAGTTGTGTACATACATCTTGCTTACAGGCCAGCGCCAAATTGAAATTTAAAACGGGAAAACCAATAAAAAACAAGTTACACACATAGACGACTACGACGACGACGGGAATGAGGATGAGGATGAGGACGCAAACGATGTGGAGGACAAGCAAGAAGGCGGCAATACAAATTGCAGCGACGACAGCTCGAAAGGCTCGCTGTGTCTTCAGCCCCGGACACACAATCTACAATCTGCAAGGAACAACCAAACCACCCCCCCAATCCCCCCTGTAAACCCCAAGTGCAATTCGCGCCCAGCGTGCATACAAATGTCGTTCGCTAAAGGATAATATAATGCAAGTTGTTGAAGAATAATGGTTCTGCCAGAAGACAACAACGTCGCTGCCAATGTCTAAAGGACTAAGCATGTCTGCCAAGAAGACTCAGCCCCCTCAGTCACCAACCAACCCCCCCAGCCAGCCAGTCAAAACTCAGACATGAGCTGCTCTGCCCTGTTTGCTGCACTACAACCAGACGGACAATAACGATGCCAGGCAGCAATGACAGGCGATTTTAATAGAATCTATGGCAGGATGTGGGGCATGGCAAACCAAGGGGAGTGGTGTAAGAATGATATTAATGCTTGGCCTATGACATCGACTTGCTGTCATTGATTTGCTGAGCTGGCGTCCAAGAGCATGTTATGAATACGTTAGAGCAATTCAATTGTCATTCAATTCCATTGAATCCTTGTGCTGAAAAACTATTTAAATTAAATAAATTGTTGAATTCGCTTAAGAATTGAGCATAGTTTAGGCAGATCAAACCAAAACTAATTAAATTTCACAGCTAAAATATTACGAGTAAATTTTATGGTTTGAAGAACTCTTTTTATATTGGAAATATGTTTTTTTGTTAGCTGACCTAAAGTCATTTAAATAACGATTTTATTAAAAACATACCTTCAAAATAACATATAAAAAATAGTCAGTATTTTAAGTATTTTTTTATTAAAGCCACAATAAAAATATGTGGTTTGAGCCATGAGAAATGTGTGCTCCAAAAGTGCAGAAAACATATATCAGGCAAATCGACTGCAAGTTTTACAAGCGGCACAAAACTGGGAATAAAAATTTTTCCACATGCTTACACAAAAATTGCCAATTAAGCGCATTTATGACTGCAACGAAATATGTGTGTGTGTGTGTGTGTGTGTGGCATGCAACTGGGCGCTGGACTTTGGGTGGCACATAAACATGCTTAATGTGCGGACGACGTGTGCACTCGTTGCGGGGCTCTGGATTATTAAGAAACAATGAAGCAAGAAGTGCTAGATGGGAAGAGAGAGAGAGAGAGAGAGAGAGAGAGGGGGGAGAGTCCTGCTGCAAGTATGCAATAAAAGCGGACACATAATGCCAAGTTTATGGTGCAAGTTAAAACCGGAAACTAAATAGTTGACACCGCGCAAAATGCAGCACAGACACTGCCAGAGGATTAACATTTACTGCTGTCAAGCGACAGAGTCAACATCACGTTGCGACCGACCGACCTCTTCCCCCGGACATGTCAGTCGGGGTGTGGGGGGGTTGGAAGTTGAGGGTTGTTCGTTTTTCCTTTTTTTTTTGGGGTGTAGCTGCTGACTCGTAAAGCGCCACCGAAATGACAACATAATTTGTAATTTGAATTTGTTTCGTGTTCGAGCATAAGCAATGAGCTCGAAATGCCAACATTGAATCCAAACTCATTTCGACTGGAGAGATGGACAGATGGACAGATGGAGAGATGCTTCTTGGTCAGCCGGAGTGATATCAAAAATTCAATTCGCGTTGCGATTTGCACTTTGCTGGACTTTTATGACTTATCAAATCTTATGTTCGAGGTTATATTTTCCCTTGACTTTTGAGTACCAGAAAGTTTTATGTATATATATTTTCTGATTACTTGCTTAGTTCTCAAATTAGTTTTTAGAGAAAATGTAAAAAAAAAGTTGGCTGAAAATTTTATTGTATAAAAATCAGATAAATGTGAAACAAAACATAAAATTAATAAATATAAATTAGAAAGTCATATTAAAAAACAAATTAAATAAATTTAAACAAAAAGCAGTTGTCATAAAAAGTCTGAAATATTTAGATGTAAAAGACATACATAACGCCACAAAAAAAAAAATCGAAATTCAAATATACGTAACCCGCGAAAATTCAAAATTCCTGATACTTTTTGAACACACCTCGTAAACTGAAATATCTCAATTCAAAAAAATTAGTTAATTTCAAAACAAAGCAGAATTAAACTGCTGCTTTTATTTTTATAACTTGGCTTGAGGTAAATTTCACTTAAAACAAGCGACAATTAGCTGCAAATTAATTACTTCATTGTGCAGCAAGTATTTCTGGGAGAGCACAATGGGTATATCGGTGGCACCCCCAGACTGACTATATAAATGCCGAAGAAGGGCAACTTGCATTACAAATAATTAAAAAGTGGTCGGGCAGATGCCAAGGGTTAACGCGACTGGACTTAAAGAGAGCGAAAGAGAGAGAGAGAGAGAGAGGGGGGGGGGGAGGGGATGGGGAGTGGGTGTGTAGCAGGCGCGCTTGTGGGTAGCAGTCGGTACATGTCATGGACTAAGTACAGTTCGGTCTTAGCTGATTTATGCGCTTATCACGCAAGCGTCGCCGTCGTCGTTTTATGGCCTGTCTCCGGCGTTGTCTGCGCTGCCTTTGCGTCGTTTAGTTACCAGCCATAAATGTCCTGAATGTCCTGCCGCATTGGCGACGCACACAAATTTGCCATTTTAATGCTGCGACGAGCCCCGACGACGAGCGCTTTTCAATTTTGCACTACCTGCGACGGCTTAGCCTTACCATCCTCAATCCGACATCCTCCATCCTGCATCCTCCATCTTAGCATCGTTCCATCGTCCTGCGCCGTGACAGTTTTTCATTACGCACAAATCCTTCGGGCATACAGTCGCCAATGTCGTCACAGCCGCATTAAAGACTGTACGCCAAAGAAATACTTGGCCATGTTTGCGGTTGACTTACAAGTTTTGCCAAAAATTGCGCCAGTTGCAGCTAATCCAACAAAAAAAAAAAAAAAAATAATAAATAAATAAACGAAATACATTTTTTGGTTCGAGAAAAGCTATGTTTTTGGCCAACATAATAAATATTTCAGTTGCTTAATTTAAAGGAGCTCAAGAATATATTTCTAGACTTATGATTAACACGCATTTCTACTACTTATTCAGACCAGATCAAGGAATGGATATATATACGAGGTGTGTTCAAAAAGTATTAGGAATTTTGAATTTTCGCGGGCTACGTATATTCGAATTTAGATATTTTTTGTATATATATATATCCGCAGCTCGCAAAAGATTATCAATTTTGCTGCCTACTTTTTGGCCAACAGCCTTAAATAAAATACAATATTTAGTTAACGTTAACGGGTTTCTTATCAGCCTTGCCTTTAGTCGTAGTTTTAGCCAGCTCGTCCTTAGACTTGTGCATGCATGTCCTGTCTGAGAATGGGTGCTCAACGTTTTTTTATTTTTTGTTTTTTTTTTTGCAATTTTTACATCTTGCAATTTGATCCCAAAAAACTCTTTGGAAAGTGACATTATGCAAGTTGTGTGAGCAACGACTGCAGCTATCTAAATTACCCAGAGACATCCGGCATTGCGAGCAAAAGGACTTTGACGTCGCCGCCAACGATGCTGCACGCTTAAGGATAAACAGGATGCGCCCAAGGAAGCTGCTGTTGTTGCTGTTGTTGTTGTTGCTGTTGTTGTTGCTGTTGGTGTTGCTGCTGCTGCTGCAAATGTCTTTGCCATTTTTTGACTGGCAATTTCATTTGCGCGGCGACAGCGGAAGGAAATGTATCAAGGATGTGTGCATGTGCTAAGGACTAAGCGCAGTTACATCTCTCTCTATCTCTCTCTATCTCTCTCTTCTCTGCCTCTCTCTCCCTCTGTCTCTATCCTGCTCGCTCTGTGTGGCAAGTGCTTTTGTATGCGCATATAAAGATAAGTTAATGCAATGGCTCTGAACTGGACTGGACAGGGTCACCAATTAATGAGCAGTCGTCCTGTGGCACGTGTTAACATTTGGCCAAGTGTTGCATACTACTCAGGACTAACAGGACGCGCTGCCCAATGCCCAATGCCCAATGCCAGAAGTCACGTATATTGCGTGAGTTACGGGCCACAGAAATGCTTTTCACGGCAAACATGTTTGTGCACGTCGCACACTTTGCGAACTGTTGCCCAGACAACAAGGCCCCACACCCTCCCCCCAAAAAACACACACTGCTACACACAAAGAAAAAAAAAATCAAGATTTGAGTTTAAGTAATTCGAGTAATTTAGTATTTGCTGACTAAGAAATACAATTTATTTCTGATCTTTGATCTTGAATAAAGTACACTGTAAAAATAAACGAGAAGCAAAACTGATTTTAGATAATATTTATTGTTATTGTTGCTATTATTGGATGACTTTTGTTAACACTTAATTCTCTCTGTGAATCTAATTTTTTGTTAATTGCAATCGCCACACTTTTTCTCTCTGTGCAGCACTCAACCTTTACGAGCTCTAACAAAAATAAAAGCAAATAAATCCAAGAACTACTTTAATGCCGCCGCCTCAATTCGTTGTTGAGCAGGAGTTGCACCCGGGTCACAACCGGCACAATCATATACAGACCCAAGTGCTGCTCCAGCGCCCGAGCGATCTGTGCTCGCAGCTTGGTCTCCAGTTGGACGCTCACATTCTGCTGCTCGGCGAGATCGATCCTTGGTTTTTGCAGCGGATAGTTGACGGGGCAGGTGAAGATCAGCTGCAGCGCAATGTTGCCACCATTCTGATAGTTCTGGCTGCTCACTGGCAGCTTGAGGCGCAGCAGTGGGCGGCGGCACAGCACCCTATAGGGCAGTCCCAGGTAGTGCAGCGTTAACACCTCATTGCTCTGCAGATTCCTATTAAATTTGGCCACACTCTCCAGCTGGGCATTTCTCTCCGTTTCCTCGTACTCATTCTCTGACGGACTCGGCAACATCTTACAAATTTTGTAGTTAATTTTTTGGAGTTTTTTTCGAAAGTATTTTGAAATATGGTAACTGAGATCTACTACTAAAAAATCTTAATTATTAAAGAAGCATAGGGAAACATTTTATTATTTATAAATAACTTTTAAATTTAATTATATTAATAAATAGATGTTTATAGATAAATATAAAATAGATAAAAATCACTATACAAATCTTATAAATATTTCTCATTTTTAAATTTTATTTTAAATTAAATTGATTTTTTTGCTTTAGCTTAAATTGCATTTTAGGTAAATATCAAATAGATTAAAATTACTATACAAATCTTATAAATATTTTTCAAATTTTATTTTTAATTAAATTAAATTGATTTTTTTGCTGTAGCAAACATTAAATTTCAGACAAATATCAAATAGATAAAAATCACAATACAAATCTTACAAATAATTCTCATTTTTAAATTTTGATTTAAATTAAATTAAATTGCATATTTTGCTTTAGCTTACATTACATTTCAGATAAATCTTAAATAGAGAAAAATCACTATGCAAATCTTATAAATATTTTTCATTTTTAAATTTTATTTTAAATTAAATTAAATTGTTTTTTTTGCTTTAGCTTAAATTACATTTTAGGTAAATATTAAATAGATAAAAATGACTATATAAGTTTTACAAATATTTCTCCGTTTTTAAATTTTATTTTAAATTAAATTAAATTGATTTTTTTGCTTAAGCTAACATTAAATTTGAGATAAATATCAAATAGATAAAAATTACTATACCTATTTTTACAAATATTTCTTATTTTTAAATTTTGTTTTAAATTAAATTAAATTGCAAATTTTGCCTTAGCTTTTATTACATTTTAGATAAATATCAAATAGATAAAAATCACTATACAAATCTTATACAAATCTTATAAATATTTCTCATTTTTAAATTTTATTTTAAATTTAATAAAATATTCTATTTTTTACATTTACGTTAAAGAAAAAAATAAATATGTATTCCTATTGGCTAAAATTAGCTGATTTGATTAGCACAGATTTCATTTCGCTATGCAAATTAGTTTTATTATTAACACAATCACAATTCCCAATACCAACAAACTTGCCACACACACACACACACACACACACACACACACACACACACACACGCACACACATTGTTGTGCAGCCGTGCATGTGGCAGCCACGCGTTAGATATGAGTTAGATTTGTATTAGATTTGCATTTTAAAGCAGTTTGTGCCCCACGTGAGATTTGAGACTTGAGACTTGAGACTTGAGTGCCACGTATGTATTTTCACTTTGATTTCACGCACCGATGCGTCGGCAAAAACTAATGAATGAGAACCCCAAAAATTGCACTCTTATTCTGATGGACGTGCGTGTGTGTGTATGTGTGTGCGTGTGTGGGTGTATGTGTGTGTGTGTTCTACACCGATTCATCTTCATTCGTGCAGCGGCTGTCAATCAAATTTCAATTTGGGGCACTCAAGCCGCCCTCAATCATTATTATTTGTGGCATTGCAGTGTTTCTTTCGCATTTGCCACATTGCGCATACGTCAGATGGGCTCAGGCTCAGGCTCAGTCGTCATCAAACTCACTCAAACATGTTGCATGCCTGCCCCTACAACTGCAACAAAAACCGAACTGTAGATGGAGCTGCCAGCCGAGAGCATTGTTCTCGTTCTCGTTCTCGTTTCCACTGCCTATTGGCTGGCTGGCTTTGTATGTGGCAGGCAGCATGGTGTGGCACCTACCCCTGCCGGCAACGCCCCCGAACGTGACCAAAATGAATTGTAGGCGTACACCAAAAAAGCAGTCAGTCAGTCAGTCAGTCAGTCAGTCATTCAGTCAGCTGCTGGAAGTCTGCTTGATGGAAATTCTCATCTGATGTCAGAAAATAAACAATCAAAAAGTCTCGGAAAGACTGCGAATGCATTCAGCCTTTAAGTTTGAATTTGGCCAATTTCGAGTATTGACTTTTTGCCCGTTGCAGGGATTTGGCATTCTGATTGGCTGTGGGACACCTTGATGGGGGGGGGCGGGTGCTGTTGAGGGTTGGGGGTTGCATGTTTTGCGGCTGTCTAAGCACTTCACAGCATTTTGAGAGCTTCTGTCGTGCCGCAAAAGTTTTTGAAGCACTTGTTTACGATTTCAAGTGCATTTTGTTTTAGTACTGCCATCATAATTCTGAGACGCTTCTTGCCCCTTGCCCCTTGCCCCTTGCCACATCGTGAAAAGTTTTCCACTCAAATCTCAGCTGTTAAGTTCCTCACTTTGGTTATGCTAATGAGGCAAGTTTGCCGCAATTCGCAGAAGCGATTTCTTCAAATTATCAATTTGTAATTTGCGCATTGCAATACTTCAAATAAAACAGAATTTTGAAAAACTTAAGCAGCTTCATTTTACACTTACTTTTATTTTATTATTATTATTATTTTATCTTATTAATGACAAATGCAGTCTTGTTGCCAAAAATGAGAAACATTTGCAAAATTATCAAAAAAGATGTGTTTTTTTTTTTTAGTATATAGGCACGCCCAAAAGTATCAGGCAGTGCCATGTTGAACAAGCCAATTATATTAACACTTGTCACTTACCGATAAGATTAATTATTTGGCCAACTTATGTTATAAAAGCCTCAACAACGAAGACAAACCCAGCGTGAAGCAGTTGGAAGACGTTTGAAGACGCTGCTCCAGCATGAAATACGGAACTCTTTTATTAGTTGGACTACTGCTGTGCTTGGCACTGCTCAGCGCTGCTGCCCAGAAGCAATCCGGCAAGACCAAGGATAAGTCCAAGAATAAGGTGAAGACCACTGTGGCGCCACAGCTGCCACAAAGGCAGCAGCTTCAACGAGCTGAACCCTGTTCGCCGGCCAAGTGCAAGTTACCCGATTGTCGCTGCTCCGATGCAACATTGCCACGCCCCAAATTCAAGGGCAAGGAAAAGGAGATACCCCAGGTGAGGTGTATCCAAATAACTGATTCAGATCGAACTATCTATCTATATTTGAAATGCCAAATAGTTAAATTGCACAGAAAATATTTGATGTACTCAAAAGATATTATTTTTTTTTTTGCTCAATGGTTGTAAAAAATAATAATTTAATTAATTAATTAATATATTAAACAAATTATCTTTTCTGTAATTCAATATTTCATATACAGTCGAAAGGATCTATTTAATCTAATCTCGCAATCTGAATCCAGTCTTTTGCCAAACTGTTATTATAAATTTTTATCGGCTTGTAATTTTTAGTTTTAATTTAAAAAAAATATTTTTTTATTATAATTTTAATTTTAAAAACAATCAGTTTGTCACCATCACATTTGACGATGCTGTGAATGCTGTGAACTATGCCCAATACGAGTTGCTCTTCAATGGGGTAAGCAATCCCGATGGTTGTCCCGCAACGGGCACCTTCTTCCTGTCGCACGAGTACACGGATTATGTGCGTGTGAATGCCTTGTACAATGCTGGACACGAGATTGCCCTCCACTCGGTGACCCATGGGGATGGCACCGACTATTGGCGCGTTGCCGACGTGGAGACCATTGAACGTGAGTTTGGTGCTCAGCTGAAAATGCTGGAGCGATTCGCCAAGGTGAATCCCAAGAGTGTGCAGGGTGTGCGTTTGCCCTTCCTGCAAATCTCTGGCAATAATACCTACGAGGCGGTTAAGAATCTGGGCTTGAGCTATGACAGCTCCTGGCCGACGCAACAGCACAAGCAGCCAGCCATGTGGCCCTACACTTTGGACTATTTGTCCATACAGGACTGCCAGATTGGTCCATGTCCCGATGCAGCACTGCCTGGCGTTTGGGTAAATCCCATGGTCACTTGGACAGACACTGAGGGTTATAGCTGCTCCATGATCGATGCCTGCGCCTATCCGCCCGCCGACAATGTGGATGCACTCTTCAACTGGATACTCGAGAACTTCAATCGCCACTACCAGGGCAACCGTGCCCCATTTGGCATGTATCTGCATGCGGCCTGGTTTTCAAGAGGACGCAACTATTTTGCCGCCTTCAAGAAGTGCGTATTAAGCATTGTTTCCTTATCGTTATCCTAATTAAAATTCATTTTCGCTGCACAGATTCATGCAACATTTGAGCAGCTATCCGGATGTGTATATGACTGGCGTTAGTCGCACGCTGGACTATGTGAAAAGGCCGGTGCTGGGCAGACCCTTCAAGGAATGCGAGAGGAAGCCGAACACCAGCTGTCAGCCGGTTAACTGCAATGTCCAAAAGGTGTCCACTGGCGAGACGCGCTACATGAGCGTCTGCGACAAGTGCCCCACCGTGTATCCATGGCTAAACAATCCATTGGGCGAGAATATGTAAATGTTGCACACCCAATAAACAAATAACACACACAAGCAGCAGTTTATAATGAAGCTATCATGTTATGTTTGTCTGGCAACTTGGCCATTTTCCACACACACACACACATACACACATTTATTCCAATGATCTAAGCCAATTTACATTTTCCGCCATGTCCTCCAAACCGAAACGTCACTGATAAATGACTTGAAATTATGCTGGCGGCCGTGAGGCGCTTAATTAACTCATTCAGCTTTCCACTTCCCCCACCCCCCACTTGTCCCCTCTCTTCACCTTCCCCCACTTCAACCCATTCCCAGCATCGATGAGACTTTGGCAATTTCGCCACCGCTGGCCTAAAGTGTAGCCATATTTTATGGCATGAATTAATACGCCACACGGCGCTTTCCAGGCTCACAGTATTTGTGTGGCAAGCGGGGCAAGTGGGGCAACTGAGGCAAGTGGCTGGTGGCCGGTCCGGTTTTTGTGCTGAACGTCAATCCAGCTGCTACCTGTTAATGACAAGAACGTGGACACGTAGCACATTGCCTTGGCCTGTCAGCCGGTTGCATTTTTGGTTAATGGACTTCTAACTAATGGCAGCCACTGTCTCCTCACATTTGGCCAGCTGGGCTGTTGGCCAGAAATTATCTATGCGCAAATCGAACATGAACATGATGTGACCTAAGGCATCAAATTATGCTGCTGCCACAGTGGGTTGCATCTCAATAGTGGAATATATTAACATATTCATCAAAGTGAATCTATTCCAACTCGAATTAAACATTAATTTAACTGAGAAAATTTAATCATTTTATTTACAATATTTATGAATTTTTTGAAGCAGTTTATATTTATTGCATAGCTGTGGCATCTCTGACACGCCTATGACAATGTTTATTGGCCAGGACATAGCCCTGTGGGCAGCTGGCTTCCAGTATATTGTAGGGCCTTACCAGGACGCTGTCGTTTGGTTGCCACTTGGGTAATTCCAGCACGGGCACAGACACTGCCACATAATGGCTGGTTGCACTCAAACTGGGATTTGTGGTTTCGGCTTCAACGATTTCACTGTCCGACGCTGCAACGGTGCCTTGGTAAAATGCCAGCAATGGCAGCAGATAAAGGACACCGCAACGCAAAAGTCCTTGCAACATTTTTAATATTTAAGATCTGCTTTAATAAAATGCTATTTTCGGTAACAAGTAACTCGTCTCGCAACTCTGCAAACATAACTGTGGCAATGACAATTGAAAATAGTTTACTTATTAACTGATTTGAGCTGCGAAATGTTGGCCAATTTTCGAAAGCTGTTGCTGCCTTATACGGCATCTGGATGAGATGAGAGCTCTTCGGATGATGAATAATAATCGTTGTTCAGGGTTAGATCGAAGATAATATTCCTCGTCATAAATTAAGTAAACAAAAATTATACTGTTTCCATCTCTTAATATTGCATAGGAAATCAATTAGATAAATATTAAATTGAAAATAAAAAAAAATTATATACATATTAATTAATTAGATTTAACAATATTTAAGAAAATGTTGTCGAATATTTCGAAAAGTGTACTTCAATCAATGCCAAGTAAAAAAAGCAAATTTAACTTTTCTTTTATGAAAATGAAATGCCAAGAAAATTGCAAATATTTACTGATTACTTTGGCAAAACTCCACTGATTATCAGACGCAAATCCATTGTCCGCATTCAGAGACAAAAGATGCACAGCCTCAGCTCCCCTCGCCCACATTACACAGCCAAGTTGCCAGGTAGAGCGTGTTTAATTTTCCCATCAAATATTTTTTCTATTGACTCTGTATTTTATTTTCCACAAACATATATATATATATATATATATATTGTATATGTATTGCTTTGTTTATCGAAGGTTGTCATAAACAAATGACTCTACGACATGTTGCACGGAAAAGCCTCCCTCAGTTGGTGTCTTGCATCAGCTGCCGGAGTGCCAAACACGCATTATTTTAATGTATCTTTGCATACGATTCTGCCACACTTGCCCCAAATGGGCCCAAAATGTTTTGGCAGCATTTAACCCAGGGCAACCAGTGTTTTTTAAAAATTATGCCAATTTAAATGACATTTTTATGCTGAGCATTTTCTTTTATTTTCTTTACGTTTGCCCTTTCGCGGAAAGTGTTTCCTGTGCTGCTACTTATGAGGGTGGCCTACTTGCAACGAGGGGTGACTCACTTTTAGGGGTGATTTATGGCGGCTGGGGGACAAAAGAATTGTCAAAATCATTAACCGTTTCTTAGAAACAACAAATGTAAGTGGTAATTTTACAATTTTATATATGTCATTTGCTAATTGATGTTTTTATAATTTTCTAAAGTTATTTTAAAAGATATTTAATATATAAATAAGCTTAATTAATCGATTAAACTTTAAAGCTTTACAGTAAAAATATTCACAATTGAATTTAATGCAATTCCATTATGCAATTATTCAAGTTTGTGTTTCATGTTTTCCTTTATCGCCACAGAGACAACTAACTAATTGGAAACAACTTGAGACAATCGAGCTGCTCTCTGTTTCACCGTTGAAGCTCGACTAGTTGTTTCAGTCTTGAAAGCGAATCTGGTTAGAGTAAACGTGTTTTTCACATAATGGCAACTAAATTAAATTCACCAATTAAATTACCATTCGGCCTGTCCGCATTGTTGCTGCTGCTATTGCTGCACTTCCTGGGATCACCGTGTGAAGCACACAAAGTGGGCGACGATCTACGTTCAAATGCGACGCAACTCAATGTGACAGAGATGATTTCTGTAATGCCTAAAAATGAGACGAAACAACTGCCTGTGGGCAAGGTTGAAGAGAAACCCACCAATCCGCCGAAATCGGAAACGAGAGAGAATGCAACGAAGCAGCAAAATGTGATGAAAATTAATGCAACTCATCTGCCAACGAACGAGACAAAGGAGATTCCAAAAGTAATCGTACCGAAAAAGAAAATCGAAATTGGACCACGCATCACGCTGGAATCACTGCCAATCTGCGAAGAGGGCTTTAAGCTATTTGGAAGTCATTGTCGCAAGGAAGTCTAGAAAAATAGTTTAAAAAAAACAAATAAAAATCGCGTACAAACAATGACTTTTGATTGGGGCTGTACAAATACGACTGATCAGCACTGTAAAGCTTTTGCGGTCAGACTTATTGTTTACATTTCAATAAATAACTTGTGTTGAGCTTTCGCTGTCAACTTTCCTGTTATGAACCAGCTTTGTTTTTTTTTTTTGGTTTATTATTATTATTATTATTTATGTAGTGCTCAGCAAGCTTTTAACAACAATGGATTCTTATCGCTGAAATCAGTTGCCACTGTCTCGTCTCTATTTCCCAGACTAGTCTTGCTGGAGAACTTCAACTCTGCTCAACGCTCGACGATCGACGCTCAACGATCGACGCTCAAAGCTCAACGATCGACGCTCAAAGCTCAACGATCGACGTTCGCCGCTTGACGCTCAAAGCTCGATGTTCAGTCGCGAAAGCTCTGCCGAAGCGGACAAACGCGTTTTCAGTTTTGGTTCGCTCTCCCCGCCCGCATGGGTAAACAAACAAACAATGCATCTGAAAGCTATACACACACTGATCTTGTTTATTGTGGCTTGTTGGAAGATTGGCGGCGTTCAGCTGCGTCCCTGTTCCCCGATTGCCAAACATGATCGCATTGTGTTTCCCGTTGACAACGACGAACCAATGTTCAACTACTACAACGAAACCAGCAGCACCACTACCATCACTAGCATCACTAGTAACATCACCACTACCACCGAATTACCAGTAAACAACTCCAGCATCGTTCCCGAAAATGTTGATCTGCTTAAGAACAGTAGCAACGCAACAACAACTACGACTACGGAACTCCCCAATTTGGATAATCGCATTCTGATTGACACAATTCCCGTCTGTCAACCGGGTTTTCAACTTCGAGCTGGTCGATGTCGCCAACCTGCCTGAGCAGTATTTTTGGTTATGAATTTCAATATATATATTAGTATAAATAGTGTTAAAATGCATGTGTGTGTTTCCTAAATAGTTATTAACAATAGCAAAATTTCTCTTGTTGTTTCTCACGTGTCGATTCCTAAATACAATAGAATTTTTTTTGTAGTAATTTCACAACCAAAATATGTGTATTTAAATATCATTATATATCTGACAGATTAAAAAGGTGTAGGTATACCTGTAAGTATTACTACTTATATGTAATTCAATGACATATATTAAATATTAAGTGTTTTTTGCACAGATTACCATCCTTATATGGTATGTTTAATAAACAATGATCACTTTAAACGCATTTAGCAATCGTTTTGATTGGGAAAAATCTCCTTGAACGTTATCTCTGAAAGATTACTTATTACATAATGTGAAGGTTGCAGTTGTTTGTTGTGTTAAAATAACAAAATGCTGTTTCAAAAAGTTATCGAACTATCAGCCAATATACTCGAAAGATAACCTCGGAGAGCTGCTCTCGTCTATTCGCTCTTATAAATTGAAAAAATTAAAATCTCTTTCGGAAATTTCGAAATCAACTAAACTTTTAGGTGCTTAATCGGAATCACTGCGAGATGATTTTAGTCTCAGTTTAGCAGACGCCATCGCCAGCAGCTCGAGTGCCACCATGGACGTAAAACTGATTTCCAAGACGGGGCTCTTATCGCTGAACCTCTGTCTGTTACTGATAGCCCTGCTAAATGCGCAGCTAATCCAGGCTTATCAGTCCCATCATTCGCATGGGGATCATCAGCACAATGGTGAAGGATATGGCAACTCACAGACTGAGAGGTAGACAAACTAGTTACTCCTTTAGTCCCATAGCTATTCAAACTAAATATGCATCTTAATCGCAGGCATCATGGACATGGAGCACATCATGGACACGGACACGGGCACGGTCACAGGCACAATAATCCATATCTCGATAACGATGCAGGTGCTTCGGGACATGGTCACCCAGACCTGGCCCATGGAAATCCAAGGCCTGGATTTGGTTACGAAAATGATCGCCAGCAACCTGAGGGTGAATTAGGTGGTCAGCAGGCTAGTGCTGGGTACGGAGGTCAGCAGCCTGGAACTGGGTACGGTGGCCAGCATGGATCTGGGTACGGAGGTCAGCATGGATCTGGGTACGGAGGCCACCAGGCTAATGCTGGTAATGGATGCATGCAGCCTGCGTACGGAGGTCAGCAACCTGGAACTGGGTACGGTGGCCAGCATGTACCTGGGTACGCAAGCCACCAGTCTAATGCTGGGTACGGAGGTCAGCAGCCTGGAACTGGGTACGGTGGCCAGCATGTACCTGGGTACGCAAGCCACCAGTCTAATGCTGGGTACGGAGGTCAGCAGCCTGGAACTGGGTACGGTGGCCAGCATGTACCTGGGTACGCAAGCCACCAGGCTAATGCTGGGTACGGAGGTCAGCAACCTGGAACTGGGTATGGGTAAGTGATCAAAATGATTTTCAAAGCGGCAAGCCTTTTCAACCACGCCATCAATCTAGCGTTCAGGACTCAACGGAGCTCACCCACCAACAACCTGGTCACGCTAGCGTAATTTGGCAGCCACGCCCTGTTGTAGGATCGAAAGATTCAAATGAGCTGCAACAACCCATCGACGGACACGCTGGCAAACCTTATTCTACTCATCCACTTCCAGCAGGACAGCATACACCAGAGGCAGGATTACAGCAAATCACAAATCAACAACTTGGCAACATCTTCCAACCGAAACCCCAAACTAATCCAGATAGCTTTGTTAATGATAATATTGATATTATATTCAATAAACCCAAACTGAATGATCATGAATCCAGGGATCCCCAGGCACAAACTGCGCCCGTTGAACCGGAATCGATTGATGGACGCAGTCTATTTAATACAGATCCACAATGTGCCAAAGGAACCGAAATGCATGACGGACGTTGTCGTCCAAATGTCTAAGCAGATGTTAATAACTTCAACTGACTCAATTGATCTAGTTTATATATTAATTCGAACAAAAATTTGATTATGCATGTTAATTATACATTAACTTTTGCATTATTCGAGTACAAATCAATCTGATCTGGAAACAAATAAATATAAAGTGTTATTGAACAGTTAGAAAAGCCTATATTATTTAAAGTAATGTCAGATAATACATTAATTAGATTAAGCATAGTTGTTAAAAAGGAAAATTTTACAAAATTTGAGATTATAAAAGAAAAGTTAAAAGTGACCGCAAAATGTAAATTTCTTATCTGCTGCAAAAGTGATTGAACTGATTGAACCATCGCCAGCAGCTCAAGTGCCACCATGGACGTAAAAATGATTTCCAAGACGTGGCTCATATCGCTGAACCTATGTCTGTTACTGATAGCCCTAGTAAATGCGCAGCTAGATGAAGGACATAACTCACAGTCCGAGAGGTGAACTATTATTATTATATATTATTATATACGCACCGTACTTTTGTCCCAGGCGAATGGTATGGAATGGTAGGCGCTGTGCCATTGAAGCCTAAACAGATTTCAATAACATTAATTGACAAATTTGATATATTTTATTGGCTAAACAATAAACAATAATCAATTTCTTATCTGCTGCAAAAATAATTGAACAGATTCAACATATAGAACCAAAAGCTGATTGTGTGAAGTACGTATAGGGTGTAGTCAACACGATGAGACGACGTTAAGAATCGAACTATTTGCTCTGATGAGCATTTCTGTATTTTATACAAAAATCATAAATATAAATAAACGGAATCGCTTGTAGGGCGATTCCATGTGATGTTATCTTATTTAACCGCAGCCACTTGAAAGTGGACTCTATATGATATTTTGTCATTAACAAATAGCTGATCTTTGCAGTGTCTCATGTTTATTCTTGAACACTGATAATATTCAGAATAATCTACAATAAATTGTGTGAATAAAATTTAAAATATATGTGCCATATATTATTTTACTGAATTACTGTTCGATGCAAAAGAGCAGCGCTTATCAGGCAAATTTAAATCTCTTTGGGATTTTACAAAATCAACTAAATTTTTAGGTGCTTAATCGGAATCACTGCGAGATGATTTCAGTCTCAGTTTAGCAGACGCCATCGCCAGCAGCTCGAGTGCCACCATGGACGTAAAAATGATTTCCAAGACGTGGCTCATATCGCTGAACCTATGTCTGTTACTGATAGCCCTAGTAAATGCGCAGCTAGATGAAGGACATAACTACTCACAGCCCGAGAGGTGAACTAACTAGGTACTCCTTTAGCCCCTTAGCTAATCAAACTTAATTTACATCTTCATCGCAGCCAACAAGGACATGGAACACTTCTCGGAGACGAAAACAGTGACAATCAGTTCAATAATTCATATCCCGATTACGATGCAGAAAATTTAAGGTCTAACGATAATTTTACGGGTACACTTGTCTCACCAAACATATGTCCCGAGGGAGAGGAATGGAATGGCTATAAGTGTTCCAGAAAAGTCTAAACAGATTTTAATAACTTCAATTGACATAATTAATCTACTTATTTATCGAAATAATATTCAATTGTGAAATATATATGCAATCTGTGTTCAACTGAAAAGAAACCAGCGATTCTCTTAATTTCTGACAACCCACAAGAATATATATATATAAGAATATATATATATATATATACATATATATATATATATATATATATATAAGTAAATTAAATATGATATTCAAAATCATCATCAAACAAATTACATACGGTTTTGCTAGTAGAGCGCTTACCATTATAACTGTTAATAATGTGTTCAGGATAAATCAATAGAATAGGACAGTAAGCGACACGCAGTAGGAAATATATCCGAGCCCATTTAGTATATATATTCCTCAATGGAATTAACTGACGAGTCGATCTGGCCATTTTTATTTGTCAGTCTATTTGTCTGTCGCCCTCTTAGAGACTACCTACTACAAATTTAATAGAACATTTTTTATAATTCTTCAAAACAAAATGCTATCAGTCTCTAAATAAGAAATTATCAGTGGCTCAAGATGAATCAAGCATCTAAATTGTTTTTTGGAAAAAAAAATTCTTATAATCAGCTAAAATGTTTATTAGTATTTGTCACACAATTTGAGAAGTGTTGCATGTCCGATCGATTAATCAGTGAATAATCTAAATTAAACTGAATCGTTGCATAATGTTGTTACTGAATCAGATATTGTTTATTTACAGAAATTTTAAATATTGAATGAGTCCCTTTAAATAAATATCATTATTATTTTTCCCATTGATTCACGTTTATAATTGTTATTGTCAAGTCCCGAGATATGCGCTCATGTTATTTTCATTAAAACAATATCAAGTTGATTACGGTGCTTTACTACACTATATATATAGTATATATATAGTATCGAATGCGTCATATTGTTGACGGTATTGTCCGATACTGTTTACTTGTGACATCCCGAACTAGAAAATATGTAGGGGAGTAGTACTTGTAGACAGTTCGCTGGAGTCGTAATTTCTGTTGAAATTAATCCCAGCGGTATCATAAAAACATGTCAACTGACCCCGACTGATTAATGCCACTGAGTAACGGAAACGTTAGTTTGTTCTCTATTTAAGCGTTAAAATTGCTTAAGCCAAGTTAGAAAACATTTAGTTGCAATTTAGACGTTCTGGTAAATAGACGATATTCTCCACTTCGAGACATGAAGCTTATATCTAGTGTATGGCTATATCAGATGCTTATAATGCTGATATTCCTAAATATTTTCACCGCGGCGATACCAGTTCGATCGGAACACTTCATCAAGTGCCCGCCCCGCTTTAAGTTGTACTTTGGACGTTGTCGACAGCCGGCCTAAACAGCATTCGGATCTTAGTTTTGAAATGACGTTCCTAGTATTGATAAGTCAAGTTTATGTGCATACTGTGTAATTGTTTATATTTTTTTATACAAACATTAAACTCCAGCAGCACTTTCGTATTGTTATTTATTGCATCTGATTTGGATTTTTATAAAATAGATTCCGACAACTAACGGATCAGTAATTAATGAAACCATTTTTGAAATTTTCTTGTGCTTTTTTTTTTTTGATTCACGAAACACATTTTTGGGCAATTAGAAGAATTAGAAAATTCGCATGTTTAGTACTTAGTTCGTACTTGCCCTAAACTAGTTGCGTACTAATCAACATATTGGGCTATTATAGGAAATCAAAACTTCTACGACCAAATAATGTGAATCAACCAACAAGGTTTAAACTAAATAATTATACACTAGATTTTATTTAAGTTTGTAATTGGCATCATACACTGCATTTGCTGACAGTCAGTTGGTCACGGCTTTTTCTTACACTTCAATTGTACAACTTGTTGCTGATTAAATGCTTATAAAATAATTATTATTAGTACGTCTTATTATTATTATCTCAAAACAATGTCAGAATAAATTTCAGTGAATTTCCACTGTTTTTTCGGCCGTCGAAAATATCTTTCACAATCGGAACCATTAAATTTTCAACTGTTACATCAAAAGTTGACATCGGGGACAATCCTTCGCTTTGGAATGGAATGGAACGAGTGTTGGCGGTTAGCACGAATCCCTTATGGCTTAATCGATGGCCCCTAGCTCATTAAAAACCTTAGAATTATCGAATTCGTCAACATTAATTGACAACACTCTGAAATTTAGCACACACACATTATTTATATTAAACTCTCAGTAGCAATGCTAAGATTCTACGAATATGTTCAGAAAACTTGGCGAGAACGCTAAGAGATCTGTTTTGACAATTTGTCTCCCACAACTTAAATGATAAGAACTCAAATTGAATTCACTTGGTTTGATTTGAATATTTATAATTTATTTATACATTTACAGAGATTTGCTCACAATAGTAATTAGCTAAATCCACTGTTCGCAATCCGAATTGGTTCTTGTTGTGCATTGAATTTTCGCACAAGCTTGAGAAACTTTTATTTGATTTCCAAAACATATTTCGGGAAGTCATACTTCTCGGTTACATCTATCCTCGATTGTATTTACATCACCCTTAACACACGAAATTGATGATTGCTTCAATATACCTTTCAGGGAAAGAATCGGGTTTTTATCGATTTTTGTCTCGTTTGTTGACATAGTTTTTTCCTCCTTTTCGTAATTTGGGACATTAATAATCGACCCTGGGCTTAGCAAGCTTAACAAATTGTACAAAAACAATCCCAAGCACAGTGCGAGAACGTGGCGATCTGCTATCAGTTTTAAAAGATTATTTTTTACTTAGGCTCTACACTTGCCCAACGCTGATGGCAGACTAAACAAAACCAAAAAGGCGGACACAATTTTAATTAACATTAAAAAAAAATAACAAATGATTGACAAAACTTTAGCTTTAAAGCTTTAAGAGCACAAAAATCTATATTAACTTATGAAAGTGTTCTGAAAGCCCAAAGAGATCGACATTGTCATATTTTATATGTTTAATTCAATTTTATAATTTATTTTTTCATTTATATCAAAGATTTTCCATTTGCATTTTTCTCACACTTCGGTTGCTTAACTTTTGCTGATTAAATGCTTATGGAATATGTGCAATTAGATCTTATTCGCAACACTCACATTACCTGAAAAGTAACCACAAAATGTAAATTTCTTATCTGCTGCAAAAATAATTGAACAGATTCAACATATAGAACCAAAAGCTGATAATATTCAGAATAATCTTTAATACATACTGGGAATAAAATTCAAAATATATGTGCCAAATATTATTTTACTGAATTGCTGTTTGATGTAACAGAGCAGCGTTTATCAGCCAAATTTAAAGCTCTTTAAGATTTTACAAAATCAACTAAATTTTTAGGTGCTTAATCGGAATCACTGCGAGATGATTTCAGTCTCAGTTTAGCAAACGCCATCGCCAGCAGCTCGAGTGCCACCATGGACGTAAAAATGATTTCCAAGACGGGGCTCATATCGCTGAACCTATGTCTGTTACTGATAGCCCTAGTAAATGCGCAGCTAGATGAAGGACATAACTACTCACAGCCCGAGAGGTGAACTAACTAGGTACTCCTTTAGCCCCTTAGCTAATCAAACTTAATTTACATCTTCATCGCAGCCAACAAGGACATGGAACACTTCTCGGAGACGAAAACAGTGACAATCAGTTCAATAATTCTTATCCCGATAACGCAGCAGAAAATTTAAGGCCGGGACATTTAACACAGGGTGGAGTATTTGATGTAGGAAAAATATGTCCCAAGGGAATGGTATTGAATGGCAAGAACTGTGCCAGAGAAGCCTAAACAGATTTTAATAACTTCAATTGACATAATTAATCTACTTTTTTGGCTAAATAATATTCAATGATAAAATATATATGCAATCTGTGTTCAACTGACAACAAACCAGCGATTCTCTTTATTTCTGACAACCTACAAGAAATATATATATATATATATTCTCTTATATATATATATAGTGCAATTTTATTAATGCGAAGTTAAGTAAATGAAATATGATATTTAAAATATATGTGCCATATATAATTTAAATTCACAATCATCATCATGCAAATTACATACGGTTTTGCTAGTAGAGCGTTTACCATTATAACTGTTAATAATGTGTTCAGAATATATCGATAGAATAGGAAAGTACGCGACACGCAGTAGGAAATATATCCGACCCCATTTAGTATATATATTCCTCAATAAAATTAACAGACGAGTCGATCTGGCCATTTTTATTTGTCAGTCTATTTGTCTGTCGCCCTCTTAGAGACTACCGACTACAAATTTAATAGAACATTTTTTATAATTCTTCAAAACAAATTGCTATCAGTCTCTAAAAAAGAAATTATCAGTGGCTCAAGATGAATCAAGCATCTAAATTTTTTTTTTGGAAAAAAAAATTCTTTTAATCAGCTAAAATGTTTATTAGTATTTGTCACACAATTTGAGAAGTGTTGCATGTTCGAACGATTAATCAGTGAATAATCTAAATGAAATTGAATCGTTGCATAATGTTGTTCCCGAATCAGATATTGTTTATTTACAGAAATTTTAAACGTTGAATGAGTCCCTTTAAATAAATATCATTATTATTTTTCCCATTGATTCACGTTTATAATTGTTGTTGTTAAGCCCCGAGATTTTCATTAAAATAATATCAAGTTGATTACGGTGCTTTACTACACTATATACTTTATTGTGGTCTCGAGAACGTGGCGATCTGCTATCAGTTTTAAAAGATTATTTTTTACTTAGGCTCTACACTTGCCCAACGCTGATGACAGACTAAACAAAACCAAAAATGCGAACACAATTTTAGAGTACGATATCAGCTTTGATGAAAGCTTTGACGCATTAACGGCATTAAAAAACAAATGATTGACAAAACTTTAGCTTTAAAGCTTTGAGAGCACAAAAATCTATATTAATTTATGAAAGTGTTCTGAAAGCGCAAAGAGATCGACATTGTCATATTTTATATTTCACCAATTATATATGTTTACTTCAATTTTATAATTTATTTTTTCATTTACATCAAAGATTTTCCATTTTCTACCTGAACAATATGAAATATATATATAAATTGCAATTATTATGAAATAAACGGTTATTTGATTTCATTCACAATTATAATTGCATTGCACCACTGTGCATTTTTCTCACACTTCGGTTGCTTAACTTTTGCTGATTAAATGCTTATGGAATATGTGCAATTAGTTCTTATTCGCAACACTCACATTACCTCATTCATTGGCATTGATTATTCATTTAAAAATTTATCACTAGCGCATTTAGTTTACGTAATTCTTTATATTTTCACTTAACTTAAGTTTATGCAAAAAAAAAACTGTGATTTGTTGATTGTTTTTTTTTTAACACAATGAGCTCACAATCGTTCAGTTTTTGGTCTCGATAGCGGCTCGAATCCGTTCGTGATTAGCGTTGGCCCTGACTGCAGCAGGATTCATATTTTGTGGATTAATAGCGTCCCATCCGATCCAGCAAATCGCATGCACAACGAGCACAACAAAACCAATGCGAACAGCTGGCTTGTGTATAAAGCTCTTTGCACCGTTTCTACCATTTCTACCGTTCTCCATGCTGATGTGTACTGAATGCTCTGAACGTATGGCACAACATGTGACGTTAGTCTTATAGAGAAAGAGAGAGAGAGAGAGAGAGAGAGAGAGAGAGAGCGGCCAGATAAAAGCTCTAAAAGCTTTCGTCGCGCTCCGATCTTCAAATTACGGTATCAGTTGAGTAGTGGAACTAAATAATAATATTTTAATGCAACATTTTGAGTAAAAATGGAATTGTAGCTAATAGTAATAAAAAACTAACTAAAAGTAAAAAATAAAAAAAAAAAAAACTTCTTTCTTTCTTCTTTCTTTCGTCTTACCTATATGCTTTGGAGATATCTCATATAACGCCCTTTTAAATCGTATTTGATCACAAGTTCAAATATTTGAACACTAAATATACTTTTTATAAAAATTGCTTGAATTTTATTACAGTTTTCTTCCTTGATTAATTTTTGAATCGTCCAAGAATCGAATTAGTACTTCTGTTTTTGATCTTTATCGAGAGTAAGCAAATATTATGTGTCTTTTTTCTTTTTGGGCATCTTAGCATCTTTAACAACTCAAAATGTTATCCACTGACTGGCGTGGTCTTTGTCTGTAAACCACAGAACTGTGCACACACAGAGATATGCAGAAAGCCAACACTGGCATCAAATGGCACACAAAACGCTCGTTTTACGGATACGCCAGGTGTGTAGTCTGTAGTCTTTAGTGTTTAGGATGTAGTTGCCACCCAAAACACAATACAGAAGTCGGGTTTGGGAATGGTTTGCGGCGAGCTAAAGCTGAAAGATTCAAGCTGCAGGCAAAGCTGGAATTAGCATGTTATGTTTAACGCATTTTTGCACCTTCGACGTCTGTGTTGGTGTGCCTGACTTCCCGTAAGACTGACGACATGGTGTGTGTTTGAGTGTGGCATGGATGGTGTGTGTGCAAACAAGACGCCCCTGCTGCCCTTAACCCATTGTGGTTTTATCCTGCGGCATTTTCCACACATTTAATCGCATTTTGTTTTGTGTGCAGAATTGTTGAGAGCACACATGAATTTTAAAATGCGGTTTGTTACGCTGCCTGAGCAATTGGATGTGAGTATTGTGGATTCGGCAGGACGTCATGGATGGGCTGCTGGGCTTAAGGTGAGTGCATTCGATGTGAGCGAGTGAGTGCTGGTGAATAATGCAGCGAGTGCAGCGGCTGTTGCAGTTGCAGCTGTTACGGTTACAATTACAGTAACTATTTGAGTTGCTTCAAATGAAAATTGAATTTACGTTGCGACATTTAAAATAAAAAAAAAAAAGGTCATCAGTTTTCCAAGCAGTTTGAGAGTGGGGCGAGTGGGGCAGTGGGAAGTTGGAAATGGCGCTTTGCCTTCGCCTATGCGAGGCTCATTAAATAGATGCCCGAAACGTGCTTCCATTTTGGGGCATTTCATTAAGTGCACGTAAACGGCAGGCTGTCAACTAGCTGTGGGCGTGACAGCATACCTCCCATCCAAACCCACACATCCACCCACACACACACACACACACACACACACACACACATAGAGCTGAAGACACGTTTACTTACACACAGTGAGGCACTTGGGTAATTCTCAACGTAAACACTTTGGAAACATGTCGCAAAGACATCAATTACAGCATCGATTCCCATCTATCCCCATACCTAAATCGCCCACTCCCTGGGGCGAAGACTACTGCTACTGCTGATGCTGTTAGTGATTATGTTGATAATGATGATGTTTCAGTGAATGTTTGCTGACATTGCTGCGGTTTACTCGAACCACATTTCAAATGTATTTTTATGTAAGTACTCCTCAATATACATATGTGTACACCTCTTGTGCTGTTAATCGTGGCACTCACACTACTTTTAAACACATTCTGGTTACGTGCCCCATAAGAGCTGTCCACGAGGACACATATGCAAAGCCCAAATACCGTTCGAGTAGGCAGCAGGTGGGCAGCTCTCTTTTAATTGTGGTTGCGTGATTCAATTGTCAAGGGAATACACCATAAAACACATTTGGGCACTTAACATTCATTTTCTATTTACTTCATTTAAATTTGCATTAACTTTACTTAGTCTTATCGATATAATTTAGAAAGTATCAGATTAAAAACAAAAAAAAAACAATACAGTCGGTCGTAAATACTTTGATCAGCTGAAAATTAATTAAAATATTTTGAAATAAACCAAATTAATGTATTTAAAATCACCACTAAAATATTTCGCTATAATAAATTTACATTTTTTTAGAATTCTCGCACGTAGGCCAAACAGCATTCCAACAAATTAAGCCAAAATCACGTAATATTCACACACTCAAGGGTTATTCATATGAAGAGCAGCAACTAGGAGAAGGGAGAGGCGCAGCAGCATTAAGTAATTAGAAAAGTGCCGCCCGCTTTCCAATTAGCAAAAAAGTTGTCGCCAATTTGCCATTTTTTATGAGAGCAGCAGAAGAGAAATGTAAAAATTATCTGTCCAGCAAAGTATGGCACAGCCAGCACACAGCAGTTAACCTTGAGCACGAAGAAAAGCACTTGAACAAAAATGTTAAATCCGCACTTCACTGAACGGTTTGCCGTTGACTGGCGCCAGCTCTACTCTCTCGTTGATGGTGGATGGAGGAAAACCCTTCAAACTAGCAACAAAACAGACTCGAGAAGTACACTTCACACTGTTTCTAATTGCTTTTTCCACACGACAAACAGCCGAAAAACAATTGTAATTTTTGTTCTATTTTGAAATTGATTATTTAAAAAGGTTTTTCACCACTCAGATTTCGTTCTATTCGTGTCACCGAGCGATCATCGAAGCGCCACGCCCACAAGACGGGTGACCGAAGTCACGCCGTAAAGAGCATAGCGCAAACCTCACGCTGCCGAATAAAACGATTCACCTCATCAACGCGGGTGTGATGTACTTTCAGTTAGTGTAAAAGTAAGTGAAGACTGACTACAGAAATGATCCTGTGAAGTATAGTCTTAATTTTACAATGCCTAACAACACGCTCTAGTTGGCCCACCAGCAAGAACCCATTGGGAATTATTGCGCAGCTAACGTGAAAAGAAACAAACACAGTTGTTGCTATGCCTCATCCACCATTGCTTGTGTGTGTGCGTGTTGTTTGTGTGTGTGTGTGTCACTGCTTGCTGGAAGAATCAATTACTTATTTCTTAGATTACTTTAAAATAAATTGAAAAACAAAAAAACACATGCCGTCACCATTGGTGTTGCTAGTGTGTTTCACTGCTACCTGTGCGAGAAGCGTGTTTACAGCTGCTAGAAATGTAGTCTGGGAAGATTCGATATTAGTCAATATACTGAGTTCTTACGGAGAGTAAATGGATGGATGGGGTTAGTTACTAATTCATATTATAAAATATTGGCGATACACAATGAAAGAAAGGCACCAGAGCAGAACCGCACTCGGCTACAAGAGACAACACCCCAACGCATCACGCAAAGCAAACTTTTCAGTAGAAAACTTTTTAACGCACTTTTCGGTGCTCAAACTAAATCATCTTGCTCGCAATAAGCAGAGTAAAAGAAGTCCCAGACTACTTGCAAAACATACTTAAGATTACTAGATTTAAATTGATTATTTAAAAAGGTTTTTCACCACTCAGATTTCGTTCTATTCGTGTCACCGAGCGATCATCGAAGCGCCACGCCCACAAGACGGGTGACCGAAGTCACGCCGTAAAGAGCATAGCGCAAACCTCACGCTGCCGAATAAAACGATTCACCTCATCAACGCGGGTGTGATGTACTTTCAGTTAGTGTAAAAGTAAGTGAAGACTGACTACAGAAATGATCCTGTGAAGTATAGTCTTAATTTTACAATGCCTAACAACACGCTCTAGTTGGCCCACCAGCAAGAACCCATTGGGAATTATTGCGCAGCTAACGTGAAAAGAAACAAACACAGTTGTTGCTATGCCTCATCCACCCTTGCTTGTGTGTGTGTGTGCGTGTGTGTCACTGCTGCCTGTGATCAAACGAAATACCAGTGCCAGCAGCGTGTTAATAGAAATTAGGTCTTAGAATACTTTAAAATAAATTGAAAAACAAAAAAAAATCACTTGGCAGCGGTGGGATTCGAACCCACGCCTCCGAGGAGACTGGTGCCTTAAACCAGCGCCTTAGACCGCTCGGCCACGCTACTGTGCTTGCCTCGTGTCAAACGCGCATTAAGAGACAAAGAGAGCCAGCATGAAGAGAGATTTTCGTTCACTTTGTGTTCGGCTCGTCGCGGCTCTGGTATGGCAATGACGATAACGAAGACGATGAACGAAAAGTCGAAAACGAGGATGACGTAACGAGGCGCCGCAGTAATATTTTGATATTGAACTATTTTTATGGACGCATGGGGCAACACCTTGAGTTTATTTTGCTTGCCTCAGTGAGGCGCATATAAATGCGCTCATTGAAGCGAAAAATGTGCCCATGGAACAGAAATCTATTTCAGAAGCTTAAAATGTTTATTATATTTTTTGCAAAACTGTCAGCGATTTTAGAAGACAGCTTGGAAATGCGTTTAAAATTCAAATGGAAATGCGAATTTATGCAAGACATGAAAAGGGGCAAGTAAAAGACCCTCTTGCACGCACATGTGTGTGTTAACATATTTATGTGTGCGTGTGTATGCAACCGCAGCAACAATTTGCCGCTCGCTTTTGTTATTGTTCTCGTCTGCTGTTTTTTGTTGTTGCAGCCATAAACTGAAGCCGGCGACAGCCAACAACGAACAACGAACGAATGAACGGTATTTCTATTCTATGGGAAAGCAGAATCCGCCACTCAGCAGTGGAACAAACATCCGCAATGAAATTAGAAAATTGCAATAAAAATCTTTGCACGGCAAGCGACTAGCAAAACAAAAACAAAGTCTGCGGTTTTTCTATCTTCCTGTTCGCCTCTCTCCCACTCTATCTCTCTCTTTCACTATCTCGAACTGAGTTCGTTATGGGCACCTGCAGAGATGCATGTTTGGAAGAGTGGGGTGGGGATTAGAATGGGCTACATTTGCGGTTTCATTAAAATGCCAGGGAAAAAGGGCTGCAAAAGCAGCCGCAACTTGTGTCAGCATACAAAATATTTTAACATTACATGTGAATTTTGCACACACACATACAAATTTAAGTCGCTTTACATGCAAATAATTGCAAAGTTGTTCATTTTCAATGTCAGGCGCGTGTAAAATGCAAAAAAATCACGTACTACAGCTTCCCAATTGGGCAGCAAGCGGACCAAAACGCTAATGGAGTTAATTGTGGACATTACCTGGAATCCAATGAATTTGCCGGGCTATGTTGGCTACGCCATGGAAAAGGGCATCGGGCTGGGGTAGGAGGAGACAACCTTAAATTAAATTTCAAACAATTGACAAAGAAATCGAACAAAGGCTGGCAGATTATTGCAGGCGCATTCCAGGCGCCAGCAGACAACAGCCGCAATTGAAATGCAAGGCACACAAAAGAGAAAATAGAATAAGGAGTTGAAATCGAATGAGATGACAAAATAGTTTAGCTATCTGACTAGTTTAACTGCAGCTAAATACAACATTTTGGTGGCATTGTTTGCTAAATTGAATTAAAAAATATTTTAAATGAGTTTCGTTTCTTTTTTGCTTCAGCAATCGTGCAAAATGGCTAAACAGCATTACATAAAATACACAATTTATTCTATTCTGCTGATAATCAGCGAAAAGGCATTTTATAGTTTTACGTTGTTGGGCGCCGATTCAGACATGAGGTAGCGTGGCCGAGCGGTCTAAGGCGCTGGTTTAAGGCACCAGTCTCCTCGGAGGCGTGGGTTCGAATCCCACCGCTGCCAAGTGATTTTTTTTTGTTTTTCAATTTATTTTAAAGTATTCTAAGACCTAATTTCTATTAACACGCTGCTGGCACTGGTATTTCGTTTGATCACAGGCAGCAGTGACACATACGCACGCACACACACAAGCAATGGTGGATGAGGCATAGCAACAACTGTGTTTGTTTCTTTTCACGTTAGCTGCGCAATAATTCCCAATGGGTTCTTGCTGGTGGGCCAACTAGAGCGTGTTGTTAGGCATTGTAAAATTAAGACTATACTTCACAGGATCATTTCTGTAGTCAGTCTTCACTTACTTTTACACTAACTGAAAGTACATCACACCCGCGTTGATGAGGTGAATCGTTTTATTCGGCAGCGTGAGGTTTGCGCTATGCTCTTTACGGCGTGACTTCGGTCACCCGTCTTGTGGGCGTGGCGCTTCGATGATCGCTCGGTGACACGAATAGAACGAAATCTGAGTGGTGAAAAACCTTTTTAAATAATCAATTTAAATCTAGTAATCTTAAGTATGTTTTGCAAGTAGTCTGGGACTTCTTTTACTCTGCTTATTGCGAGCAAGATGATTCAGTTTGAGCACCGAAAAGTGCGTTAAAAGTTTTCTATTGAAAAATTCGCTTAGCAAAGTTTGCTCTGCGTGATGAGTTGGGGAGGGGTCTTGTAAGCTGGTGCGGAGTGCGGTTCTGCTCTGCTGCCTTTCTTCCAATGTGTATCGCCAATATTTTATTATATGAATTTAGTAACCAACCCCATCCATCCATTTACTCTTCGTAAGAACTCAGTATATTGACTAATATCGAATCTTTCCAGACTACATTTCTAGCAGCTGTAAACACGCTTCTCGCACAGGTAGCAGTGACACACACAAACAACACCAATGGTGACGGCATGTGTTTTTTTGTTTTTCAATTTATTTTAAAGTAATCTAAGAAATAAGTAATTGATTCTTCCAGATTTAATTTCTATTAACTATTAACACGCTGCTGGCACTGGTATTTTGTTTGTTCACAGCAAGCAGTGACACACACACACAAACAACACGCACACACACAAGCAATGGTGGATGAGGCATAGCAACAACTGTGTTTGTTTCTTTTCACGTTAGCTGCGCAATAATTCCCAATGGGTTCTTGCTGGTGGGCCAACTAGAGCGTGTTGTTAGGCATTGTAAAATTAAGACTATACTTCACAGGATCATTTCTGTAGTCAGTCTTCACTTACTTTTACACTAACTGAAAGTACATCACACCCGCGTTGATGAGGTGAATCGTTTTATTCGGCAGCGTGAGGTTTGCGCTATGCTCTTTACGGCGTGACTTCGGTCACCCGTCTTGTGGGCGTGGCGCTTCGATGATCGCTCGGTGACACGAATAGAACGAAATCTGAGTGGTGTAAAACCTTTTTAAATAATCAATTTAAATCTAGTAATCTTAAGTATGTTTTGCAAGTATTTTGGGACTTGTTTTTTTACTCAGGATGATTCAGTTTGAGCACCGAAAAGTGCGTTAAAAAGTTTTCTATTGAAAAATTCGCTTAGCAAAGTTTGCTCTGCGTGATGCGTTGGGGAGGGGTCTTGTAAGCTGGTGCGGAGTGCGGCTCTGCTCTGCTGCCTTTCGTCCAATGTGCATTGCCAATATTTTATAATATGCAGTAGTAACCCACCCCATCATCCATCCACATTCACTCTTGGTAAGAACTGTGTGTGACCCATTTCCCATTCCTAGTAAAAAATTTGTATGTTATAACTTCTCAGAGTCTCCGGCAACAGAAATTGGAGAGTACTGAACGAAGTCTCTTGGTACATAAGTTTTGTGGCACGTTAAGTACTTTTTTCCAGCCATCGCTTGTGTTACTGTTGTTGTTGTCTGGGCGAAATGGAATCCCTGCCCATATTCCTATGCCTCCGGGGGGCATAATATGCACATGCAACAAGGAGCAGCAACAAATAATAGAGAATGGCAATAAAAGTACGATACATATTTAAGGGCAACAAAAAAAAAAAAAAAAAAAATGTTTAAATAGTTTCTTGCTACTTCTTTTTGAGAGCTTGCAAATGGCGTATGCGATAATACTGGAAAGGGGGGAGATGCAAACGTGGGGGGAGGCGATGTTGAGGGCAAGATGAAAAAGCGCAATGTAAAATTACTTTTTGTGCATTTTTATTATTGAAGAGTTTTCATTCGTTTTTTTTGTGCCAAAGTTTTTGGCACTAAATTAAGCGATTCCCAAATAGGTATTGTTGATAACAGAAATTGATATCTCAAGCATTGTCGACAAACTTTCGCAATTTACATTGTGTGTCGTTTTTTTTTTTTTTTTTTTTTTTTTTTTGACTATGAATAGAAATAATTTATTTCGAGAATCAATTTATTTTACTACTGCACACAATTTATGCAGTTGTAAGACTTTATTTCTGCAATTTATGGAACTTTGTTTAAGTTGTGAAACTCAATATTCGTCATAAAAGAATGAAATAAAACTTGTCTATTAATAAATAAATATATATTTTATTAGCAGAATCTTTAATATTTTTGACTTCTATAAAGAGTGTGCATATTAAAGTAAAATTTGTATATTTTTGCATTCAGTTTGAGTTTAGTTTGCTACTCGCTATTCGCAGTCAAGAAATGCCCTTCGACATTTAACTGACTCTTATAAAAAATGACTTATTTTAACTATACATTTTAACTATATATATAACATACATTTTTATTTGATTCTCACGCAAGTTGTGCTCCTTCGTAGCGAATATTCTTTGGCATTTTTTTCGTAGAACTTTGGCCTGATCCTTCGGTAGCTCCACCTCGTAGCCACTTTGTTTGCCTCGCACGTATCGTCATTTTTGACATTTAATTATGGTTGCCTCCTGAACAGAGTACAGTTCGAATCGAAGATGAGTGCGAATGCGAATACGACTCTGGATAGGAGTATGGGTATGAGTACTCAGTATTCACATGCCCTTAGAGGACAGCAAGTAAGCTGTAAACTCGATTTCATGGCTCGTCTAAAAAGATGCTCCAATGTTGCCACACACACACACACACACACACACTCACACACACTGGGCCAGGTAAGTTGACGCATCCAATGCGAGGTACGTGTACATCTTGCTGTTACTACTACAGTGTCCACTCACCCTGTACCCCTCATCAACCCTCCCCCCTGACTGCACGTGCGTTGTCAAAACTGGCGCTTCATTTTTTTGCAATAAAAATGCTCAGCTTTTCTTTTGTGGCAGGAACTCCAGTAGCGCTGCTGCAGGACAAAGCTGTCGCATGCTGGCGATTTATGAAAAAATCGCCGAACGTGACGTGAAACGGCAAAGGATTTTCGGGATGTGAAGTGGACACTGTCCACTGTCCACAGCCAACTGCCAACTGCCAACTGACCACTGTTCAGTGTCCAGTGTCCAGTGTCCAGTGGCCAGTCTCTGCACACTGGCTACAGGACAATTGCGTCTAAATTAATTATCAAGGATAACGGACGGGCGTCTAAGGTTTTGCAGCGTCGCAAACGTCTGCTGCTTTTGGCTAATTCAATTATGTGAGCGACGGCGGGTAGCTGAGAAATTAAAAACGGCTTAGGCCAAGTTAATGCGGACTTAAGCGCGTTAATTAAAAGCCAGTTGATATGTTCGTCCCTCAACGAGCACCCTTTAGCCCAACTTCGGCTGCAATTGCAAGGGGGGGGGGGGGGTTATTTAACTCCCATCTGCTGCAGCCACCCCACCGGTGGAAAAGCCGCCACTCCCCCACTCAGTTGGGCAGATGGCGGTCCAATAAAATTGCCCGCTAAAATCTCGAACTGCAAATCTCTTGAGAATAATTTGAGAACATAGAAAATGCCAAAAGATGCCGCCACGGAATCCGCCACATTAAAATATGATGAGCTCCGGCATATAACGGAAACGGGAAGCAAATGAAAAACAAAGTTCATAAAAATGTTGTAAAGAAACGTGAAGCAAAAGCCAAAGCCAACTGGCCAAGGTGTCTGTGGGTTTGGCGGCAAGGTGGGGGGTTGGGTAGCAGCAGTCCAAAAAATAATCAACATAAAAAAGAAAATAATTTGCAATATTATCAGGGACTGTAAAGAATTCCGCACAGTGGAATTAAAAAGGCTGCAAACTATACGAAAAAGAATTGGAGAAAAATGCTAAAAAATTGCAAGAAATAAATTAATAATAATGCAAATAAAGTTTCTGATACCGAAGTAGAATTTTGCTTTAACGTAAATATTCAACAATTTAAATACGATTTTATAGGTTATATATACGAGGTGTGTTCAAAAAGTATCGCGAATTTTGTGTTTTTTCAAAAATTATTTATTCATGAATATCTATTTTGTCCCCTTAAAAGTAATCCCCATGAGATATTATACACTTGTGCCAACGGTTTTTCCAATCTTCGTATATTTTTAGCAATTGAAATTTTTTAACAGATTAATTAATTAATGTGCTTAAATCAAAGGTTATTGATTAAATACAAGAATTACAATTTTTATATCTGACATTTTCTTTTTTTTTCTTTTTTTTTGCAGGTAAATTAAGCTGATATTTTTTGGCCAATGGGACCACTGTAAATGGGATTTCAGTGCCACCGCTCAAGTTTTGAGCTGAGTATTCCAGTTTCAGTTGGACAGTAATTGAAGTTAGGTGCGCGCTCAAACAAAATGTAAATTAAATTTGGTTTTAATCAAGCGCACACTTTCAAGCAAAAATAACAAATAAAAAACTGAATAAAAAAAACCAAAACGAAAGCAAAAACAAATAATAAAAAGACATGATGAAAAAATGGTCTTCTCAGGGTCAGATTTCGAGTCAGCCGCTTGGCCCCCGACTGGGGCAGAGCCAAATCAATTAAAGGGCTACAAAACGCATTTAGTATTGACCTCAAAGCGATTAAAAAAAAAAACAAAATAATGCAAAGATAAAACGTGATCATAACTACATTAATCTTACAAAACTCCATTTGTGCATCCAAAAAAAAAACAAACAAAAACTGGTCAAACGAACTTTTTGAGAGTTCGCTGCGAGTGCGAGTGAGACGGGACTATTTGGGTCGATTGGATCAAGTTCAAAGTCAATTTGGTCGCTTCCGGAGCCGCTGGCACTCTTTGGATCCGCTTAAGATTAACTATATAAAGACTTGCATTCAACAAAGAGCAACAGCAAACTAATCTCATCGTTTGTGGCAGAAACAACGGAACCAAAAAAACCATCGTCATCAATATGGTAAACAAAGACTCCAAATTGGATACTTGTGGTTACAACTAATCCCATTTATCTTGCAGAAATTCGTGATCATTGCCGTTGCGTTTTTGGCCTGCGCCTTGGCCGATGTCTCCGAGTTGGCTCAAACCGGCTATGATTACCCACAGCCCGCAGCGCCGGCACCAGTCCCGGAATACATACCACCCGCACCAGTGCCCGAATACATACCCCCAGCTGCACCAGCTGCATCAGCTCCTGCTCCCCTCGAAACCTACCTGCCACCCCAGAACGATGAGATCGAGCAGCCCGCCGAGGATGGCTATCGTTATAGAACTGTGCGTCGTCGGGTCTTCCGTCATCGCAACTAGAACCAACTGTAGATAAAAATTAGACTAGACTCGACAGCAAATAAAGAGTTAAGAGGAGCACCTAAGATTGCCTTGTCTTGTAATTTCTTTGATTAATCTCAAAAAATCTGTAACAGGATAGCAAAAACTGAATACCAAAATTCAAAAAGTTATGAAAATATACAAAACTTGATTAAAAATTCTTTGCACTTCATTTAAAAAAATGGGAATGAGTAAGACTTGGGAGAGACTTCATTTAAGTTTTGAGTTGTTTAGTTAATCAAAATTTAGATTTACATTTATTATTGTTGTTTGGCTAATAGCAAGATTGATTGCCTAAGATTGCCTTATCTTGTATTTTCTTTGATTAATCTCAAACAATCTGTAACAGAATAGCAAAAACTGAATTCCAGAATTCAAGTTATGAAAATATACAAAATTTGATTAAACACTCTTTGCACTTCATTTAAAAAAAAATGGGAATGAGTAAGACTTGGGAGCGACTTCATTTAAGTTAAGATTTACATTTATTATTGTTGTTTGGCTAAAAGCAAATTCAGGCAGAAGTCAAATAGCGTTTTATTATTATTGTTTGCGATGTCAGCTGTCAGCTAACTTCTTGTTGTCAGCTCCATAAACAACTTAATTTGCCATTCATTGTGAGGAAGGAGTGGGCGAGGAGGGGGGGGGGGGGGCACTTTCCTTACCCGCTGAGTGGCTGCCTGGCATCGATAAGTTGCCACAGCTTGCACATCTCGTTTTTGGCGTTTTTGGTTTTGTGGCAGTCGTCGTTTATAAAACGCTTAACATTCGTGACATATTTCGCATTTCGCATTTCGCAATTCGCATTTCGCATTTGGCTGTGTGTCGAGCACAGAAATTTATAGACTTTATCCATTAGGAAAACAATTACGACTGCAAACAATGACCGCTGCTGCTACTGCTGCTGCTGGCCAATGTCCGACTGATGGCAGCGACTCCCCGGCCCGAGCATATGTTGCGATTGCGATTGCGAATCGAGATGTCGCCGACTCCAACTGCTGCTGCTGCTGCTCCTTTCCCAACACCATCTCCATTTTGGTCTAGGTTCATTGTCCTTGTCGGCGCGTAAGAAAAATATATATATATATATATATATTTTCTTATTATTTTGCCGCAGAATATGCGATTTTCCTGGACGCTGTCGGAGTCGCCTCTCTTGGCTTCTGTTGCTGCAACACAAATCCAATTACCTTCAAAATAATAAACTTATGTACATACCAAAGGCAAAAGCAAATGGCAATGCTGAGCAAGAGCATGGAATATCTCTCTTACACACACACACACAGAGACGCACACACACACACACTCGCACACACACACCACTCACATTTGCTTTATCAACTGTTGATAGACTCCATGGGGAATTTTCGTATGTCACACGCTGCCGCCAAAGGCGACTGCTGTTGGGTGGGGGGTAGGGAGGGAGTGTCGGGGATTTGGGGATGTTGTCTGACGCTATTTTGTTTTTATACCCCCACCAATGCGCCACATTATAAGGCATACTTTGTCAAGATGCTTAAGAATGCTACGAAATCTTTTTTCTTCTCTATTTTCGATAGAAAAAAATGAATGAAAATGTTAACTATGAACAAACACAAATTAGTCTTCCAAATACTTTGTGTTAATTAGTGTTTTAATTATATTAATTATTTGTGTTTTTAGAAAAAATACATTTCTTACTTTTTTTTTTTTTATGTTTCGATAGAAAAAAATAAATGAAAAAATTAACTATTAACAAACACAAATTAGTCTTCCAAATACTTTGTGTTAATTAGTGTTTTAATTATATTAATTATTTGTGTTTTTAGAAAAAATATATTTCTTACTTTTGTTGCTATGTTTCGAGTTGTAACTTGAGGTTAATCAGCTAATTTCACAGCTGTTTTTGTAGCAATCAGTTGAATATTTATTTATTTTTTATACATCTATATTAGTGTTAAATATTTAAACAGCTGTTCAGCTTCAATTTTATGCTAAACTACGAGGTATTTCCTAAGCTGAGTTGTCTTACAAAAATGGATTTAATGTATTCTTCAAGAAGTTATAATTCTTTCATTTGTACATGTGAAGAGACAAATTTGTTGGCTGTAAATTAGAGTATTTTCTGGTACTGTTTACTTCGGAAAGGGGGGAGGGGGGTTTGTCCAGCACTCAAGATTCAGTACTTGATGATATTGTCTCTCACACTTTGCCATTTCGATCGCCATTGTCCATGTCCTGCGCCTTCGTCCTGTCTGCTGACTTGTTTGCTGCTCATTATTCGCCAATGCACGAGTTCAAATAATTTTGCCACTTGCATGTCATCAGCATAAACTGGGTGCAAAATATGTGGCATCCATTGGCGACGTCCACGACAATGCAAGGGAGCGGATGAAGTGGGGGGGGGGGGGGCGAATGGATGACAACAACGACGAACGAAGGAAATTCGTTTTAGAGCAAAGTCAACAGCAATTGGCCAAATGACTTGTAAGGGTTTCTGCCATGTCACAGCAGATATGCCCCAAACACAGAGAGAGAGAGAGAGAGTGAGTGAGAGAGAGTGAGGGAAAGTGATGAAGTGAGTGAAAGAGAGAGCAGAAGGATATGAGTGCCTCCTTGCGCCACCCACATCCTTTCCGGCTGGCGAGCAGTTTATTGAATTCGCATATTTTCCCATTTTTGCATTATGGCTAACAAGTTGGCTCCTTTGTTTTTTAGCAAATTTTTGCCTCATGCTGTTTGATTTTGTAATCGAGGATTTGTTTGTTTTTTCTTTGGTTTTTTTTTTCTCTGTTTTTATTCTGTTTTGCGGCATTGAATGTTTTAGCAATTTTTTCATTCTTTGTTGGGTTGAGCACAAATTGGTCTGGTCGTCGAATTGACCTTTTTACTGCACTGAAGATGGGGCAAGAGAGACTGCAGAGGAAGGGGGGAGAGACAGAGAATGAGAGAGAGAGAGAGGGGAGAGTTGGCGGCCCAAAATGCCGGTGACATGTGTTTGGCCTTGAGCGGTTTGTTTAGGGTTTTTGCGGTAAACATATTGGATATGGCCATTGCAATCGTGCCGGCTTTTTATCAATGTGCTTTGCGGCTTGCTAAGTGGATGTGGCAGCAAACTGAAGTTCAGTTGATTGCCAAAAAAAAAAAAAAAAAAAAACTCACAGTTGTGCAGACCTGTTGGATTTCTCAATATACTATTTTAAAATTGATTTTGAGTTTGGCATAAGAAATGACTGTCTTTAAGCTAAGTTCCCTAAGTGATTTCATCTAACATTTTTAAGTAGATCAGAAAAAGAAAACTTTTACTTTAATTTTTAGTTACCAATTTTTTATTTTTAAAAATTGTTCTTTTTTCTGTTTGTGGCAACTTTTTAGCTTCTGATTTAAGAAACTCTTTTTTTTTTTTTAATTTAAACTATTTAAGTCTCGTAATTTATTCTTATAAATTAAAGTTCAAAATTGTACATAAAAAAATGCAATAAATTATCTTTAAAATATTTTCAAAAATTTATTTTTTTATGTAATTAGGAAAAAAAATATTTAACAACAAAATCTGAGCAAATCTCTTCTTCTATCCATTTATCACATCAGTCAGAAATATAAATTTTTGTGTGGGCTACTTCTAGTTGCGGTGACGGAAGACACGACGACGGACAGTCCTGTAACGGTATCCATCCTGAGCGGGTTGCTCGATCTCCTCGATGGCGTGCTGCTCGGGCTGGGGAGGAATGTAGGTGTTGACCGGTGCCTGGGGTGGGGGAATATAGGTGCTCTTGGGTGCTGGTGGTGGGGGTGGGATATAAGCTGGGGCTGGGGCAGCTGGTGGAGGAATGTAGGCTTGCACCGGTGCCGGGGGTGGTGGTGGGGGAATATAGGTATTCTTTGGTGCCGGCGGTGGAGGAATGTAGCTGTTCTGAGGTGCCGCCGGCGGTGGAGGTGGTGGTGGAGGAGGAATGTAGGCCGGTGCAGGAGCTGGCGGCGCCGGAGCTGGATAATCGTAGCCCGGTTGGGATTCAGCCAAGGCGCATGCCAAAAAGGCAACGGTAAGGATTATCAATTTCTGTAAATTCGTCTGTTTAAGATTAGATATTATTATTTGTATTCCATTTTGATCCTTTAATATTTGCAATCTACCATGTTGGATTTGATGAACTTTGTGCTGCTGTTGCTGCTTGGAATCCAAATCGCTGTGTACTGCTGAACTCTTAGCTCGCCGTGGTTTTTATAGCCAAATCCGTTGGACTTGGGGTCAGCTGCAGCAGTCGCCGCAAATATTAATTGCGTGACGCCAATTAACCTTAAGGTATTTGTATCTCTATGGTTGCCCTCCAGCCCCACACAAGAGATTCACAAGAGGCGGAAGAGTGACCCCCAATGCCAAAGTGGTCGAACGGGTTTTTGCGGGTCAACTCAAGCCAATGCAGCTTATTAACTGGGGTCAGTTTAATATTTTTTTTCTTTAATCAAGCTAAGCTTCTTTAATTAGATCAAACACAGATTTGGTTCATTTACATTTCGATGTTTTGGCTTTGAGGTGAGTCTCAGTTTAATGTATGTTCGTTGTTGCCTTTTTTTCATCTTAATTTTCATTTGGCTTATACCCATCTAACCATGTTTTTGGCATATGGCTTTTGTTATGGTCATTAGACGAATTTTCTACACGTAGTCGTAATAAATTGGCCAACTGTGGCGATTATCTTCCTGTCTTTTACTGATTGCTGAATTTCTGGAGACCCTATGATTTTCGGCACCAGAAGTAATACTAAACATAGATTCCTTAAATTGCATAAAATGATATCAGTTTTATATATCACAGTAAAATGGAATATTATACATTTTTCTTACTACTTATAATAATTATTATTATTATTGTTGGGAAAGCTGTACTGTGACCTAAAAGATCTATTGGAAATCTGCTAGGAATTATTTATTATCTTACTAATTATTTATATATTATATATTGGTCACTCTTCTGCTGGAATGTGCCTTCCTTTAACATCTCAATATAAAAAGAGTATTGAATCTTCGACAACAAAATATTTTCAATATTTCTTTTTTTACTTTTAATTTCAGCTACATTTTTTAGTCATATTTTTTTGGTTTTTCAATGATTTATGTTCAACAAATGAGCTTTCGGCCCAAAGCATCACTTTAAGTTTATGCGAAAATCAATAACAAAATGTTTTTGTTTTATTTTTCTTTTTCGTTAATTATTTTTATTGTTGTTTTAGCTTTTGGTCATTCGGTTAGTTAATTGGCAAGAATAGTATTTGCCTAATTTATTTTCCCAGCAAATATGTGGCATATTAAATAGGATTTTGGTTAGCAGCTGTATGCATAAACTGAATACCAATTAGAGTTAATGTCTTACATAATGTAACTGCTTCATTATGCCGGCAGTTATTCTATCTATCCATCTATAAATATCGTAAATCTTTCATGAAAGAAAATTAAATACGAAAATATGTTGCAGACCCAGATGAATCCAAAGGTTTAAATAATAGACGAGTATTTTTTTAGCACTAGATTAAATGTTAAACATTGATTTGAATGAAGCAAATTTTGCAATCATTAATTTTTTGCTTTTTTTCATTAAATGAAAAAAGTTTTAATTTATTTTTAAATTTATAGCACGGCTTTCTTAGCAGATTAGTTTTTATAGTCTTTCAGACCAGATTCCAGCTGTTGGCATCAAAATGTCATTAAAAGGCCGATTTTTTATATGAAAATTGATTGATTGATTGATTCTATCCCAAAATGAAAGATTGTCATTAGTTTTGATTTAATGCTTTGGCAAATAAAAAAATATATATTGATCCGAAATACTTTACAAAGCAAGAAGTCAAATATATTCCAAGTTGCATCAAGACAACTTTAATCTGAGATGGCCCACAACAATGGCTATATTGACTCGATTAGTATTGCTGATCAGGAATATATATATACTATATACGGTATACTAAAAGCCAAGCTGTTTTTTTTTTAATATTTTTTATTAAATCAACTTTAGCGCCTAGAAAAGGCAATATATCGCAACTTAATAACGGCGACGGATCACACGACGCACTGTCTTGTAACGGTAACCATCGGCAGAGATGGGCTCGATTTCCTCGAGGGGCTCCTGAGGAACGCGGACTGGAGCGGGAGCAACATGAACTGGTGCGGGAGCAATGTGGACTGGTGCAGGAGCAGGGGCTGCGGGTGGGATGTACTGGTTGACTGGAGCTGGAGCAGGAGCCTGAATTTGAACGGGAACTGGAGCGATGTGAACGGGAGCTGGAGCTGGAGCAATGTGAACTGGAGCAATGTGAACTGGAGATGGAGCCACCTGGACAGGAGCGGGAGCTGCAGGTGGGATGTACTGGTTGACTGGAGCTGGAGCAGGAGCCTGAATTTGAACGGGAACTGGAGCGATGTGAACGGGAGCTGGAGCTGGAGCAATGTGAACTGGAGCTGGAGCCACCTGGACAGGAGCGGGGGCTGCAGGTGGGATGTACTGGTTGACTGGAGCTGGAGCGATATGAACGGGAGCTGGTGCTGGAGCGATGTGAACTGGAGCTGGGGCGACGTGAACGGGAGCTGGTGCTGGTGCGGGTGGAATGTAGGTGTTCACGGGCTGTAGTGCAGGAGCAACCTTTATGGGCTGTGGTGCGGGCACTGGAGCTGGCGGGGCATAGTTGTAGCCCGACAGATGGGAGACATCGGCGTGGGCAACGGCCAAAAGGGCGACGGCGACAACAAGAAGTTTCTGCAATTGAAAATCGAAAATTAGGATTAGTCCTGCTGATGGGTTAGTCCAACTGGCTGCTGTGTCACCTACCATATTGAAAATGAGTGTTACTTGAAACGTTTCGGTTTTTAGTATGTCTTCATCGGTCTGAGATGGGCAGTATTTATATGAATCTCAGAGAAGACGGACGAAAAACTTGATAAAGAATTACCCAAATTAATAGGTTTTTAATATGCCAGAAACCAGAATTCTATTGTCAACAGCTGGTTACACATAAAGTAATTTAGTTGGTTAGGGTATCCAGTTTGGCTATATATATATATATATATATATATAAACAACATTTACATTTTTAATGTTGTTGGATTATGTTTTTGTGACCCAACAACGGAAGTAAATTTATAATCAATTCGTTGTAATTTATATAGATTTTATAGACAAGTTAGAAGGGCATCGAAAATCAAATTTGTAAATTAGTTTGCCTCACCTAAAAAAAAACCGCTTAATTAATAATAATTAAAAATTATGATGTGGCTTCTAAATATTCTAAGTTAAATTTTTAACTAAGAAAAGAACCTTAGTTTTCTACTTTTTTGCCTGACTTAACAAAAATATATACAATACATTTTTGAAGTGTCACAAATAGTCGGCTAAGTCAGCTATAATTTAAACTTAATTTGCATAAAACATAAATTATTATTTTTTTTTTCTATCAAAGTCAACTACCCACTGAGCTGAGCTGAGTGTTGACCCGAGCAAAGCCGAGTTGATGGGCAATCTTAAAGTTTTTGTTGTGATTAAATTTGTTAATTAGCTTTGATAAGGCGGATCAGACAAAAAACTACGTTTGCTAAATAACTAAAAATGTGAGATGCGTATTTGCCAACTAGTTCCTGCTACAAGAGACATATGTAAATGCGTTGTTTAAAAATACAGTTACACATACATACACAAATGTGTGTGTGTGTATGAGTGTAGTTTCAGTGTCGCGCCAGTTTGACTGTCGCCAGTTTTTCGCCCGGATTTGTCGGCATTTATGACAAATTAGCAGTGGGCGAATGCGTTGAGTGTGTGGGTGTGTGTATATATGTGTGTGTGTGTGTGTGTGTGTGTGTGTGTGTGTATGTGTATGTGTGTTTGTGTGTTTGTGTGTGGGTGTGTGAAGGACGCTCTTTTCTCACACTTTTAATTACACACCCAGCCAATGAAAAATATCAGTTTTTGCCAAAAACAAAAATATAAATAATACCAACAAAAAACAGTTTTAGACAGTTGGGCGTCTCTCTGCGCTGTTTATATAAGCCAAATACTACAAATACTATATACGAGCTATGCAAACAAGCACTTAACCCGCTTCCATTTTGACAATTCTATTATTTTTGCAGCGCCAATAAACTGAAACTGCAAAATGTTTTGAACACAATCATGGCATGTCATGCCACATTGCGTATACGCAATTCAGTTCTTTTGCCTGTTAATAGTTTGAAGTTGCAACACGCAACTCAATAAAATAAAAATTGACAGCAAGCATTTTTAGGGGGAGCAATGTGCAACAACCAAATATTGCATAGAATTGTAATTCAAAGTTTAACAATGCAAAATCATTGACATTACAAAACTCTGCAATTTTATAATAAAAGCTACAACTTTTTGCACACAATGAAGACATTTATTATTTACATTATTTTTGTGCTGGGGTCAACACATTTTGCTTAAAGCACTTTTCAATTTTGATAATAATTTGATTTTATTATATTTATTTTTATTTGATAAATACAAATATGATTTGTATAGTTATAACGTGAATCGGAAGGTGTCTTAATTGCCCCACACAAATATTTAGCTGTAATCAAATTGAGTGAACATTCAAATGCTTCATTTACATATTCGATTGAATAGTCGATTAATTATTTGCTTTGATTCACATACGAAATAAACTAAACGACTTTTGGAATTTATATTTAATAGTTTCAGTTAGCTTGTTGTGTGCTTAAAGTTCAATTGATTTTCAGTTGTTCACCTTTCAACCTTCAAGGTCAGCGCACATATAAATCACCCTCCAATAGTTGGTAAAAATAAATGTATTTTAAATCGAATTCAATTGGGATAATATCGAGTAGTAAAGTCCAAACTCTTTAACAGCTGACAACGTTTAACAATCGATTTTACATTTTTCTTTTATTTTTTTTTTAAGTTGTTTTTCGAATGCCCGTCGACCTGCCAGATCATAAATTCAGGGTACCCAGACCCCCCAGTGTTGAACAATACGTCGTATTTCTGTATATTTCGCGAGATAAATCAACGCGCGACAAATTAATGCTGCAAATGAAGTGCAACTGCCGTTTGTTGCATGGGGGGGAGTGCGGAGAGTGATGTTGTGGGTCTGGGGGGCACAGGTGTGAAACATCGCCGCACATTTAAACCTGCGCCGCCCCAATTTGCAGTAACAGTAAAAATAAATGAAGGCAGTCAACGTTGCATATATCAGTTGGCCGTGCGGCCGTGCCACTGACGATATAATTACGCAGATACTGTCAATATTACGTGTGTTCGAGTGTGTGTGAGTGTGTGTGTGCCCTGAGCATTGCTCGTTGTAATCCTGCTCATCCCTCTGCCACTCTGCCAGGCCTCATCACTTTTTATATGCGCCGCAATTTCACTTTTATTTTTTTTATTTTTGCTCTCATTTCTTGTTGCATACTTTTGGGCGGCAGTGTCGCTTGTCTGGCATGCGATTATTTTGTAATCCATGGCGCCTAAAGCATTGATTACACATTGCACACCTGGACAGCTCTCGTCGAAGGTGGCCCACATGCCAGGCCTGGCCAGGCCATAATGCGTGTTAATCAGCATCATTAACTGCTAATTAAGTGCGGTTGCAAATGCAGCCAACTGTCAATTGTTTTCGAACCACCATCGCTGCACCACCTGCTCCATATCAGCTCCATCTTTTTAACTACCCCGATTACCCCTGGCTGGCTAAGCTGGATGAGCAGAAGTGCAATGAGGCTGAAAATTGCACATCGGCAGATTGTCCGAATGGGATTCAAGTTTCACCAAGCATTGCTTCTGATTAGATATGCTTTAATAGAGTTTTAGTGTGGGAAATGTATCACAAAATACACATAATTAATGCAAATATTTTAAATTATACTATAGAAAAAACAATTACGCCAATGGAAAAATTAGAGTTCTTAGAAAATTGTTACTTGGAGATAATAAATAAAATCTTGTTTTAATAAAAACATTTTGAAAATGTTTTTTAATTACAAGTTATAGAAAATTTGATCTAAAAGTAGGTAAATAAATTTATATCATCTATAAAATTATAATTGTATATATTTCCTTATTTAAATTGGAAATGCATCACATAATACACATAATTAATGCAAATATTTTAAATTATATTTACGCAAATGTAAAAATGAGTGCTTAAAGAAAATTGTTACTTTGAGATTATAAATAAAATTTTGCTTTAATAAAAATATTTTGAAAATGTTTTTAAATTACAATTTATAGAAAATTTGATCTAAAAGTAGGTAAATAAATTTATATCATCTATAAAATTATAATTGTATATATTTCCTTATTTAAATTCGTAAAACTTTAATGTGATTTGTTAATTCTCATCACATCTTATGTTCAAAACTAAGCCCAAAAAAAAATGTTATAAAAATACCTCTAATTGCTTTAGTTAAATTACAATTTGGAAATTTGTTAGCATAATCAACCGCAATGCGCATTCCAGTTACAAAATGCCAACTGATTTTTGCGGTGAGTGGCAATAGTCTATAAATTGTAATTGCCCTGTCAAAATGGATCAATGCAATTTCCACAATATCCACATAATCATATATCTTTATATAGATTTTTCCCGGATGGGGCTGTGAGCAACCGAGCCTGAACGCATTTTAATTCATTTAATTAAGCTGCCAATATTTGACCAAAATGCAATTAACAAAATCAGGTCTGGTGGTCCTCTGCCAGCTGTCTAACGTCCAGTTTTGTCCCGATCCATGTGGTTGCCATGGCTGTGTGTCCAGCAGAAAATGATTTGTTTGAATTACGTAATTAATTTGGCAACTTTTTCGTACTTAAATTTTAAATTAAAAATTAGTTTAGTTGCATGCAAAACACGAAATTTATTTAAAAAATTCATTTCATACTAAAGCAAAGGGCGTCTTCTGGAATGAATCCTAAACCACGACGCTGGGCATTAACTGGATGCCAGTAAAATCCATTGGAGAAAACGCGGACTTGCAGACATTTCCCTAATCAAATCGTAAAGACGTCGTCGAAGTCATTGCATTTTCTTGTTAATTTTCTTTTGGTCTTCGACCCCGTCGATGTGCCGGCTCTCCCGTGTCCTGTGTCCCATGTCCTGTGTCCCATGTCCTGGCACTTGTTAGCGCAATTGCGGCAGTTGGCAGCCACAAGTGGTCAGTGAGGCCTGATGAGGCCAATGTGAATGCGGCATGGTGGGTGGGCGTGGCAGTGGGCGCAACTTTTGAATCTAACGAGAAAAATTTCCACATCATCAAAGCTCATTCCAGCCCATAAATTTCGTGATAAATGTGAGTGCATGCCGAATGCTCTGCGTCCGACCGACTCCTTGGGGAGACAGGGTGAGTGCGGCTGAGGCAACTCCTGCTCCTGGCCTGCAACTCCTTGACGGAGACTGCCTCTTGCTATCTGTCTGGTCGATAGCAATGGCAAAGACGATGCGGATACTAAGTTGATTTCTACTTTTCTCCCATGAATACACCGTGAAAAAAATATGCACTCGATTTGGTCACATAAAACTATATTTTATATTATAGATAGATATAGATATATCTATATATATATCATATATATTTACTTATCCACAATCTGTGCATTAATTTACAACGACTTTTGAAATTTGATTTCTCCCAGTGCATTTGGCTTTCATAAATTTCGAACTTAAATGGAGGCATGCCTTGAAGTGGTTCATAAACTTTGGAGCTGGCCACTGCAGCCGCTGATTGGGACTGTTGCTGATTGAGTGCGGTTGGTCTTTCTATATTGATTGGAAAACAATTTGGTAAAGTTTTCTGTAAGATTCAGTTTCAATTTGAGTATTTTTCTTTTTATTTTATTGTTATTCTACGGGAAATTCGTTAGGATGCATTAGCCTGAGCAGAGCTTGGAGAGCTTTACAGACGGTTGCGACGGTAGACGCGACGACGGATGGTCCTGTAATGGTAACCATCGGCAGAGGGCTGCTCGATCGGCGACTCATAGGATTGAGCGGGAGCTGAGTGGTAGGCTGGAGCGGGCGCCGAATGGAAGACTGGAGCGGGTGCCGAATGGAAGACTGGAGCGGGTGCAGGTGCTGAGTAGTGCACTGGAGCTGGTGCGGGCTGTTCGTAGTGGACTGGAGCAGGTGCAGCAGCTGGGGGAATGTAGGAGCTAACTGGAGCAGGTGCGGGTGCCTCATAGTGGACTGGTGCAGGTGCTGGCTGGTACACTGGAGCGGGAGCTTCGTAGTGCACTGGTGCAGGCGCTGGCTGGTACACTGGAGCGGGAGCTTCGTAGTGAACTGGAGCTGGTGCGGGTGCTGGTGGCACATAGGTGTTCACTGGAGCCGGAGCGGGTGCCTCATAGTGGACGGGAGCAGGTTCTGGCTGGTAAACTGGAGCCGGTGCCTCGTGATGGACGGGAGCTGGCTGGTAAACCGGAGCCGGTGCCTCGTGATGGACGGGAGCTGGCTGGTAAACCGGAGCCGGAGCGGGTGCCTCATAGTGCACAGGTGCTGGAGCGGAATGGTAAACCGGAGCTGGAGCAGGTGCTTGATAGTTGTAGCCAGATCCCAAATGGGAGACATCGGCACTGGCGAAGGCCAGAAAGGCAACGGCAACAACCAAGAATTTCTACATGAGAATAAAAACCACAATTAAAAATAAATCCTTGAATATAAAAAATGTTTTTTTTCTTAACTTACCATTTTAGTGATTAGCTTTGACTCTTGCTCCAAAAGCTATTGAATCGCTTCTGTCTGTTTTGGGTCTGGTCCGAAACTATTTATACGATCCAACAGATGAGAGAGCTGTGACTCCAAACGAGAGTGCGTAAAACCAGCCACCAAAGAGAGATCTTTGCTAATCGGATATCGCATCTTGAATATTGAATATAAAGTTAACTCTTGTTAACTGGAAGTTGACTACTATTTTGGGGGCCAACGAATTCAACTGTTGCTGTTATATTTTTTTTTTTGTATTGACAAGATAATCGTGTCTTGTTGGCCAAATACTTTGTCAAACGTTTGTTCAAATTATGCATTTAAATTTAATTTAAATATCGCTATCACTGCTAAGGGGAAATTAGTTAAACATGTGAATTTATTTTTTATTTTTTATTATTGATATTTATTTTTTATTATTGATATTTATGTGTTTGTCGACACGTTTATAATTTTGACATACACCGAATATTTGCAAATAATTTTTTGCATAGTGAACTGGTTTAAACCTAAAGTTTTTGCCTCTTCGAGAGTTCGTTGTTCTATTGAAATACTATTTTTAATTGATTCGTTTCCGGATGTAGTTTGCATATTTTTTTTTTTTTTTTACTTATTTAGCTAAATTTCTTGGACTTCTGGTAAAAGTATTTTCTGTTGTTTTCTTCGCAAAACTATTAATTTCTATGCGGTCAGCACTAAATTTGTTGTCTGTGGCTCTTGGCCATTAATTCTTTGTCTTTGCCTAATTTGAGTACCACAAAACCAGTTTTGTTTTATGATGCTGTGCAGATGCTTTTGAAATTTGGGTCTGGCTATTGAAAACTTCTTCGGACAACTTCTTGAAGGTTGCGCACCTTTAGCCCATTGTCTTGGACACCTTTGCAGCTAAAACACTAGATCAAATTTTAGATAGATCACTTTGAGGAAACAAATTTATTATGCTAATTACATACAACGAAGATGTTATATTAATTTAATATCTGCGAATATATCAAATAAAAATTTACATATTTTTTTTTACCACATTTGGGCAAGGCTTAAATGTTGTAGAGTTTTATTTTTGTGTATATAAATTAACCAATTATAAATATTTCAGAATTTAAATATTTAAATTAGAAAAATAATATTTTACTTATTTAATAATCGAGTATTTAGATATATTTTTATTTAAACAAAATTAGGAAACAATTATTTTTAGTATTTATTTAAGCAAAATTAGGAAACAATTATTTTAAGTGTATTTATTTAATTTTCTTGATTTATTTCAAAATTTAAATTAACAATTTTTAAATGTATTTATTTAATTTTCTTGATTTATTTCAAAATTTAAATTAACAATTATTTTAAGTGTATTTATTTAATTTTCTTGATTTATTTTAAAATTTAAATTAACAATTAAAGTTCAACGCCTTGCTCTCCCATTGTTTTTTAATTATTTCCTCATAGTTCATATTTGTGCACACGCTTCGAATACTTCATTATTTTTCGCTGTTTTGCTCATTATTTATGCTGATATTTTAATTTGCTGTCACGCCGAAATTGTCTTTAACTTGGCTCTGTTTGGATTTAGAGACGCTTGAGATAAATTATATTAAACATTAAAAATTGCAACTACAAACTCAGTTTATCCGGCACTTTATTATTCGGATTACTGTTTAACCTTTGCGTTGTGCAAATATTTAATTGTTGCCTCGTTTTGGGCTTGGCCAGGAGTTGGATCATTTGCAATCCAAGTGCAAACAAGAGAACGCTTGTCAAACAATCCGAAAGATTCATGGCCCAAGCGAATTTTAAAAAACTTGCTGTTAATATTATTGGCAGATAAAAAAAAAAAAACTAATAATTTTCTAGTTTTTGTTTGTTTTTCTCGTATGGCAACAATAGTATGTAAATGTCGATCGTTTTGATGGCCAAAATGCTGACTACGTTTGCCATGGCTAAGCTTCCGTTTGTGCTGGACAGCTGATCTTCGGCCTGTCCCACTTTTTCCATAATTTTTGATTCACATCAGCATCGGCAGATATCTGCCGCATAAGTAATGCAAATGTAGCTCAATTTGAGGTGAGTTTGTTTTAGCCATATTAAATACTAACTTGTTTGCTTATTATTTATCATAGTTTATTGCCTTGTTAATAATATGCGTTTTTTTTGTTGTGTTGCCAGTTTTGCTTGGCGTTGGCTAATTATAACTTAATTGTTTTGGCCTTGACTTTGAAATTTAAATCATCAACTCATCAGCATCCGTCTAATTAATTTTAATTTTCTTCGCTTCTTCATTAGTTGTAATTAAGAATTGTTTATCAGCACTTGTAAATGCTAAATCATTTTAATGATAATTTATTAACTCACTTTACATTGTTGCTTAACTTGTTGTTAATAAATATTTAGTAAGTTTTAATATTTTATGATCTGCTTGATTTTAGACTCATTTGCTTCCAAATCTTTGCATATAAATTAATAATGATTTTTATAACTATAACCAAGTCTATTCATATTAATAATACATTTTGGTTTTAAGTTTGCCAATGATAAATATATTATCATAAAGTGTGTAAATTTTGTATTGTACACATTAATAAAAAAATCATAAAAAGATAAAATTCATAACTGAACCATTGTCTTAAATCCCATCAAAAGCAGATTAGATCTAATTTTTTGATTTGTGATTCAATTAGTTGTAAAAAGAGTATTTGTGAATTAAATAAGGTTTGTGTGTAAATTGTTTAGCAGCGATAATAGGATTTTAGTTGGGGTTTTTTATTAAAATAACATGATTAATGTTAGATATATTAATTTGTATATATAATGAAGATCGTTATTAGATGAAATATTCTAATATTTATTCTTAGAAACAGCGGCAAGTAGAAAACAAACTAATTGCCACACACACACACACTCAACCAACACACACTTAAAACCCACACTCATAAATCAACATAAGAGAGGCATACAATTTGTAGTGCTTGCCGTGTGCGGTAGGTGGAGCCACCTGGCCACCGAAAATATAATGCCAGCCAACCAGATAAGCGCAAAGTTCTTAATGAATCGACACGCATGCACAGTAGTAAGCACTGCACTTACATATATATATATATATATAGAAGTATACAGTTGTATGTGCATATACTTTATATATAGTTACAGTTGGAATTCTGGTCTTTTTGGCATTCAAAGTGAGCCCCCCACACCGCCCCGAAAAAAGGCAAATAAAGCAGAGCAGCACGGCGCGGAGTCGAGTTGAGTTGAGTCGAGAACTTCAGACTCGAAGCGAAGTTGCCAGTTGCCAGTTGCCAGTTTGCCAGCTTGCCGAGTTTTGCCAGTTGCACGGTGCACAAAGGCGAAACGGAAATGAAATCACGTACCAGGGGCGTTGTCATTCACAATGAGTGTGCGGCACAAGGCATGACTAGGAGCTAAGGCAGTAGTTGTTGTTGTTGTTGTTGTTGTAGTTGTCAGCAGAGTCGCGGCAGATGCCATTTTGTTCTGTCGTTGTGTGTACGTCTAATGTCCAATTTCAATTTGGACTGGCTGCTGGCTGACAGCAGCAACGGCAGCAAAGCCAAAAGCAATGGCAAAGCTACCGCAAATGGCAAACAATGCAAACCAACAACCGACTCCCACCTCCCCCCCACACACACCTTGTCTTGCCACAACCTTAACCCACACTAACGTCCATGTACGTGTGAGTTTGGTGTCCCCCTCGTCTAGCATTTCACTTAAGTGTGGATACTCACACAGATAGCGAGTGGCGAGAAGTGGAGGAGCGGCGGAGGTGCGGCGGAGACCCGCATAAGTTTATTTACTTTTAACACAAAATAATAAAGTTTACAAAAGAAAACGTGTGCCGTGCGGTATGCTGCACTCTGCCCCCCTTTTGCCCCCCTCTCTCTATCTTTCTTTGTATGTGTCGCCAAAAGTGGCTCAGTTCCACTCAAAGTAGTCTTTCAGCTCATTTGTTGTCACAAAGCAAATATTTAAGCAAAAATATCGATTGTTATTTAAACTACAAGTTTTTATATAATTTTTAGAGAACATTTCTTTTTACTCTGCTTTGAAAAAATTAATATATTTCTTGTAGAATTTTATAGAACTCAATTAAAAAATTATAAACAATTTTAATTTGATTTTTTTCCCACAATTCTGTGTAAAATTAATAATAATTTAAATTGAAAAATTTACTACTAGCAATTTGCTTTCATTTGAATAAACTTTAATTTTTAGCAGCTATTTGAGAGGGTATTTTTGAATAGCTAACCAAAAAAATGTTGTTGCAACATTCAAGTTTTGGTTAGAGTGCACCGAAAACAAGGCAGAGAGTCAAAAAATTAGCGTCATGCTATGACGTGACTCGACTTTAAGTGCCACACGCAGTTACCTCACTACACCCCCCCCCCCCCCCTGGCTCACTTTAGCTTTTAGTCGTGTTCAGGTCGTGTTCGCATGGGCAGCTTAAGGATGTGCAGCCAGCCAGGCTGGCCACTTACAGTCAACTGAATTATTTAAAATGTCGCAGAGAGCGAGGCAACTGCGAATGTTGTGCTTTGTGCAATTAAATGCGTGCTCTGCTCGTACGCACACATGCGACAATGACAACAACGAACAAAAACAACAACAACAAACAACTAACGGCTGAAAGTAATGATAATTATCATTATGCGGAGAACCAGGAGCCGCCACATGTTCACGTATCTGGCATGCGATGTGGTCCGTGCATGTGCTTCTAATTACAATAAATTTGGCTAATTATTGTCTGGCAACTACCCCTGTAAACTTTAAGTAGCTCTCAAAAACAACACGGACAAAGTTTTTCCCATCGATATGGTCGAGAGCAGCAACTGTGGCAGCAACACAAGCAGCAGCAGCAGCAGCAGCGGCAACATCATCAACATCAGCTTGTTGAAGACTGGGGACCAATGTCTGGCTAATTGTCTTGTAAATTATGATAAGAAACTTTCACTCTCAAGTGCACAGAGAGAGAGAGAGAGAGAGAGAGAGAGAGAGAGAGAGAGAGGGGAGAGAGAGAGTTAGTTGGTTAAAAGGGTCAGTTAGGTCACCTGCATATGGGCGGAACGTAAAGTGCACTGTTCAAAGTCGTTAAGTGGCAGTTGCAGGGTTTGAGTAATGCCACATATTGTTGCATAATAAATTACTTAAAGAGTTACTTAAGTATAATAACTATATACATTTATAATATATATATATATACTGATTTATACATTTTTTAAATATTTTTAACTGCTTGTTTTTACGTCTTTTTCTAGGCCAAAAAAAAAATATATTCGTTTGCAATTTGATGTTTGATGTTTTGTGTAACCAATACTTCAATTGAGTATCTCTCAACAGATTTGTCATTTATAAGACTTTCACGAGCAATCGCATACCACATAGTATATGGTATCTGTTATTACAATCCTCAACTGTCGTCGCTGATATTTTTAACAATCATTGCAAATCAAAACAAATGCCAAACGATTTGCTTTATGTGCAACTGCAGTGATTTGCCCAGGGAATGTGCGCCTGTCAAGCCTTTCATTTTTTATTGCCCCGCAGCGCGCTCAGCCCCCCCCCCCATGCCACATGCAACATATGGGCGCTTCATAAAGTGGGCAATACTCTATGCTTTGCTCCCTGCTACACCCCTTGAGCCCGTTGCAAGTAGCAAAATGCAGTCAACTCGTGCGCCAGCTGAGCGCGCAATTTAGCACAACAATGCGATACGTATACGCCCCGTTGTACCGGCTCCCCCCAGCCCCCATCATAAACCCTTGCTGCCAAGTCATGTGTTGTCATGTATGTCTTCAGTGCTGCTTTCTGGCTGCTACTGCTACCATTTGGAAATGCCTTTGTCTTGGCTCCGTTCCTGCTGTTTGTTGTTTTTTTTTTATTTTTCTTCACTTTTTTGTCTTGCCAAATGCGCCATATTTCTGAGTTTATGTCTTCGTTTTCTAGCAAATATTTTGTACAGAGAGAAAGAGTATCGTTTTGGGTGGCAGACAGCAAATGCATATGTTTGGCCTGTCGTCGTTTTGTTTTATTGCATATTTATATTTTATAGCGAAAGTAGCAAAATATACGAGTAAATCGCTATAACGCTGTTGAAGGCTGGCCTCACAATGTGGGTTTGGATGGGAGATCCAAAAGGCAGGCAGGCAGGGCACTATTCTTGGCCTTTTTGGCAAACATTCGATATAAGTACTCATACATAAGCTCTGCCAGTCGCACATGTGCACAACACGCAAACACACACACACACACACATACTAATACAGACTATGAGAGAAGTCCTTGCATTAAGTTCTCGTTGCGCTTTTTGGGATGCGCCAACACAAAATTCAATCATAAAAGTTTTTCAATAATCCGCTTTGCCCCGATTGCATTTCAATTTGCCCAACATATTTGTGCAAAAACTTAATTTTCCACCAATTAGTTTTTTGGGGGTGCTGCTTCGATTTGGGTGGCAACTGAAACTCGTAATTGATGTGTGCCCCACAACAACAACAACAACAACAATAAAAAAAAGTTGTTAAGGCAAATTTCAATTTCAGAGCAACTAGAATTAGTTGGAATTAGGAATGGGTATTAAAAGTTCAGTGATTATGAGAGTGAATGAGAAAATTAACAGAATCAATGTACAAATTTGCTATTAAAATATCGAAATTAATTTTTAAAACATTTATAATATTTTGAAACATTTGCTTGAACTATTTAAATTCACATTAGTTTTTCAGACAAATCTCTGTGGCCAAGCTAACACTCTTAACTACCATGAATTGCTGGTGATCTTCTTTATGAGTTTCCGCTGCTTTAGCTGGTAATCACTAATCCCCACATTCTTTGGACACCACAGCGCCTAAGCATCCACTTAATGGTCCTCGCATCATATGGCGCTGCGAGGCACATTGAGCATTTTTATTGATCCCCAGCGCGTGCACCTGCCACCCGATGCGGTACGGCTGCCAACAGCAATGTGCACTGATAATGCTAATTTTATTCAAAGGTTATGCCGTTACAATCCACCAGGAAAACCGTAGACGGACAGCGACAGCAATGGCGATGGCGGCGGAGACGGCGGCGGAGACGGCGGCGGAGACGTGGACGGCGACGAAGATTGAATGCAAGAACGTGTAGAAATTTACGAAAAATTACGATAGACGCAACGAAAGCTGCTGCTGCACAAAATTGCAAATCGTGTCCAGGGTCGAGACCTAAAACCAAGTCCAAGACACAACCATGCCGGCCACATTGGCAGCTGAGACTAAGGGCTGGGGCTCAAATTCTGCTCGGCAGGAGACCTGCCCAAAAACCAAAAAAAAAATGGAGAAAAAAAACTCTTGCCATGCAGCATTTATTGCCAACGAAGCGTATTTGGTGCATTTGATGCGATGCATAATGGCGAACGCCATTAAATGTCCATTGACATGCCAAAGCTTGAGAGCTGCAATGCGCACAGTGGGACAACAATAATTCAAAAAGTCAAATTCCATAAATACAACTAGAATTTCAAGTTAACCAACTGCCTTTTCTGCAACTCTATTTATAATATTACATTCTACAAAAGTATCGAGCAGACAGTAGAATAATTAAAATCATTTTGTTTGTAGATCATTTTCCTGTATATAATCTTAGAGAAAATAAATTTTTAAGAGTGTAAACTTATATAAAAGTTGCACAAGATTTTATCATAGAGAGAAATCATTTTTAAGAGTGTAAACAAATATATCGTAAAAGTTACATTTGTATATAGACAAAACCAGATTTAATCATAGAGAGAAATCATTTTTAAGATTGTAAACATATATAAAAGTTACATTTGTATATACAAAACAAGATTTAATCATAGAGAGGAATCATTTTTAAGAGTGTTAACATATATAAAAGTGGAATTTATATATGCAAAATAAGCCGATAATAATAACGAAAATAATTTTGATTGTAGAAAATTTTCCCAGATTTTAACTTTGAAAGAAATCATTTTTGACAGTCAAATTATATATTGAAATTTTATTTGTTTAAACAAAACAAGATATACCAAATAAGCAGATTGCGCTGCTAATCTCATGTGGCTTTTTGACAATATCTTGTACCACTGTGCCGGCTTGCAAGCGAATGCACTGGCATTTGCCAATAGCGCATCGCAAATCTAAATCGAATGCGAAACGAGCGTAAATCGTGACCTGCAAGGATCTGCTTAGTTTTCTTATTAGCTGCGATTACATTTGATGTTTGTTGTTCGGTCAACATGGCGTATACTCACTTACATACATCCATGTTATTTATATACATATGTAGATATGTGTGTGCGTGTGTGTGTGTCTATGTAGTACATTTTGTATGTTTAAGCAGAGCTGTTGGCTTTGCACTTTGCTGCCAACGTTTTTGTACGTGGCCAAGTTGCAAAATGTCGAAAATCTTCGTCTCCATTGCCGCATCAAATATGTTGAAAAGCAATTGGCAGCCGTGCCCCCTCCGCCTGTGTCATGTACCAACTCCCTTTGCCCGTCCTGTCAGTCAGTCAGCCAGCCAGTCAGCCAGCCAGCCAGCCAGTCATCCAGCTGCTGACCCTGCGAAGGGGCATGTCTGCTAATGCGCTGCTGTTGGAATTTCTTCATTGAGTACGTGCATCAAATTTCAAATCAAAAAACATTTCTACACATTCAACAAAAAAAAAAAAACAATAACAACAAGAAAAAATAAGCTTAAACAAAAATATTTCAAATGCATCTTTTTTTTTTTACATTCGTTGCAAACGCGTTCGACTGTGCAGCAATTTATTTTGAAAAAAATTGCCAAAGCAATTTGTCCATTATTATTATTTGAGCAGCGAATATTTTAATTGTTTTTTCGCTTCATTAGCAATGATTATTGCCATTATTTTGTTAGTCAATTTGCATGCGAATCAATTTTGTGGCACCAAGAAGAAAACTCAAACGCAATCAGTAGACGAAAAAAAAAAAAATAGGAAGAGAAATGCATATCAATTGCTGCTGACAATTTCAAATAGAAAAAGTCTCAGAATTGTAAAGGAAAATGAAAATGAAAAAAAAAAGGAAAGAAAAATACACAAACAATCAAAAGAGGAAAACAAATGAATAACAACAACAAAAACAACAACAAGAACAATTTCTGCTGCCAATGACAAGCTGCTCAGCAGAGTATAAAATAAAAAATAAAAAAAAGAGAGAAAAAAAAAAGAGAAAGAGATAGCATGTAAATGGAAATGTAACTGCAAATGCGTTTTGCCATTCCCCGCAGGCACAGCTCCTGCTGCTCCTACATTTGTTGTCTCCAATTGTCAACTGTCAATGAGTTTTCAATTGCCGCCAAGTTGCATGTTTGAAGATTTGTTACCACCCCCCCCTGCCCAAGCCAACTGCAATTTTGTAAGCCGCCAATTGGATTCGTTTCGTTTCACTTTACTTGCCATTGCTTTTGACAGTCGTTTCTACCATTGACTTGTCACTACCAGCTACCAATTGTTCGTCCACCCGCCCCGCATTCTCACTTTTTTTTTAGCTCCATCAAAATGCCAGCTAATTCGCCCAGTTTGCGGTTGGCCAAATTCCTTTGTTTTTCACAGTCAACCAACTTGGCTTTAAAGCTACTTTCAGCTGCCGCCAAGATTTGCACAGATTTTTCATTTGTTTTCGTATGTTAATAGAGATGTTAAGGCCAAAAGTCTGGTTTGGACTTAATTGTTGCACAAGTTGGCTTAGTTTCCAAAATTAAGTTTCTACAAAAATTGCAACATAACCCAAAAAAAGTAATTTAGATGCTGGCAAAGAGAAATCGCAGTCAATAAATGAATATTTAATGTAATATCCAGCTGCACCAAATACTATCTATATACAAATATACGTAATATGTACAATTCATATATCCAAACAAATATTGCCACAAAATTTTGCATAGATATTGCTGAGTTTGGAAAGGGAACGGGGGGGGAATTGGTGGGCAGCTGCTGCTGTAAACATCTGTCGTTTTGGCGGGCGAGGCCTAGATTTGGATTCTCATTGTAAATGCTTATTGTTTGCTGCACTCGCAGTTCCAATTTCCACCAATTTCGCTATTTTCCCATACACAAATGCGGCACAAACGTATGCTGCCCCAGAACGAGTGCCACGTGAGCCGGCAACGGCAACGGCAACGGCCGTGCAAAAATTTCAATTGAAAGCATTGATGAGTCTATATCTTTGCTTGATTCACTCTCTTTTTTTTTTTTTTTTTGGTTTTTTTTATTCAGGTCTTTATTTTTTGTGCGCGCGTGTTTGTGGCAGGGCTCTGCCAGCGGGCGGCTTAACAATGGGTGAGGCAGGTTCTCCCCCCTTGTAGGCACAAGGACGAGATCCAGCTGGATGACAAGTGGGGTTACGGTCGTGGGGGGGGGGGGCAGCTTTTGTTGACATTTCGCTCGGTGTGTCTGTGTCGTGCCCACGTAAAAGCAATTAATTGGAAAAATGTGCAAATAGAGTCGTGCAGGTGGCATCTGTTGACTTAACCTCCATTGCATAATGCCCCGACTTTTACAGTTCTTGAGTAGCTTCAGCTTAATAGACAAACGTTTAACGTTGCTAATAGTTCCATACTTAATGAGAATACATTGTGAATGGACAATAAATATTTACTTTTTTCTCTTTTTATTTATAGATATTTTATCTATTTTTGGATTTTTATTTATTAAAAGTTTTCATCTATTTTTATATAGATATTTTTTCCAAACTTATTTTCTTTATCAAGATAAACCTTCTTGAAATTTGAGAACATTTCTGATTCGATACACCCGAAATAAAGGGATATTTTTTTGCCTGCACTGCAGGTTTGCTGATGTGAAATGCAGTTTGAACAACTTTTGGTTGCTGTCAATGGCTTTTGTCTCGTGACGCAACGAAACTTTTCTAATTAAGTGGCAACGCCGAGAGTGGAGACTGGACGGCAGGGTGGCCACTAGCTGGCTTGGGCCTGAGCCTGTGCCTGTGCCTGGTCCTTGGCCTATGCGACGGCATTACAATAAACCGTTATGGGGCGCTTTTAATGACCAGTTGGCGCTGCATTTGGATCAAAAAGGGGCGGGGAGGGAAGGCGAGCAGCCAACGGGGAGGGTGGTGGGGGGGGGCGTGTTAATGGTTATCGCTCTTGTTGTTGCTGTTGTAGCTGCGGTTGCTCAGCATTAGTTACAAAATGTCGTTAGCCAAATTATTTGCCATGTTGGCGTAAAAATTTTTATAGTTTTATCACCAGAGTGGGAACGAAACCGACGACCAGAGAGAGGGAGAGAGAGAGAAAGAGAGAGTGGAAGGGGGAGGGGGACAGATATAAAGAGTGTGTGTAGCAAAGTCCTTGCAGGACTAATTGCAGTTGAAATTTTGTTTTATGCGCGAGCGCCACATCAACTTTTATATGTTGTGTCGCATTTGTGTAATGTGGGCGTGGCCGGTTGAGTAGGCGTACCTAAAACGCTTAACCGACATAATTAACTAGCTATCAACTGTTATCATCTGTTATCACTTTTATGAAGAGTGATAGAATAAGATTCAGATAAGATTCTAATAAGATTCCAATAAGATTCTGATGGTAGAATGATAAGATTCTGATAAGATTCTAAGAAAATTGAAAAAGATTCTGATAAGATTCCAATAAGATTCTGATGATAGAATAATACGATTCTGATAAGATTCTAAGAAAATTCGAATAAGACTCTAATAAGATTCCAATAAGATTCTGATAAGCTTCTAATAAGATTCTGATACGATTCTAATAAGATTCCAATAAGATTCCAGTAAAATTCTGATGATAGAATGATAGATTCTGATTCCAACACGATTCCAATACTATTATTGATAATATTATTATTATTTTTTTATTATTATTTTTTTATTATTAATTTTTTATCATTATTTTTTTATTATTAGTATTTTTATTATTATTATTAGTATTAGTATTATTATTATTATTATTATTATTATTATTATTATTATTATTATTATTATTATTTTCATTATTATTTTTATTATTATCATTATTATCATTATTATCATTATTATCATTATTATCATTATTATCATTATTATCATTATTATCATTACTATCATTATTATCATTATTATCATTATTATCATTATTATCATTATTATCATTATTATCATTATTATCATTATTATCATTATTATCATTATTATCATTATAATCATTATTATCATTATTATCATTATAATCATTATTATCATTATTATCATTATTATCATTATTATCATTATTATCATTATTATCATTATTATCATTATTATATTATTGGAATCGTATTGGAGTCAGAATCTTATCATTCTTCCTCTTCGTATCAGAATCGTGTCAGAATCTTATTGGAATCTTGATAGAATCTTATTGGAATCTTATTAGATTCTTAGTAGAATCTGATAAGAATTTTATTAGAAACATATCCGAATCTTATTGAAATCTGATTGGAATGTTATTAGAATCTTATTAGAATTTTCTTAGAACCTTGTCTGAATCTAAACGCATTGAATTGTTATGCGAATTGAGAAGTTGCATGGGCCTAAAAGGGGTTTTCTGTTACATTAAAAGAGTAAAGAGTTTTGCAATTAAAAATAATGATATTAGGTAAAGGAGAAATAAAAAGAAATAATTATTAATAATAATATTAGTTATCTTTATGGCATAATGCAGCTATCATCATTTATATCTTTTCTCCATTCTAAGCCACATATAATATATGCAATGCTCTCTTTGCCATTGCAGATACTCAAACAAAACCCAAACTGTTGTAGATAAAACCGCAAAGATATTTCCAAACATTTGCCCCAATAGCGGAAAGCATACAAACGCAGATCAGCTCAAACACAGACTAAAGCAGTATTCTACAGATGAGGCATGATCAATCTTGGGATACCCTTTAATCATATAAAAAACTAATAAACATATTTTAATTAATGAGTTGAGTGCAAATACACCAAGACAATCATATTAAAAATATATTACAAATATTTGAGAAATGGCAAATTGACAAATATTTTTAATTGTGAAATCAAACTGAATATTCTGAAAGCATTCAGAAGTCAAAACTACTCTTTTTATTTACAGTTTGTTGCTTTTAGTGTTTTTTTTATTTTTATTTTACCTCAACATGTATTTCGATTAAAGTGCGGGGGAACTGGGATTCATTCAATGTTGTTGCTGTTGCTGCTGTTGCTGTTGCCGGAATTTATATTATTGCATACCAGAGCCAGAGACTGACTGAAATGGGGCCGTAGCCCAAGTACACTTAAATTCGGATGAGGGAAGCGTGGGGTGGAGGAGGGGAGGGTGTTTTTTTTAGGAACAACTACGCTACACGCTATATTTGTTTTTTGTTTCGTTTTTTTTTTTTTTTTATTGATATTTGTGGTTGGCAATTGTTGCGCTCTAGTCTTGAGTTTTTGTGCTGTTGTATTGCGATTTTCAAATTTGTCTTGCATACTTTTTGGCATTGTTAACTTTTATGCTGCAACTGGGGCTTTGTCTGTCTGTCCGCCTGTCTGCTTGCTTGACTTATTTATGAGTTTCTCTGCTTGCAGGCCCTCAATTAAGTCTCACCTGTCCATGGTGGGATTCTTTATGCGCCTACTTAAACATTTATTTACAGGCAGAACTTTATGGCCAAAAAGCTCTTGCAAATATTTCCCATTTTCTGTGCATGTTTCATTTTTCTGGTTTGACATTTGCAATGTGCAGTTTTCAGCTGGGGCTCCTTCGATTCGATTTTTCAGCTTAAAAACTCATTCATCAATTAAATCGACGCATTCATCAAAACAATTCCTCCCATGTCGATGTCAACATGACTTCGTCCTGTGCTGATGCACGACAGCTTCCCGCTGATGGGCTGAGCTGAGTTGAGCTGGGCTGGCCTGGGCTGGCCTGGGCTGGGCTGGTGCAAGGCCTTGACATGTCCTGGCTGTCCTTGCTGCTGTTGTGTAGCATATGTGCCCTCGTCGGCTTTTTTTTTTATGATTTTACTGCTGCCATTTCATTAGTTGATGTGTGACATTTTTGTATTCTGTTGGGTTGCTCAACTTTATATTTAATTAGCCTATCATATTGCGATCTTTGCCCTCTCAGCCTAATTGCTGTCTGCGCAAGAGTTCAGTTTATTAATTGGCTGTCTTATTCACTTATAAAATCGATACAGTTTTAAAAAATACTTGCAGTTTGGCTTTGAGTAAATGGCAAATTTCAGTAGAGCTCAATTTATATTTTTTCAGCGATTTGATAATTCTTTTGCTGTTTGTTTCTTTTAAGTGCCGACAACTTCTTGAAGGGAATTAAGCACTCATCTCTTAATTGCTTTTTCCTGGCAGAAAGCATATTTAATACTCGACCATTGACAGGCCGCCAATGACAGCAGCTGTCAGCTGTGTTTTGGTATGCACGGTAACTTGACGGGCTCCATGGACAGTCGTGGTCATGCCCAAGTCCCTCTCACACCCGCCCCTATATATATATATATATATACTCGACACGTTCACGTTCACGTTCACGTCCAGAGCAAGAGCAAATTGCTCATTTCAAGGCTAATTTGTCAGCATAAAGCAACAAGAACGGGGCGAACATTGGCAATACCAAGTTGAACCAGCGGGCCGTGGGTGACTTGACTTGATGCCCCCAAGGTGAACTCAACTGTCGACATATTATTGTTGTTGTTGTTGTTGTTTTTGTTGTTACTGGCGACAGATGCAAATGTTTGACGCATATTCCACGCGCTCGCCTGCTTCAGCATGCACTTAATTACGCCTCAATGTCAACTAAATACATTTATTTACATAATTTTAATTAAACACCAAACAAAAAACCCAAGCGAAAGTGCTCAAGTAGAAAATGCACGACAAAAAGATATCCTGCAAATAATAAATAGGTAGATTAAATTTGATGTTTGTAATTAAGCAAATATTAATGTTCTTAGCTGAAATACACTAATCGGCATTTTCTATATATAGCTTACATTTAGTATAAGTAGCTCTAAATATTTTCAAGTTTAATTAAAAAAGACGATGAAAAATTTAAAAAAAAAACTTAGTTTTAGTAACATAACCACAAATCTATATCCTTTCTTTGATGAATAGAGACATACTTCTATATCTAAATTTATCTACCTCTAACGATGACAACTTCACTTAGTTTCTTTCAAACATTGGCTGATTAACTACCCCATTCAAGTATTTTTAGTAGGTACAATTTATACAGAAAAAAAGAGAGAGAGAGAAGGAGGAGAAGGAGACAACACAAACTGTCACAAGAAAGAATCAAAATTCAGCGCAAAGTCAGCCTGTCTGTCAGGGTCAAGGATGTGTCTGTCAAGGTGTCAGAGCAGAGGAGGGCAGGACAGAGCAGCGCAGGGCAGAGCAGAGCAGAGCAGGGCAGCGCAGCACCTGGGCCTGTGCCCTGTTACACCCCTGCCCAACAACAATCCAAGTGCAAAGCTGAGGGGGAATTTGTATCACTTGCTCTGTGTTGGTGAGCTGTGCATTTTGGCGTGCTTAACGAGATAATTAGATTGCTTTTGTGGATGGGTGTCGGCTGCTATTTCTTTCATATACCATTTATTTTTTTTGTTTGGCCTCTCTTCTTACTGTTGTTTTTGTTGTTGTTGTTATTACTGTTGTTGCTTTGTGCGTCACCCTCGCTTTGAGTCTGCACTGTGATTTTCAATATGCCAAGCAGGTTAAACATACAACACACAGAGAGAGCATCTAATGTCGCCTGTATTTTTGTTGTTGTTTCTGTTTTTTTCTTTTTTTTTTTTGTTTGATGCTTTGTTGCTGTGGTTTGAAGTTGCGGCAAATTGGGGTGACAAACCTCATTAATTACAAATGACTTCATTTCTTTTGTGCAAAGCCATTGACGGGGGGTGGGGGGAGGGGTAGTCTCTGAGGTGTGAAGACTACTTAGCAGCACTGTGACAGTTAGTCAATTCCTCCTCTAACACGTATTTACTTTTGTACATGTATTTAGATTTGCATTAAAGTTCCGCCACCATAAAATCAATATATTTATTATTTTGGTTGAGATAATTGGCTTCGAGTGCGCTTTTGAGTATCTTATTTTTATTTAAACTAATTTAAAATTTAATATTAACTATTAACAAAATTTATAATTTAAGTATCATATTTAAATTTTCACGTAGCTCAAAGCTCAAAATGAAATACAAAGGAAAATCGGAGGATTCTATTTATTCGTAATTTTATATACTAAAAGCATTTTTGCGCTTTTTTAGTCTAACTTATTTTATTTATTTTTGACAAAGGATTTTGTAATTTGAAATTATTGTCGTAGAATCATCCGATTTCATAGATTTTCAGATGTTTTTTTATCACTGCGATGTTTGTTTGTTTTTTCTTAGTTTTTGCACAAATCTCTGCACTTTTGTAGAAATTCAGTTAATGTAGAAAGTCTTATTAATAAAATGGAATAAAATATCCGCTTGTTGCTTTAACTTAAAGTAATGTTTTTACTACTGCTAGTCACAAAATTTCTCCATGAGTCTAATAGATTCTTTACCAGTCCCAGGAATTGATACCCCAGGAGAACAACACACACTTTCACACAAATACCATGTGCTAGAGGATAACAATTAAATGCTTTTGACTAGCGGTATGCCGTCGCCGCTTGCCGCTTGCCACTTGCCGCATTTGGGGCGTCGGTTTTGGGGTATTTTTTTTTGGATCGTCCTTAGTGAATGGAGCCAACTCCCTAGTTGCTTATAAATTGCTCTATGACTGCCCGACGCCGCCAAATACATTGCAAATGTGACAAATATGCATTTGGCAACGATAAATTTTCTGACCGCAGTCGCTCGCGGCGGCAGCCACCAAAAATATATATTGCACAGCAGTTGAACGAGGAAATACTGCTGCTGCTACTCGACGCCAACCCCCGTGCACCCAGCCACCGCATCCTTTAGCCCTTTTGGGAATGATCCTCTGGCTGGCGGCGTTTTCTGCTCGCCATATTCATATAAATATAAATTAGCATATTTTGTGGCGTCAGCACGGCGGTTGCAACTTGCACACACGCACACACAAGCCCACACACACACACACACAAACATGTATACAAACAAATGCAATCGTAATTAAATTGTCGCCGGCCAAAAAGCTGCGTGCCAACATAATCGAAACGGAAAAAAAATTGTTTATAGAAAAAAAAAAAAGCGAAACATTTTCAAATTGTAAGAGAAAAATGTCATTTGTTAGATTTTATTGTCGTTGTTTGTAATTTAATTTTTGTGATTTATGCAGGCAACTCAATCACAATTAAAAGTGCCAACTGCGCTGATTTGTTGGCCTTGTTGGCATCGCTTTGTTTATGCCAATTTACGACCGATGCTTGATTATTGCCAATTAGATGCAATTGTTTTTCGTTTTTTTTTTTTTTTTTTTTTGCTGGCGCCAACATTGGTGCCCCAAGCACCAGCCAAGGGTTAACAGCACACCCAAAAACAAAAGCAACACAAAATAAAAATAAAAAAAACACTCAACTAATCATTGAGCACATTTCACGGCAAACTGCGGGTTGACATCGACGATGGGCGCATGCGTCAGGACTGTCTCAAAATTCGATTTGGGGTCTGTCCTGTCCAAAGGAGAAGTGCTCAAGAGCAGCCCAACAGGCTCTATAGTTTGAGTGAAATTGTTAAAGGCATTTATCGCCTACTCGAATAATTCTAATTTGGTGACGTCACATGATTTAGTTAATAAAATCATATAAATTTGTATAATATTATAATATAAATATTATATTTGAATACCTAAATTATTTTACCAATTATAATCAATTTAAAAAAGCAGCCTAACAAGCTAACAACAAGTTGACGTTTCAAATGTTAACTGTTTAATTGGTTAACAATTATCTAATATTTAATTTGAAAATGTGAATCCAAAGTGTATTCAATAATAATTATTAAATAGTGATTGTAATTATTTATATCAATTCAACTCAATCACCAATTACGAAGTCAATTATTTTCTTATTTATTTGTTTGCACAATTGTTTTTGAAACTTGGGCGATTCTTTTGCAAAATGTGGTTATTTAAGGGATTAAAATAAGTAGTTTTATTAATAAACAATTTATATATTTAATGGCAAAAAATATTTTTTGAAATTCATTTTGTAGATTGGTGTTTCTTCTCTTGGAAAATTTAATCGAAAAATAACTTTATGCAGAAGAAGAACTTCATTGCAAGAACTGCATAATTTCATTTCGTAAATGATTAAGTTTTTTGGTCAGGGCAATCAGATGCTCGTTTAATAACGCTTTTGGTTTTACCTATTTCTCCTTGCTATATAGATAGATATATATTTTTCTGGCATTGCAACGAAATCATTAAGACGCTGCAGGCTGCAATGAAATAAGAAGGCAAAATGCAATTAAAATGTTTGCAGACGACGCGACATTGGCGACGCATTTAGACACTTGCAATGCGCCAAATGTTTCACGTAATTGCTGTTGGCTCATTAAAGACCAAGTTCCTTGGTGGCTGCACTCGGCCATCCTCCTCTCAGCCCCTCTCCCACTCTTCCCACTGCTCGCCTTAACAATCCTTGATATTCATTTGCAGCTGGCGTGCGAAAGTGCCAAGCGGCGGCGAGGTTTAACAATGCGTTACAATTCGCTTTGGCATTGGCATTTGCTGTTGGCCAGAAGCAAGTCCAAGTCCAAGTGGACGACGCCCCATGGAAAACATTAAAAATCCATTGCACAAAGCTAGACAAATAGGCGGCAGCGTAAGGGAGCTGGGAAGACTGTTGCAGCGGGCAGACGATTGCCACTTTAGCGTTGCGTTACGCATACGCCGTGTATTTTATTTTATTTATTTTTTCCTGCTTGCGACTCACCAAGCTTAATTAATAAATTGATTGCGCTGTTTTCGCAGCATGATGCAATTTTTTTTTTTATATATTTATTTTTATTGTATTTTTTGTGCGTATTTTGTGTAAGTTGCATTTTTCTAATGTGTGCACTGAAATGCAGTTTTTGCTAAATATTTTCTGGAAATTGTAAATTTTTTAAATTTAACAACGAGGGACTTAAAATAAATATTTCCTTTCCTTTTAGTTGATGGAAACAAAATAATTATTTCAAGGCACTAAATTTAAGCCAAGAAAGAAACTATTTTTAAATATCTATTCGCAAATGTCATAAATATATAATTAAAATAAATATATGTATTTTGCTACAGTTGCTGTGGCTTGTTGTGTGTTCGTTGTACTATTCACATTTAACTATTGAGGTGCAGAAAAGTTGCTCCAACTGCATTTGCATTCATCCTGGTCACATGAACCAAACATGTGCCCACATTTCTCTGTTTGTCAGCATGTTTTTAGCTGCTATTAAGTTAGCCACAAGTTGCTACGCGACAAGCTCTGCCACAAACACACAAACAAACACACACACACGAATACACAGGCACATCCATATGTGTATTTGTGGCGTGCCTTGTTATTATGACCGGGCAATTCAACAGTTATCCTTTGGCTTGGCTTAGGTCTGCTCCTGTTTTTGCGACCGCCACTTGAACCCGTTTATTTTGCATGTGTGCTCGTTTTCTATGTTTTACATTTTTTTCTCTTTTTTTTGGTTCGCTTGCCTTTTATTTGAAGGAGTGTTGGGGCCAAGCACATTTCACATGTCGCCATCGTCCTGCGCACTCATTTCCGTTTCCTGTTTTGTGGCCAAAACTTTAGCGCTGCAAAAACGCTGTGTCTGTCCAAGTGTCTTACGTTGTCTTCCCCTTTATCCCCCCCCCCCCCCACACACACAGCAAACTTCGCATGGCTGGGGTTTTCCTACAATTTTCATTTGTAAGCCACGACCTCGTAAATCATGCGCTGACATCGCTAGAGAAATTGTAGCTGCAGTTCATAATAAAAGATAAGAGAAAAACTACCCAAATGCTTCGCCATTGGAATTTTCAGCGAAATGTCTCTCAACGCGGTTGCAGCAACGAAATTAATAAACCCCGTTGAAGAAGCCAACAGGCATCAGGATGAGAATTCCCCAAATGCTAAGTAAAACAATACGTCGACTTAATTGCAAAAGGTTTTTTTTTGTGACAAAACTGTTATTAAATAAAATTAAAAATGCATTCAGGAAAAACTAAATTCAATATAAAATGTATATAAGATTTTTCAAAGTTTTTATATCTGTTATATGTTTATAATAAATGTCATATTTAAATTAATGGAAATTATAATTATGTTTATGATTTCTTTTTTTTAAAGTTACAATTGTTTGAATATTTTTCTACAATTCTCATTCTTCCTCAATTTCGCTTATTTAAATTAAGTTAATACTTATATACTATCCATTTCTATTCATTACATTATACTTATAGCCCGGCGAGAACTGGTTCATGTATGGGAATATGTCACACTTGGGAAAGTCCACTGAGAACTTGAGTGCTCGCACACTTATCGCACTAGAGAAATGGGAGAACAACTATGCAAGTCAGCTTAACTTTAATTATGCAAAAACCAAAAACAAATGTGACTTGGTCCGCGTGTTGGAGTCAGCTGGAAGTCGACGTCTTAACAGAAGGAGGAGTAGTCCGAGTCCGAGACCGAGTTCGAGTCGGTGTTTGGTGTTGGAGTCGTTCGCTGTGTCTGCCAGCATGTTGGCGAGAGCTTCGCACTAATTAATCCCTTTACGACTGAAACCTATCAAAACACGAGCTTAACTTTTCCAATAAAAATAACGCCGCTCTACGATGGCACCGACGACACCACAAAAAAAAATAAAAATTATAAAAAAAACACAGAGAGCCATTTACACTGGCTGTGAACCGCAAAAAGCACAAGAAATGTGCCAACTTCTGACCACAGCCGGGGCAGGACATTAAGGACAGTAGACTGACTTTGTGTCCTGGCTCAAAATGCAGCAAAAGTTGGCGCACTAATTACCAAGGATTAGTTTCATATTTGTTTGTCAACAGCAGCGGCAGCCAGCACTCGCAAAGTGCAACACGAGCAGCTGCTGTCTGCTTGTGTCCTTAGTGTCCTGGCTAGCTGGCTGGCTGGCTGGCTGACTGGCTGGCAACTTGGCAAGATTATTTATATGCTCCAAGTTTCAGCATCGCGTGGCAAGTCTGATTAAAAAAAAAAAACGAAAACCAAAAATAAAAAAAAAAGAGAAAAAGCGGATTTACCAAAAACAAAAAAAGGAAGAAAAAACGTTTAGCTGCCTTCATATTCATAATGAAATTAACTCGATTGAATGCGCTGATTATATTCATATCATACTGCTGCGGACTGTCCACCAACCCCCTCATCCTACATCCCACATGCCACATTGAGCAACCTTCATCCAGGGTTGAACAGCAGAATGCATAATACAAAAGGCCTTCCATTTCCATTTGCAGTGCGTAAATCTGTTGAGGAAAACACAAACAGCAAAATTATATGCAAAAACACCGAAGCTGCAATACCCTAAAAAATAAATTTGAATTTTATAAAATACTCTGAATCGGTTTACTGTCAAAATAAAAATAAATAAAAATATATATAAATCATTGATAAAATGCTAGTATTTATTTTAGAGATTTAAAGTTTCTGCATTTTACTTGCCTCACCGAAAACCCATAAAAAATTCGTTAATATTAAATTTCAGTGTATAATAAGGCAAAAACTTATTATCCGCGCCCAAGGCATATAATCAGATTGCAAAATGCAAGCGACCGAGGCAAAATCCGTTGATCAGAGACGCAGAGAGGAGTGCGGGAGACACACTCCACAGGACACAGGACGCAGGACGCAGCGAGTGGCGGCTCGCATGTCTCTAATGTGATTGACCCTTACGCCTCGTTGCCGGCATAATACTCGTGTTATCCTGGCACAACAAGGCTGACTCTGCCAGCCAGCCTGCCATGTTCGTGTCCTGGCCTCTACTACTTGCGCATGGACTTTGCCTGTGCTCCCATGTTGGTCATCGTGGGCTTCAATAAATTATCACGCCATATAAAGCAATTAATTCTACTGCCCCCGTTCTTGTAGTTTGGACTCCGGCTGTCTCGTCAGGTTGGGGGTGGGCGCGGGGTGTGCGGGGTGTGTGCTGGTTGTTGTTCTGTAAACTTTTTCCATATTACATATTTGCTAAGAGTGTTTTTTTTTTTTATATATTTTTGGTATCGACTAAATAAGCTTTTAATAGCTTTTTGCGCTTGTTTGTTGTTAATTGATATTTCCTACGTCATCATCCCGATTGGCTCTACTCACTTTCGTCCATAATTCGATTTTCCTATGCTCTGGAAATTTTTCAATTATTTCCTTCGTACGTTGGGCAAACAATTTAAGTGCCGGTGCTGCTGCTCCTATCCCTTTATGACAATATATAAAGTTGCTTGCAAATTACTTTCGCCTTCGCCTAGTTGTTGCACAGCACGGCAGGACTTGTTTTTCATGTCCACTACTTGCCCTGCACCCCTACGCCCCTCCTTCTTGCTGCAGAGGTGCGGCGTGTAAGCCTGATTGGGTTTCTTTTTTTTTGCGGTTGTCTGTCAGCTTCTATCGCAACTGCAGCAATGTCGCAATGTTTTGGTCGGAAATTAAGTTTTATGCTCCAGTTTGTAACACATTGTTCATCCTATTTTTTTTTTATTTTTTTGTTGTTATTGTTGTTGTGGATCTTTCGTGTAGCACAGTGAAAGTGCTGCTGGGTCAACTTTATATGTATAGACAAACAATGTTTCTCAACGTTGGACTTTGTCTTGTTGCGGCTAATTGAACATTTTCAATAAGGCATATGGAAAATTTACATCGAAATAAGTTTTAAATGCAGTTTGCATGCACAACACAATTTGCTTTTTATGAGCAAATCTCTTTTGCTTAATTAATAAAATCTATATATTTTAACAAGTATAAATTTGAGTCAATTTGAAATCAATTCAATAATCAAATATAGCCTTGAAGTTGACATCGAGCTGGCCATAATAAAATGCAATTCGCATAAAACAATAAAATATATGAGAACTAAGCAAACTCAAGCGCAGACACACATGCAACCTCTTGAGCACATATATATATATACATATATATATATATATGTATGCATAGATACAAGTTGAGATTGCCGCCACGTTTATTTAGCTTAAATATTGACATTGTCTCGCTTCCCTTCTGCCCCACCCTCTCCCTCTGCTGCTGTCCTTCACGCACAAACGCACAAATTAGACGGCTGGCTTGGCGGACAATAAGCAATAAAATTATATGCCATGCTGTACATATAGAAATGCACTAACACACACACACACATACACATTTTGAAATCAGTTAAGTGTTGGGCGGTTCAATGGACATTGCAAAGGCGTCGTGTCCTGGGCACGTCCTTCGCATCCTTCGCGTCATCCTCGCTGTTGTCGTTTATTGCCGCGCTATGTTGAGTTGAGTACATTAAATGCGCATCATAAATTTCATTACATTATTATTATGGCGTTGTTTGCGACGACAACAACTACAACAACAACTACAACAACAACAACAACAACAACAACAATAACTGGCAATCGTTAGCCGGATTCGACTATTTTATTGGTTTTGGAACATCTCTAAGCTCATAAATATAACTATTGTTGTTCATCCTTCTCGTCAACAGCAGCGGCTGCAGTCCTTTGCCATATTAATGCACTAATTATGTATGGAAAGGGGGGGCTATGCCACGCCCCCTAATGCATTTTATCAACGTTATTTATGAGTTGACATTTTGCGCATACGCTCGCCAAAAAAAACTTATATCTTTTCCATATCTCGAGGGTCGCATTCAGTCTGTCTGCCTGTCCAGGCACAACAAGAGCCCATCCCTGCTTCCTGGCCACGCCTCAATTTGTCCAGCTTGTCGTTGTCTCAAAGCAAACAACAAAATATACATCAAACAAAGGGGAATGAAGGGAAATAGGACAATGCGTAGGAAAATTATTATGCCTTGCCAAAATTTAAACAATGCCTCGCCTGCAATTCTCTAAATTATGAGTTTGCGAGGGCGTGGGGGGCTGGGTCTGGTCAGCAGAGGGGTGGGCAGGAAGAGGGCGCAACACTGGTAAGCAAATGGAATTGGATTGCTTTGCCGGCGACACTAAATAACAAATGGCAATGAACTTCTGACTAATTTGGCTATTTAGGTCGATGGACGGCGATTTATGAATGAGCTCACATTTAAGATATCGAATATTGAAATTAAAGAACGATGTGAAAATAATATAATAACTAAAATAATGTTTTATAATTAATTAATAAAGGAACTTTGCTAAATTGTAAATCTTCTTAAATAAGTTGGTTTCATTTGTCTAATTACTAACTAAAAGTTATTAAAATTCGCCAATTATCTCTTTAATATTTTAATCAATGAACTCGAGTCAAATAAACAAAGTGCTTTTCTATGCATTGCAAATTGGAGGACAAATTTGTGCCACACTTTGCCATGAATATAAAATTTGTGGCTAACAAAGAGCCTTGGATACTGCGCCCGGCATGACTCATCAGTTTATCCACCAGCGGATGACGCGCTCGTCATTGGAGACGTACGCACAACAAACAACACACACAACTTGTCACAATCTTGGCAAATGCCATAAAAATAAAATCCACGCAAATAGACAAGTTAATTTTTGTGTTTTCCTTATTTTTTTGGTATTAATTTTCTTTGGCAAACACGCGCCTCAATCGTAAAAACACATCGGGGAAGCCAGTGCTAATTTAACAGGTTTAGTGCCGATATTTGTGTACAATATATATATATATATATATGGATATGTATTTATGTTATTTTTGGATTATTGGATGTTTCACTGACAGCACTGACACATGATACTTATCATTTTCTACGACCTTCTTGATGTTTCAACAAAGGCTACAACAAATCGGGAGCAAATTTGAAAGGAAGTAAAAACCTAAATAGCATCAGGCGTGGGATCATAAATTATAGTTCTGCTTTTACTTTATACGTATTATGATACTAAATCTTAGGTTTGAATTTATTCCTGTTGTTTGATGTACCCTGCATCCAATAAATATACAAAAAATTAGGTTTACAGTGGGATTATAATGTGGTAAAAGTGCATATTTAACAATAATATAAATTAAACTTAGTCAAGTTACAATTTATATTATTTCGACTTATTTTTTATAATTTGTATTACTGTTGAATATAGTTATTAAGGATCTGTCTTTACAGGGTATTTCTCTTAGTCGAATACTTTTCTATAAAGCGTTTCTATTTGGCTTTCAATTTTTATTTATTTTTTCCTTCTTTTTTTGCTTGCGTACTTCCTCAATAATTTTATCGCATTCGTTTCAGTGGTGTGCGTGTGAATTTTTAGTGCCTGCTTTTGGCCACATTTCAGTTGGGTTCGCTCTCTCTCTCTCTCTATCTCTCTCTCTCTCTGTTGCCCCGTTTGTCGACAAAGTCGGTGCGCCTTCCTAGGCGCCACTTGAACTATGAAAATTTGTCCCGTCTTGCTGGCGCCGTGTTTATCGATCGCGCATGGAAAACACTTTTGCCATTTGCTTTATCTGCCAACAAACATGGCCCGGAGCCGGAGCCGGAGCGCGCAGTCAGAGCGTGTAGCGTAAACCGCTCCCGGACCCGCACACCGGACAAGGTTCGGACTTGGTTCGTTGGTTCGTTGGGTTCTTGACACCCAAACTCCGTTCGACATTTGACTGTTAACTGTATGTTGTATGTGGCTCATACCCCCTCCCCCACTTCCCACCCGTCGCCCCTTTGTCATCGTTGAACGTGGTTTTGTTTGGCGCATTTTCGCTTTCCTCGTCCTGGCGTGCGTTCATAAATATTCCGCCTTTTTCCTTTCTCCTTTTGCTTTTGCCACTCCGCTCTGCTTTGTGCCTTGTGCCCCGTGTATATTTTAAGTGTATTTCTGTTTTTGCAGCAATTTCAGTTTTTATTCCTGTAATTTATATGCTACTATATGCTATATACACATTTATTGGGGTAGGTTTGGGTAAACGTTTTTCCTGGAAATCATTTTCAACAAACAGCACCAAAAAAAAGAAAAAAAAAACTTGAAAAAAATAGAAATTTAACCAGTAAGCAGCTCGCAACTAGCAAACTGAAGGGAAAACTGCAATTATCTCAAACATGACGCAAGGTTTCGGAATTCGAAATCCAGCTCGCATTAGAGAGCAATTATAAGATGGCAGCGATAGCCCCAATCTAGATGAACTGCTCGCTCATAGCAAGTTTTCTTGGCAATTGAATGGGGTTTTCAAAGTAAAGTTGGCTCAGTAAGATTTGTAAAAAAAATAAAACATTTTTGATATTTTTATGTGCTTTTGATTTAATCATTGTGCATTGCGAATTAAATTTTTAAAAATAGATTTTACATTTTTATATGTACATAAAGTCAATCTTTAAGCATAACTTTACAAATTTCCCGTCAGAAATTAATTTTAAAGTAGCTTTATTTTCCTATAATTTTTAGAGTTTAACTTCTGGTTAACTAATTTTTTTATTCTTACTTAAAATTGTTCATGGGCGATGAATACGAAATGTGATACTTGCCGAGAGAAATGTGAGAAGTATTCGCTGGTTAATGCAGTGAACCCTCATAATTCACAAAAACATTTCATTTTAAAAATTAATTTTTAGCACTTGCCCCAGAAGCAAAATTTAATTTAATTGATGATTTACGTCCGCGTCACGACCTGCAACCCTTTCTAATGAGGCGAGGCTTAAAAGCTGGCGGGGGGGAGGTGTGCGGGGGATTGTTGTTTTGTGTTTGTTGGTTGTTTTGGGGCAAGTGTTAACATGCACAGCAAACAGCAGTTGCTAATGAAGTGTTAAGGGGCGTTACCCCGAGACCCCAAAATACTGAAACTCCAAACCCGGAACCAAGAATACCAAAACCAAAAAAGCGTCCGTAGAAATATTTTTATTTTGGCTACGCCTATTGGGAGCATTTTAAAAATTAAAGCGATGCTTTCAGCTAATCGTGCAACGCTGGCAGAGTTGGCCCAGACAGACGCCGACGACTTTGGCAGTTGAGTGTCGCCTCTTCCTGTGTCCGCCTCCTACTTTAAGGCAGTTTTCGGTTCTTTTCCATTTGCTCACAAAAAAAATTTCCATGCAACATTTTCAGTCGTGGTTTTTTTTTTGGGAGGGTTTTTACCAGCTCTTTTTCCACCTGTCGCGTAAAATTTCGCACTGAAACATAAATTTTGCCCGACGGCAACCGCATGGGGTAAACCAAATGCTACATGCCCCCAACCCCCCCCCTTAACGGTACATCTACCCTTTTTGCCTCTCGACTCGCCGCATTTGACGCCACATAATTTTTCGCTGAAACTTTTTGTTAGTTGTTGTTTTGACCACGCCCACAATTGTATGGATCGCACTTGTTTACCTGTTTCCCCCCTCTCAGCAGAACAGAAGCTTTGGCAAATTTATTTGGCGACAATAACAAAAGTTTTGCATACTTTCAGGCGGCTGGGCTGCATTTCATTTCATTTCGCTGCGTTGCGTTCCGTTTTGTTTGCTAATTAAAAGTAAGTGCTGCAAAAAGTGACGGGCCCAACGATTACCGGGGCGCCACAAGACTTTACAGTCAATCCCCCTCCCCACTGCACACTCCCATAACTCCTCCTCCTTGTAGTCGCACACTGGTACAGGCAGCACTTTGTGCTGAATTATCGTTTTTTTATATCTGAGTTGCTCAGCAGCAGACAAAAATTGACATTCATATTTGCAAAATTACTCATAGAACTTGATTATCCATTGAAATGTGACATATTATTTTTATTATAAATTAAACATAAATCATAAAAATACATTCAAATTTGTCCTATTATTTTTAATCGAAATTAAACATAAATCATATACAATAAAAACATATTTAAAAATGCATTCAAATTAGTCTATATATTTTTAATCTAAATTAAACATAAATATTATACAATAAAAACACATATAAAAATTACTATATATCAATTAAAATCATTTATTACCTATTAGCAATTTTTTTTGCGTGTAAATTTATCATATTTCCACAAACTGTTGTCAACTGTAAACTAAAGATACTTTTACCTGAGCTAAAAAACTACAAACGTTGGCAAAATTAATTGCTGAAATGCCAAAAAAAATTTAAAGAAATCTTTAGGCAAACGAGCGGCAGAGCAAAGGGGTTTGAAGATTGCGGGTTGTGGTGGCTGTAGTGGGGCAAATCCCCATTGCAACACTTTGGGCTGCCATTTGCACATGAACTCGCTTGACGTTAAGCGAACTTCGGCCACCGTTTGACATTTTGCCGCAAGACCCCAAAAGAAAAATGCCGCAGCTAAAAAAAACTTGCAGAGCAAAAAAAAAACATTTAAACTTTGCAGCTTAAATTGTCGCAGTGTGCTCTGAGGTGCTGTGTGATATCAACAAAAAAAAAAAAATAAAAATAAAAAACCAAAAAAAAAAAAAATAGTTGAAAAGAAGGTTTCTAAAGTTCTCCTAACTTGAACTCGATTCGACTCAACTCAACGACTCGACTGTCAATTGCAAATGTCACACGAAACTCACAGGGGGATCAGGGGAGGAGGATGAGGAGGATGAGGAGCTGTTGCAACTGGAACTTAAACTGAAACTGGAGCTGGTCTTTCTGCTTGGCTGTCACGATTTGCATTTCGTTTTGCCCGCTTCTTGCCATGTTGCACTTTGCTGCCGCTTTTTACTAACACTATTTTTTGTTGTTGTTGTTGTTGCTGTTCTTGTTATTGTCACTCTCTTTTTTCCCCTATGGCCATTGGGTTTTTTCTAAATAAATTGAACATTTTGCTAATATCTTGATTAAATGTCCCTGCAATATCGCTTGATAAATGGCTATTTTCGCTGTTGCGGCTTTGTACATTTTTTTAAACGTTTTCCCCTCTCTCCTCTCTGTTTTTTGACAACTGATTTTTTTTTATTTAGTACATTAGAGCTTGGGGCAAAATAGTTTTTCTGTTCTTGCAACAGCTAAACATGTTTCCAATTGCCCGTGGGATTAGTTTTTACGGACTTTTACGAGGCACCAGCAGTGTACCAAGAGGTCAAGGCTTTAGGCCACAAATTGTGAGAGCAGTAAATAAATAACTATTAAATTAAGAATTATTTAATTTCAAGTGAAACACTTGGTCAATTTTAAATTTCAATTAATTTCAAATATTTTCTTTTCCCATATTTTTCAATATACCAAAAGACTCTAAATGTTTGGGTATATTATAAATAAATCGGCGCATAAACCCTTTCGGTTCCTAAGCTCAAAAGAAACCGGTGCAAACCCAAGTTAGCCATTAAAAGTAAACTCACACATAGTTGCCTCAAAGTATCTTTTTGGCCAGTCTTTGTGATATGCAAAGTTTGGCGTAATTGCTGCAATTTGTTGGCAGCAACTGCTTAATATCAAGTAGCCGTCGTGTTGGCACAAAAGCAGTCGGCAACCAAGCGCTACAAGCGCATTCGGTTACATAACAACAGCAACAACAACAACAACAACAACAACTACAATTTTAGCACCAATGTTTTCTGCTTGTTTACATTTTACAGTTTTTGTGGTTAAGTTTACGCCGTGTTTTCGTCTCTGCACACGCTGCCAGAGTCCGGAATGGGCCCGGCCGGAGTTGCTTAGACATCAGAGCCAACTGGCCTCTTATCATGTTAGCATCGCTCGATTTTCATGTTACCAAATAAAAACAGCAACAACAACAACAACAACAACAACAACAATGTGCATTGAAAAGCATCTACAGTTACTTTGCACTTTCTACCAACATGTGGGTGTCAACAGCCCAAAAACCCGTCTCCTTTTCTTTTTGGCCAACTATTGCGTTCTCGTCTTCGCTTAAATTATAAAATTATTTGCACGTAGTTTCTTATTAGTTTGTTTTTGCCATGTAAATTTCACCAAACAAAAGTTTCTCAGTCTGGCAACGAGGGACGACATACATATTGATGAGATGTAAGGCATGAAGAAGGCCTTATTTGTTCGTCAGTACCAAAATTTTACTTCACATTTCTATTTATATATTTTCCAAGATTTTCAATAATAATATTTTTAAATTAACTTTAAATATGCTGAGAAAATTACGTTAATTTAAGCATTAAATGGCCCATTTACCATTTGTGGTTAAATTGGCATTGGCCATGTTTGTTCAACTGAGCAGTTAACTGTACCAGTTAGCCGCTTGCAAAGCAGATTGCTTCGACATGCGAGACATGCAGCTAACAATAATACACAGAAAAGCAATTAGCCATGGCCAAATCCAAGCAAATACAAAAGGAGAAATAGAAAAACAGAAACTAAAGAAAAGATCCAATAATAAATAAATAAAACTTAAAGCAACTCAAATTAATGAGGCCCGGTTGGCGCCACTCGGCATGACAAACATGTGGCGCACGTGGCAAGCACACACAAGCAAAAAGGAGCTAAAATTAGGAAGTTGCACCGCTCGCAGCCCTCATCCTCAGCCTCATCCTCCCCAGCCCAGCCCAGCACTAATTCCCTAACATGTCACGAATCATATTGAACATGCGGCTGTGCCAAATGATAATGATGCCCTGGCCTCATCATTGGCCAATATACGGAGGATGGGAGAGAGGGGTAGGTGTGTGTGCATGTGTGTTTGTGTGTGTAAGGAAGGCTGACAGACAGCATAGAAATTAAGCCAAGTGCTGTCTGTGATTCCGGCCAGCGCTTAACTCATTTTCTACATGTGCTGCATATTAAGAGGCGCCCCAAAATGTATGCTATGCTTTCGTCTACTCCCTCCTTCCTTCTGCATCTTTTCTTTAGCCATTGCTCATTTGAGGTAATGCCAAAGCATTCGCCCTGGCAATTATATTTCACCCCAAAGTGTGACGCGCGCAATTTGCGCAATTTTTCACAAATTTTCATGCATCATTCTTTACCTGCCTGCCCAATGCCACGCCCACTTCCTATCCCCCCCTCCCATTAATTATTATTTTGTCCGCACATTTCGCTGATTTATTGAGAGTCCGGGTGCGAGGCCATATTATTCAGACCAGCTGCCCGGCAATCAGTACAACCAACATCAACAGCAAACCAAATGCCAAACAAATTAAATAACAAAAACGAAAATAAAATAAAAAATAAAATGCACAAATAAAAATGTATAAAATTGAAATAAATAAAATGTGCAGTGTAATACGAATGAAATAAAATTACATGCACTTCCACTTGAGAAAGCAACGCCAGTTTCTGCAAAATATTATTAAATAATCAACAGCGCTCCCCCTCTCTCTTGCCCCGCACAGTCATTGCCAGAGCAGGCAAAAAAAAAAAAATATTAAGGTAGACAGATACGCATTTACCCTAGCCACAGATCATATCCCCCCCCCCCCTCATCTACCTCTCTATATTACAGCCTGTTTCCCTTGCCAGGATTCACATTAAAAGGCTGCACATTCAACCGCCATTAAGTCAAATGGATGAGCTTGTGTGTAATAAAATTTTTTATTATCATCTGTCTCGCGTTGAAGTGTTGGCCAGCAAACAAAAAAAAAAAAAGAAGACTGAAAAAAACACAAATAAACAAATAAACAAATAAAAAATAAAATAGCAACTGAGCTGGCAGAAAAAATATTCCCAGCAGTTTGCGTGGCCCGCTAATGCCCTCCATTTTGATGGCCAAAATTCTATTTTAAGGCCTATAAAATGTTATCTGCAATAAGCCGCAAGTTTCACCAACAATACTAAAAATGTCAAACATTTGCATAGCTTCAGATTTTGTGTGACTCAATATAATCAAATAAAATAAATCAAAGTGATTTGTATTTTTGCGCTTTTTATGGTTCATGTAATCCATCAAAAAATATTCGTAATAACAAAGATTATTATTTTTTGACACAACAAAATATAAAGTTAAGTTTTACGCGATGAGTAAGCACATTTAAAAAAATTTGGCTTTGACACATAAATATTTTTTAACAATTTCCAAAAAAAACTCAAACAAAAATACCACGATTTATGTAGGTGATGCAACCATTGCTGCTGCTGCTGCTGCTCCTCCTGATCCTCCTGCTCCTGCTCCGCCTTGTCTTGGTATCATTTCAAACATCAGACAGTCAGTCGGAAATGATGGTCACAACAGGAACTGTGAGCACAACAACAACAACACCAACAGCCACAAAATTTCGAAAAACAATTTTTTATTTGCCGCGCAATTTTCACTTTGTGTGTGTGGCCAAAAGTATTTATTATTTTTTTTTTTTATTTATTAATTTCTTTATTCCTTTTTAGTTTTTATGGCAATTTAAAAGCAGGCAGATTCCCGCCCATTCTGTGCCACTTTTTGGGGCACGGGCAGGCGCCAGGCACACATTTCACACTCGACTGGCGCGAAAATTCATTAAAAAATTGTGTTTAACATGCCAAAAAATTTCGTACAATTTTTATTGCGGCCTGAACGTGAGCATTCCATATCTTTTGGATTGGGGTCTGGGGCTGTTTCAGTTTGCGGTGGGGAGTGGGAATGGGGGCAACAATAGCGGCAATTGCAGCACTTTGAGTTCATTTTTTGACATTTATTTGACGCATGGCCACAGCATTAATAACTTCAGCCAGCTGCAATTGCAAGTCAGTTTGTGTGTGTGTGTGTGTGAGTAAACTCTGACCCCATTTTTTTTTTTTTTTTTGGGGTAGTTGGGAGAGCGGTACGTGTGCACTTTCATTGGAATTTCTAATTTGGAGCAAGCAAAGTAGTAGGCGCCACTTGAGGCACTGCCTGGAATGAATGCTGTCAACGACAGGCGCGATACCAATCAGCGGGTGTTCCTTCTCCCCAGTCCCCCCCCCCCTCCCCACTCCTTGCCCCGTCTCAAGCAATATGTAGAAAACAATTTATTTTTGCCTGCCAGCGCCGAAGGAGTCGCCAAACAATGCCAAGAGGCCGATGTGACTTGCCACAAGGAACACAGTCAGAGCCGCATTGAGTTCGTCCTCGACTTGACATGCCACCCTTGAGCGAAATTCATTTGTTATGCAAGCAACATTTCCGCTTCCGGTTAACGCAGCACGACCAAGCCAAAAAGCACTAAAGAAAACGTCAAATGACGCAAGTAATTTGCATTCGGAGCCAGATTAATTGTTGCACAAACTTTAGCAACGATCTCATTGCATTTATTTACTTCTGAAAATCGCTTACACAAAAAAAAAAAATATCATTTTATCTATATGTTTACTGTTGTACTGACTATAAAGTAGATTATAGAATTTATGAAGAGTTATAAGGCCCAAAATCTGTGGGATCAAGCAAAGCCCATTTGCAAGTGGATCTCAGTTGGAGTCCTCTACAGAGAGGCAGGCTACCAGGATCAGCAGCAATTATAATAAAAAAATAGTGTAAAAATTGTAGTATTATTTTTAAAAATAAGCACAATATTAACCAAGAATTGTCATGTTAAAATACTTAACAATTTAGCCATGTTAACTGCCAAAAAGTGGGTCACATCACGTGTAAAGCCTGTTTTTAGGTTTCCTGGCGGCACACAACAATGCGTATACGTAATGCAATTTAGTGCATAGCTGACAAGCTGAAAACAAATAGTTGTTGCGATTGTATGCAAATTATGTGTGTGTTTGCACAAATATTTCTAGCCATTTTCTAGCCATTTGGCCATTTGAGCGGCTTATTTGCATGAGTGCCGCAATGCGGTGGCCGATTTTCCGAATGCGAACAAAATTGCTTATTAATGAGTAGCGAAAAAGTTAAGACCTGCTAGCCAAAAAAAAAAAACAAGTATATATGTGGCCAACACATAAGCAAATTGCAAATGACTAAAAAAAAAGAAAGACTATTTTTTTTAATGATTTAAAAGAACAAAAAGTCTGCCAAATTCTTTGCACATTTTTGTTGCTATTTTCCATGCCTGATTCTTCATCATTATTTGGCAATTAATAACGATGCGGCAAGACCTGGCCCGGGGAGAGGCAGATGTATCACAGGAATGGTGGGTGTGGTAATGCATAAGAGCAACCTGCAACTTGCCACAAAATGGTGCAACGGCGCGCTGCGTCTCCTGTCAAGTCAAGTCCGCAACACGTTGCCTCATTTGATGATTTATCATCATTCATGAGTGCATCGTGATGATGATGATGATGACGATGATGACGATGACGATGATGATGATGCTCTTGATGCTGCTCTTAATGTTGGAGTTGCTGTTGTTGTTGCAGTTGCTGTTGCAGTTGCTGTTGTTGTTGCTGCTGATGATGTTGATAAACAGCTGCCTCGAGGCGAGTGCTTGTCTCTCTGCCCCCTCTCTCTCTTAACCTCTCTCTCTCTGTGTTTGTCTGCCCTTCTGCTTGTCTTCCTGAAGGATGCAACATTCTTGTTTGTGGGGGAGGGGGGGCGCTAATGTCTACTTAGATGCGCTTGGCGCTCGGGCGTTGCATTTAAGGTTTTGCTAATTTATGCAGAGTGTTTGATACACACACAAACACACACACACACACACACACACACGTACACCCTTAGATTAGGTTTAGATGCAGTTTACTCACACATGTGCTTAGCTGCATTAGTTGCCATTCAATTAACTTGCAACACTTGCTACATTATCGCCTCACTGAAGTTGCACGAAGTGGCTTTAAGTTGACTGAGATTAGAGTTTGTGGCAAGCTAAGCTTGTTTATTATAAGTTGTAATAACTTAAAAGTACTGACAAAATTGGAGATTCTGTTTTAACAACCAATCACAAAATTGTGACTTGTGGCAAGTGCCACAGTCAAGTGTTGTTGCCATTTAATCAAGTTGGGCAATTGACGTGGAAACCTTTTTGGAATTATTGTTACGAATTAAATACGGTTGCCGCCAAGTGGCCAACTGTTCTAACGCTGTCGGCCAACAGCCAATTACTTGGCAGCAGCACTCAGGATATTAGTTAGCTGCAAATGTCTTAAATAAACAGGCAACACACACACAGACACACACACATACACACTCACAAATTAAAGACAATGAAGCCAGCTGGCTGGAACTGAGCAGCCGCATCTTTGGCATCTTCAACAGCAGCCGGTAATGAAGACATTTTGAATAGCACAAAAACAAACAAACAAAACCAGCGAGAAGCCATCTTCGTCGCCATCGCCTCTCTGTGTGTGTTTGTGTGTGTGTGTGTGTGTCTCAGGTAAAAATAAATTGTAAATAATTCCGCTTATGCGGCATGCGACTGCGAAGACAAAACACATAAAACTGCCAAGCAGCCTTAGCGAGGGACAGACGACGGAGAGGGTCATTGTGGGTTTGCCGACCCAAGTACTGTTAGAATTTACTATCCAGAGACCGAGAGACGGGTTTGCTTTAGGGGTTGTATGTGTGTGTGTGTCTTCCAAAGGGGTTTGGGTGGTGCTATGCAGGCACTGCAGGTCATTTTCATTGCTGCCGTGGCATACGTAATTGAATAGCAGACAACAGCAGCCGCCCAACTCCCCCCCCCCCCACACACACACACACAGACACACCAACCCATCATGCTTACCTTACTCCGCTCCAGCGACGGCATTGGATTAATTTTTAATGAATTCCCTGGCTCTTTGGCCAGGGTCCTGTGACGTAGCTGGAACGGGGCTGTCTTTATGCCGTCTTCGTCTTTATTTGCGGCAGCCAAGACAAATACACAATAAAAGACGTGTGCGGCTTCCTGTGTGTGTGTGTGTGTGTGTGTGTGTAAATACGAGCATAAAAACTTAAGTGATCCGTGTACGGGTCACTGCTGTGGTAGGGTTTGCTGTATATAAATATATACATACTCAAATACACACACACACACACACACATAGCACTGACTGCATACTTAAGTGGATAACACTCGGGGTTTCTGGCCACTTTTACTAATTCCGGCATTTAATTCAACTGGCGCCAGTTGTCTGACGTCACGTCATATGCAAATGACGCGGAAAACTATGAAGAATATGCCAGTTCACACTTCATATTTTAAAACACACATGTCAAAATATGGCGTGGTTGCATGAGATGCAAACGAAGGATTTCTTGCGGCAGTCTGCTGCCCTTTCCTGCACGAGGCAGATTAACATTTAAATTAAAAATGAAAAACAAAAATCAAATAAGACCTCAAAATGCAAACAGAACGTAGAATCAACATAGCAGTCTAGAAAAATTGGAATGTAATAGGTCGATTTTTATATACACTTCTAGTTTATAGCCAGAAATACTAATAATTTATAAAATAATCTTTAAAATTTTGCAATAAAAAAGGAAAATTTATTTAGCATCTCATTAAAGCTAAATAAATAATTGTTTACTTAATTTTAAAGATTTAACGAATATTATAATAAATAATAATAATATTTATATATTAGATTTAAAATCTTTGATAAGATAAATAAATTAAATTTACATAGGTTCCACGATATTGCTTGCATTAAACATTTTTTTTTAAATTTATTCTAATTTAACATTTATTTACTGTTCTCATATTTATATAAAGAATATTAAATTTTGTACTAGCGCATTAAAAAAAACATATTAACATATTAAAACAGTAATTTTCGAACGCAAGCTTCACACACCCCTCTCCCTACGACAGCTGAGGGGAAAAACGGTAATAGCAACGGCAAACTGCATATAGAATGCTGCTTGTGAGAAATGCCAGCAAAAGCTCGCTCATTTGCAAGCCTGCACTCTCTCTCTCTCTTACATACACCCACACACTCGCACTCGCACTCACACTCTATCTCTCTGCATCACACACTCTCTCTCTCTCTCTCTGTGTGTTTGTCGTTCCAAACAGCTGCTTGGCTTGCGGTGCACTTCCGCATTTCAATTTGTTATTGTTGTCATTTATTCGCACAGCTGCTCAGTATTTAATTTGTATTGTGGCTAACGCCGCCTTTTTAACACACACATTTTTCAAGTGCACTCAAAAAGCGTGTTTTTTTTTATTCGGTGACTTTCAATAATTTTAATTTGTAATTGCCTACCTTTGGGCGGCGTGTTAAAAATAAAATCGAGCTTCCCCTTTAGAAAAAAAAACAATATAACGTTAAAAAGTCAAGCTGCACAAAGTGAAGTGAAGGGCAACGTTTTAAGTAAAGTCACAACCACACAAGTGTGTGTGTTTGTGTGTGTGTGCGTGTGTGTGTTTGTGCAATTGCTTGTGGCTCACGTGGCTGGCAGCTGTTTGTGGCCAGTGCAAAACTTTTAATTGGCTGGTTAAAGGAAAAATGCTTAACACAAAATTTTATATTTATGCGTGTTTTTGGTAAAGTTTTGTAGATTTGCATATTATTAAGGTCTGATGCAATATTTATTTAATTTTGAATTACATTTAAAGCAGCAAAGCTGCAGTTGAAATTAGCTTTCCTTTTTCGCGTGCACGCCAAGCAAAGCTTTTAAAGCTTTTTCGGCTCTTGCCTGCAGTTGCGCGCGATTTCAGCATATTTTGAATGTGGCGTTGACCTTGTTGGAAAATTACTTAGACTAAAGAAATGTCAATTTATTGAAAAGTTTCCGTCGTAAAATATATTGCAAATACAAGTGCTGTGTTTATTGACACTCCAAGTAGCTTAACAAGTTACTAAAGTTGTTGTTTACAAATATCTATATACTAGATGTGATAAATATATTTATATATATATATATATTTATAGCTGAAGACAATTCAAGGGTAAGTCAAATGTGCCTCTTTAAAAAATACATTATTGCTCCATTTGAATTTTTTTTTTTTCCTATCTTCATGGCATATTTTGCTGTCAATTGAACTGAAATTTTCTTTTAGCACTTGCAATTTCGTGAATGTTAAATAAATATTGCAAACGTGCTTATGGCCAGTGTTGGCTGGCTTAAACATTGTAAAATATTTATGAATCAAGTAGACATTTTTGCTTAAGGTTGCAGTATGGAATTCTAAGGACCTTCTCCTTCGAAGTAAGTGGGAAAAAAATGTTTAAGGAAGACAATTTATAACCTTATTATAAATGTTTAATTTCCAATTAGTTTGTAGAAAACTTATCAATAAAATAACAAAAGTTAATTAATATTATTATTCTTTAATATTTAAAAAATAGATATATGATAAAGTTATTTAAAATAGTGGCTAAATAAGTTGTAGAAGACACAACTGCAACGGAGCAGATTACCAAATTGGTCATAAATTTGTGGACTATGTATTTGGAATTGGTATGCAATTTTAAATGCTGGAAAATGTTCAAGGCGAAAACCAGCTAAGGTATGTCTAACAAATTAGCATTTGCCAGCGATACGAAGGAGTCGTCGTTGCACAGAATGCCAAGGACCCAAGGGGGGAGAGGGGGAGGATGTAGCAGTGGCAGGCAGTGCAAAAGAATGAGACTTGCTCCTTGGCCGGCCGTAAACAAAATGTTGCAGCATTTAGAGCTGCAAAATAAAAATTGTAGCACGAAGAATGGTTGGCAAGGAAGAGGAGCAGTGGGGGGGGGGGGCAGTCAGTTGGGGAGCAGCCAAGCAGCTACTCCTCCTCCGGTTGGGTGTACACGTTGTGTACTCAGATATTGCATAAATAAATAATGTAGTTATTTTTGTCTTTCGCCCTTGCCAGCCAACTTTTCAGCCGGCTTGAATTTGTGACTGCAATAGTTTCGAATGCGAATTGCAAACTGCGAATTGCGAGTTGCAAGTTGCAAGTTGCGAGTTGCAAGTGCGAATGAGGATTCAATTCGAGCAGTCGAGCTGTAAGGCGGCGCCGGCAGTTTTACGACTATTAAGAATTGCATATTTAAATCAAATAAAAAAAACTAGTCAGACACAGTCGAAAAACCCGAAATGAAAATGCTTAAAAATTTAAAGAATCGACTTTCGCTGACAACGGCAACATTTGGGAGTCGTTCATTTTTATCACCAACTTTTCGGGCATTGCAATGTAAACTGCATTCAATGCCATGTCAGGTGCTCAGGCTCCATTCTAGCCACATTTCTTATTAAAGTTGATTTTTTTCTCTTTATGTTATTCCTTGCCACCCAAGACGTGGCAAAGCAGCGGAGACAGCAGCACATTTCCAAGTCAAGGCAAACCGCAATGGCGAAAATGCATTAAATCAGGCGACTGCCAACAAAAAATAATGCGACTCCAAAAAGCCAAAAACTAACTCAGCAGCTACGAAATTTGATTGCACTTTAAATTTACTAAGGCAAATAAAATTTGAGAAAACTTTTAAATTATTTCTAGCGATAATTTTTGAAAATTTCTTGTAAAATATTGGCAAAATATTTGCGTATTTTAATTAGAGCAGAAACAGAAATTTAGATAATATCGACTAATCAGGTAATGCCCCCAAAAAGTAGGCTTTTAATATATATAGAAGATATTAATTTATGCTTATACATTCGTTGAAGGTTTAGACTACTTATATCTCTCAGTGTACGAAACAAATTTGATATAAAAACCATAAAAATATTTAAGAAACAGAAGCAAATCAGCAAATTAGAAATAGGCTCTAAAAAGCAAGCAGAAAGTGCACTTCATGGTTTGCAGTGCTTATTTCTCTCAGTGTAAGAGCATAGCTTGTGCTGTAACTAAGGAGACACCTCTTAGGAAAGGGTACATGGAGAATTGTGGAGAGACAGCGGCCGGCGCAATGTGACGTGGATTGCATATCAAATGCATTCGGTTTCTGTTACCCAAACAAGTAATAAAGCGTAACTGGCAAAGGCAGAGAGAGGGAGAGAGATGGAGAGAGTTGGACAGATGGAGCTGAGCTGGGTGTGAGGAAGATGAGGGAGACGAGCGTCAAAGCGAAATCCGTCAGCAAAAGTAATAGGAAAAGGAATTGAAGCCATGGTCGAAAAAAAAGCACATTGCTAGCCTTTTTAGGCAACGACGACGATGAGTTGGCAAGTTAGCAAGTTGGCAAGTTGGCGACTTGGCCAAAAGCATGCCGCAACCAACTCGAAGCTGGCTGATTATTATGAATACGCAGTGTTGACCGCAACTCTGCCAGAGGTCGTCGCACGCTCAACGCTCGTGTTGCATACATAATCAGCTAAGAGGAAACTTAGAGAGAGAGAGAGGGGGGCGGGGAAAGGGTGCACTTGAAAGGCTGCTACACACGTTGCAGTTCTTTTGTTGTAAATTGGCAAATATGCAAATGAGTTGACGCGCATGCAGCGTGATCAACTGGAGGCGGGAACGAGAGTGCGGATGCAACAGGACAACAAAGACAACAAGGACAACAAGGACATCATCATCAGCCTGCATTCATTTGCGGTTCGTCTGGCTGGCCCCAGACGAGCCCCGCCACTCACCACTCTCCACACAGATTTGTGGGCTATTTTTGTGGCGCGTGATCCATGCCACAAAAAAGAAACAAAACAACAACAATAACAAACTTAGAGGGGGGGAGTCTTCCAGGGAGTTCCTTAAGTGCAGTTAGCGCTGCTTTAAGTAATAACAACTGACAGGCCACTTGTGTCTGAAGGAGTCCTTTGCAAAGTTTTTGGCTAACTCGCTAATCGGCGTTTCAAAACGTTTTCCTTAATCCTAATTGGAGTCGTAAGCCAACTGAATGAGTTAAAACTTTATTTTCTGGCTCCCGTTTAATGAGCCCAATATTCGATGGCTCTTCAAAAGTCAGCAAAACGAGGAACATGTATGCTTAAAAAGGTCAACAAAGCAATTGGCCAAAACACTGCAAAACAAGCTAAAGTTAAAACTAAAAAAAAACTATATAAAAAAATATAATTTTGGGAAAACTGATCAAAATTTTTTAAGTCAAGTTTTGATCAGTATTTGAATCAAATTCTAAAGCACAATTTGCAGTTCAAAATTCAATAAAAAAATTCGAAAAATTATCTAAAATATTCAGTTAATTTTTAATTTAAATTAAGTTAATTTTAAGTGTAAATCTCGCTGCTGTTGCTCAGTGTAGGCTTACTCGCATTACCAAAAATACTTGCGTCCATTAGGCCAAGAAAATGGCAAAGCAAAAAACAACAAAAACAACAACAACTACAAAAACAACAACAACAACATTAAAGAATAGCAAAATGCACCCAAAAAAAAAGGGGAACGCAGAAAAACGTTGTGAAAATATATAAAAATTAAAAAGTTTTAGCCAAAAAAAATGTCAGCGGCGTTGCCAGACAACAGTAGAAAGTGCTGGGCAAGGGGTTGAGGTGAGGAGGGGGTCAAACAAACTGAGCAACTGCGGAGTAACCAATAAAGCAAAACAAATCCACTTAAATGTGCCAAGCGACGACAGCCAGAGAGAGAGAGAGAGAGAGAGAGAGAGAGTGGGAAGGGGGAGAGAGAGTGAGAATGTAAGAGCGGCAAAAAGGCCAACGGTTGCGCTGCGGGGGCAGGGAGACGACGTGCCTGCAAAAAGTGACAAAGTTAAATTCGAAACTCATAAATTGGCTTATCCACTTAACTGTTAACGGGTTTTTGCTGGCCAGGACCAAGTTTGTGAGCCAAAAAAAAGAAGAGAAAAAAAGGAGAGCGAGAGAGAGAGAGAGAGAGGGAAGAGAAGTCGGAATAAAAACGTTTGCTAATAATGGCGACGGCCCAAAAACGCTGCGGCGGCCACTCGCATCGATCAACGAGCGAGCCGCGTCCAGAACAAGGATGTGGCACAAGGATGTGGCACAAGGATGTGGCTGGATTGTGGATGGACAGCTGAATGGGATGCCAAACGGGTGGGAAGGGGGGAGGGGGGGGGGGGGGCAAAGACTTGCTTCATTTGGCAGCAAAGTTTTGCAGCGTTTGTTGTTTTGTCTGTTTTGTCAGTTGTTGTTGTTTTTGTGTGTTTGTTGTGTTTGTTGTTTGAACTTTTCGCATCATGGCCTCAATCAGCGTTAGTCACTGTAAACTGTGGCCAGTTGCGTCCTTCCATTCTGGCCAACTCCTTGCGCTCTTTTGCAAAACTATTTGATGACTTTCTTACGCTCGGTCGCCTTTTGACTCATATCGACAGGCAGCCAACCAACCCCCCCCCCCCCCCATCTACACATGCCCCCTGTCCCCACTCTGGCCTTGCCTTGACACACGTGCCGCATGCAGCAACTTTAATGCAGCTTGGCAAAACGAGTCAAGCGACACATGCAACATTTCAATGCTGCCGCTTGGGTTATTGCTGCCGCTGCCATTTGCAACAAATTGCGGCTCATTAGTTGAAATATTACAAAAAGAATGCAATCTTAAACAAAGAAATTCCCCGAGACAAAAGCATAAAACAGAAATTGAAAGCATTTTGCACAGGCTGGGCTAAATTTCGTTTCTGCATGGCAAATGCAACGCACAGTGCACAGTGGGCTGAAAGTGTTGAACTTGAGCTGAAATTATTAGCAAATTTAATAGAATTTAAAATTGTATTTTAATTATTCTGACATAGTCAATTTAAATTCTTGTATTAATAATTGATTTGAAATGATTTTTTTTAACAATTGCATTTTCTATTTTTGTCATTTTATTTTGTGTTTAATTGTCAAATAAAAAAATGTTTTTAAATATTTTGAAATGCCAGCTGCAAGTGCAAGCTTTGACAAATATTTCTGCATTTCTATATATTTTCTAAATATTTTTAAACTTCTTATTTAAGAATGATTTTGGCTATAATCATAATTTGCTTAAATAATTTTATTTTTTCTCTTTTTTGTTTGTTTGCCCAAAATAAAACTCGAAGAAGCAAAAGCAATTGAAAATATAATTATTTTTAAGCAATAAGTAATATATAATTAGGTAAAAAATTTTTTTTTAATAATGCAATTTCTGTAAAAATATTTTTTTTATCATTTCATTTAAATTTTCTGTTTCTTTTGTCTGCTTAAAAATGCTGCATTTAAATTTGCCCCATTGTGGCACGCAGTTGGCGCCATTCGCCGTTAGTAACCGCCAGTTCAAGCAGCTGCAACTTATGCGAATTTCTTGCAAAAATTCCGCAAGAACGAGTTGAGAGAGAAAGAGAGAGAGTAAGAGGGAAAGAGATAGCGAGAACAGTTGAGCGGTAATAAAAATAAAATACACCTGCCGCTTTGGACTCATGGCAAATGCCAAATGCTTTAATGTATGCTGAGCTATGAAGGGTGTATATTACACACACACACACACACACATACATACACACACACAAGTGTGTGTATTTATTGAGTTTGTTGGCATGTTATTTGGCGGTCTCAAAATGACCGCAAGAAGCGGCGTTTATAGCATAATTAATTAGAAATTATAAGCGCTGAGCATGTGTAATTTGCATGCCCCGAATGCTAACGCATATTCAGCTCAGCTCAGCTGCAGGCAACACACACACACTCGCACACTCCGATTTGGACTTGTGTAAGTTTATAGCATACTTTTGAGGGCGACATTTGCATGCCAAACAGCTGGCGCCACATTTCGTTGTTGCACGCACACAAACAATCAAATACACACACACAAACACACAAACACACACACACACACATATGTATATATATATCTATATAAATATATATATTTGACTAGCAGTCAGTCAATTAACAAGCAACTCTGCAGTGAGAATATTTTTTGAAATGCTGAACACATTTTCTGATTTTGCTGCCCCAAAAAAAAAGCAAAACAAAATTTGAAATTTAGCAAGAAAAAAATAAATACACTTTTTTAAAGCGTACTAAATCTGTTTGCATCAAATTTTGTTTAGATATTGAAATATTTTTATTTATTTTTAGGTGTTAAACTTTCCATCAACTTTGGTTTAGCTAATATTTTTAATAAACTTGAAGAATCACGAATAAATATATATATATAAATATAAATACATATATAATTTATTTTTTTACCAAGATAGAAAAAATAATACAAGAAGCTTAAAGCATAACAAAACAAAAACTGCTGAAAAAAAATCAAAAGCAGTATAAAATTTAAACGTTAAGCAAAAATGTATAAAAAAAAAAATGTATCAAAAATTGAAGCACGAAAAATCAAAGCAACTTTTATAAAATTTTTGTATGGGTTGTGGGAAAAAGTTTTGTGTTAAAAACTTTTCGAAATTAACAAATTGACAGTTGTCGACTGTCTGTGGAAATTTTATTTATTTGCTTTAAGCTGTAAGCAAAAGGCCAAAATGCCATTAACAAGTTTTTATTTCTCGCCTCAAAATACGCCGCAGGAATTGACAATTGTTGTGGCAGTTCATGGCAAAGGGGTGAAGGGGTGGGTGGTTTGAGAGAGGGGGAGGGGGTTGCTGTAACGCATTGTAAATGCTAGACACAAATGCTATTTGCGGGGCTTTCCGGTTAAATAAATTATGAGCTGTGTGCGCCAGCAAAGGTGTTAAGGGCCAAGAATTAAGGCTCAAAGGCGGCCCACGGCACGCGCCCATCAAATAAAGTTTACTTACGCTTGGCCAGCTTCTTGCCACTTGCCACTTGCCACTTCCCCCACTTGCCACTTCCCCACTTCTCCACTTGCCCAGTTGCCCACTTTGCAACAAAGGGTACATGGCCCAAATGATTTCTGGTACGTAACGGGTTTAAGTTCAAAAGCGTGACCAAAAAGCAACAGCCAGTACCGCACCCCCCACTACCTCTGCCACCGCCCCCCCGCCCCCTGTTCTGGTAGCTATTGACAACTGCGCATCGTTAGCTGCAACCCTCAGGCTCTTTGTTGTTGTTGTTGTTGTAGCTTCTTCTTCTTATTTTGGCTGGTAAAGTGCTCTTGACGTGTTTTTCTTTATGCCAGTTTATTTTTTCTTCTCTTTTTTATATTTTGTTATTTTTTTTTTTGGGTTTTTTTTTGTCAAGTCTCGCGAAATTTGTCACGAATTTTTGCGCAATTTTAATGACACTTGAAAAGTGGAATTGAAGCTGAAACGTTTCGGCATTTAGACGGCTGCCACAAAATATTTAAGCCTTGTTTTGTTCTTTAAGTTTGCTCTAACAGTAAACCATACTTCCTGCCCTGCCCTGCCCAATTTTTGGGAGTGGCCAAATCTTTGCCAGATCAGCGCAAAAATATATTTTAATAGTCGAACAAATGTCGAAATAAATTTAAAGCAAATCGTTCGACAATAATGCGCACAAGTGGAAAATTGCATTTCCTTTTCCTTGTTGCTCTTTCCCCTTTCCCCTAACCACCCCTGTTTACCCCTCTCATTTCTCTAAAGTTGTTGTTTAATTTGTCAAACTGGAAGACAATCAAGATTTTGAGCTTGGCAAAATGGTTTGGAAACTTTGCCAGTTTCATATAAAAGCAGCTTTTTATTTATCAATTTTCTTAGCTAATTTTTATATTAATAAATATTAAAATTTGTTTTTTTTTAGCTCATTTAATTTTCTTGAAATATGTGCACATAAAATTGCGCTAATCGTGCAACTTGTGGAATAAGCAATTTTTATAAATTTATGTGCAACTTTTGGTGGCTGGCACATAAATTTAGCTTGAAGTTTAGCAAATTGGTAATTTCAGCTTAATTTTAGCTTGATCCCCGACAGAGTGAGGGGAGTGGGAGGGGGCAGAACCAACTATAAACAAGCCAAAAGAAAAGCTGCTGAAAGTTGCCAAAAATTGACAAATTATACAATTAAATGTAGCGCAAATCTGCGCTGAGCATTATTTATGCCACAGGGGATTGTTGCAAGGGGCAAGGAGTGGGGGGCTGGTGATGGGTAATAATTTAGCAGTGCTCGCTAATGATGATTAAGTGTGCCAAGTGTGCAGCAAGTATTTTATTTCACCTGACAGACAAAGTTTTGACTTATCAAAATACCAACTGAATTTATTAAAGTTTTATGCAAAGAGGTGTGCAACGTGAGAGATGGGCAGAAGGGGGAGGGGGGGAGTGGTGTCCTTATCGTCTAGACTAGCTGCTTGCCTAATAATAATAATAATTTGTTGCAAACAAACAGAACTGAAGACTCGAGTCTCGTGTCTCGTTTCTCGTGTCGCTTGTCTGCTGTCAAACGCGGCGTATTCGCAATGTTTGATGTAATTCACACCAGCTACAAAGGGGCAAGCAGCTGTTTAAAGAGGGTGGGGGGGGGGGGAGGGGAAGAAGGGAGCGAGAGGGGTGCAGCTGCGTGTCATGGCTTGCATTTTAAAAGAATATCCACATAAAAACATATTTATTTTAGTATATTTTTATTAACTAGCAAACAAGCTAAAGATAAAAATATATAAATCGAGTAAACTCGACTACGAAATACCCTAAAAACAGGTGTTAAAAATATTCTAATTTTATTGGAACTTTGCACTTTGAAAATCACACAAATATGAGCAGGCTAATTAATTCCCTAAAGCAAGCACAATTAATTGCAGTGTATAGCTAATTGCAGTACATAACACACCTCAAAGCAACATCAATTTGTACAGGGTATAAAAATGAGCAAAGAATTGCCTGTTTCATCTTTGGGCTTCCAGCAGCGAGTCGAGTTTTGGCTTTTGTTCAACTTTGTCACATATTTTGCATAAGCCAAGGCAATTTTCATGTGGATTACATTTCATTTGCCACGCCCCCACAACCAAGTCAACTTTAAAGCACACACAGAGAAAGAGAGAGAGAGGGGGAGAGTGAGAGGGACGCCATCTAGCGGAAGTTTGCGGTAAAGCGGAAAAGATGATTAATTCAAAGTTATTAGAAACATGACTGAAATTTATAATGCCAGCGAAAGCTGTGAGAAAATGAGAAAAGGTGAGATATGATTGCAAAGCGTTGCACTCACTCGAACAGGAAGAGGGGCATGCAACACAAGCACGTAGAGAGAGAGAGAGAGCTAGAGAGGAAGTTGGAAAGGAAAGCGCAAAAATGTATTCGGTAAATATTTAATTGTTTTGAGTCTAGCGTCTTTTTCATTATTAATATTCCGTATGCGCAATTTGCAATTTGCAATTTTGGCTTAGACAAGACAAGTCAAATGCAAGTGCAAATGAGAGACAGAGACAGAGACAGAAGAGAGAGAGAGAGAGACAGAGAAACCAGAGCAATTTTGGTGGCTTAAAACCACAAAATGCTAAAACATTAATTTTTATAACACGAAACCATTAAAAATGGGTAAAAAGGAATTAATGGTTTTGCAAAAATCTTTGTAAAAGGCAGGAGAATGTATATGTATTCTTGATCAGGTTCAACAGTTGATTTGATATAGCCATGTGAATCTGTCTGTCTGTATAAACACGCGGACCTCTGAGAATATATAAGGTACAAACTTGAAATAAGAAACAAAGGTACTCTTATATTCGACGCAGATTAAGTTTGTTTTATTTTTATCAGTAACTTCCTCCGTTTATCGATTATCGATATATATCGATTTCCAATAGCAAAAAATGCTATTATTTTCAAAGGTAAAGTCTTCTTATTAACATAAAATATGCATATGCATTTTATACTCAAACAACTCAAATTTCATCAAGATCGGATAAGAAACACCCAAATAATGATCAAAAATATATATTCCCATATTGATCTCATTTCTACCGGCAGCCGCAACTATTTTCTGTATGCATTCATATGCAGCACATGTGTGAGAAAGAGATGACATGATAATTGGGCGTCAAGCGTCAAAATGTCATTGTGTGTATTCTGCAGAAGCCTGTAAAATTGCGTGTACGTTTGTATGCATGCATGTATGTATGTATGCATTTATGTGCACTTGTTTCAAGCCAGCCAATTAGGGATCAGCTTGGGTTTGTGCATACAAATATTTTCTGCATTAAAACGGTTTTAACAAAGATGGAGAGAGAGAGGGGTAGATAATAGATTTGATACAGCTAACAAAATTTTATTCAAAATGAACTATTTAATAAGCTAGCAATATTTGTATTAACTATTTTAAATCACTAAATAAACCCATTTATTTAAAAAGTTGCCATATTAAATCTAATAAGCCGTGCACAATATTCGCGACAGCACTGTAGGCAAACTGGGAACAGTTCGACCACTCAAAGCTTATGCTCAAATTGACAGCACTCACAACTCAACTGTAACTTTAACAGAGCACTCAGTCAAATGAAAAGAGCGCATTTGAGTGCAGTAGCTTAAGAGTCTGTTCACTAGCAAAGAGCATTGAGTGGGCATAGAGTGAGAGAGAGAGACCTGCTCCCATTGGGGGCGCATTGAAGAGCAACTTTGTTGTATGTTTGTCGAAGGTAAACAAAACATATGGCAGCTGAAGTTTATAAGATAAGCTAACATTTGTGCAACAGCTTAACGCGTAATTACTGTCGAACAAGAAATAGAATTGCATCCTGCCAAATTAAAATAATAATAAACAAAATGAATTCGATTAAATATGTTTAAAATTTGCTCTTTGAAATTTCACTTTCACTACTCAGCGCTCTTAGCCGGTGCTCTTGAGTAGCTGCAAAGAGTGTTGTTGTTGCAGTTGTATTGCACTTCCGATGTTTCCTACTTACTTCCTGCTTTTGTCTCAAATGTTAGTTGCTTAACAGCAGTGTTAACAGCGCCTTAGGCCTCGACGACGTCTTCGGCGCTGCTTCTGCTCGACTGCTGCCTGCTTGCTTCTTCTTCTTATTCTTGCTTGGTAGTTTGTGAAGCTTCTTCGGTTACTTGTCGGCTTCTGGCCGAACGGAACAAGAATAAAACAATAAAACGTTCGGCACATGAACAACTCATTCGTTGAGTGCAACGACAGCAAATGACGCTGGCTGCAAAACAACTGACTGCGACGCTGACGCTCACGTTGACGCTGGCGTCGAGTGCAACTATTGGCGCTGCCATCGTTGTTCTTATCTAGCGTGTAGGGCTGGGCAGGCCTTCGTTCATAGGAGGGGAGGGGGTAACAGTTTTGCAGTTGGCAAAATTCACATAAGAAGCGCATTTTCATTGCAAGTGCTGCTGCTGCTGCTGACGCTGCTAATGCTGCTGCTGCACCTGCTGCTGGCGCCTGGCTTCAGTCTCCATTTGACATTCTCCACGTGCGGTTCTCGTTCTCGCTCGCTGCTGCGTCGCCGTTTGTCGTCGTCGTCGTCGTCGCCGTTTGTTGCCGTTAGTTGCCGTTAGTTTGTTTGTCGTTTGTCGTCGCGCTTTTAACTTTATCGCCGCACAGCAAAGGAACTAAAAAGTTTTATTCTAATTGTTTGCAGTCGCCGTTAACCGTTTAGCTTCGCTCTTTCTCTATTTCTATCTCTCTCTCCACTCACTCTGCTTGAGTCGCTGGCGCAGGCAAAATCGCTCGCGTTTCATTTCTGTGCGCGCGCGTTTTCTTAGCGATCTCCTGTTTTTGACTGCCCGCTTGGCGAAGGATCGAGAATCGCTCTGAAAATAAATTAATCGATTTAGACTGAACGCGTTTTTCAAGCGCTAAAAACGGTAATCAAAATTCGTTGACTAATTGTGCGACATTTGTTGGTGGACTTTTCCAGTGCGTGAGCATCTCGAAGAACTTTCTGCGACAAATAAAAAAAAACGGAACTAAAGTGTGCAAAATAAAAAGTTAAAAAACATTTAACAGTATCCTTAAAATAAATACAGTTAATTATTATAAGCTCTCAAAAAGGTATTAAATATTTGCAGTATTTATGATGGTTTGCAAGAATTTACAAATATTCCAAATTACTAATCTAAATTATGCTTTATAAAAATTTGTGATTGAGGTTTTTAAATTATTTAGTTACATTTTTATTATTTAAATATTGTAATAATATTTTGAAGTTCTCTCGAATTTACCATTATTATTTATAAAGTGTTATGTTCGATTTTATTTATTTTGTTATTGGAAAAAAATCATTAAATTCATAAAAATATTTGAATTTAATTTATAATTTTTATTCTAATAGTAAATTTTTTTATTACTTAATTTTACCAACACAATTTAATTCTTTGTTTTTATTTATGTTTCTTTCAGTTTAATATATTTATTATTTATTTATGAATCCTTGATTATTTTATAATTATAATTTTTATATGTTTGTAAATTATATTTTTTTAATAAATAGTTTAACTAATACAAAAATATTGTTTTATTTAATTTATTAATATTGTTTTATTTAATTTATTATTGTTATATCTCAAGTTTAGCTGAAAGTGATGCAGAAATTAATTACATTTCTTTATAAAATAATACTGTCAAATCATTACAAATAAATTGCTTCATTGGTTGTTTTCTAATTAATTTTCTATTAAAAATATCAGAGTAAAAGATTCTAATTTTCTGCACAGAAAAGTCAGTTTTGGACTTGAATAGTTAGTGCAAAATATGTAATAAAAGCAGTTTGTTTGCAATTACATTTCTTCTGCAACTCAGTGCAACATTTTGAGTCTGCCTTAGACAGTGCAACACAATGCCAAAATCTAACTTGGACGTAAAACAGCAAAATACCAGAAGAGGCAGCAGCAGCAACAGCCGCTGTTGTTGCATCCTGAAGTTCAAATCCACATCCAAAATCCAAATCCAACTGCTACTGCTGCTGCTCCTTCTGTTGCTGCTTGTGTCACGTTGTTTGGCTGGTATTTTGGTAGAAAATATCGTAACCGAAACCACAACATTCGACGTCAATCAGCAAAGCAGATTTCAATAGATGCCTCCGAGCTCTGTGTTGGGGGAGGTGCTGTGTGGGGTACATCCTCAACTTGTTTGTTGTTGCTTCGTTTGTTGCTGTTGTCCGACAACATTCGCATTGCTACAGCTGCTGCTGCTGTTGCTGCTTTTGTTGTCGAAACATGTTGCCACTTGAATTTGTTGCCTTTGACGCAGGCGACGGTTGCCTGCTGTGCGCTGTGCCCTGTTTCCGGCCAACTTCCTTCGTCTTTGTCCTCGTCTTCATCATCGACCAAGGATTGCAGGCCATAAAACTTGCCTTTAGTTCAATTTTTGCCTCAATGACTTAAATTTCAAGTACATTTTCTTCGATTTACACACAAATTGTGTGCTCTCCTGCAAAATTGAAATTAATATCTGCTTTTTGCCTTTTGCAACTTGTTAGTCCATAATACTTAATTCACAAATAATTCGATTTTATCTTGACTTGTGACTTTTGAGTGCTGGCAATAAATAAAAGCTTACAAAATTCATTTGCAGCTTACTATTATTTTAATCAAATTAGGCAAATATTCAATTTATAATAATTTATAATAAAGACTAGCATTAAATTTCCTTTCCATTTTTTTCTGATTTGTAAGTTGCGCATAATTAAAAACCATCATTTTGAAATCCAATCTCTCTAAATAGCTTGATCACGACTTATATTTGACTTATTTTTATTTATTTACTTATTTAAATTATGGCAAATGATATTTAATAGGCAGTTCCCTTTTGTAAAAAACTGCAGGCCATTTGCCATAAGTCAAAACATCGATTTAACCATTTTCCTATTTGGACAGCTCTTGTGTCAAAATCACCTGCGGACATTTTTGCATGCGATATCTTACATAAATCGATGGAGAGTTTGATTACCTAATAAATTAGACTGACGGAGAGTGACGGAGTTGGTAATTAAAAGACAAAAACTAGACTTGCAGACTAACAGCTTCAACCTGTTCAGCAAAACTTATTTTTTAGCAAGGCAAAATCACAATTTTTTTTTAAAAATAGTTTTGAAGTAGACAGCAAATAAATCGGATATCCTATAAAGCAAATTCGCAATTTAGGTCGAATAGGTTTCCGTTTTCTTTGAACTGATATAGTTGTGGCGCTTTGACAAAAAATAAATATAAAAGTAAAGTTATGTAAAAAAAATCACTATAAATCCAGTTGTCAGTTTTATTAAATGATTAACAAAATTAAAACCGAGGTAGCTGAAAATTTTGAGTTTACCCAAGTGAATTTAATGCATTTAATCAATAAGTGTTTGATGCCAAAAACTTAAATTGAAATATCTCAATATTTAAGTAAATCAGACAAGCAAAAAGAGCACTTAAAAAACATGTTTAACGAGTGTTTTTTATATGCATCACCAAAAAATTAAATGAAAACTTTTCAATCTATTTTTAAATTCAAAGTTTTAAGCTGTAACAGTTAAAATGCTGCACATATCGCAAAAATATTAATAAATATTTTTTTATTTGCTTTTATTGCCGCGTAAATAGTTGCAACATTGTAATTATCTGACAGCTAATACACAAAAAGTGGCAACTGACTACTGAAAATATTCAAGTCGAAAGCAGTTCTGCCTGAAACTGACAAAACCGTCAACGGGTTTCACTCCTAATAGGGAAATAATTAAAAAAACCAAACTGTGCCAATTAGTCACTGTGCGGAAAATAAAATTAAAACGAAAAACGAATAACAAAATTGAATATATTTAAAGATTATGTTTTAAGTTAATATTTCCCACTATAAAAATATATTTATCTCTCTACTTGCAGCTTCCTTGGCCGCTGTCTGTTGCACAGGTAAGTTCCGATTGGAAGATCGTGGGGCATACACCTCCAACCAATACCAGAAGAAAATAAATACACACAGAAAAAAAATAAGGAGTAAAACAGTTGGAAAATGTGAATCGAATGCACTTTTGTGCTTTTATGAGAAATCATTTGCGATTTGTGTGCATTCGTTTGATTTTTATAGACGTTTCATTACCAGCCAACAATTTCCCCACTGACTGTGAATGCATCGTAAAAAAGCAAAAAAAAAAAAAAAAAACATGAAGAAAAACCGACCTTTTTTCAAATGAAAATGCATGGAAAATTGCAGCAGGCATTCAATGTGAATGGATGGTTAGGGGTAGGTGTGTGGTGGGGTGGAGTGGGTAAAAGGGAGTGAATAATACTGTTTGATATTTGCATGCGCACTGGATTTTTAATGCATTGCACAGCACTGACAATGTTGCCATTGAATTGGCATTGATTACAGCTGAAACGTTCAGTTTGTGTTGCAGATTAAACTGCGATTGGAATTTAGAATCCAAATGCGAGTACTTTCGAGTACTTTTACCCAGAAAACATCAACAATTTTCTGCATTTCAAGTAAATAGCGTAATTTAATGGATTGATTTGAGTGATTCGAGTGTTTATTTGTGCTCCGTTTGCTGACATATTTTCCAAAGAGTGACATCTAAATTGAATATGCCATTGATAACCAATTAGAGTATCTCTGTGAATCAGTATAGAATAAACTCAGATAGAAATACTGATTTTATACGCATTTTGAGTAAATGACACATTTAGTCTTGGTAAGAGTTTTTCTATGATTTTTATCTATTTATTGCATATTGAAATCAGTTGTGTTGTGATTAAAAGACTTTGGATTCTGCAAAAGGTTGCGTAATGTTCTTGTACAAAAAGCAATAATATTCTTTAGCAATAATAATCTTTAGCAATAATATTCAAAAGCCAAATTTCATATTCTTCATTTCAATTTAAAAGTTGGAAAAAAAAAGAGTTGTTCAACTTTTATAGTTGAAAGTGAGTTTTTTCACTAAAAAAAAACAAAAAGCATGTCAAAATTTTCACTTAAAAAGCGCATTATTTGCCAAGCTTGATTTAGATTGCACGAATCGAATTTAGTCTTTATTCTTCCGGGTATTTATAGTTTATTTCTATATTTTAATAATTAGTGTGAAGCGTTGCCAATAAGATTATTTGAAGCCGGACAAACGCTATATAAAAAGTGATCTGCACACTTTGGCTCAGAAACTAATAAGCCAAGAGCAAAATGAAGTTGTATCTTTTATCTCTGGTAACTCTTTTGATCATGTTGAGACTCCCACCGCCTCTACCGAGGGCTTCGAATAATGGATTAAAGTAATTTCCAAAAAAAAAAAAAATAATAAAGAAAAAGAAAAAGAAAAAGTATTTATTCTGTTAATTTAGGTTGTGTTTTAAAAAAGGTTTAACCTTAACAATATCTCTGTTAGCAACTTTTTAGCAAATGCATTGATTGACAAGTGAAAGTTCACTTATCGATAATATCTATGATTTATGGACTCTAAAATCAGCTGTGAATTTGTATAAAAATATTTTTATGAATAAAATATTTCTACTATTCAACAAATGATCAATCCATGTTGCGAGGCTGAAACTGGCAATATTTTTCATGCCAATTAAGAGCTCTTCAAGAATTGATATTAGTTCTATAAAAAATTAAAGCCAAATTTAATATTCTCCATTTCAATTTACAAGTTTATATCGCAAAAAACAAGAGCTGTTCAAATAATGTGTTTTTCACTAAAAAAAAAAAAACAAAAATGTTGTAAAAATTCTACACTTAAAAAACGCTTTAATAGTCAAGCTTGATTTAGATTGCACGAGTCGAATTTAGTCTTTATTCTTCCGGGTATTAATAGTTTGTTTCTATATTTTAATAATTAGTGTGAAGCGTTGACAATAAGATTATTTGAAGCCGGACAAACGCTATATAAAAAGTGATCCGCACACTTTGGCTCAGAAACTAATAAGCCAAGAGCAAAATGAAGTTGTATCTTTTATCTCTGGTAACTCTTTTGATCATGTTGAGACTCCCACCGCCTCTACCGAGGGCTTCGAATAATGGATTAAAATAATTTCCAAAAAAAAAAAAAAATAATAAAGAAAAAGAAAAAGAAAAAGTATTTATTCTGTTAATTTAGGTTGTGTTTTAAAAAAGGTTTAACCTTAACAATATCTCTGTTAGCAACTTTTTAGCAAATGCATTGATTGACAAGTGAAAGTTCACTTATCGATAATATCTATGATTTATGGACTCTAAAATCAGCTGTGAATTTGTATAAAAATATTTTTATGAATAAAATATTTCTACTATTCAACAAATGATCAATCCATGTTGCGAGGCTGAAACTGGCAATATTTTTCATGCCAATTAAGAGCTCTTCAAGAATTGATATTAGTTCTATAAAAAATTAAAGCCAAATTTAATATTCTGCATTTCAATTTACAAGTTTATATCGCAAAAAACAAGAGCTGTTCAAATAATGTGTTTTTCACTAAAAAAAAAAAACAAAAATGTTGTCAAAATTCTACACTTAAAAAACGCTTTAATAGTCAAGCTTGATTTAGATTGCACGAGTCGAATTTAGTCTTTATTCTTCCGGGTATTTATAGTTTGTTTCTATATTTTAATAATTAGTGTGAAGCGTTGACAATAAGATTATTTGAAGCCGGACAAACGCTATATAAAAAGTGATCTGCACACTTTGGCTCAGAAACTAATAAGCCAAGAGCAAAATGAAGTTGTATCTTTTATCTCTGGTAACTCTTTTGATCATGTTGAGACTCCCAACGCCTCTACCGAGGGCTTCGAATAATGGATTAAAGTAATTTCCAAAAAAAAAAAAAAATAATAAAGAAAAAGAAAAAGAAAAAGTATTTATTCTGTTAATTTAGGTTGTGTTTTAAAAAAGGTTTAACCTTAACAATATCTCTGTTAGCAACTTTTTAGCAAATGCATTGATTGACAAGTGAAATCAGCTGTGAATTTGTATAAAAATATTTTTATGAATAAAATATTTCTACTATTCAACAAATGATCAATCCATGTTGCGAGGCTGAAACTGGCAATATTTTTCATGCCAATTAAGAGCTCTTCAAGAATTGATATTAGTTCTATAAAAAATTAAAGCCAAATTTAATATTCTCCATTTCAATTTACAAGTTTATATCGCAAAAAACAAGAGCTGTTCAAATAATGTGTTTTTCACTAAAAAAAAAAAACAAAAATGTTGTAAAAATTCTACACTTAAAAAACGCTTTAATAGTCAAGCTTGATTTAGATTGCACGAGTCGAATTTAGTCTTTATTCTTCCGGGTATTAATAGTTTGTTTCTATATTTTAATAATTAGTGTGAAGCGTTGACAATAAGATTATTTGAAGCCGGACAAACGCTATATAAAAAGTGATCCGCACACTTTGGCTCAGAAACTAATAAGCCAAGAGCAAAATGAAGTTGTATCTTTTATCTCTGGTAACTCTTTTGATCATGTTGAGACTCCCACCGCCTCTACCGAGGGCTTCGAATAATGGATTAAAGTAATTTCCAAAAAAAAAAAAAATAATAAAGAAAAAGAAAAAGAAAAAGTATTTATTCTGTTAATTTAGGTTGTGTTTTAAAAAAGGTTTAACCTTAACAATATCTCTGTTAGCAACTTTTTAGCAAATGCATTGATTGACAAGTGAAATCAGCTGTGAATTTGTATAAAAATATTTTTATGAATAAAATATTTATACTATTCAACAAATGATCAATCCATGTTGCGAGGCTGAAACTGGCAATATTTTTCATGCCAATTAAGAGCTCTTCAAGAATTGATATTAGTTCTATAAAAAAAATAAAAGCCAAATTTAATATTCTGCATTTCAATTTACAAGTTTATATCGCAAAAAACAAGAGCTGTTCCAATAATGTGTTTTTCACTAAAAAAAAAAAACAAAAAGATGTCAAAATTCTACACTTAAAAAACGCTTTAATAGTCAAGCTTGATTTAGATTGCACGAGTCGAATTTAGTCTTTATTCTTCCGGGTATTTATAGTTTGTTTCTATATTTTAATAATTAGTGTGAAGCGTTGACAATAAGATTATTTGAAGCCGGACAAACGCTATATAAAAAGTGATCTGCACACTTTGGCTCAGAAACTAATAAGCCAAGAGCAAAATGAAGTTGTATCTTTTATCTCTGGTAACTCTTTTGATCATGTTGAGACTCCCACCGCCTCTACCGAGGGCTTCGAATAATGGATTAAAGTAATTTCCAAAAAAAAAAAAAATAATAAAGAAAAAGAAAAAGAAAAAGTATTTATTCTGTTAATTTAGGTTGTGTTTTAAAAAAGGTTTAACCTTAACAATATCTCTGTTAGCAACTTTTTAGCAAATGCATTGATTGACAAGTGAAAGTTCACTTATCGATAATATCTATGATTTATGGACTCTAAAATCAGCTGTGAATTTGTATAAAAATATTTTTATGAATAAAATATTTCTACTATTCAACAAATGATCAATCCATGTTGCGAGGCTGAAACTGGCAATATTTTTCATGCCAATTAAGAGCTCTTCAAGAATTGATATTAGTTCTATAAAAAATTAAAGCCAAATTTAATATTCTGCATTTCAATTTACAAGTTTATATCGCAAAAAACAAGAGCTGTTCAAATAATGTGTTTTTCACTAAAAAAAAAAAACAAAAATGTTGTCAAAATTCTACACTTAAAAAACGCTTTAATAGTCAAGCTTGATTTAGATTGCACGAGTCGAATTTAGTCTTTATTCTTCCGGGTATTTATAGTTTGTTTCTATATTTTAATAATTAGTGTGAAGCGTTGCCAATTAGATTATTTGAAGCCGGACAAACGCTATATAAAAAGGCGATCCGCAATCTTCATAAGCCAAGAGCACAATGAAGTTAAATCTTATTCTGTTAACTGTTTTGGGTGTAGGTGCAAGAATGTACCCAACACATGTACCACCATTCGAAAGGAATTAAGGTTTTCTTTTGTAAGAAAAATTATGTTCAGTTATGGTTTATTAACAAATGGGATAGTAAATAAACTAATGTCCACAAAAAAATAATAAAGAAAATGTGTTTATTTTGTTAACTGTTTGGGATGTGTTTTAAAAAAGGTTTTAACTTAAAAATAGATTTACATTGAAGGGTGCATTATCTGGCAAATGGCAAAATATTTAGCAAGTGCATTGCTTGACAAGTGAAGGTTCACTTTTCAATAATATACATGATATTAGCAACTTACAAAACCCTTTTAAATTTAATTAAAAATTGCATTTTGCTTAGGTAATAGAAAATAATTGTCTTAAATTTGACAAAAGTGTTGAAAAACAACAAAAAATAAAAGCGACCCCTGAAATACCAGCACACTGCGTATCACAGTTGACTCCTGTCCATTCAAGGATTTGTGTTGTGTTCGTGTCAAGTGTGAAAAATGCTTGTCTAACCTGCTCACCAAAACAAACCAAAAAAAAAAAAAAACAAAATAAACTTAGGGTGTGATGCGGGTGCGAAGGGGTTGCAAGCGATGCTTTGAACCGAAATCAAAAAGCCCAACTCCAAAAAAAAATAGGGGAGAAAATGTGTTGGCAAAGACACGCGTGCACACAACGGGAGACAAAGCGCAAATGTCACGTTATCCTTTTGAAAGGACATGCCAAGCAGAGCCCGAGTGCAAAAGTGCGCTCAATGTCTTTTCAATTGCGTTTAAAATGCAGCAATTAAACCGCAATTTCTATAAAAAAAAATAAAAAAAATTACGCCTCAAATGCGAAAGAAAACAATTAAGGCGTGTAAGCAACGAGCCAAGAGCAAAGCAGCAAGCGGCAAATAGCAAGAAGTCAGCAGTCAGCTAGCTGGCAGGACGAGTCGACAGCGTTTGGGGCCATGACAACAATTACGAGATCCATTTAACTTTGGCAGGATGCGAGGAATGCGAATGCGACACATGTCGCAAAACGCAGCGGGGAAGAAGGCGCAAGTCGAAAGTCGAAAGGCGACATCAACAAAACTGGCGACATGCCGACTAACACACCAAGCAACACACACGCACACACAAACACACACACACACCAACACAAACATACTAAAAGACATTCGCATTCATGTCCTGTGTTAAAAAGTTACAAAAAGTATAATATATATATATATATATATTTATATATATTTGGAGGCGTGTTGGTTATTTCAAAACTTGAATGTCGCCTCAACTAAAAGCGCACATTTCTTGGCAAACGTTGCAAAATATGAAAAGGGACAAGAGTCCTGCCAGCGCAGACAATCAACACAGGATGTTTTCTGCGCTCATTATGCATCAGCTGCAGCTGCAACAACAGCAACATGCAACATACTCTCACTCACTCTCTCTTTCTTTGTGTTGCGCCCCCGTCGCATAAACATAAAGTTAAGGCAACAAAACGAGTCGAAAAGCATCGCATTGAAACACAGGACTACATTTTGATACCCTACCAATGGAAAGCGTTTTCAAATTAAGGCTATATTCTGACATATTCAGTTAGGACAACAAATTTGTCGATAGGCTACATTTTTTTTTATATGTCTCAGTCAAATTATGAAATGTTTTCTGGCTTTGAGTTTCAATATTGAATAATTATATTAAAAGCAAAACTATAGAAATAGTCCTTAAATTAATTAGATCTTTTTTGGTACAATTTTTTTTTAAATTAACCTATATAAATTATTTTAAAATTTATTCTATTAGCTTTAATATTTTATATGATTTTCATTTTATATTTGAGTTTCAATATTGAATATTTATATTAAAAGCAAAGCTATAGAAATAGTCCATAATTTATTTAGACCTGTTTTCTTATAAATTTTATTTCATTAATCTATATAAATTATTTTTTATATTTAATCTGTTTGCTTTAATATTTTAATATGATTTGTATTTTATAGTTGTGTAAATAAATAAATAAAATAAAATTCATATAAGAAACGGCTGATTATTTATATTTGTAGAATTGTTTGAAAATGCTGCATATTAACATTTATGACTACGAAATAATACATCATAAATACATCAGCATCAGCAACCAGAATGCAGAAAGAGTATTAAAATTGTGTCTCAAAAAAACAAGTTTCATTTTTGCTTCTGGTATGTAAATAAATAAAAGTGATGTATGCGTCTGCAGCAATGTGAATGAAAGAATCTGTGTTAATGTGTGTGTGTGTGTGTGTGTGTGTTTGTTTGTTTGTTTTGCTTGCAGGTGCATACATGCAAATATGCTTTCAGTTGTGTGTATGAGTGTGTGTGTGTGTGTGGATAAATGTGTGTGTAATTGAGTTTCACTTGGAGACCGTCTGACATTGACTTTATTCGAGGCGCTGTTGGCGGAAAGACAAATAGGCGCAGACAGAGACAAGTGGGGCAACAGCGAGCAAGACAATGAGGCAAAGAGAGAGAGAGACAGCAGAGAGAAGGAGTGCAAGAGGGAAAGAGTATGCCTGAGAAAGGCCTCACATTTTATTTGTTAAAGTGCAAGAAAAGCAAAAGTCAAAAAGGGCTTAATGCACTTAAGAATAATGCGAGGAATGAGCGAAATAAAGCAATGCCAGAACAGGGAAGATATTGTCAACAACGACAAACACCCCTCCCCCCTCCCTGTAAAATGTAAAATGAGTGTGTGCAGGTGTGTGTGTGTGTGTTTGAGTGTTTGAATATTGTTTGAGTATTGTATGCGGAATTGCAGCTCTTTGAGCTTATGCGCTTGCAAATGCATTCAATACACAAGATTTGCAAGATTTGAGGGAAATTGGATATGAGAAATTATTGTTTGTTGAACAAATAAAATGATGAAAAAAATATATGTGTGAGAAATGATTATGAATTAGCTAAAAATACTACCTATAATGGAGATATATATCTTCAAGCATTTAAAGTATGAATTTTTGTATGTTTCAGTTCAAAGATTATTTTTATTCAATATAATTATTATTATTTTAGAATAAAATATAAAAATTATATACAACTACATCATTATTAATTTAAAATATTTATATATATATGTAATTTTTTTTATTAATTTATTTATTTATTTTTTTATGTAAATGTTTCACTTCTAAGATTATTAATATTCAATATTATATTAGATAAGCTTATCAAATGCTAAATTAAATTTATATACGACTACTTCAATATTCATTTGAAGTATGAATTTCTGTATGTAAGTGTTTCAGTCTTAAGATTATAAATATTCAATATAATTATTATTTTTAAAGATTAAATTTATATACAATTTCATCAATATTAATTTAAAGTATGAATTTCTGTGTGTAAATGTTTCAGTTTTAGGGTTATTAATATTCAATATAATTATTATTATTATAGATTAGCATATTTAATGCTAATTAAAATTTACATACAACTTCATCAATATTTTGCCCATTTTTTTTCTTTTCCAATCAATAATTTGCCTACCATTAAAAAACAAATTTTTGCTGTTCCACATTTTTCATATGTACTCAATCTGAATACTCAAATATGCACAGAATGCACTTAAAGTACTCGTTATGGACATATTTAGTCCATTGGAGAAATGTTCCAACTAATTCGAAAGGATTAAGACCAAACAAAAAACCAAAAAAAAAAATCAAATCCTTGCATAATTGTCAAGTTATGCGAATTGAGCAGCAGCAACTGTCAAATGCGATTGGCAAGCCCACAAACACGCACAACACACACACAGCCAAACAATAAGTGTTGCAAAAGAGCCACAAAATCCACACAATACAAACACAACCTACACACACTCACACACACTCTCACACACACCCAAATTGAGGTGGTAATTGGGTGCAAGCGAGGCAGACTCTGTTTTACATAGTTGGCATTTTGGGGCTAGTAGAATACCGAATGCTGAAACTGAATAAGTGAATCAATGAAGTGAATAGTGATTAAATACGAGTGCATGCGAATGAGGCTTCACTGCACCTACCCCCCCTCTCCCTACTCCACCCAGTACCCAGTTCCCTGTTGACTGAGTTCACTCGCATTTGTGGGGGCTCAGCTCGTAAGCGTTTTGTGTTTGCTAGTCTCTCTGTGTGTGTGTAAGTGTGTGTGTGTGTGCATATGTGTGTGTATAAGTGTGTGTGCGATTATGAATGCCTTTTGGCAATTTCATGCCACACTCAACGTCGCTATTGACACAAGTTATCAACAGTATCGAAACGTTGCATTTCCCTAAATTTGCTCACATTTCCATAATGTTTGATGAGGAAACCCCTAAGTCTTCCACCCAGATACAAATACATCAGCATTATTCGTTTGGGCCACAATTCTTTCATGTGTCACATAACTTAGCCAAGAGAATGTAATTAATTTGGTATTACTTTTAAGTGCTGCCAGTAATTAAAATCAAAGCTAATTCGAATAAAAGAAGTAAAAAATTAATCAAATTTTGCATATATTTTCTATATTTTTTTTTTTGTGAAAGAGCATCACTTCTCAAGATCTGTTAGCTTAATATTTGGACACTTTTTGAGTTATGTTTTCCCACTGACTGTTCGTTGTAGGACCAATTTGGCAACGCTAATGTAACCAGTTGCTGGTTGGCAGCCATCCGCAACGGGTTTTTGCGTCGGCGTGTTGCAGCAGCCTGGCCAACATGTAGACACAACAGACGTCAGCATGTTCCGGTGCCGCCGTTGCATTATCTGCCCCCTTTGCCGCACACTTGTCACACACTCCCTCCAGTCAGCAATCCCCCTGCTCCCCCGCTCGATGCTGCTGCTCTCTCGTGTCGCTGCACTCACTCGTGCATACATGAAAGTCAATTAAGCGTATTAAGTGTAGCTGTGTGTGTGTGTGTTTGTATCAGTGTGTGTTCCTGCTGCTATGCTTATCATTTCTTGGCACTGGCATCAAACAACAAACGTTTCACCACATTTCCCGCACCAACTCCCTCCAATTCATTACATGAACGTGTGCGAAACCCAACTCGTTCAATCCCTTTTTTTGTTTGGAGCGGGGGGGTGCGGTAAGGGGAGTCGTGGCAAGGATGCTGCGAGTTGCGCGGCAAATGCTGTCATTCGATTGTTGAATGGTTGGTTGGACGGGTGTGTGTGTGTGTGTGTATGTGTGAGTGAAATGTTTGCGGCTGATTGCGGTTCTTAATTTGCTTTAAGATATTGTTCCTTGGTTTCGTCATCTCGTTTTCACATGATAAGTGCTTTACACTGAAAAAAATAAAATGTGTAAAATATTAGAAATGCCCCCAAAGTCAAAGGAGAAGCATTTGGAATAATATTTTGTATTTTTCATTACTCGGTTTTGCTTTGCTCAGAATTGAATTAAGCCATTTTCTGACATGCGAAACTGCTACCAATTTCAGAGCACATATGTAGACTCCCCCCCTCCACTCTCCCTCCTGCCACAGCTTCGGCCGGCTCAGCACCTACCATCTGGGAGTCATGGCATTTACATATCTCAGCAAGTCTTATGACTGTTGCTGCTGCTGCTGTTGTTGCCACCAATGGGGCAGGCAACATTACGCATACGCAGCGTTCTACGGGCAACGCCTGCATCTGCCTCAGCATGCAGGATAAGCTGTTCGCACAGGATGCAATTGCTGGGGCGGCTGCTGCTGCTGCTTCTGCTGCTGCTGTGGCACCCCTCAGAGACACGACACATTTGAGCTGGGGGCGTTCTCCCCTCCCTCCCCCACGCTTCTTTTGGAGTGTTAATTGTCGTATGCAAATTTTTGCGCATCCACAAAATGTAACAAAACACGATTTTGAAAGATGCAAATTGGGTGTTGCTGTTGTTGTTGTTGTTGGTTAGCCCTGGGGCAGTTGCCAGGGGCAGTGAGTGTCAAAATAAGCTTTAAATTACGACGCTCCAGGCTGGCTGGCTGGTGCCCAGCCCGAACGTGCAACGTAATTTGCAAATGACAAGAGTGAAAGTTATGCGAAGGGGCATGCAAAAAGTGGCAACTGCCACAGCAACTGCCCGCACGTCGCCAGCTTTTGCAGACCTATAACAAAATGTCACTTTCGACCAGAGTTGCTGCGCTCAGAGTTGGGTGCACGCTGGCCTGGGGCCTGGGGCCTGGACCTAAACCTGGACATCGTCCGAGGACCAGGCCAGGACAGCTGCATGCGTGATTCTGACATTTGATTAGGTTGCCTTTGTCGAAATGTTAATTTGTCTATTGAAGGTGCCAACACACTGGACCCCCCTTCCCCCCATACACACCCCTTTTTCACCACTTGTCTGTCGCACTCACTTTTTTTGCTACACTGTAACAAAGTTTAATTACTCTTCTGGTTTGCATGTAAAAAGACAAAAACTTCAAATTAAATACAAACTCTCCCCAAAATCATATTAAGATTTTACCAAATAAATTAAATGGATTTTTTTAAGCTTTCTGTAAATTGAATTTAATTGTAATCATTAAAATTTGGAGTGATTTAATTGCGACGTTTTTGTCTGTGCTCAAATTGTGGCATATTGCTTAGTGAAAATGTAGGATTAACAAATGGCTATCGATTTTTTTTTTTTTTTGTGGCAGCAATTTTAAATACCAATTCCTTGCCACTTGCCACATGTCACAAGCAGACTTTTGGGGGTCTTCTGCAGTTGAAAGGCAAATAATAAAACAAATACGAAAGACAAAGTTTCCATTCGAAATGTTGCAAATTGAGACAAATTGCGGCTCAGCATTTACTTAAGGCAATCTCACTTATTACTAAATTGACAAAAGACAAACGCATAATTGCCATATAATAATCATAATCCTCACAAAGCAAACACGTGCCCGCACCCCCCGAAAAATTCTGGCAACTAGCTGCATGCCACACACAAGCTGAGAGCACAGACTTGGATATAAAGCGAGTCTGGGTTTCTTCAACTGTGCCACTAATTAAGAAGACAAACTCCAAGCTGTGCACACAAATACATATTCATTTATGCATATACATATATACATATATACATATATATATGTATATTTTTGAGGCAGCCAGGACTCGCCAGGCTGGACTCTTGCGGGGCAGTTGTGGGCGGTTGATGATGTTGAGCCACAATTGAAGTTCATTTAAAACGCATTCAAAGGCAGCTCTGCTCCCAGCTCTGCTCCCTGCTCTGCCCCCAGCTCTCCTCCCAGCTCTGCTCCTAGCTCTACTCCTAGCTCTGCTCCCAGCTCCCAGCCTTCAAATGTGTCACAGAAATTATCTGCTCACATTCAATATTTACAATTTCATATCCAAATTTGCTGCTTGTATATCGAATATATATATTTATTTTAAGTAAGATCTAACCAATAATAACAACTGGTTTTTATAATTTTGCTTACATTTCCAATTGAATATATAAAAATAGACATTTTATAGGCCAACTTTAATTTTTAGCGCTGATTGAAAAAAAGCCATTTATTTTACAGTCGCTCAATTTGAGCCCGAAACAAATTTGAAAATTGCTTTCTAATTTGTAGTTTTATCACAAACAGCTGTTGTTTATTGTCTCTTTTTTTAAGGTTTATTTAAAGTTTGACATTTATTTACGTGCTTTGTGGCAGTCATAAAAAATAATGTTTATATATATATATATATATATGTATATATAGCCAGTGTCATTCCCTAAAGCAGTCGTTTGCCATCGCCTGGCCACAGTTTCCATAAACTGCAATTTTATTTTTTATTATTATTTCATTTTGTTGTTTTGCCATTTCGCCAAAAAGTCAAACACGGAAAATTTATTTATGTTGCTGATATGGCAACGCCAGCGAAGTGCAGTTGTTGAAATGAGGGAGGGGGAGAGGTGCTCGAAGGGCATGTGGCATCGTCCTAGCATTTATGTTTGACGTTTAGAATTTTTCAACTGTTGCGCAAAGGCATTTTATGAGCCAAACGCTGGCGAAAACTTCATGGGGGGAAAACTGTGTGGAAAAACGCATAAATTTTATGACTGACTAAGCAGACAAGGGTGAGAAAGAGCCTGGTGAGGAGTGGTGAGTGCTGTTGCACTCAAATAACTGTATAGACCGCATTTTCACACAAAAAGTGTGCCGAAATTTTCAACTAAATTATTCATTGAGCGCGCAATTGAGCTGGAAATGTGCACATCATGTTTGGCTGTGTGTGTGTGTGTGTGTGACTGTGTGTGTGTGCAGTTTGATTGTCTCCCTGGGTGTAGCTGCTTGTTGCCACTGTCTGGGCACGTAGAATTGTCGGCTGCTTGGCTTCCTGGTCGCTGGGGCAACTGACAACATTTAAAAAAAAGAGTAACAAAAAATGTGACTGCCATTTTTGGTGTGCCGCGAATTAAATACGCTTGCAGATCGCAGAAATGCAAATCTTAACTTAATTCTTATACTTAAAATTAAATATTAACCTGAAGTTTATGTATAAGAAATCAATTAAAAAATTAAAATTAAAATTACTTATTTAATTATAATCTTGGAGGCAGAAGCTGTCCTCTTCATTCTGCTACACATTTCGTGACAAAAATAAAACATCTTTTGGAAGTGTATAGACTAGCACTTCTAACCGTAACGGTACAGCCGTGCATGCCACTTTACCACTTGACACTTTGTTGCAGAACACAAAAACAAATATATCACCAAAACCCATCCAAAAACAGAGGCAGACAATAAACGGAATTGTTTTGGCGGCTGCCAAGTGGCAAAAATGTTCAGAAAGATTTTAACTTAATTGTTTTTTAATAGCACAAATGCGAATTTGTTAATAATAAAAACAGCTTAAAAAATAAACACACTTTTTAGAGCTTAGAAATTTTACTCAGTTCTTGGCCAGGCGAATCTTTATAGCCTCTATTTAATTATATTCCAAGCATGTCTAAGACGTAAGCCTTTGTGCAGGCAGTTTAGGCCACGTTTGCAGGCATTAAAATTGTGCTTCTTTGATAGCCAACTCAGAGCATATTGCAATGGGTCAAAATGTATTTGTTTTGCGCAATTTAAGTGGATTCGCAACCAATCGCATTAAGGATTGCGAGGGTAAATTGCAGCCCTTTCAAAAGGGGTTGCATTTTTTGAGGTAATGGGCAAAAACAAAAATCTGGCATGCATAAATTAATTAAAGCCCTTTTTTGTTACCAATCAGACAAGGGAATTTCGCTCGAGTTTAGTGAATGCGGGCGGACTTAATTGCATTTGTTGATTGAGGGGGTGAGGGGGGATTAGTGTAGTATTGTGCTGAGGTGTGTGTGTGTGTGCGATGTTAACTGAAGTGATTTGCCGTGAGACCACAGCGCGTCTGATCAATTTGCTGTGTCCTGACAGATTTGAGGCACGAGCTGCAAAATGTCATCGTGGCATCCTCGTCGCATTCTCGGATCGGCTCATAACTCAGAGGGCTAAACTCTTTTCCAATGCTTGGGGAAAAGCGCAAAACTCATTTATCAAATGGTCAGCACGCTGACCTGCAGCTGCAACCCAATGGCAATGCCACAAAAAGTGCAACAATTTTCTGTGGCGCCACTTTTACAACAAAATGCAAAAAAAATCATACAACCAATACACTGCAAAAAGGCGCCAAGAGCCAAGAAAAATGCCGTTTTACCCCATCCATTCAACAAGGAGAGTACTCCCCCCCCCCCCACGCACCCTTCGTGTTCAGCTGGTGGCTGCCAGAACGCACTCATAAATCATAAAATTCCAGGCAGCCCGCCAGCAATGGCGCCATCGTCATCTTTATAATCTGGCAAGGCACACACCCTTTACCCCCCTCCCCCCTACGCACTCCATTCCCTTTCAGAATCGGTTCAACATTTGTTCTATGTGGGTGCAACCGCTGGACTATGATGTTGCAATTTGTAGCTGGTAAAGTGTGAAATTGCGTTGGCAACGCGAATTGTTTTTTCTCCTTATTTTTTCCTTATATCTGATTTTTTTTCCTTTTTTGTTTTCAGTCAACTGTCTGGGGTTTTATTAACCTCCCCCCTGTCCTTGCTCAACAGGAATCGGTTATAGTTCCGCCTCTTTAGGCAGCATATACATTTATAAGTTACCTTAAGGCTTATTGAAAATAACGGAAAATCCTTCAAATCTTAAAGTAAAGCTTGAAAATCTTTGAGGAAATTATTACTTTAGTGGAAGATGCAGAAATGCATTTTAAAGTGAAATTTATTAAGGTTTTTTGCAGCAAATAACAATTTGAATTTACGACCAATTAATACACGTAATAATTTGTATAATTTCTAAATGCTTATGATTTTTAGTTTGCATTTGAATATTTGTTTTTGGGCTTACATTTACAACAGATTTGGCTGAAATAATTGGTTTGCCTCTGGTAAAGGCTAAGAAGCTCAAAATGTTGGTTTAATCCTTAAAACCCAACTCAAAGCGTTGACTTACATAATTTACAATTTATTTACACGTTTGGAGCAAAATGAACGCACAAATAAATCAATTAGCAGTCACACACACAAACACACACACACACACACATACACACACACACATTTAAAGTTACAAGCAGAATACTATTTCCACCTGAGCAATGATTCAGTAAGCGAACCCGAATCCGAATCCTGAAGCTGAACCCGAAGTTGTCCTCTTTTATTGTGGCAGACACGGCGGCTAATTGATATAAACGACTGTCTCCAACTGTTCGTAATGCCACAAACAGTACAAAAAAAAAAATAAAATAAAAAAATAAAAAAAATCCTGCGCAGCTTTCACTGACTTTGTCTTTTATTAAAATTTATGCGAAAGTTGCACTTATTTTTTTACTATTTTAATTATATTTATGTGCTTTTATTTTCCAATTTTTTTGTAAGCAATTTACTTAAAGTTTTTGCTAGTGAAAGTCCTGGAGAAGCAGCAGGAGCAGCAGCAGCAGCCGTCAGCCTAATGCAATTTAGAGTATTTATTTGCACCTGCCGCACACCTGTCTGGCCTGACGCTACTTGCAACAGAATTTATAATTGCACACACTTAAAGCACCTTCTGCTTGCACCTCAACGATAAAAAGCCACAAATTTTGCGTACGCGCTAGTTATGAGGGTGACTCATGTCGCCAAGTGGGCGTGTCGATTACATATACCAACCGCCCTCCTTTCTCTCCAGCCTCAGTCCAAGCCACCACAGAATCTGCAGCTTGTGCATCCATCGCTGACGTTGTCTGGCAAAGTGCGTGTCTCGATTTCTACATAATTAAACTACATCAGCCATGCCACTTGCCGTGTTGGACAGGTTGCTCTACTCTATTCCTTTAAACAGCAGCTGCCTGTAACACCCCACACACCACTAGCCTCCCACACTGCTGTTTGGCTTTTGGGTACGTGTGCGTGGCGCCACCACTTCCGGTTTGCGCCGGTTGCGTCCGGGCTACGGGCAACGAGTACCCAACAACTTTGGCGCTAAACTTTTAATGCACGTGCAGTTGACTACCCATGGAAAGAGAAAGAAAGAGAGAGAGAGCGAGAGAGAGAGAGGGAGAGAGGGAGAGGGGCTGACTTTTGGGCAACGGCTTGTGGTAGCAGCATTGGCTGGCATTTTGTTAGCTGCAATTGCTTGACATGCAAACAACACAGGCCACAAAACAGTCAACAAAGGTTTTCCTCAACCAAAAACATTGTATTCAAAATTTCCATCTAAAATTATTAATTATTTACATTTTTACTCAGCAATTATTTACTGATTAATACTGAAAAATTAATTATTATGCATTTATATTTTATAAATAAAATATTATTAAAATATTGTCATTAACTAAAACTTCTCAGTAATTTTTTCTGTTATATGAAGCATCAATTAAAAATAATTCAAACTCCTCAGTAAAAGAGTAAATCCGTTCAAAATATATATAATTAAATAATAAATTGATTTTTTAAAATAAATAATTTATCATTACAATTTTTATACGGAAATTATAAATACTCCTAAATATAAATATATAAATAAATATAAATATATAATTGATACTCATCAGTAAAAGAGTAAATCCGATCAAAATATATATAATTAAATAATAAATTGATTTTTAAAAATAAATATTTTTTTATTTATTTATTTATTTTTATACGGAAATTATAAATACTCCTAAATATAAATATATATAAATAAATATAAATATATAATTGAAACTCCTCAGTAAAAGAGTAAATCCGATCAAAATATATATAATTATATAATAAATTGATTTTTTAAAATAAATATTTTTTTATTTATTTATGTATTTTTATACGGAAAATATAGATACTCCTAAATATAAATATATAAATAAATATAAATATATAATTGAAACTCCTCAGTAAAAGAGTAAGTTCGATCAAAATATATATAATTAAATAATAAATTGATTTTTTAAAATAAATATTTTTTTATTTATTTTTATACAGAAATTATAAATACTCCTAAATATAAACATATATTTCAGTAGTCCACAAACAGTTTGCTTCTGACATTTATGCTGGGTGCCACAGTTCTTATAACATCGTTTGTGTTTTCGTATGTGTGGGTGTCTGTGTGTGTGTGTGTGATAGTTTGGTTTGGTTAGCATTACGTATTGTTGTTGTAACTATGTCTGGCTCGTTTGCTTGAAAATTTGTTGGAATTATTTCGAGCAGTTCTAAATTTCGCAATAACGAGCCGCATTTGACGGCCATACAAATTGCATACCCCCGTCTCCCCCCTTGTACTAAGTTGTAGGAGCTGGGCCTCTTGGCAGCATTGTTAAGGCCAAGTTAAGTGCGTATATCAGGTTGTGTGTGTGTGTGTGTGTGTACTGCTCTCAACTTTCTTGGTCTATGCTTAGTTTTTTGGCCTTTTTAGCCATTGGCTGCTGCAGGGCAGCCAAGTTTTTTGGTTTGGATTTGCTGTTATTCGAATTTGGCCAAGTTGCAGATAGTACATAATTAAATAGCTTAAACATGCCACTATGCAAGCCAACAAACAACATTAAAACAATTTAACTAACTCAAAGATTTTGTAACTTAAGTGGCAAAATATTTGTGCAAACTTTTCAATTTTTCAACAGATTTTCCACACCCCCCTTAACCCACTTGGGTTATCCTTTTGCCTCTTGCCATTTTTCCATTTTGTGTGCTGTGCTGTGCTGTGCTCTGTGACAATCTTTTTGATTTAGCTGCGGAGCCATTAACACGGATTGATTGCCCCCAAGGACAAAAGATGCCAAGTGGCTTAAAGGACAAACGCCAACGTTGCTCTGCGCCAGGACATGCGGAGGACGCTCGACGCCCAGCGCTTAAAGATGATTTCACCACATAGATTGTGGGCGTGGGCATGTGGGCGAACAGCCTGTGTGTGTGTGTGTGTGAGTGTGTGTATAAAAAAAGAAGAGTGGAAAAGTTTCCTGGTCCATTTTTACGCACTGCCATCAACTGCCTCAAAAGTATATTTTTGTCTTTGTCCTCTGACATTTAACAATTGATTTAAGCTCAGTTGCGCAATTCATATGGATATATATATATATATATATCACAACCTACATCGTACATCGTTAATATATATTAACATAACGTACAGATTGATATCAGCAGCACAATTTATTGACTCTGGGGTGAAATTTTTGGTTGAAAATAATCTTTTGTATCAAATGAAGTAAATAAAAGCATATTCAGATCATATGCTTAAAATCTTATTAGTGTGTTGAAGTGTTATTACATCCATAACGGAGTACATTCAATTTTTATGTACTGGGAATATGCTGTTTTATGTGCGTTGTTGCAGAGTTGCATCTTTTCTTTTATGCGGCAAGTTGATTGCATGTTGTTTGAGCCCCATCAAAATCTTGTTTATTGCGGCAAACACGAACATAAAAAAAAAAAAATGCAAATGTTTGGCTAATGCATCATTGAGCATTAAGGAAGAAATTAAGCTTTATTAGGCTTTCACAAAATTATTAATTATTTGCAATAATAATAAACGTCAATTTGTAAAAATAATGGTTAATAGCAGTCAAATCGTTTCATGTGTTGGCCATAAAAGCCACATAAATAAAGTAATGTGCAAAAACTTATCGATTAAACAATCGACCACAGTCGAAAAATGCCTCAAACAACTGCTGCTCTCTCTCTCTCTCTCTCTCTCTCTCTGTCTCTATTGCTATCTCTGTCGCTTTCGTTGCGCCTGTCACGCTAATAAGAAACGCTTTGTTATGCATTTCCTTCCGCTTACGTGGCCTGACTTAAGGCACATTTGCAAAATTGAAGACGAAGTACAAGTGCCAGCACCAAAATTGTGGGCCTACAACAGAAGAGTGAAGAGGGGCGCGTGGGGGCGTGGACAAGCCTTAAAAACGTAAATTGAAAACTTTGCCCTGTCGCTCGTCTTTGTGCCACACACTGTTTGGCAGTTGGTTTTGTCCGTGTGCGTGCCTTGTCAACATAATTCAGCAGTTGATTGAATAGGGGGGAGGGGGCTGCAGAGAACGTTTTGGGTTATAGCCATAAAAGAGCTTGTCGCTGGCATAAAACGCTTTTGCAGTCGATGGCCCGCTATCCGCTTTTTTGCCAACCAACTTTTGCTGCACCAGTTTTAAAATCAAATGCCTCATTTGTACGGCTTACGCTTACGGGCCGGAGACGGAGACGGAGACGGTGTCGGGGGGTGGCAGCGTCACTGTTACCGGTTTCGGTTGCGCAAACCGCAAAGATTAATTTGTTATTGCTGCATGTCGCAGTTGTTGTTGTTGTTGTTGTTGTTGTTGTTGTTGTTGTTGTTGTTGCATTTGTTGTAGGTCTTTTTGCCAGGAAGTCCTGTCGGCGCATGGAATTTTTAGCGCAGCACTAAAGGTGCAAAGGAATTTAATTAAATGTTCTTCTCACTGCCATTGCAAAAGTTTTACAAGCACTGCATTGGTAGCGACAACAACTGCAACAACAACAACTGCCAACAAACACAATGCGAAATTTGTTGTTTGTGCGGCTTGGCTAAGCCATCGTCAGAAGCGCAGCTCAATAAACTTGACAAATTTGCATAGACCTGGCCTCGTGGCTGCCCTTATGACTGTACATCCTCAACCCACACCCGCAGCAGCACCCACACCCGCACCCGCACCACATCCATCTCCTCCTCCCGTTGTCGACCAATTGTGGGCCCTAACAAGAGAGATGAAAGCCGCTTTGCCAGCAAAAGTACCAAAGTAAGAAGCTGCTATTTGAGCCAACAATGCACAATGCACAATGTACAGTGGGCTAGAAAAGTAAACCAACCAACAGAATTTTCCAAGTTGATCTGTTTTATTAAATTCACTTTGCATTAACCTGATTACATAATCTATATTTTGGTTGTTTGGCTTTGAATTTAAAATAGATAAATAATTTAATCGAAAACTTGATTGATTAAAATGAAAAAAAAAAAAATCTGCATTTATTTGATTAAGTAATCAATTTTTGTTAATTGACTTTAAATTTAATATAAATAAATAACTTAATCGAAAACTTGATTGATTAAAATAAAAATCACTCACTTTGCATTTATTTGATTAAATTATCTATTTTGGTTGATTGATTTTAAAATTTAAAATATATAAATAAATAAAAACTTAATCGAAAACTTGATTGATTAAAATAAAAAGCATTTGCAATTATTTGATAAAATTATCTATTTTTGTTGATTGATTTTAAAATTTAAAATATATAAATAAATAAAAACTTAATCGAAAACTTGATTGATTAAGCACAAACGATTTTACTTAAGTAAACTGTTAATTATATAATTATTCTATTTTTGGTAATTAAATTAGTAATTGGTCTGTGAATTTCATAATTACTTAATGACATTTACCAGCTCAAAGCAATTAAATTACACACACACACACATACACACACACATTCCAAATCCATCATAATCAATTGTGTTGCCGGCACATCTATGGCCACAAAATGCCGCCGTTCATCCACATTATCAGCTAGTGGCTCCAAATATGCTCAGGGATGGGTTCAAAGCGCATGTTTTAAAGAGATCATAATCCAAAATGTACACAAAACCAGACGGGGCAAAGCACAGACCCCGTTTTCCAGCTAGTAAAACAAACTGATCAATGGGCTATAATGCGACAGAGTGGACAGGCTCAGACTGAGGACTGATGGAAGTTGGGCAAGGCTTTCAGTAGTAGTGGGCCGAGGCAGACATAAGAGGACAGATGGCATGAAAAATTATTTACTGCAAGAAAAATCGCATGCAACATTTTCGCACTGACCAGAGAAGGGGACAGGAGGCAAGACAAGGCCCTAAAGGCAGAGCCAGGCAGGCCAGGAGTGTGGGGATTGGGTGTGCATAGTGAGCGGGTTATGTCTGCCAAATCGATGGATGGGGACAGCAGACAGCAGTCGGCACTGGGCAGTCAGCAGTTGGCAGTCGCATGATGAAGTTGCCAATGATGATGATGGGCCACGGCTATATGGCAATGGGGCTATGTCCATGGCTAAAGCTGATGCTGATGCTGATGCAGGCGACACAATAATGCTGCCATTAATCTTCTGGCACGACTGATTTGTTTGACTTACGGCTCACGGCAACAGCCAGAAAGAGAGCGTCCAATATATATATATATATATATATATATATATAGATAGATAGTTAGTTAGATAGATGGCTGCTTGGTTCGTTGGATTTTTATTATTATTTTATTTTATTTTTATTTTTTTTTCCTATTACCAGTGTAAGTGTCGAGCGGCTTTAAGCCAGCTGGCCAAACGCACGTTACAAAATAATTTGTGTAAATCATTTCTCTGGCATTATGTAAGTTCTGCCAGAGAAACCGCGTCACGTCCAAAGGCCCCACTTTAAAAATTTAATTGTGCATCCATCAACACCAATCAGCCGCAGTTGACAAGTGTCTGCAACAAGCAGCCAGCCGCATTCATATTTTGCGTCTTGTTGATGAAAGGTTTTTTTATAGTCTACCTGCGGAAAACAACAAAAAAAATAGCCAGAAAAACACTATAATTACACTATGCAAACCGAGATTAAATAAATTTTTCAAATTTGACAATTATGATTTATTAGCAAAACTTTTTAATTCATAATTTGGATTTTATTAGGCATATTTTAAACATAAATTATTTTTAATTATACGGCTGATGAAATAAATTTTAATTTATTAACTATGCTTACATAATGTACTACTAAAATCGAGTAATAAATCTGTTATATATTTTCACTACTCAATAATCAGCATTATAATTATTTTGGGTTCATAAACAATTTATTTATTTTATAAATAAAATTTCTGTGGTTGAAATTGATGTTGCTTTGTGTAGTTTGCGACTACTTTTGAAAAATGTTATAACAAATGTTTTGCCGCATGTTCAGCAATCATTATGTCATGTGCGACTCAAGCCACGATTAACAATCACTCAGCTCCAGTCGCAGTCTCAATCGCAGTTTCAGACACCGACTCCAACTCCGACATCGACTCCGAATCAGACCCAGAGACGCTGACTCCAACCGCACAAATGGTGTCTGATACAACCTCGAAATGGACTTGTTCAACTTTCGATTGGCCGGCTCGTCAAAAGCGAAAAAAGGAGAGTGGTAGGGGCTTAGAGAGGTGGTGGGGAAGGGGCGGTTGCAGGGAAGCGAAAATTGCATGAAGCCAGAAAAGTCAGTCAAGTGAAAACATTATCGCAGTTCCTCTTCCAAAGCTCGTCTCGTCTCGCCAATGTTTGGGTTTTGGGGTATTTGGATTTGGATTTGGACATTCGCATCGGGTCTGGTGTGCGCGAATCTATTGACTTATGGGCGATGGACACATTGTTATACCGCCCGTGAAGATGAGTTTTGATATGTGTTCGCATGTGTCATGTCATCGACTACATCATTTTTTTGCTGATTGAGTTATGTCATTTGTGGAGCAGTTATATAATTCCAAGTTTAAATTGATACTACTTTAAATTACATATTAAAATAATTGCACATAATTTTATAGCTAATACTTTCAATTCACTAATTTTTACAACTTTATTTAAGCCATTTCAACGTGTGAAAACATTACATTTGCAACTTTGTTGCCGTATTTTAATTACCTCAATTTTTACATTTCGACACACAAAATTTTGATGTGTCGTCAGTTTATGGAATTTTTTTTTAATGTTATATCAATTACAATGTGTTGGCGCATAGGGTATAAAACACACCCACTTGGCTATAAAACAGTAAATTATTGGCAGTTATCTTAACTGACCAAATGATGACTTGCATAATGTGTGTGGCCTGTAACCTTTCTGCATGATTAGGATGAGGCAGCCAAACGGGCCAAATAGGCACCTTTATGTTGAAGTCGTTAAGAGTTTTGTCATTTGGCTTATGGATACTGATCAATTTAGAAAATTGTTATTAAAATGACATTTAAAAAAAGTAAGCTGTACTTAATTTAGTGTTTACTAGGCAACGCAAATAAGGAAGTGCCAAACTTAATTGACATGGTCCGCAAAAAGTTGGTTATTTTTTACATAAATTGCCCAATTGAGATTATCAACTGGAGTCAGTAAAAAAAAAGTGAAACAAAAAACAAAAACGGCTTCGGACTAGTTGTTTTTCCACGAGTACAATTTGCTTTCATTATACTCCATGAAAATTACCATTAGCCAAATTGCTCATAATTCTCGCCCAAAAGTCCAACTCGTTTCAACTCTTTGGCCTATATGCGAGCACTGCCCATTTGTCTTCAGCTGAGACCGGCGAAATTTTACACTTTTTTCCAGCAATTTGCATCCGCCCAGACGTAAAAGAAAAAGTGAATTTTAAGTGACGAACAAATTACCCTACACTTAGGGAAAAAAGGGGTATAAACAACGATTTTATGCAACTTAAAAAATTTGCCAATTAAATAAAATTAAATATTAATTCAACTTAATTAAAAAATAGTACAAACTATTTATTTTTTATCCCGTGTTAGATAGCTGATCAATCTTGAATATTAGCTGACTTTTCCATTTCAAGCATTTTTCTCTTTTTAGCAATTTGCATTTCCCTCTGTAAAGTGGGCGACATTTCGTCATGCAATTATCTGACTTTGTATGATTTTCATTTCGTAAATGCATAATAATGCAGGCGGAGCTGACCACAGCAGCTCCCGAGGCTGTTTGCTTCCTGGTCTGGTCTGGCAGCTGATGAATGAGGAGAGACGCGATGAGACGCGACGAGACGCGTCGAGACAGGTGGCAAGACTCAAAGTGCTTGCCACGAAAACTGACAGCTAACGGTTAAGGGAGCGGCTCGGCTCAGCTCTTTTCTTGGCCCATTGATGAGCCGTTCAGATTTAACTTTTCATTGTTTTATTGTCTTCGTTAACAGGAAAAAAAAAAAAAATAAACAAATTGCAGCCAAATGAGCTACCATCAATATCCAACTAAAACCGAATATTAAATTGGCAAATATTTTTTTTAGTGGGCGTGTCTCTAATCAAAGAGTACCGCAAAAATTAAAAAATTACTTTCACAATATCCAGGAAATTTTTTTGCACTTGTGCTGAAACGCAAAAGCAATAACCAATTTGTTAAGATACATTTTTAAGATACATTGAAAAGGCGCCTACACCAAACACGACAGTGTTTAATAACTTTTTTGCCTCAAGGTAATTTGTGGCATACAACACGAGACAAAAGCTCTGGAATTTTACTATCTGAAACAAAGAATTAATGGTCTCTATTATGCCATAACTTCGTCAAAGTTGACCATAAAAAAATCAATAAACTTTTTGTATGATTTTTCACCTATTTCAGTCTATTCGCATTTTTGTAGAGATATAAAATAATATTTTAAATTGCATAAATATCAAAAGCAATGTTAAACTTGGTCTTGTCTCAACTAAATATTTATTATAAAAATTTGTCAGATCTTTGTGAGAAAAACTGCCATTCAGCTAAGTCGAGTTGCGACTTAAGATAGTGTCTGGCATATTTATGGCCAATAGCTTTGCATTTAACTGGCTAATTTGTGAACTGGCTAGTCAGTCGATAGCTTCAATTAAATCACTGGCACTTTGTCAGCGCACTTCGATGCAAATGCCAAGATACTTGGTACACACACACACACACACACACAACGCGCACAACCAACAAAACACTGAAAACTAGCAAAAAACAACAATAAAAAAAAAAAGAGTAAAAACTTTTTGCCTGGTTGTGAAACTGGCAAATTTGTTGCCTTTGAACCAACAAAATGACCAAAAAGTTCCAATCAGCCAAGTGCAGCCAGTTGGCCAATAACAGCGACAACAATTCTCTCTCTATGTGTGAGTGTGTGTGTGTGTGTGTGTGTATTTTTTGAAAGATTTTGTGCCTGTGAGCTTGGTTTCCTTTTTGTGTTTGTTTGCAACAAATTGAACATTTTCATTAGATTTTCTCTTGGTGGGCGGACAACAACAACAACAGCAACAACAACGAGGCACGCACACAAAATACGAAAAACAAAGAAAATTCGAGTGCAGACGACGCGACGCCGAGAAAATCTGGATTCGATTGGTGAGGAGAATTTTGCACTCGCTGGGCACATTCAATTGTAATGCCCAGGAGAGTGATTCAATTGAATTTGTTTGTTTTAGTATACGGTTCATTTATTTGCAAAAACGAATGAATAACAGGACACACACACAGTCAACCTATGTGCGTGTGCGTGTGTGTGCATATAATTTGAACTTTGTCGAACTTCCGGTCAAATGGCGAACGGCGTTCAAATTCTACTCCTCCAACCTTGCCGCAACTCTTATAACATATGTGTGTGTGTATTGGGGGCGCATATAAATGTGGCATTGTTCAAGTGCTAGAGTCAAGTATATAGTGCTCAATTCAAGGTGTATGCTTCGATGCCTGTGTGTGCCAGTGTGTGTGTGTCTGCAAAACTTTTGCCTGCTTTGCTGTGGGCCCCCGGGGAGCGCTTAAGATTTCATTGTGTAAATTTACTGCGGCAGTGGTGCTCATGAGATTCACTCGTTACTGCTGCTGCTGCTCCTCCTTGGGCTGCTTGGGCGGCTGCTCATAAAGCTGCATATAAATGCAAAAGAAAATTCAAATCGCGAGCTGCTTAAAAATGAACAACAAATGAAATACCCATAGGTAGCAAAGTCGCTGTGGCCCATGTGGCGTATGCGCAACTTTGCCGCATTCCAAAACGAGAATACCTCACGCCTCACAGTCGCCTCTCAGCCGCCTCGTTGTCTGGCCAAGTAAAACTTTTACTTAGCTGCACTGCGACGGTTCACCTGTTCTTGTCTTGATTTCATCCGAGTTTGTTGCAGCAGTCTGCAGTTCCCAAAGATTCAGCTACAGCTTCAGCTTGAGCCGGAGTCGGAGTTGGAGTCGGAGTTGGAGTCGAAGCATGAGCCTGAGTTGGGGCAACATTTAATGTCATGTTTGTAAGTTTCTAGACGATGCCAACATGTTACTCAACCGTCTCGACACGACTCGACTGCGTCTTTGATTCCATCCGGTCGAGCCCGACACTTTTACCATTTTCACACTTTGGCTACATAACGTCTTCGTCGTCTCGTTGCTGGGTCCTTGGTCCTTGGTCCTGCATCCTGTATCCTTGCCAGCCGTCTGCCTGTCGCCTGTGTTTTCATTTCGGGATTGGGGTTAACTTTGGGGTGGGCCAACCTTGTAATTCGCTTTGTTTAGTTGAACGAGTGGCGCTTAAAGTTGTTGCCCGGCCATGTTTAATTTAATCAGTGATGAGCTGGGCGGATTTTTCAACATAAACACACACAGAAAATATATATATATATATATTTTATTCCTTAAAGTTAATAAAAACATAAGCTGATTGCAGGGATTGGCAGTGCTTGCCAATAAATAATACAGCACATTTTGAAATTGAATTTAAGTATATAAAAAAAATTAGAAAAGGATTACAAAATTAGGAAATGCTATTTCTGAATTATAACTGGCAATTTCAAGAAATGATTTTCTATTGTGGAAATTTATATAAATTATTAATGTAAAATTTGCTGATTAGTTTAAGAAAGTTTTGTCTATACAAAATGTTGGCAAAACAACTTAGTATATTTTATATGTTGCTTGTAAATATAAACAAAATATTATTACTAAATATTAAATATTAATAAGCGACAAATGTCAGAAATATTATTATGAAATATTTAATATTAATAAATATACAAGTCGAGAGCGACAAATGTCAGAAATATTAGTCAAATTAGTTCCAAAGCTGCTGGGTGAATTCAGCTCAACAGATAATTGGCTGTCATATTTGTTGGCAACACACAAAGCCACAACACACATAATAATTGCTAATGATTCTAAAGAGTTGACAAACAATTCACACACTCACACACATACACTCACAAGCAGAGACATAGATTATGGCAATGGCAATCCGATTAATATTAAGCAGCAACAACAACAAGAACAACAACAACAAATCGCATAGAAAAGCAAACTGACATCAATGAGACTGCGGCAAACAGCAGCTTAAAGGCATTTGCCACGGAAATGTTGCAGAGCGGGTGTGGGGGCGTGGCACGTGCTTTTGTGACTTGTGAGGAAAAGGGTATTTCTATACTTATTGTTGTAACTATTGTTGTTGTTGTTGTTGTTGTTGTTGCTTATATTGTTGATCTGATTGAAGTTAGCGACAATGAGCCCTGAGTTGTTTTGATTAGAATGTGTGTGCGGGTGTGTGTGCGGGTGTGTGCGGGTGTGTGTTGAGAGGAATTAAAGCCCCGTCAAGTGAATTTTACATGTTTGCCTTTGGCTCAGATACTCAGCTACAACTACAGTTACATATTATAAATTTGCCATTACAATTGCAGATAGCGCGCATAAATTATGCTAAATTGCGATTAAATCATGTTTGGGATGGACGCAAATTCACTGAACAAACGACTGACTGACTGACTGACTGACTGACTGATTGACTGGCCAAGTGACAGATTGCCAGACGAATTGCGTGACTACCAAATACTTATTGACAGCGTCTTGGCAGCCAACAGACTTTGGCTCATTAACCTCATACTCAACATCAATCCCGAAACCACTCCACAAAAAATATGTGTGTGTGTGTGTGTGTGTGTCAAAAGTTGGCATTTGCAGTAATTAAAATTAAATTGGATTTGGCAGTCAAATAAATTCACATTGCCACAAATAAAGACTAGGAAATTCCCTGCACACAGCTCGAAAATATTATTTAAAAATATTTGGAATATTGAAAAAAGGTTTTTCTTTTATTTTAGCAATTTATTTATTATAAATTTGTAAGCTTATATTTGTTAATAAATAAAAAGACTATTTTACTCACTGACTTTAGTGTATAATTTTAAGTTAATACCCTTGGCAAGTTCTTATCCTCGACAAGGGTATGCAAACAGGACGAAAGAGCGACAAACTTTTTTAATCCTTTGCTCATTTGTTCTTTGGTTGTGCATGAGGCAAAGAAAGGTCGCTGGTGAAGGTTGGGTGGGGGTGGGTGCCATTGGGTAGGCGATGCTGATGGTGCCACTTGCGTAAGTAGGGGGGTGCCAACCCCTTCAGGGATGCGTCTGTGCGCATTTCCGTATTATTAAAACTTTAAACGAAAAAGTTTTTTTGCATAGTGGGATTTTAATAATACAAAATATGTTGAGCTTGCACACAAAATGAACTGATTTATATACAAATTCTGGCTAAATGAAGCTTGACTGTAACGTTAATGAACACAATTTCAGTTGTTTTGGTTGCAAGTCATTAAAAGAGGTTAACAAGTTTTGTGAAAGTAAAAAACATAATCAAATTAATGCTTTAATTAAGAGCAAATGCAACAAGCTGTTTAAAGGGTATGCCATAGTCGAGTAAGCTTTTACTTTTCTTCTGTTATGCAGTCATTTCAAATCACATGCTTATTACAAATGAAGCCATAGAATGGCCAATAGAAACTTTCGTGCACTTTGCGGAAAATGCCATTTCACTATTTAATTTCAAGCCTGTCAAGCAGATCGGCAGCAGACTGCTCACACTTGCACACACGCTCATCGCTGCCACAAGCGTTGCAAGCGTTGCTGCCTCACCCATTTCCTCCCATGACAGACTGGTGTCCATGTCCATAGACAACTCATGTGAATTGCATCCGCTGCGCTGCGCTGCGATGTCGCTCCAAATGACTCACAATTAACTGCGATTCGCATGAAGAAAAGTGCAGAAAAACAAAAGAAAAAAAAAGCAAAGCCTAACTGGCTCTGGCTTTGGCTGCCGCCGAAAGCGAAAGCGAAATTATTATATTGCAACATGCAACCGCAACAACAACAACAACAACAACAAGACGACTTTGCGGCGGCGTCTCGCAATAATTGCGGGCAAATATTACATGCGAGTTTGGCTGTAAGCTGTAAGCGTCATTGGGGGCTAGACTCGCCTAACTGCATATTATTTAGACAGTCGATGACGATAACAATAACAACAACAAAACCGACAACAACAACATGCCAAACTGACATCATAATTATCGATTGTCTGCCGAGCGCCGCGGGCCGCAGTAATTATGCCAAAAGCGCGTTTATTATGTGTGTGGAGAAAGAAAATTTCACAGTAATATTGATTGAAATGCACAAGTTGAGGAAAAGGCACCCGGGAAATTGATCAGCTTGCATAGCAAATAGCTACACACACTTTTAGATACCCTACAGCAATAACACTTTAGCTATGCAAAATCAATATTAAAATAATAATCTCAAAACTAATTAATTAAGTACAAAAAGTGCACGTTGCGTTAAACAATTTCAATTTGTTCGACAAAATTGCACAAAATGCGCACAACAACAAACACAACCAGTAAGTGTGTGTAGAAAAAAAAATATGCTTGCGTCGATGGAAAAGAAAATGTGCCACAATTTGTTGCTTGGATTTTTGCTTATTTAGAGCGTTTCGCGTAGACATGTTTGCGGCGTGTTATGAAATACTACGTGGTAGCATAATTACAACAGCAACAGCTACAACAGCAACAGCTACAACATCTACAACAACAACAACAACAACCGCAACTAAGTCTGAGTGCAACAGCATTGGTAAATGTTGAAAAAGATAATTGTGCCATTTCCATTTGTAATACAAACAAAATAAAAAATAAAATTAAATTCATTGAATTTTTGGTTGGTACAATCAAACTATTATTTTTAGAGAGATATTACGAATATTGCGTAAAATTATAAATTTAATTATTATTAATGCACTGATTTAAAAAATCATGCAAACTTTTAGGCAAGTTAAAATAAATAAAAATTGCGATTTTGACTGTGGCGTGTTCCAGAACAATTTTTCGTTCCGAGATCGATCGGAGACTGCAACTTGCAACTGCAACTTGCAATTTGCCTCACCAGTTACGTTTAACAAATCGATGTATTCCAGTTCTGACTGCTCTTCCACTTCCTCATCATCACTTTTACCCAGCATTAGCTTCTGTCAGAGCACACGAGTTGAGTAGACAGTCAAAGCAGCGATTGTTAGCCAGGTTTTGGATGGGCTGTTAAGACCAACTAATCCATTATGAGCTGATGCGTAATTTCCATCGGCAAGTTGGTCTGCATCGATCATATTTAAAATTTACAGCTGATTGAGAGTGAAATATAAGTAATAGTTTTGAAATTTTATTTGATGTTCAATCTAAAAATAAATTATTGAATGAGAATTCAAAATGTGTCATTTTATACAGACGCAAAATAAGTTGGCATATTTTAAGGGGATTATTATTATTATTATTTTTTATATTGTATCTAGTTTGAAGCATAATCCATGTTTATTTATGTATAAAATGCTGTTTATTATGCTTAAGATCAGGTTATATATTAGGTTAGGTTATATCTAAAATATGCCATGCATCCGGAAAATGTTTTTATATATAAATCAACTTGGCTACAAATCAATAAAACGCGATGAATAACCATTATAAATGGCTAATTGACAGTTGCATTTATTGGTAATAGTTACCTGCTGTGCTGAGCAAACACGCAAAGGGGTGTAGTGGGGAGGGATAAATGAGTAAGCGAAAGTAGATTGGGCTTATTGGTGCAATGATTTAATATGTTCCAGTTGCCATTAAATGCGGGCATTTTGGTGTTTTTGTCATTGCTCTGACATAATGACATAATGCTGTGCGTTTGAGGATTTGATTGATGGTGCCACAACTGTTGCCGGCTTGAGGCTGACATTCAGTTGAGAGCCAAAATTGATGGTGTGTCAGCTGGTTGCCAAATGAGTTACGAATCAATAAGACTGCAACTATGTTTAATATATATATATATATACAATTTGTTGTGTATCTATTTGGCTTGGGGCAATGTTTAACACAGATTATTGTTTACATGCTTGCAACAGAGTCCAACCAGATCGCAAACTCTTAACGCTTATTTGTCTTTTTCATCATCTTGTTACCAACTCCATCCTCCCGTTACCAGCTTTAGACCATATCGTCACTCGTCACCTTTTTTTTTGCCTCATTCATGGATTGCATTTTGCGCTTCTCGTTTGCTTTTCTCTTTAGCAGTGCAAGCAATATTTCTGTGGCAAGTAAACAAATTAAACACAGTTTGTTGCAAAAAAATATAAACGATGCAAAATGTCCGTTTTTGGATACCGAAAGTGTTGTACCCTGGCTAAAAAAAACCAAAAATGAGCAATCAAACTTGCAAATTACTTTATTATAATTTTTTTTACTATATTTCAATATAATCCATCCGTAATATGACACAGATTAGGCGTCAGTTCTTAGGCATGACACTATGCCACAAAGAAACCCTGGTAATATTTGAATTGAAAAACATTTATGTACTGATTTGAACGCCATTTATTGTTGTGTATCTGGTCAGGTAACGCAGGCAACTAGCAAACAGCAACAAATTTGAGCGTTTGAATTAACTTGCGATCCCCCTAAAATCGCAAGTATTTCAACGCATCAGCTGTCGCCCATTCATTATCTCACGTGTCTGCATTTGTGTGTATGTGTGCGTATGTGTGTGTCTGTGTGTGTGTGTGTGTGTCGTGTCCACGCCTTGAACTTAAAGAGCTAAGATGATTGAATGATGTTTGTGTTTGGTTGTGAAAGCGAACCAGACTCATCTAGTTGATATTCCTCGCAGTTTGTAATTGATATATTTTTGTTCATTTTTATTCCTTCCTCCTCCTCCTCCTCCTCATCCTGCTCCTCATCCTGATCCTCATCCTTCTGCTCTTCCTCCTCTCTCTCCACCTTCTGTGACTTCTTTGACTTTTTAGCCATTCTCCGCAGCGCAAGCCACACAGCCAAGGCTGAGTAGCCAATCACAGCTCCTGCAGTGAGCCAAATATTGCTCCCGAGCATATCTGCGCCCGCCGTGGTTGTCTTTGCCGCTGCTGGTGGCGGAGCAACTGTTGATGCGGCATCAGGCGCGTCACCCATTTTCAAGAGCTAAAATAAAACGTAGAAATTTCAATTTTTTTTCAAAATCAAAATCCATATAAATATAATATTTTTGCTCGAAAATAAGTTTAGAAAATATTTACTCACTTTATTTTAGGTATATTTGAGTATTGGTCGAAAGATTTATATGTGTTGTTTTTTTAAAAAAAGCTAACACAACAACTTAAAAATTTATATGTATTTCGTTTTTAGAGTTTCAATAAATATTGTGTCTGAAATTTTTTGAAAGTTTTATTTGTGTTGTTTTCAAAGCTGAATGCTGAATGTGAATGAACACAAATCCGAAATCAAAACTAAGGTCTAAAAACTTTTGACAGACGCCTGCTGATCCGAGCAAAATTTCAGTATTTCTTAAAAAAAAATTATCATATTTAGAAAAGTGAATTTATTAAAATCAATATTCAAATAAGCCGCTTAATAATAACACAATTAGCTGAATATTATTTTTAAGGTAATCGGGTCTTGGAAGACTTCTTATTGACGATCCAAAAGCTGCTCTTCCCGAACTGAAACAAAATGCACTATTTTTCTTACTTATAATATATATATATATATATATATATATATATATATATGTTTATCACTCATAAATCTTTCGCTTGTCGAGGATAATTGCCTACTATTTCTTTCCTATTGCAACCACAACAAAACTATTATTTTCTCAACAAATTAATAATTACAAATAAATTAAATTACAGTTTAATACGCATTTTATTATATGATTCGCTCCTCTCGTCAGATACCACAAACGACAAACAGTATAACACCAATATGTGAGTGTGTTTGTGTGTGTGTGTGTGTGTGTTGGTTAATACGTGTGTTTATCTTATATGATCCTTGTGTGAAAGATAAAGCGTTTAAATGAACTTGCGATCCCCCTAAAATCGCAAGCCTTTAAACGCCTTAAAAGTGTCTTCCGTGTCTTCAGTCACCAGGAAATCCGTGTGTGTCTACAATTAGTGCCCCGTCCTACTCCTTTGGCTAATACGGATTAAGTACTAGCGACTTCCATCTGAGGTGGTCCCGGTTCGTCAGCTAGAATATAATTATGGTCCGGTTGAGCCCACTCCTTTGGCTTCTTATCATTCTGTAGCTCCCTTCCCGCCATTGCCTTCTTCTTCCTAGTCATTTTCCGCAGCTCAACCCACAAGGCATAGGTTGTGAAGGCGATCACAGCTCCTGCAGTGAGCCAAATATTGCTGCCGAGCATATCTGCCCCCGCCGTGGTTGTCTTTGCCGCTGCTGGTGGCGGAGCAACTGTTGATGCGGCATCAGGCGCGTCACCCATTTTCAACTGCTAAATGCGCAACGTTTAAAAAATATTTTTATTTTATTTTTTTTTTAAATTTAAATTTAACTTACATATAAATATCAAATTTCAGATTTTATTTTTTAGAAAAAAAATGTACTTGTTTGTTTTGCGAGCTCTGAGCGACGAATAATAAAATGTTTCACAATGCCTCAAAAAGGGTCTGAATTTGAAATTCCCAGCTTGCTATGTTTAGTGTGAAAATTGTAATTGATAATATTTATATAAACAATTTATTGATAAGAAGCATAAAAATGAGATATCTTTTGGCAATGCTATAATTAAATATGTATAACTAAATATATATGTGTCTGGCCCCAATTAGTCGAGAATTTTGCCATGAGCTGCAAAATGCATTATAAATTTGCACTCCCATTTGACATCTGATCCCTGGCAATGTGTCTGTGTTGATTTATATTTCACAAGTTTATGAATTTTGTAACAAGTTGTCGCATTTGGATGCACGACTTCACTTTGGCTGGGAGTTACGCATCCTCAGAGCAACCAGGCGACAAATGACGCAAGGCAAACAAATGCAATTTACATTTGAGTTGCCACACTAGCTATCCCCATCTCACTCCCTCTCTCTCTCCCTCTCTCTATCTATCTGTCTGTCTCTTTTTGTCTGTAGGTTGGTGTTAATTTCATGCGCATACATATGCAATCCACACTCTGCACTCAGCTCCATCAGCCACATGTAAGAAGCTGCCACTGTTCTTTCTGCTGTTCCTGGGATTTGTTGGCCAACGGATTTGCATATGACCACAAAATACTAAGGATTGGTTGGGGGAGAGTAGCAGCGGAGTAGCGGGTTTGTTGCCTAGAAAGTGTTTTGCTGTTTCGTCCAGTTGTTGCCAGCTTTCGGATTTGTTAGCCCACATACCTGTTGCATTCGAGTTTAAGCTTAAAGTTTGATTTCTAGAAAAGCGAAAAAAATTGCGCTGAACTTTTATTAAAATTTATTATTTTATAAAGCATAAAAACATAAAAATTTTACAATTATAAATCACTTTAAACTGCGAATATTTATTAACTTATCTGTCAAGAATTAAATCTGAGTTGGGTTCTCATTTAATGTGGCATCGACATAAAGCAGCCGAGTTTTGATCATTTCACTGCCTACAATTTGTGGCAACAAAGGGCAACGCAATTCAGCCAGATTTTATGCTATAAAATTGCATTGTTTTAATGCAATTGCAATTGTGCGCTGCAAAACTTTTGAGGCGTTTGTACTTTGGGGCATGGTCACTGGGCGTAAACTCTTTTTTTTGTTGCAGAGAGAGACTTACGCTTTTGCCACCCAAAATGCCCACTTTCATTGTGCAATTGGAAACTTTGTGCAACAATAAAATTTTGGTGCCAGGCTCCGAAAAAAGGAGGCGACGAACAATGAGCTGAAAGCAGACAAAACCAGAATGCAAAAAACAAAAGGCAGCTTTCCACTCGCCATAGCCTACTTATGGGCGCTACAAAATAAGGGTAGTCGAAGCAGTTAGTAGCGGGTGGGTTAGCGGGGGCTGGGGGAAGCTCTAGCTGTAACAGCCGCATTTAACTCTCGGCATCCGTGGCGACTTCCGACGTGGTAAATTATGCTGGATGCCACTTTTTGTTGTTGTTGTTGTTGTTGTTCTTGCTGTTGTTGTCTACCCTGTAAAGAAGGGTATTTGCAATGGGTATATTTGATTTAGTGAAATAAATGCCTCAATAATCCAATGATAAAAAAAATATATAAATGTTGTCGAGATAATACACCAATTTATTTAATATAACAATTGACTTAATTTGGCAACTTTTATTAATATTATTATTATTATTATTATTATTATTATTTTTATTATTATTATTATTATTATTATTATTATTATTATTATTATTATTATTATTATTATAATTATAATTATTATTATTATTATTATTATTATTATTATTATTATTATTATAATTATAATTATTATTATTATTATTATTATTATTATTATTTTTATTATTATTATTATTATTATTATTATTATTATTATTATTATTATTATTATAATTATAATTATTATTATTATTATTATTATTATTATTATTATTATTATTATTATAATTATAATTATTATTATTATTATTATTATTATTATTATTATTATTATTATTATAATTATAATTATTATTATTATTATTATTATTATTATTATTATTATTATTATTATTGTTATTATATATTGTATATTTTATTGCAATTGAAAAATTACAACGAGTGCTGTTATCAATCTAATAAACTGATCCGCTCGAATTATGCTATAGTTTTTATGCCAAATTCGAAAAGTTTCGAGCTCTTTTTGTATCTGAAATTCTCGGCTTCATATATCGACTAATCAGTTAATTTATTTATTTAGTATATGAAGATTATAAATAGCAACATTCTCTTAAATATTTCTCCAGGAATGCAGTCGAGCAGAGTTTGCTTCTGTAATTTTGTATTCACTTTTGAGCGTTCATAATTGTTTTTGGCTGCTGTGGTTGCTACTGCTGCAGCGACTAAAAGCAACAACTATTACAATAAAAACAACAACAACAACAGCAACAACAATGGGCAAAAGGCAAGTGCAGGCGTCATGCATTTAATTTATGCATTTTGGCCAACGTGCGTTTAATTTATTGAGCTGCGAGTTTAATTAGCAGTCAGCCAATAAATTTGCAACTGGCTGCCTTAAAAACCAAGCTCCAAAATCCAATGATGGATTTGTGGCATGTTCGTTGGCAACAGGCTGCTACCTATCGATGTAATTTTTAGCGTTCCTTTTTTTTTTGCAGCATGCCGCATTGACATGCCACTTATTTTGACATATATAGAAATATATTTCACACTGCCCACAAGCGCAGCAAATGGTGAAGAAAAATCTCGAGGAACAGCTGGAAGTAACCAATACTAGTTTATCAATATGGCTATAAGGTAAGGAAGGCATCAACTGCATCGATCAAATCGTGGCTCTGACCCGGCTCAGGGCTTGATGACCCTGTGTGCAGGCAGTTGACTTGACGAACATTGCACATCGAACAACAACAACAACAGCAAAATGCACTCAAACTTCTGGCCATGACTTGCAATTGGCCACGTCTATCAAATGCAATTGGCAATTGTTGAAGAGGGTCAGCACTGAGCTGAACCAAATTGAAAAGCTTTTAGCTCGTTTATTTCTTAGTCCTTTAATGGAATGTTGCATGTTGCATTGAGGGCAAGCAATAATTGCAACTTAAATACTTTAAGTTCGCCAACAAAAAGTGTGCCTTAAGGGTAACTATTTGGCCTGGCTTTCAAAGCAAAATATTTGGTTTTAGATTACCAGCACTATTTTGGCGCAGATTTACTCATCATTTTGGCTTGCAACGTTTGCTTTTGATACCCGTTAATGTCATGTAAAGTTGACAACTGACAGAAAACATATTAGTTTGAAATTGTACCTTCTGTTCATATTTACATTATCATTGGATGACTCAGGCACACGTGTGCCTCATTAGCGGAAAACAGTCACAGTCAGAGACATTTCAACTGGCTTTTGGTAGTCAGGATATTCATTCGATTTATGGCCAATCAACTTTATCCATTGCCCAAATGGCATCTAAGTGATCAACTTTGGCCATCAAGTCATACATTTGTGTGGCGACACCAAAAGCACTGTTGCCACGCAGTTTTTGGTGGCTCCTCAAATGCGGATGTCTCCGCGTTGTCTCCGCGTTGTCTCCGCGTTGTCTCCGCTTCTTTTGCCTTGAAAGCGCCATAAATCTTTTTATGATTTTTGCTTAGCGCCAAATGACTTTGTTCTCTTTGACTGCCGTCTCTGACTGTGACGCATACAAATTTCCATGTATGTTCGCCAAATACATATACACACAACACACACACACACACACATACGTTAGTTATATTTTATTTAGTTAGCTCGCACAAATTTTTAACAAACATTTCGTGGCAACACGCAACGCCATTTTGGCGACTGCCATCACAAGCTAAGCACGCAATGCCAACACACACACACAGACACACACATACACACAGTAAAACAAACTCACACACTCACACACACACAGCAGCGAGCCAGTGTTGTCCACATTTTACAATTGCTATATACTAAAATTATCTAAAGTTAAAGCCAACTTCCAAACAAAAGTCAAGGTTTCTCTGGCTTTTCTGATTCTCAACTTGGCCAATATTTTATTGGCTTTTGGCATTTTGCCGTCACTAATAAATTAGCCTTAAGAAAAATAATATTTATTTGATAATTCTTCATCAATTTTTTATTTGCCAAATTCAGCCATTCTTTATAGTTTTTATAATTAAATAATTTCATTTCTAGTCAAACCTTTAAATATTAATTAATTTTTGTTTCTCTAAATATGACTGAAATTAAATGGAAATTATAAGCTGCAAAAAGACAGCAATTAAATGGCTAAAATATCAGCACTGGCGGGCACTGGGGGACGAATGTGGCTGCGATTTGCCCACCATGGCGCCGGCCAGCACAGCAATGGCAGCGTTTTCGAGGGGGGGTGCAGCGACGCAAGGGGCAGCGATGACGAGCGCGCCACAGTTGGTTTGGGTTTGGCATAAGGCAGGCGCCAGCAAAGTTGTAAAATCGGCAAATGGCATATAAAAAAAAAAAAGAAGTGAAATGCTCGAAATGTTGTCGTCAGGCCAATACCCTGCGCTCGGATAAGGATGTCAGATCCAGTGCCAAGTGGCCAAATGTTGGGAAGAACATTTTTGTTTGTTTTTCTTCGATTTTCAATTTTTTTTTCTGCGGTCAGCAAAAAGGTTAATGGCGATTTTCAGCTATCGATAAATTGTTACGAAATCTCAGAGACACTTACCTAATTAATCAAGCTTAATTAATTAATTGCATATGTTTGCTCATCATAAAAGTAAACTTCGCTTTTAACAAATTATTTGAGCAAAATAAAAACTTAAATTTGAGGAAATTTTTAGCTTGTTTTTGATAACTGTTTGGTACTTTAAAATAGTATTAAATGAATGGCCTTGCCAAGAACTTGCTTACTTAAGCCCCATGTAATTAAGGTCAGCCAGTTGCAAAATGTTTGCCTCCCCCTTGGGGGGGGGGGGGGTTGTCTACCCTGCCCTTCCTGTGGTTTCAGGATTTCATAATTGCGCGTAAAATGTTGACAAAAAAAAAAGTTTTTATAAATTGTATGACATAAGCACAGGAGAGAAAAGAATGCGGGACGAAGAAACTGGCACAAATCATTACACTGAAGAGCCGGCGGGCGTTGACAGCGGGCACTCCACACACACACACACACAAACACACACAAACACACACATTGAGTGACTGCTGGGAGGGCAACAACAATGCAAATTAGCGTCGCGTTTTATGCAATGCCGTCGAGTCATTAACACATTGACATGGGCGTGCTGTGTGTGTGTGTGTGTGTAAGTGTGTGTAGGCATTAGAGTCATCAACATTCTTGCCTACACTTTAACATCACGTGGGGATTCAGGCAGGCAACTCTCTCTCTCTCTCTCTCTTTGCACTGTAATTGAAATTAGTCGGCTCATAAAACCACATTAAACATCAACAAAGCAGAATTAATTGAGAAAAATGTGGGATTTAATAACAAGCAATTTTTCAAGCTGAAACAGAGTTACTCAAAGTTGGCAATAAATTTATAATTGATAACTAAGAAAGAAAAAATGTGAATAATTTAAATTTTAATTATTAAAAAAAAGTATTTCTCGCAAATATAAGTAGCAAATGAAGCTATTTCAGACAATAAATGCGCAATTTGTGCAACTGCTATGCTAAATGTTGAAATGCGCTTATTACGCATATGCCGCATGCCACATGCCGCATAGTTATTTTTATGCTTTGCGTCACAATTGAGATGCGATTCTGGGACATCATCATCAAGACACACAGAGGCAGCCAAAGAAGCCGTCGCTGCACAAAACGACACAAATAAAATAAAAATAAAAAAATGGAATAAACCACCTATTGAGAAAGGGTAAAAGTACAGTGCGCACAGAGGGGCAGATTGTGTGGGGGGGGGGGTGCTCAATCCAAGAGTTGATTTCAGCAGCAGCTGCGGCCACGTGAATACGGCTGCAACTTAATCCCGGTGGTTGGCATTGCTTTGGATCAACAGCGACAACTATGGCGATGATAATGTCGTTGAGCACGAGGAGGAACGTTGACAATGACGCCATTGAAAGCACTTTTCGTTGCATTATGTGACAGCAGCAGCATCACCTCGCAGGATGAGGCAGAGGCTGAGGCAGAGGCTGAGGCAGAGGCAGAGGCAGAGGCTGAGGCTGATGCTCAGGCAGAGGCTCTGAAGTTGTGGCTCAGTTGTGACGTGAGCCTGAAGCCTCATGCAGCAGCAGCTATGGCAACAGCAACAACAACAACAACAACAACAGCAACAACAACAACAGCAACTTTCTACTTTCAGCTTTCTGCTCTCGGGCTGGCAATCAAAAAGTCATCAAATATGAATTTAACGCTATAATTTTCCACCTGTGCATTTGCCAGTGCCATTTTTTTATGGCCTTTTCCCCTCTTCGGCTTGGCCCCACGACCCTTTTGGCAAGTCTTTTAACTCAATTGCACTTTTGTGCATTTCTTAAAGTGTTACAAACTTGATTTTTATTTGTGTGTGTGTGGCTGAGTTGATGGCTTTTTGTCAATAATTTGAATTTATTCAAACGCATTTGCAATTTAATTCCTTAAAAAAAATTCATAGGCTGCCAAATTTATAGATTTTTTATAATTCTTATAAATTTGGTAAGTCTCTATAATTTTTTAAATGTAAGAAAATGCATTGCGAGCAAGCTAAGAAAATATAAAATAAATAGTTAATTATTAGGTTAATTACTTTATTTTTTTATATAATAGCAAACATTAAGCGTCAAACAAAAGTCAGTCTTAAAAAGCCGAAATGATGAACAAGTTTTTAATTTGTTATTTCTGCAATGCGTTTGAGGCACATCAAAAAGCCAAAATCCCTTTGCTGAAACTAACGTCTGCCAAATTTAAGACGTGTTTTCTTACGTATTTTTTTTTGTGTGTTTTCACCGGTTTTTCTTGGCAAGTTTTTGGGTTCTGTTCGCTGTGCGTTGTGAAATTAAATTAAAGTTTATGCAAGCGTAACGGCAAGCAGCAAAAATCATTTGCCACAAAATCCACTAAAACCCAATTTTGTGCAACAAATAAAATGCAACACGCACAAACAAGAAGCGGCAGAGCCGAGAACACAACAGCGGCAACAGCATGTGTAGAAAGCGCAGCAAGGAGCCAACTGCCGGCTGGCAGGACAAGGACATGCGCCACTCGCAGACACACTGACAAGGCAAGTCCAAAACAAAAAAAAAAATTAAAAAAAAGTTGCAGTTGAAAAGGAGCAAAATTCCTCAAGACGTTGCCACGTTTGTTACAAGTGGGTTTTGGGCCTTGTTGGGTTTGTTGGGTTTGTTTCTGTGGCTGGAATTCTGGGCAACCGTTTCGGTCTTGTGGGCTCTGACGCAGATAAGCAAAAGTTCGTCCCTGCAGTTTGCATGCAGCTCTCAGTCGCAGTCGTCGTCCTGCGGCAAGTGCTTGAGTGGAAGTTGATGCCGAATCAGAACTTAAAAATCATTTCATATGCCAGCGAATGCCGACTTTTAGCCAAGCAGTCAGTTTTTCTCCATATCTCTCACTCACTCACTATCATTCTGTCTCTTTCACTCTGGGCTATCTGAGGCATTTGAGTGCGTGCAACAGCCGCAGCAGCAGCAACTGACGTAACAAGCTGCAATCTGCTCATGTTGCCTGCAACATGTTTCACTCTCAATGCTTGCTGCATTAGATAAAAACCGATATATTTGAGCCCTGAGGTGTCAGTTTTTTTTCTAAAAATAACTTCACAACTTGTACTACTTAAAATAAATCGCAACGCTAAAATAAAAAATCTAAAAAGATGCAAAAAAATATTTAAATGAAATTAAAAATCACTTATGAAATTTCTTTTCTTTTTTTGCACATTTTTATCGAATAGTGTTAGGCAAGCTAATAACTATTAAGTCATGTAATTTATATGTATATATATATATATTTGTATATATATATTTATTTTTTTTATTGCGCTTTCACTGACTGTTTGGATTCAATCTCAAGCTCATTTCCTGCAGTGAAAGGCAATCGGATGCAGTTCAGCTCGGTAATTTAAAACGAAGCTGCGTGTTTTTCAAATAATTAAATGCTTCAAAATGAAAGTGGCAACTTGACAACTCAACCGTCAAGGGCCAAGCTACATCAGCAACTGCTCATCATCATCATCATCATCATCATCATGCAAAAAGTTGAGTGTTGACGGATTTTCTTTCGTTTCGTTTAGTTTTGTGATTTTTCGCTTTGATGATGATGAAAGTCAACTCAGTTAAAGTGAAGGCGGTGATGGCAACTTAATGCCAAACTTGGCTAAAAAAGGCAAAGAGATAAACTGCTGCAACACAGCTAAATCACCTGCACTCCTCGATTGCCTAGCTGCATGGCGACACTTTTGTGTTCCTGACAGTGCAACAACTGACAACTGTGCAACAAACAAACAGAACAACTCGTTGGCATTTGACATAAAAGCAGTTCTTAAGTTCTTGCCACTTTGGGAACGGCCAAAAGACTTTTGCACCTGGCCAGGAAAAACTTTGCACATTGTTCAAGATTATATATCATCAGCTATGCGACTGAAAAATGCGTTTTGGTATTAGCATATTACGCATACGCCTTGTACGCCAATTCATAACGAGTTCTATTTCGATTTGTGCTGAGCAAACTAAATTAAAACGAGGGCTGTTCAATCACTTTCGCAGTACTTACATTGCTGCAAGCGAAATAAATTTAAATATTTTAAAAGATATAATTAATGCAATGATTTCACTGTGTTTAACTTATAAATCCTCTTCATAAATATTCCATTTTCTGTTTGCTAATCATTGCTGCAACTATAAGTGCAACCCTAATATTTTTCTGCTCCGTTTCTCAACGGTTTCTCATTCGGTTTGCATTCGACAAGTAGTACTTCATTTCACTCATTAAAATCGCACTCAAGGACTGACTGGGCAAAGGCAATGATGAAATGCCAGCACCGGGTTTCAATGCCAGCTCCACATCCTTTTGCTGTCTCTTTCTCGCACACTCTCTCTCTTTCCGCAGTCACCACCCTTGGCAACCGTCAGCTAAGCACACACACACACACACACACACACATAAAGAGACAGCCATTAACGCGTATGTTGCCCAATTTAATGGCATGCGAACATTTTTGCAGGTATTTGAAGCGACGACCCTTAGGCCAAAATGTAGAGCCCCATAATGGGCCATATCGAGTGGCAACCGCAGAAAACAGAAGCAGGCGCTTGTAATGGCATTTTGTTTGTTTGATTTGCCCTCGTGTGTATACGTGTGCGTGTGTGTGTGTGTGTGTTGATGTGTCTGTATCTGTAGCTGTATCTGTGCGTGGGCATCTCTTAATTACAGCGATTATTTAGCCAGAAAATTGAATTTATTGCTGCCTGGAATATCAGGTACTTTAAACACCTTTTTCGAGCAGAGCAGGAAAGGGCGATAAAAATAAAAATAGCTACCTAAAGGTGGCAAACACATAAAGATACTCTTGTTATGCTTAAAGCTGAAAAACAGTTTAAATTTAATAATAGTTTACTTTATATTAGCAGAACGGTTAAAGGCTTAAAAGCAGAACATATCTGTGAAATCGTAGAAACGTAACTAAAATGCCAAAAAATGCAGCTGTGAATTAGTCCAAGCTAATTATTAATTAACTGAAAGACATGTTGACTACAACATTGAGTTGGCTACTGCTTTTAATCAGCTGGAATATAGTTGTTATCAGTGCAGAGTGGAGTACAAACTATAATTGTAAACCTGGCTATAAGTGGACCAACGAAAGTAAGGAAAAGTGTACGAGGAAATTGTATGGCCAGAAAAGACAACCGGGAATCTTTCGCAAGTGGTTCGCTCCGATTATTCCACTAAAGACGACAAAAGAAACCTTTGATTCAACGGCAAAGCCATATAAAAATAAACAAAAAGTAATAATTAGACCCCATAAATATGGGAAGTTTAAGCCAAGGAATTATCCACAAGAATACGGTCATCCTATACACGTAGACAGTGGAGATCCAGCTCAGGCAATGGACACAGTTAAATTTCTAAAATTGTATCGCAAAAAGCAAGTAGAGGCAACCAGAAATAGATTGAATTTACATAGTAAATAAATCTCAATAATAAAAAAATTATATATTTATATATATATATTGTGTATATATTGTGTTGAAATGTTTCATGATATTCTCTTTATTGGACACTCCAACAAAGCTGTTTGACTTCAAATACTTGCGAGTGTGTAAAATTAACCCGTTTACCTAAGGAAGTTGCATTTTTGATTAAATAAATTATGAAAATTATCGGAAAGTGAACCTTGACTTATGCACTTGCTAAATAATTTGCCATTTTCAGAATAATGGCATATTTAAATATTAGCTCTATCATCTTTAGGTAAATCCTTTTTAAATCAAACCCCAATCAGATAACAGACAAAACTCTTTTCTTTATTATTTTTTTTTTTAATGATTTTATTTTTTATTCCAATGATTTCTTAATAAACCATAACTGAATATAATTTTTCTTACAAAAGAAAACTTTATTCATTTTTATACATAATCGATGGATTCTTTGTGGGTAAAAGGAATACACCCAAAACAGCTATCAGTGATATAAGATTTAACTTCATTGTGCTAATAATCAGCCAAAATGATCCCTTTTTGTATAGCACTTTTCCGACTTGAAATAATCTTATTGGCCACGCTTCACACTAATTATTCAAATATAGAAGTAAACTATAAATCAAGGAACGATAAATACTAAATTCGACAAGCTTGTCAATTAATGCGTTTTTTAAATTTCAAAAACACAATTCAATTATTATTTGCTCAGTTCTTGGTTTTTGCAATAGAAACATTTAAATTTAAAGGCAGCATATGAAATTTGGCTTTTATTTTTTTTATAGAGCTAATATCAATTCTTGAAGAATTGGCATGAAAAATATTGCCAGTTTCAGACTCGCAACATGGATGGATCATTTGTTAAATAGTAGAAATATTTTATTCATAAAAATATTTTTATACAAATTTTCAAATGATTTAAAGTTTCTTTGCTGGTTACTCCAACACAGCTGTTATAGAGTCCATAAATCATGAATATTATCGATAAGTGAACTTTCACTTGTCAATCAATACATTTGCTAAAAAGTTGCTAACAGAGATATTCTTAAGGTTAAACCATTTTCAAAACACAACCTAAGTTAACAGAATAAATCCTTTTTCTTTATTTTTATTTTTTTTTGGAAATCACTTTGATCCTCTATTCCGAACCCACGATGGAACCGTTTGGTCTCTCAACATGACCAAAAGAGTTACCAGAGATATAAGATACAACTTCATTTTGCTATTGGATTATTAGTTTCTGAGCCAAAGTGTGCGGATCACTTTTTATATAGCGTTTGTCCGGCTTCAAATAATCTTATTGTCCACGCTTCACACTAATTATTAAAATATAGAAACAAACTATAAATACCCGGAAGAATAAAGACTAAATTCGACTCGTGCAATCTAAATCAAGCTTGACAAATAATGCGTTTTTTAAGTGCAGAATTTTGACATGCATTTTGTTTTTTAGTAAAAAACACATTTCCAACTTTAAATGTTGCGTTATTTGAACAAATCTTGTTTTTGTCAAAAGTAAAATTTTAAATTGAAATGCAGAATATGAAATTTGGCATTTGAATATCACTGATAAGTTAATCTTTACTTGTTAAGCAATGCACTTGCTAAATAGTTTGTCATTGCCGAATAATGGCAGCTTTGTACAACAGAATTCATCACAGATATTAATGGTGCCAGTACCAAGTGGCACTAAAGGAATAGCTGATCTGGTTGCCTGCCAAACTGGCCATGTCTGGAATAATGAGACGATAGCCTGTGAGGCACAAATTGGCCTACGCAGTGTGAACTGCGAATGGGGATTCCAGAGGAACATCCGCATGGATGAGTGCCGAAGAATCAAATACAATGTTGAGCCAAATCAGAAGGGCACTTTTCGCCAATGGTGGGACGGGAAAAAGAGTCGACAGCCGGGATCACAACCAACACACAATTCGGTGATACGAAAAAAATATAATAATCCCACTGAAACCTATTTCGGCTACGGCTCTAACTTTGGCCGGAATGATCCGCATTGGTAAAAAACACATCGAAAAATAAAGAAATAAAAAATAAATGATTTGTTTTTGTTATAATTTTAAATGATCTAAGAATACAATTTCAAGTACAATATAAATACAATTTTTAAAGAATTTGTTTCACATCTGATCAAGCAATTTTATATATACTAAATTTTATTTATTTTTGTATGTTTATTAATCAAGCACTTTTGCTGCAATTCTTGTTGTTCATTTCAGGTACGTTCTGTCGAATTGCCAACAATGAGGCATTTGAGAAAGGAAACAGTGGACAAAACAAATGTCACGTGAGCCACAAACTTTTTTTGCTTTTTATTTGCTCTACTTGTGTTCATCAGGCCAAAGCTAACACATACATATATTTTGGCCAGCTCATTTTCAGATTTTTCTGCAACGACTATACCCATTCTGAGGGTATTTTAAGTTTGGCATTCAATTTTTTGTTAAGCATTTCTGGCATAACGAATTATATAAAATATTTACACATATCCTGCATATTTTTACTATATTTGACTTTTTCTCTATATCATGAACAGTTAGCTATGTTTAATTAATTTTTAATATTTTTAAATAACAATTTTTAAACATCAAAGATTTTGATCTTTTCTATTTTTAGTCTTTAGTTTAATTATATTTAATTTAACAACGCTTTGCTCCTATTTTGATATACATTTTGACTTCTTTGGTAAGATTTTATTAAGGATCTGCTCAGTTATCAGCAAGGGTAATAAGTCTTTGGCATACCGAATTTGGTTGCAGTAACCTTGTTTTTTTTTTTTTTTTAATTTTTTTTTGTTGCAGTTGGCCTTTAGCTTGAACCGTGATTTGCTGCAATGCCAAACGCGCTGAGCCAAAATCACGTAAGCAGTCGCAAAAAGGGGGCTTTATGGTATGGAGAAGGGGCGGGGCAAAGGCATGTGTCTGCCGCTACTTTGCTCTGATTACAAACCCAACAATAACAACAACAAAGACAACAGCAACAACAAGAAGAATGTTTTGCGCGCTTTGTTAACGCCTGAGCGCCCTCCCAAAATTCCTTGTACTTTGATTTTTTTCTCCTGTTTTTATTCATTTTTTTATTTTGCTTCCACCTTTCCCGGCAGCTCCTTTCTTGGCCATGTGTTTGTTTTAGTTTTTTCTTTTATTTTTTTTTCTTTTTGTCATGTGCCAACTTTGTTTTAAGTGAAAATTGAAACTCAGCTCAGCAACTGTCCAGCATTCGGTTTTTATTTGGTGATTGCTTCGCTGGCCAAATCTGGTAACTGAAAACTCAAAGCAAACTGAAAGTCTACGTGACAGGAGGATCTGTCGCACCGGAAGTGGACTAAAATACACACCAAACATACATACATATACACATACATATTCATATACTATTGCACACTTAGCGAAAACTAGAAACTAAGTTTATTAGTTATCTAAAAAAAAAGTAAAGTGACATTTTTTTAGTTAAAAAACATTTTGAATCAGTTTTTTTTGGAGATACAATTTTAAAATTAATTTTAAACCAACATTGCATTTCCAACTTTTTAGATATTATTATGAATTTCGACTGCTATTTCAATTTCCAATTTTAAATGTGCAGCTTTTCTTAAGGTTACACCTTTTTTGAAAATCCATGGATTTTTAAAATAAACATAACACACACAGGTAACAGAATAAATAAATTTATTTCTCATCACATAACTGAATATAACTTTTCTTACAAAAGAAAATCATATTTATTTTCCTTTGTGCCCCGGTGGGACTCTACACATTATGCCCAAAAAAATAACCAGAGATATAAGATACAACTTCATTTTGCTCTTGGCTTATTAGTTTCTGAGCCAAAGTGTGCGGATCACTTTTTATATAGCGTTTGTCCGGCTTCAAATAATCTTATTGGCAACGCTTCACACTAATTATTAAATTATAAAAACAAACTATAAATACCCGGAAGAATAAAGACTAAATTCCACTTGTGCAATCTTAATCAAGCTTGACAATTAATGCGCTTTTTAAATTTAAAAAACACAATTCAAATATTATTTGCTCAGTTCTTGGTTTTTGCAATAGAAACATTTAAATTTAAAGGCAGCATGTGAAATTTGGCTTTTATTTTTTTTATAGAACTAATATCAGTTCTTGAAGAATTGGCATGAAAAATATTGCCAGTTTCAGCCTCGCAACATGGATTGATCATTTGTTGAATAGTAGAAATATTTTATTCATAAAAATATTTTTATACAAATTTTCAATGATTTAAAGTTTTTTTTGCTGGTTACTCCAACACAGCTGTTATTAGAGTCCATAAATTATGAATATTATCGATAAGTGAACTTTCACTTGTCAATCAATGCATTTGCTAAAAAGTTGCTAACAGAGATATTCTTAAGGTTAAACCATTTTTAAAACACAACCTAAGTTAACAAAATATATACTATTTCTTTATTTTTTTTTTTTGGAAATCACTTTAATCCATTATTCCAAAACCACGGTGGAGCCGTTTGGTTTCTCAACATGACCAAAAGAGTTACCAGAGATAAAAGATACAACTTCATTTTGCTCTTGGCTTATTAGCCAAAGTCTGCGGATCACTTTTTATATAGCGTTTGTCCGGCTTCAAATAATCTTATTGGCAACGCTTCACACTAATTATTAAAATATAGAAACAAACTATTAATACCCGGAAGAATAAAGACTAAATTCGACAAGCTTGTCAATTAATGCGTTTTTTAAGTGTAGAATTTTGACATGTTATTTGTTTTTAGTAAAACACACATTTCAAACATTTTTTGAACAGTTCTTGGATTTTGCAATAGAAACATTTAAATTTGGTTTTCATTTTTTTATAGAACTAACATTAATTATTGAAGAGCTTTAAGATCCGCCTAATGCAGAATACGGACAGTCTACGAGTGCAGTGCAGTGCGGAGGAACTTTCTTAATATGTTTCTCTTCTTCTTGTCTCTGCTGTTGACTCCTTCTTAGGTATGAAAAATATTGACAGTTTCAGACTCGCAACATGGATTGATCATTTGCTTAATATAATAATTTTATATTATATTCAAAAAAAATATTTTTATACAAATTTTCAAATGATTCACAATTTTTTTGCTGAATACTCCAACACAGCTGTAATTAGAGTCCATAAATCATGAATATTATCGATAAGTGAACTTTCACTTGTCAAAAAGTTGTTAACAGAGATATTCTTAAGGTTAAACCATTTTTTAAACACAACTTAAGTTAACAGAATAGATACTTTTTCTTTATTTTATTTTTTGTTTTTTTTTTCGGAAATCACTATAATCTTTCATTCCAAAACCACGGTGGAAGCGTTTGGAGTCTCAACATGCCCAAAAGAGTTACCAGAGATAAAAGATACAACTTCATTTTGATCTTAGCTTATTAGCCAAAGTGTGCGGATCACTTTTTATATAGCGTTTGTCCGGCTTCAAATAATCTTATTGTCAACGCTTCACACTAATTATTAAAATATAGAAACAAACTATAAATACCCGGAAGAATAAAGACTAAATTCGACTCGTGCAATCTAAATCAAGCTTGACTATTAAAGCGTTTTTTAAGTGTAGAATTTTGACAACATTTTTGTTTTTTTTTTTAGTGAAAAACAAATTATTTGAACAGCTCTTGTTTTTTGCAATATAAACTTGTAAATTGAAATGCAGAATATTAAATTTGGCTTTTATTTTTTTTATAGAACTAATATCAATTCTTGAAGAGCTCTTAATTGGCATGAAAAATATTTCCAGTTTCAGACTCGCAACATGGATGGATCATTTGTTAAATAGTATAAATATTTTATTCAAAAAAATATTTTTATACAAATTTTCAAATGATTTAAAGTTTCTTTGCTGGTTACTCCAACACATCTGATTTTAGAGTCCATAAATCATAAATATTATCGATAAGTGAACTTTCACTTGTCAAAAAGTTGTTAACAGAGATATTCTTAAGGTTAAACCATTTTTAAAACACAACATAAGTTAACAGAATAAATACATTTTCTTTATTTATTTATTTATTTTTTTTTTTTGGAGATCACTTTAATCCCATTTCCAAGGCTCCTCTGGAAGCGTTTGGTTTCTCAACATGCCCAAAAGAGTTACCAGAGATATAAGATACAACTTCATTTTGCTCTTGGCTTATTAGTTTCTGAGCCAAAGTGTGCGGATCACTTTTTATATAGCGTTTGTCCGGCTTCAAATAATCTTATTGTCAACGCTTCACACTAATTATTAAAATATAGAAACAAACTATAAATACCCGGAAGAATAAAGACTAAATTCGACTCGTGCAATCTAAATCAAGCTTGACTATTAAAGCGTTTTTTAAGTGTAGAATTTTGACAACATTTTTGTTTTTTTTTTTAGTGAAAAACAAATTATTTGAACAGCTCTTGTTTTTTGCAATATAAACTTGTAAATTGAAATGCAGAATATTAAATTTGGCTTTTATTTTTTTTATAGAACTAATATCAATTCTTGAAGAGCTCTTAATTGGCATGAAAAATATTTCCAGTTTCAGACTCGCAACATGGATGGATCATTTGTTGAATAGTATAAATATTTTATTCAAAAAAATATTTTTATACAAATTTTCAAATGATTTAAAGTTTCTTTGCTGGTTACTCCAACACAGCTGTTATAGAGTCCATAAATCATGAATATTATCGATAAGTGAACTTTCACTTGTCAATCAATACATTTGCTAAAAAGTTGCTAACAGAGATATTCTTAAGGTTAAACCATTTTCAAAACACAACCTAAGTTAACAGAATAAATCCTTTTTCTTTATTTTTATTTTTTTTTGGAAATCACTTTGATCCTCTATTCCGAACCCACGATGGAACCGTTTGGTCTCTCAACATGACCAAAAGAGTTACCAGAGATATAAGATACAACTTCATTTTGCTATTGGATTATTAGTTTCTGAGCCAAAGTGTGCGGATCACTTTTTATATAGCGTTTGTCCGGCTTCAAATAATCTTATTGTCAACGCTTCACACTAATTATTAAATTATAAAAACAAACTATTAATACCCGGAAGAATAAAGACTAAATTCGACTCGTGGAATCTAAATCAAGCTTGACAATTAATGCGCTTTTTAAATTAAAAAAACACAATTCAAATATTATTTGCTCAGTTCTTGGTTTTTGCAATAGAAACATTTAAATTTATAGGCAGCATATGAAATTTGGCTTTTATTTTTTTTATAGAACTAATATCAATTCTTGAAGAGCTTTAAGATCCGCCTAATGCAGAAAATGGGCAGTCTACGGAAATAACGCCTCATGGATTGCTCATTGTTGACGCTGAGTGGAAAGTCCATCAGCTTGAAGATGTGGCCATCCACCTCGGTGCAGAGGCACTGTCGTAATATTTTCTTCTTCTTCTTGTCTCTGCTTTTGAGTCCTTCATTGGCATCAGTTGGGAATACATTTAAAACCGATTTAATCAACGAACGTTTAATTCTTAACTTCTTTCTCGGCGTTTTCTTAGCGCTTTTGAGATTGGGTCGAGGCTGCTCCACCGATGTCGGCAGCAAAAAGTCGCCGATTTCAGACGAACTTTGCCGTTCGAATTGCGAATTGGAGTACATCACCTCGGCGGAGTGATTGCTAGCCAGATTGCTATAGCCCACCGGTGGCATCGTGCAGATGCGACGAATCACGCTCTTTTTCAAGGGTTTCCGAGCTCGCCGCTTTCGTCTGACCTTGCCACGTTTCGATGGAGCAGCAGCATCACCCGCTTCATCATCAATGACCACGACCTGATTATCCGTCTCCTTTTCTATTATATCAATTTCCCCGTCTGCTGTGTTATCATCGTTTTGCTTCTGTAATTGAAATTCATTATTATATTTATTTTATTCTATTTTTTTTATTATTTTTTCTTACAGTTTCGGCCATTTTATTCCTTTTTAGATATTGACTATATATACATGGAAAATTAGAAATTCACTAGAATAATATATGTACAATTTTTAGTGTTTTCAGTGAACAACTCAAAATATTGAATAATGCTAAATAAAATTTTCCAACTGTAGTTGGAGCTGTCGACTCACAGAGCCAACTTTGATTTCTTTTATTTTATTCATAAAAATATTTTTATACAAATTTTCAAATGATTTAAAGTTTCTTTGCTGGTTACTCCAACACAGCTGTTATTAGAGTCCATAAATCATAAATATTATCGATAAGTGAACTTTCACTTGTCAAAAAGTTGTTAACAGAGATATTCTTAAGGTTAAACCATTTTTAAAACACAACATAAGTTAACAGAATAAATACATTTTCTTTATTTATTTATTTATTTTTTTTTTTTGGAGATCACTTTAATCCCATTTCCAAGGCTCCTCTGGAAGCGTTTGGTTTCTCAACATGCCCAAAAGAGTTACCAGAGATATAAGATACAACTTCATTTTGCTCTTGGCTTATTAGTTTCTGAGCCAAAGTGTGCGGATCACTTTTTATATAGCGTTTGTCCGGCTTCAAATAATCTTATTGTCAACGCTTCACACTAATTATTAAAATATAGAAACAAACTATAAATACCCGGAAGAATAAAGACTAAATTCGACTCGTGCAATCTAAATCAAGCTTGACTATTAAAGCGTTTTTTAAGTGTAGAATTTTGACAACATTTTTGTTTTTTTTTTTAGTGAAAAACAAATTATTTGAACAGCTCTTGTTTTTTGCAATATAAACTTGTAAATTGAAATGCAGAATATTAAATTTGGCTTTTATTTTTTTTATAGAACTAATATCAATTCTTGAAGAGCTCTTAATTGGCATGAAAAATATTTCCAGTTTCAGACTCGCAACATGGATGGATCATTTGTTAAATAGTATAAATATTTTATTCAAAAAAATATTTTTATACAAATTTTCAAATGATTTAAAGTTTCTTTGCTGGTTACTCCAACACAGCTGTTATTAGAGTCCATAAATTATGAATATTATCGATAAGTGAACTTTCACTTGTCAAAAAGTTGTTAACAGAGATATTCTTAAGGTTAAACCATTTTTAAAACACAACATAAGTTAACAGAATAAATACATTTTCTTTATTTATTTATTTTTTTTTTTTTTTTGGAGATCACTTTAATCCCATTTCCAAGGCTCCTCTGGAACCGTTTGGTCTTTCAACATGACCAAAAGAGTTACCAGAGATATAAGATACAACTTCATTTTGCTCTTGGCTTATTAGTTTCTGAGCCAAAGTGTGCGGATCACTTTTTATATAGCGTTTGTCCGGCTTCAAATAATCTTATTGTCAACGCTTCACACTAATTATTAAATTATAAAAACAAACTATAAATACCCGGAAGAATAAAGACTAAATTCGACTCGTGGAATCTAAATCAAGCTTGACAATTAATGCGCTTTTTAAATTAAAAAAACACAATTCAAATATTATTTGCTCAGTTCTTGGTTTTTGCAATAAAAACATTTAAATTTATAGGCAGCATATGAAATTTGGCTTTTATTTTTTTTATAGAACTAATATCAATTCTTGAAGAGCTTTAAGATCCGCCTAATGCAGAAAATGGGCAGTCTACGGAAATAACGCCTCATGGATTGCTCATTGTTGACGCTGAGTGGAAAGTCCATCAGCTTGAAGATGTGGCCATCCACCTCGGTGCAGAGGCACTGTCGTAATATTTTCTTCTTCTTCTTGTCTCTGCTTTTGAGTCCTTCATTGGCATCAGTTGGGAATACATTTAAAACCGATTTAATCAACGAACGTTTAATTCTTAACTTCTTTCTCGGCGTTTTCTTAGCGCTTTTGAGATTGGGTCGAGGCTGCTCCACCGATGTCGGCAGCAAAAAGTCGCCGATTTCAGACGAACTTTGCCGTTCGAATTGCGAATTGGAGTACATCACCTCGGCGGAGTGATTGCTAGCCAGATTGCTATAGCCCACCGGTGGCATCGTGCAGATGCGACGAATCACGCTCTTTTTCAAGGGTTTCCGAGCTCGCCGCTTTCGTCTGACCATGCCACGTTTCGATGGAGTAGCAGCATCACCCGCTTCATCATCAATGACCACGACCTGATTATCCGTCTCCTTTTCTATTATATCAATTTCCCCGTCTGCTGTGTTATCATCGTTTTGCTTCTGTAATTGAAATTCATTATTATATTTATTTTATTCTATTTTTTTTATTATTTTTTCTTACAGTTTCGGCCATTTTATTCCTTTTTAGATATTGACTATATATACATGGAAAATTAGAAATTCACTAGAATAATATATGTACAATTTTTAGTGTTTTCAGTGAACAACTCAAAATATTGAATAAGGCTAAATAAAATTTTCCAACTGTAGTTGGAGCTGTCGACTCACAGAGCCAACTTTGATTTCTTTTAACAATTAATTTGAAATCTATTTGGCTTTTTAGCTTCAGTTTATATAATTTAGTTTTTTTTTCAATATATACTATTTTGTTGGCCTTTTTTGTACGCCCATAAATTGTTTATCGACTTTAGTTGATTGTTAAATTTTATCTTAACCTCAGCTTCTCCACTTGTGCGCACTTCTCTCTCTCTTTCTCTCTCTGTCTCTCTCTTTCTCTGTCTCTATCTCTGTCTCAGTTTTATTGCTGTGTGGTCCTTATCGGTTTATTGGTTGACTTTCAGACTGAGTTTACTTTCGCCGTGCTGTTTAACTTTGAGCTTGACCAAAACTTGCTGCCCCGCAGCTGCAGGCTAACTTATATTTCTATAGATAGATTTCTGGTGTATCCTTAAGCATGGATCTGTGGTGGGTGGTGGGTGGCGGGCAAAATTGTTTTATGCTGTGCACGGTAAAAATTCACATAATTGCAGTTGAAATTCAACAAACAACAGCAAAGCGTAAATAGAAAGCGCAAAGTCAACAGAAAACCAGCAAAATACTATTAAAAAAAGGTAAAAATAAAAATAAAAAAAAAAAGCGAAAAATACGAGCTGCAATTGGATTGGGGCACGGGTGCAAACTTGTTGGTTCAAACACACACACACACACACCCCAGCAACAACAACAACAAAGAAACAAATAATCGCTAACCTTTGGCCCGACTTCCACTTCAGGTGCACCAAGTAATTGCAACTGAAACTGAAACTTGGCAAGTTGCAAAATAATACAAATATAAAAAAAAGGAAGCACGACAGGATAAAGTATCCCTAAGCAAGCCGAAGATGGCATACACTAACACTAACAGAAGGGAATTAAAATTAAACATAAGCAACTGATTAGAAAATTATAAATAAAAATAAAAAAAAATAAAAAATAAAATAATAAAAATAAAGATATAGTTCGGAATTGCAGAGCATTACGAGACTTGTTACTGCCACATTCGGATAAGATGCGACACATCAGAATATCCCCAACAAGGACACAGAAAATAAGAGCTAGAAAAGAGCTAAAATGCTGCTTAAAACTGAAGTAGAAGCAGCTGCAAGGAGACATCTATCGGTTTGCAACATACGGGTTAGAGTATCTATATATACCAGGAGGGAGGGGAGCAGTGTGGAGCAGGTATGGGGCAGGTGTCCTGGACACACGGTTGCAGTGCACAAAAGCATTTCGATGCAGGTCACTGCGGCTAAATTAAAAGAAATCGAGCGGGGGGCAAAACTTGCCTCAGTTGACAATATATATGTGTGTGTGTGGGGAGGGGGGAGAGATAAAGGACTCTCGCACGCAGGACTAACAGGACATCTCTCCCTTTCTCCCTATGCGTCTGTTGCGGATTTTAATTAAAATCTTTAAGCTGCTGCTGATTATTAATTATAGATGTATGTTGTTGCAACAGCAGCAACACCAGCAACACCAGCAGCAGCAACACCAACAGCAGCTGCAGTTGATAAGGCAACCAGCGAAAGTTTATTATGATGCTTATTAGATTGCAATTTTACTTGCCACCAAACCCTGCCACAACCACTCCTTCACACCTTGGGGAACACTCAATATTCATGAGTTCTGCCCCTTTGGAGCAGAGGGGCATGCAATGTGGGTGAATAGTTTACAACTTTTGCCAAAGATTTGTTCAACTCTAAGAAATTTCAACTTTTAGAAATTATGCATTTTTTAAATTGCTCTGGAATAATATTAGTCAACTACAAAAAAAGATACAGTTAAATAAGAAACAAATAAAGATATACATAAAATTTAAATTATAAATGTAAATATGATATTTAAAAATAAAATAAATATGAAAAACGAAAATTTAAAATTTACTATAAATATAAAAGTATTAAAACATAATATGATAAATAAATATTTAAATCGTCAAATATGAAAATAAAATAAATATGAAGAGCGAAAATTAAAAATTTACTATAAATATAAAAGTATTAAAAAATAATATGATAAATAAATCTTTAAATCGTCAAATTAAATATGAAATATGAAAATAAAACAAATATGAAGAGCGAAAATTAAAAATTTACTATAAATATAAAGGTATTAAAAAATAATATGATAAATCTATAAATTATTAAATTAAATATACGAAATATTGAAATAAATATGAGTACATAAATTATGAATTTAAATATATAAATAAATAAAATAAATGTGATATATAAAAGTGATCTAAATTGCGCCTAACAATTCAGCCAACAAATATTATTATTTTATTAAGAAATAAATATAATATATTTATTATCAATCACATTTATTTTCTTATGCATTTATATAGTTATTTTGGCAACATTTTTTCATTGTAAAACAATTTATTTAATATAAATAAATTGCATTTCTTTGGCAGCTATCAAATTCTTCAACTTTATTTCGACTACTTAAATCGATTGCAATTTCAAAATGATGAAGTCAAAAGCGAATTGAAATAACACTGCCATTTTGGCCATTTTTGCGCTATTTGCAAATCCATTTTGCAAATTATCAAACGGCCATATTTGGCCAACAACTTTCAACTTCCAACTCCTCCAAACCCCCTACCCCTCGCAAAGCCTTTTGACCTCAATGGGGGGAAAATTGAGTTGTGGGCGGGAAAAGCTGGCGACGACTTTTTCACTTGGACTTGAGGCTAAAACCAACAACAAAATTTGTGTTATACGATGTGTATGTGTGTGTGTGTGTGTCTGTGTGTGTGTTGTCTGTCATAGTTTGGTGCACACACAAACCATTTTTTTTTTCCTGCTACATTTTTCATTTACTTTGGTGTTGTTCAAATTTCTGATATATTCACATTTTGGCTTTTTGGCCACAGTCTTCTTGGCCATGCGCTTTTAGACAACGTTTTTCGCCATTTTGCCCCAACGGGCATAACACACAGCCAACTAAACACACACTCAAACACACTTGCACACACACACTCACACACACACAAATATATGCTCGAGCGTAGGCCGCTGAATATATTTTTTGTTGTTCTTGGCTTTTCACGTGTACTTTTTGATGCCTGTTTCCGTATCCGTTGTCCTTTTCCCCACTCCCCACTCAGCATCTCTTCTCCCCCTCCCCCAGCCATGCCCACTTCTCTGCAACGCCCCTGTGCGCTGTTTGTGTTTTCGAGTACTTGGTTATGGTAATCGAATTTCAAATTATTGCCATGAGCTATATGCATGTCTGACAACAACAGGACAACAGTCAGGACAACAGCCAGGACATCAGCCAGGACATCAGCCAGGACATTCAGCAAGTCGATATGGCAACTTCTTTTGCTCTCTAGCTCGTTCAGTGGGCATATCCTTTTTTAGAAAGGGTATTTTATTGGCAACAGAGAAGTTTTGCTTAACTAAATAAAAGCGAAACGCAATAAATTTATTTTAAATATTTATATTTTATTTTATTTATTTATTCATTCTCAAATAATATTAAGTGTAACTATAAAAATTAATTTTGTTTAATTTTTAATACAATTATATATTATTAAGCAAAAAAGACAAGAAAAGACGTAATTTTCTTTAGGATATAAACAAATTTTAGTTAATACTTCATATTTATATTTTAAATAATCTTAACTGGATGAATTATTTTTTATATTTTAAAATATCTTTAACCTATTAATTTATACGATATTTTATTTATTTTATTTAAATAAAAAATTATAGCTATTATTTTTAAAATTATTATTATATACATATATTATTAATAAACAATAAGGGTATTCAAATATCGTCATGCCTTCCATAAATATTTCATCTTCGTTACTTTTTTTTGTAATTTTATTTTCGTGTGTTTTCTTTTTTCTAACGCTCCATTTTCCGGTAGCCTGTGACGCTTTTCCAGCTTGCTTGTGGGATATATTTTTCAGCCTGCGTGTGTTTAATTTTTTTATTATGATTTTCTCAGCTTTTTTGACAGTTAGTTTGCTTTATTTTTCCAACATTTTTTTGCTTCTCTTTTTGTGAAAGATGAATTTGTTTCGGTTTGGGGAGTGATTTTTTTTTAATGCTAGTTGTTTGCATAGTTGTTGTTGTGCATGTGTGTGTGTTTTGAGGTTTTTTGTATCCTGTGTGTAGTGTGTGTCCTTATGTCCATTGTTGTTGTTTACATCCTGTTTTTGGCGCGTTTTGAATATTTTTGCGGCGCATGTTTTGTCATGCAATAATTTAATTGTCGGATTTGGCAGCTTAAAAGCGAAAAACAAACACACTCATACAAACAAAAACACACACACACACAGATACAGCCACAGACATGGGCCACTTGGGCTCGTGTGTGTTAGTGTGGGCGTGGCAGCTGGGCATGCTTTCGGCCAGTTTGTTTTTCCTGACACTTTGTGCTTAATTTTTTATTTATGTTTTCGCTTTGGCTGCTTGCGTGTTTTTCTTTTGAAAAACTGTTTTTCAATGCTGGTGAAAATCAACAAAAGTAATTTTGATTTTCAGCAATGTTGCAATCAAATTCAAATTTTTAAATATTTAAAAAGAAATGAAAAAATTAATTAAAATTGCCGATTACTTAATGTAATCGATTTTTTTCAGTGTGCACAAATGCATTACAGATTAAATCTCATTTTTCTCTGAGTGTACGTATCTTTAAGTTACATCTTGCAACTAGCCAAAAGAAAAAAAAAAATTGAAATCAATTGCTGTCCATTTTAAGTAGTTTCAAGTTTTCTTTCTGCCCGTTCCAATTTGGCATTTGCCATTTTCCCACTCCGCAGAACTGATTTCAATTATAGCCAATTAAGCGAAAAAAGGACTTAAAAAGCAGCAACAAAAACAGCAACAACAAAAACAAACTGCACTTTTATATTGCAACATTAACGAAGGCCAGCAAAAAAAAAAAAAAAAACCAAGCAGCAGCGGAAGCAGCATAAAGAAACTACCAGCTGCAGACAATCAATAGACAACCAAACCAAACCCGCCGCCCCTCTCTTCACCACCTTTAACCCCCTCACCCAAAATTTGCCCTGTTTGCACCTTGACTGCGTTCGTTTTCAGAGCCAAGTAGAACAAGTCTGAATGCTGTTGTCAAACGAGCTCGACTAGTATATACCCTGAACATAGCTGTTAAATATATATTCTAATTTTGTTGAAGAGAAAGTGAATCCACAGCATATTTTTATTCACAAGCCCAAACTGATCGCTAATTGGCTGGCTAGAAACAAGTACACACAAATCCATATACACATACACACGTACACGCCGTTGTAGGTAACGGGGCTCTGCAAAATTCACACAAAGGCATATTTAGGCTCGCATCGGTTATCATGCCATCCCTTTCTTACACATGCACTAGCATATTTATGCATACAAAAAATGTTTACAGCTGCTGATAGAAATGAGATCAATATGGAAATATATTTTTGATCCCTAGTTGATCTATTGTTCTGCCTGTTACATACAGTTGCACAAAATCATTAAACCCTCTTTAATGGGTTAAGGGTATAAAAAGTTTTTATCCATTTTCGGCTCCCGCATTTCAATGCGCCAAATGTTAAAACAAACAAACAAATAAATTAGTGTTCAATCAGCGTAATTTCTACAATTGCCACCCCTTCCACTCTGTTGCTCTCTCTCTCTCTCTTACATTTTGTGGGTGGAAGGGGCAATTCTGTTAAGTTGGCTCAATTGCACTTGCTGGGCGTTTGAGGGGGTTGATTTGAGGTGAGATGGAGGCGGGAGTTGGGGGGTATAGGTTTCGATTGACTTTGCCGTTAGTTGTAAGTAATTAAGACTAGAAGACTGAAAGCAAACAAAACTCTGCCTTCGAATTTTCGGTAATTTGGTTAATTTGAATTTGAATGCAATTTGGCCAAGTGAAGGGGGTGGGGTATGTGGTAAGGGGTTGACACTGGTTGGGAGTGTTACAGAAAATAAGTTTTAATTGTTTTGAAACGCGATTTGCATCTGAGCAGCCGATTAAAGTTTGAACCAAAAATTAGCTTAGAGAGAACTTTTTTGCTTGATTAATAAATATTATAATTTAATTATACATATATATTTTACTATCTAAAATTAGTCAAAACTTATTAATAACAATGATTTGGACAACTTCCAATTAGCTCATCTATCGCATACAGATTCCAATAAGATTATTTTTCAAAAGTAAGAGAAATGTTCTAAAGCACTCAAAAGTATGCAATAAATAAAGATTCCAATCATTTAATGCTCTTAGAATAGATCAGAACTGAAAAGAAAAGTATAAATGAAAATTATAAAGGTATGAAAATAATAATAATTACATAAAATGATTGATTATTCAATATTTATAACAATATAATATTGCTAACAATAAATATAGCTAAATTCAGTCGAGCAGCGCATTTAGATTAACACTCAGAGTCACTCACACAAAACTGGGAACAGTTTCTCATTGAAAGCGCTCTAACAGTAAAATCACTCACTGGCTTAAGAGCAAGCATCGCAAGAGTAGTGCGCTATAGCCACTCAATTTGTACGTAGAGCGCCACAACAGTTGAGCACAACACGTTTGACATTTGCTGATCTGCGATGATATTCCAATAAGAGTGTCGCACATGTGCGTAGGTGTCGCTGTGAGAGAATAATTAGATAAAGAGAACTATAGAGAGAGGGTGCGGAAGAGAGTGCTGCTGTCTGGCTGCTAACCGCGTTGATCTTGTGCGGCGTCTGGAGGCTGACTCACTTAACGCCATGCACACGCAATACATGTGTATGTAAATACCTATGCAATGTATGCAAATTAGAGATGAGCATGTGTCACGTTTAGAAAATAAGTATTAGAAATTACAAATGCAAGTGTTAATGTAAATCAATATTAAATATCTCGTATGCCTTTTGCATATATTTTATTGAAAATAACTTAAGCTTACATACTTATTCCGAAGAGGAAAAGAAAATCTTTTTACTCAAATTGCTTATCGTTCATTTATAATCCAGTTCGTGTCATGTTGCTTTGGTTCTACACGCGCTCATCTCTAATCATGCGAGGACGACGTCATCAGATTTCTGGTGCTTGTGACTGGTTCTGTTAATGATTCTTTCTCTCTCGCTCTCCACTATCACACTGGCGCACTATATTACAAACTGGTTTGTTTTAGTTATGCCAAAAAAAAATTTGTATGCAGCCGATCAGTTCGCCGGTCTCTTTGCGAAGATCTTGTGTGCGCTATAAGCAGTCTGCTAATTACCAGACAGAGCTCGTTGCCATTTGAATAACATTAGCATCAAAATGTCACCGTTAGATGCCAATTAGAATTTCCATGCGTCTGAAGATGAGAGGCGTTTCCCTTGCGCTCTCTCGCTCTCTTCTATCTGTTTGCTAATGAGCCAATCCCTGTGCGCCTGATTTTTTTTCCTCTCCTTTTTACTTTTTGCTCTGCCTTTGCGACCTCCTTTTCCTTTTATGGACAAAAGAAAACGTAAAGGAGAGAGAGGTGGGTGTGAGGGAGATGGCAAGAGGCACACCTTGGCAAAGCCTTGAACACGTTCTTAGAAACAGGCGAACCACAAAAAGGGTGCAGCAAAATACATAAAACGAGTTTCAGTCGCTGCCTGCCGGTCAGCATTCGAATGATTTAGTTTTTTCTCGTCTTTCTTTTTTTTTGTGTTCCACACAGCATCCAGCAAAACTTTACGTTGCTTCTACTTCCCACTCCGTCTCTCTCTCTCTCTTTGTGTCTGCTGCTGCTGCTTTCAATTCCAACACTGAACTTCCAACACTTGAAACTGCGTCGACAGCGCTGTCGGCGCTGGCGTCTGCGTCTGCGCAACTTTTGATTTTGCCTGAAACCGGTTTGCCACCTCACTTCGTGGACTCCCCCGTCCCCCTCTGTGGGGTCCGCGTATTGTATTTGTATCTCTGTTTCTACAACTGACCCCCTGAACAAACCCACAAGAAAACACACACATACCAACAACAACAACAGTTCAGCAAAAGACAGCCGACAAATGTTTCACTTAATGATCTCGTCAAGTGTTTTGTGGGCGGATCGTTTTTCTAGTTGACCGATTTTTTACAAGCACGTTTGTAATTAAATTGCAACCAGATACTAGTAATTATAATAAATAATTTTTAAGAGCTCTTCGCAATTTGACTATTCTTCATGGATAATTGTTTTTTAATCTCATATTCATTCTATTCAAATTAAAGAATTCTTAAATTCGAGCTGCTCCAAAATATATTTGTGGCTAATTAAAAAAAACATGTTAAAAATAAAATTATATTGTAATTATATTGCAACCAGAACGCTTCACTTAAGAAATTCTTGACAATCAGCACTTGCCTAAAAAAATAGGAGTGCTTAATGTCAAGATGCTGTTTACAAATCTTTTGGAAATATATTAGTAGCTCGCTATCCAGTTAAAATAAACTTGTTAAGAGTAAAATATTTAATTGCCTCATAAATGCCACATTAATATTCTTAAAATGTAGAATCATCGTTATTTAATTTACATTTTGCAAATGCAAATTAAACGTCTACATAAAAACACACAAAAAAAAAACAATTAAACCTTATCGCAAACAAACCAGTTAACAGCAGCAAGTTATTCCTGAAACTGATCGCTCCACAAAATATTTCCAAACCGAATTCGATCATTTTGTTGCCTGCGCAAGCAGCTTCCCATCTGTAAGTATGTGAATGTGTGTGTGTGTGTTTGCATTGAAAACTTTTCGAGTTGCTTTTGGTTCATACTCCAGTTTTATTCGTGTCTGAATGTGGCATGTGCCCAACAACCAACTACAAAAAGTGGGATAAGTAAAATCGCCGCAGATCTCAACTCGATGTCTGTTTTTTTTTTCTTTTCTTCTTATTCCCATTTTCTGTCTGCATAATAAATGAGAGCAGAGGTGACTAGTCTTATATATATATATATATGTGTGTGTGTGTGTGTGTGCAGTTGGCGCTGCAGGCGAGCTTTGCTGCTTAGAAAAGAGCAAGAGCAAGAACGACAAGACCAACAACAACCTTTCACTTGCCCTCGAGCAGCAGTCGTTCGCTGAACAGCTTCCATGTGGTCGGTCAACTGCACCAAATAAGACTGGCGACGTCAACAACAACAAAAACAACAGCAAGCAAAGCAAAACTCCAATTTCCAAATGTTATTATAAATAGCAGACAAGAAATAAGAGCAACAACAAGAACAGCGTCTTAATAGACATTGCGGGGGCGTTGAGATCACTCTCCCCCTCGCTCTAACTCTCTTGCTCACTCTCTCACATGCGCCAGCTTGTTCTCTTTAACTTATATCTTGCTTTCACAATGTTGTTGTTGCTAGCATTGGTGCTCTTTGTGTCGTGGTTTTTCTTGTTTGAACTTCTTGAAAGGCTCTTATTCTTTTTCTTCTGTTGTAGTTGCTGTTGTTGTTTGCCGCTTCTAATCAATTTACATTCACTTTTTAACAGATAAATGCTTATGTTTATATCATTTAATGGCCTTTTCTCAGTGGGGGTGTCTATGTATGTTTTCTGTGTTTGTTTGTAACAAGATTTATGGCATAGAAATGTCAAAAATGTTTTGTGTCTGAAAATAACGGTACTTACAGCTTTCAGCTTTTCGTTGCTATTTTTAAACGGCCATTGAAAATGTCAAACTAAAAAAATTTCTTCGCCTTAAATATAGCCATAAATTTTACTGCATTTTGATGTGCACTTTTCAAAAATTCAACCATTTCTGAAGGTGACTTTCAGCATTTTGAAAATGTCAGCCGAGCATCGAAGGAAAGCTAAATAAAGCCAAAATCGAGGCTGAGGGTAAATATTAATAACAAAATCATATTAATGCCAAAGTTGAAAGTAAATAAGTAAATATTGCAGACAATTTTCAAATGAACTGTAAATCGACGCCATACTAATTAAGTACTTCCATAGCCTTTGAGTAATTTTGTCAATAGCTCAGACTCAATTGAACTCTTTTGTTGCTGCGCCTTGGCTACTTAACCCTTGACTAGATTTCAAGTCAGCTGCTTCTAACCCCACATGCACAAACACAAGCGCATAACATAAACTGCCTGCTACTGCTAACGCAAAATGACTCCAAATTCAGTTTGCGCTCAATGTAAGCGCTCAACACTTTGCGCTCTTAAGCTTAACAGATGCACTCTTGCGCTCGGTTGCTCTCTCAGCCATAAAACTCCAGCAGAAATAAACCAATAAGAGCAACAGCCGCTAAAGTAGCAGCAAGGCATAAAGAGAGCGTAAGCGCACAATATAGACTGCGAGAACGATTGCGAGAGAGAGCGCCGCTGTGCGCTCGCTGCTGCTGTTGGCTGGTTTTCACTGCCGATTGGAATTTTTTGGTGCATAACAGCGCTCTAACAGCCATACGAACAGAAGCAAAAACAACACCGAGCGAGGCGGACGTGTGTGCGCATTTGTTGATACATTTTTAGAATTTCTTGTGTCTGAGAGCCCAAAAGCAAGCCCCAAGCAGCAGCAGCAATAACAACATAAAACGCTCTGACAACTAATACAAAGAAGAAATTCGTAAAAATTAATACGTCGAAAATCTTATTAAATCGAGCAGAGTTGCCTAGTTCGCCAAAATAGTGTTGAGTAAAAGTGCAAAAAAAATAATAATAGAAAAACAGTTAAATACAAGCATTAAATTATGCAACATTATTAACAGTCATTTCTATGAAAGTCGCGCGCGTTTCCACAATAACAAACATCTGTTAACAACAACCAAAAACAAGCCGTGTTTTTAAATAACAACAACAACAGAAAAGCTAACAGCAACTTTAATGTTGTTGCCGCCTCAATATTTTTGACGTCTGCCGCTGCTCACGTGTCTGTGCGTGTTTGTGTGCGTGTGTCTTTTTCACCTCACTTCATTTTGTCATCAGTGTCAGTAGCAGAAGTGTAAAAAATCACAAATAAAATTATATATATCAAGTGTTGCAAGTTTTATGTATTTGCCGGCATTTTAATGACGTCACGACAAGCAGCAGCAGCAACAGCGCAGTAAAAGCAACAACAACAACTGCAAAGTCAGCAGAAACCACAACCAAGAAACAAAAAAAAAAATCCAAAAAAACGCGTCTTTTCGTCGTCTTCGTATTCGTTTCTTCTGCTGTCCGCACGCTATCTCGTTCCCGCTCCCGCTATCGCTCTCCCGCTTTTTTCTCTCTCGCTCTCGCTCAGCTGTCCGCTGTGTGTGCAAACAAAAAAAAACAACGCCAAAGAAGTTGGGAAAAAATTTAAAACAGCGTCAGTTTCTGTGCGTGAGTGGATGTGTACGTGAGTGTGTGTGTGCTGCAAATATAGCAAATAAACAAACGTCAACAACAGCAACAAAGGAGCATCTCCAACAACAGCTGCTGCAGCAACAACAACAACAAAAGGTGTTTATACATAATTTTAAGTTTAAGCATTTAAATATATATTTTATGCATTTATTGCACAGTTATATTTTTTTTTTTGGTATTTGAGCATTTCTGCGAGTTGATCACTAGAAAAAAATGTGTTGAAAATGGCTATTTTTAATTTTGTGCGAAATTTCTGGAAATGTCAAAATTTACCAAATGTCAACGGGCTAAAAAAAAACATGTGTCTAATTTGTTGTCCATTATTATGTATAATTATTGAATTATTGAAATCTGTTCACTTCTTTTCGGCCCGGAAGGCTAATGAACTGTGTTCGAGTCACAAAAAAATAGTTTATCAGCAAAAAATATACTTGTAGCTATGTTTTTATTGCGTCTTCGATAAAGTCATCGAAAACTGGAGGGGAAAACAAAGAAAAAAAAAACGAACCTAAATAAATACACAACAAATATGAAGTCATCTCTGTGGAGATGTTGAACTTGATTCATTAATTAATCATTTGCGAGTAGTTCTATTTAAGTCCATCAGTTTGAAACTTGCGGTGTGCGCTCTACAATATGAGCTGAATTTTAAGTTTGCCACACACGCACACACACGCACACACCCACTCTTACGCACACACACTCACGCATACGCACACAAATCATGCTTAAAGTTAATGCAAATTTAGCTATTTTTATGCCAAAGTAATGCTTACAAATTCATTTTCCTTTTATTTTTTTTTTCCGTACTTTGCTTTACTTTGGCAAGATTTAAGCAAAAGATATTTCGCATTTATTTGCTGTTGGTGTTGTTTGTTGTTATTTGCTGTTATGAAAAGTCACGTTTTTTTATGCCGCTGTCGTCGAGAAGTTCTCTGAGGTTCACTGAGATTCATTCCCTCTGGCGGCATTTCAAGTGGCCTCCGGCGTAACTTTAAGTCGTAAACAACCAATTTATGTGTTTTTATTTCGAGTTGTACTTTTCACTTCGACTACAACAGTTGTTTTTATTTTGTTTTTTTTTTTTCGGTTTTGTTTCCTTATTTGTGTATTTTTATTGGGTATATTTTTTTATTATAATTTGACGTAATTTATTTTGTTTACATTTTGGAATTGCATTAATGGGCCGCAAAGAAAGCAAAAGTTTTTCTTTTGTATATATTTGACACGTCTTCGGTTTCATTGCAAGAGCAGCTGTCAAAATTTAATAAATGAAGCAAAGAAATCGCTTGGAAAATGCCACATCAAGTGCCCTGTCTCAATGCTGAATGTCGATATACGTCTTTCTGACAAGTCATTCGCTTTAAAAAAAAAATAAAAATGAAGCAAACCAAAACACAAAATAAACCACAGCTAGAAGAAGAAAAAAAAAATAACTTACTCAAATGTGAGAGGTGATGCTAAAAGACTTTTGTTGCTACAAAATCAAACCAAAACCAAAACGAAAAAAAAAATACAACTCTAAAAGTCTGAGGACTTGGCATGACTAATCGATTCGATTTTTTGCCCAAAAAAGTCATGCCATAACATAAAGTATATGTATATATGTGTGTGTGTGTGTCTGTATATTTGTATGGTTTATTGCCGAGCATTCGCATTTGTGGCCTTTTGCCTCTGTTAGCCCCCTTTTGTACCCATAGTCAACAACAATAAATAAATATCGATAGCTCTACTATGAAGCGCTTCACACAAATTTTTAGCTCCATCGCTTTGTCTTCAAACTTGAAAGTCACTGGACAAATTTTTGTGTGTGAGCTTTTCAAGTGCCAAACGGCGACATTTGAAATTGCAATTTAAATTTGAATGATGCGCCAAACGAAGCAGCTAAAAAAACAAAAAAAAAGAAAGGAGAAAAGGAAAGATGCTTCGCAGCGTGTTTTAGGGCTAAATCCGCTAAAAGACAAATCGCATATAATGATTTTTAAGGATTTATATTTAAAGCATTAAGTTGCACAAAAAAATAATTATAATTACTTCAAGTTGCATAACAATTTTAATATAAATAATAAATTATACAAGCCCAAGAAATTCCACAGATAAAGTTTATATAAATAAATATTATGAATAATATGATTTATATTTATAATTTAATATTGTTTTCAAGAAGAGCAAAAGACCAGCTTATAATTACTACAGAATAAAAATATTTTAAACATTTGAAATGTGGTATTTCATTAGTGATTGACTCACATTACAGGTTTGATAAGATTGCACCAAAACCTTCGCTATATTTTTCTCAGTTATCGATTAACTGAACGCCAAATATTCAACTCTGCTTTATTTTTATTGAGCAGTTTTCAGCTGAAATAGTTGCCAATCGAAATGCAGTTTTAATTGCGAGTCTAAAAGCAAGTAGAGCGGCACTTCTGATATAATCAATGTTTGCTTTGATTATTTCTAACTTACACATTGCAGAAATTTCCTAAAAAAGTACTGTTATTAAAATTTAGGAATATTTAACAATTCTGCACGTGTTTCAAAATCTCTGCTCGAATCGAGTGTCTGTTTTTCTGGTTTTTCTAACTTGCCGCACATAAAAATTTTGGTTTCTATAAAAAAGAAAGACCAGAAAAAAAACGGAAAACTGTTTTGCGGCTGCTGCTGCTTCTTCTTGGATTTTTATTTTTATATCTCTTTCTTTTTCAATTTTTGTGTTGCTTTTGCGTTTTTGATATTTTTGAAACATGTGCTCGGCATTTTTTTTTTCTAAAAATAACACAAATTTTTCGTCTTTCAACGACGGCAAACGAGTTGAAAGCATAAAAACAAGCTAATATATAACTTGATAAAGCTCAAGACCTGATGCTATATATTAAACTATAAATATAAAAATAAAAATATACAAATGGAAATATTGAAAACAAATCGAATAAATTTGTTGGACCTTTTTTGTTGTTATTTGGCTTGCCAAAAAAATACACAAGAACAAATATTGAGTCTGAGAAGATACATAAAATAATAATATATATAATATATATATATATATGTATATATAATGTGTATACATAAAATAAAAGAGTATAAATGAAAAATATAAATTTCAACGTGGTCTCTTCGCTTTTTTTTGTTGCCTTTTTGCCTTTGGGCTTAGAGCGCTGACAGCTGTTGTACAATTTTGGATGTATCTGCAGCTGTGCAGCACATCGCAGTGTCCCAAAGAAACACACCACCCTCCACCTCCTTATCCCCATCACCCAACATCACTACTCTCCCCCTCCCATGCCGCGTTGATCCAAGCATTTCCCCATTTTGACTGCATTTTGGAAACGTCGGCACCAAAAATAAGTTTTTCGTGCATGAAATTTTTGGCAGCCAAAATGCAGCAGCAACGTCAGTTCCCAATAACAACAACAACAACAGCAACGAGAAGTGGAAGACCAGCGACAGCTGCCTCATTTACATAAGCAGCGCTGCCTTAACCCTTGGCTGGGCCAGTGGGCAGAATTTCACCCGATCCCCTTCCATTCCCATCACTCCTCACTTTATGCTAAATTGAGATCAATTGAAAGCGAAATTGATTGTTTAACCTTTCTTCTGCGGGGCACAAGGGCACTCGCGGAGGAGGTCAAACATTCTGGGCGTTGTGGGCGTGTCTGTTGCCGCTTGAGCTTCACGCTGCTGTTTAAACAAATTGGTTCAGAGTTTAATTAAATTTGATTACTCAAACGTATTTGACTAAATTTTTAATTATACTTTGACTTTCTCGCACTTGGTTGCTTAATCTATCCCCTTCCCTCTCCGTCTCTCTCTCTCTCTCTCTCTCTACCTCTAAATCTCGCTATCTTTCTCGCTTGTCTATTTTTAGACAACGCAATTAATTAAGCCAAACATTTATTTCGAAAATTTGTTCATGCTACAAGAAAAATTTCAATATTTAGTTTGCTGATTTTGTGCTCTTTTCTCACTATGAGTATTTTAAGATAAGCACAAATTTTATGAATATGCCAAAAATGAATTTTGCATATGAGTAAGAGAAAAGAGAGAGAAAAAAATTTCTTTGATATTTATGAAATTTGTTTTTAATTTCTTCTGCGGTCTGCGCTCTTTCCAAAAATACAAATTTTAGACTCTGACGTAATTTGCCGACACTCAATAAATTTGGTTTGATGTTTTGTGTGTGTGCAAATGTGCATTTTAATTAATTTAAATATATATTATTAATACGTAAGAGAAATAAATGCGATAAAAAAGATTAAAAATGGCATGCGATTTATTTAATAAAAAAAAAATAATAAAAATGTATTGAAGAGCCAATAAAGAGTAGATTATTATTATTAGCTGCGCATCTTTGTCCAATTATTATTGACAGCAATCAACTTAAATATTAAATTCTAAATTAACTCTGACTTTTTGTTAGTCAGCCGCTGATAAGCACACATTTCGTCATCTCTTAAATAATGTTGAAATTGGGCAGAGTATCTGAAATAGAATTTATTTACATTTATCACGAATTATATATATGTAGTTTCCTAAACCGCAATTTGCCCTCATTTCAAACTACAGCAACACTTTGTGATTTCCAACGAACTGATTCATCTAACGAAAGAAACTTTAAATGTTACATTTCCAAGAGTTTATCGCTTCGTTCAAATATTGTTTTCGCTTTTGGCACGTTTTATGGACTTCGCCACTTCAAAACCATATATAGCATATAGAATCGAGTTAGCATCTGACTAAAAGCATTTGATACAGCAGCATGGCAAATTTAATGTATGCTAAACTCTCTCTGCAAAAATATATATATATATATCTATATATATATATTTTTGAATAAGATATGGCTGTCTAGCCGACTAACAGACGTCGACAAATTTCTGAAGAGCTGCCCACGCCTGTTTAGAAATGCGAAATTAATTATGCACGTCAAATGGCTGACAATGAGAATTAATTAGCTTTAAAGTAAAAACTCAACTAAAAGTCTTAGTTACGCTCCAAATGAAGAACTACAGAAAGATAACGCCCACAATTTGTACACCTGTTTATGACATAAGCTGGCTCAATAAGCCCATAAAAATTATGATGAGTTTAAAACTATTATTGAGCCATGTGTGGCAACAACTATGCTGTGTGGCAACCAACTATGTTGATGGCTTGAGTAAGTAGTGTAGTTGCGAGACTAGTCGGCTGCAATTGCTTATCATTTGGAGTGGCTTGCGAGGGGTTGTTGGGGGTTGGGTGCTTGCTGCCAAAGGGTGCAGCCATATAAGCTCATGCGGCTTGTACAACATTTATCTAATCGCATTTATTGATAGCAGAAGCAACAACAACAACAACAGCAGCAGCAGCAGTCGAAGCGAAGTTGGGGCTTCATTTGTTTGCCACTTTTTGCGTTTTTCTTGCACCTATCGAATGGTATTTTTTTTCTGCTTCTTCTTCTTTTTTTCTTATTTTTTCTGCTTTTGTTTAATATATGTGTCATACTAGGGTGGGTCGTTGCTGGGTTCAACATGGCGACGTGTCAGCTTATGTTGTATAATGTTGCAACAAAGCGGTTACTGACCGTTCGTTATGCGCGCGCCTTTGCTACGGCTTCCACAAGTACACACACACACACACACACACACACACACAGTTTGCCTGTGGCATATTTGCTGCTCGCTGGTTTCCCATTTCTATTGAGGGCCTTAAAAATAGCCAAGAGCCAAGTGTAAACAGAGCGCCGACCGACCTGCTGACGGTGTTGTGCCCCATAGGGGCAAGTAGGGTTGCGAAATGCATTCGTTTCGTTGTTGCCTGGAGCCGGCTGCTAATCACTAGCCCCAATGCACACACAAACACACACACACACACACACACACACATTAGGTTAGCGAGTGCGTCGCATATCTAAAAATTAAATAAATATATATATAAAAAAAAAAAAAAAAACAATACATATTTTATGGCATATGAAATGACTTCTCACAACAAGCTGTGAACTCGATCGTCATCAGTTTTGTTCTGTTGTGTGTGTGTGTGTGTGTGTCGCGAGCTGTAAGTTTTCTTATCAGCGTGTTGCGCGCTCTCAATTCCAATGGGTCTCCATCATATGTGGGGCATGTGGGTTAAAGCTGCCAGCTGACAGTTCAAATCGCTAATTGAATTTTGAAAATTCCTTTTTAATAGTTTTAAAATTTTTTGGTTTCTGCCTTTTTAATCTAATCTTTACATTTTTTTTTTTTTTAATATCCATGACTTTTCAATTTGTTGCAATAAATGGTAGAAAGCCAAAAACTATTGAAATTAGTGAAGCGATTATGAATTTGATTAATTATCATTTTGGAAAACGATTGTTAGATTAAGGTATTAGAGATCAATCAAAAACTCACGTTTGCTATCATAAATAATAAATATTAATCAATAGCTGCAACTAACAAAATAAAATGATATAAAAGGGAAAGTCTCACTTTTCCTGCAGTATAATATTTTAGACTGAAAAAGATTTAAAAATGGGGAAAATAAGTAAGTTGAGGTTGTCGGTTCTCAGAGACTATAAGAGCCAGAGATATTTAATATATATTAGCAATAGATTCGTAAGTTTGCCTAGTTCTCGAGTAGCGATATATATTTTTATTTTTAATAGAAATGAAAGCACTAAATTTAAATTTATTTATAACTTACCAATGGATAAAAAAAATATTATATATAAATTGTAACAAGCTCATCAAAATCTAAGAAGAATAAATAATATAACAAGTTGTATCTTATTCGATATAAAATATAGAAAATTTGGCTCCAGGGTATCTCCTAGTCGAACTCTCTTCACTTCATGGAGCATTTGAAGCTTTTTCTTTTTCTTTTGTTTTATTAAAAAGTCTTTTGGAACTTAAATTTTCGACTGATTCTTTGAGAGCGTCGGGCCCCTTTGGCATTTCAATTGTGCAATTTGTTGTTGTTGGTTTTTGTTTATTTTTGTGTATGCTATTCAAATATATATTTTTGGTATATGTATATAGTCCATTTGCCATTATTACGGGGGCAACTGTTCTCTCTCTCCCATGTGGCACAACACACACACACACAATATTACGAGTCATTTTAGCGGCCACAGCTGCTGTGGCTTCTGTTCGGTTCGGTTCTGTTCAGTTGTGTTCAGTTCCGTTATTGTTGTTATTGGCACAGCTTACATAAATATGAGTATTCGTATTCGAGTATTATACAAATGAATACAAATAATCGTATGAATATGCAAATGCAAATATTTAGTGAGTTTGCGCTAACAGCTACGAAAAGTAACAGTTTTCGATTTTAGTTTCAGCTGCTCTTTTTTTAGCTGCTGCTTGGCGCTCTCTCTCTCTTTCTCTCTCTCTCCCTTGCGCTCTGCGCTTAACCTTCAAAACAAGCATTTAAAATAAAAATGAAGAAAAGCGTTACCAAAAATTTAATACAAGACTTAAAACTTGTTCGACTTGTTTGGGCTGTTTTTTTATATTTTTATTTTTGCTCTTTGGTTGCTGCGTCCAAAACAATTTGCATCTTCTCGTTTCGTTTTTACTTTTTTATGTATATTAATTTAGTATTTGTGTTGATTTTTGTTGGTTTTTGCTGCCTGGGGTAGTTTTTTTTATTATGTATTAATATTTATTTAATCGCACTGCAGGCTCAATTAGCAACATATTAATATCCTTGTGTGTACATATAACGATCGAAGATTTATATATATCGTGCACGTTTGTTGTTTTAGTGAAGGTTAATTGTAGGTCGGAACGGATGTTAATGTCATCGAGTCGAATCATCGATATCGCGTTGGAAGCGTCTTCTACGATTATTCTTGGCCCACATTTTGAATGGCCACAAAAACTACTTGACTTGTAGGCAAGTTTATTTTCGTAAGCGTTTTCCACACACACACACACGCACGCACACACACGTAAACACTTTCGCCTGGCCATAAATTTCGCTGTGTATCCAAAACTGCGTCAATGACAGGCCAAGCATTAGTTGTGTATCTGTATCTTTAGTCGAATCTGTATCCATATCTATATATATATCTCAATATACATACGTATATATATTTATTCATTTATACACTTATAGTATTCACATTTGATGCTCAGAACACGTCCGCTTTGCTCCGTTCCAATTTTGTGTGGGCGTCTGTTGCGTTGTTTAAAAGTTTCTATATATTATTCTGATATGTTTTTTTTTTTTTTTGTTGCTGTGTCTGTGAGAACAGCAAAAGTTTCCAGTTTTTTTTTTTTTAAAAAAAGAAGATGTACAGAAATTATTTAAACATACACCATAAACATTAAATACAACCCACATATACAAAAAAAAAACATAATCGTCTGGAAATCAACTCATAAGTTAAATTAGAATTCATACTTTAAATTCCCTCGGTTTTGGTGTTTTAGTATATTTATTTTATATTTCAAGTTAAAATACGGAAAAGCAATTTGCAGCTGACATCATGCAGGTCTCACACATGCACATAATTATACATATATATATATATATATATATGTATATTTATTCACTGACCAACTAAACAGACTAAGCAACAAGTTTCCGAATTGTGTTTATGAAATTATAAATGCGTTTTTAACGAAATTTGTTTTTGGTTTTTATCTTTTTTCCAAACACACCTATAGATAATGTATTGGCAACAGCTGGGTGTGTGTGTGTTGTGTCACAACACATAAATTGATATCACCGAAAGGCCAGATAGCGATATATATATTTGATATTTAGTAGACAAAACAAAAAAAACGGTGTTTTTTTGTTACGGTGTTGGCATAAATGTTAGCATGGATATATTTATGGGTTTTTTATTGAATTTTAATAGAACTTATTTTATCGATGTATAAATTTAAACAGCATTGGAAACATCTGTACAGGAAATGGGAAAACTACCAGAATTGTTTTAAAAAACATTTTATAGTTGAAAAAATTGACGTTTGTTTATTTTTAGCATTTTTCAATTTTTAAATATATTTTATTTTATCACGCACATTATTTCAAGCATCAACTATTATTTTTCTTTGGCAACTCAAAGGAATTTATCAAATACCAATTTTATAATGTATATTTTTAAGACATCTTTCGTTTTGAACACTACCCAAAAAATAACACAATATCTCAAAAAATTGCGTAGGCCACCATTCAATAAGAATTCATCAATAATAAATATTTATTTTGCACGCCAAACTTTACATATTACTCAGACTTACAAATACTTCTCACATAATATGATAAGCCTTCTTACATTGTGGTTTGAATGAATATTTCGATTATATTGTAAGGCGTCGGTTGATAAGATAAGATTGTGAAAAAACGAAAACAACAAAAACAACGAAAACAAGAAAGTTAAATGCCAAAACAAGCAAGAGAAAACCGTCTAAAAGGTGCAAACAATAAAAAAAGACGACAACAAATAAAATGAAATTTGTGTGGCGTCATCGATGATTGAATCACTTGTGTTTCTCTCAGTTCGATTAATTTAGTAAACATTGCTCATTATTATTAAAAATATACACATGAAAAAAATATATATAAATATCTACAAGCGACCAGTTAAACTTTTATTCAACATTTTTTTACAGTAATATTATTTATAGAAATTTTTTTGTCATACTTATAAACAAATACAATTCGAGCGGTAAGTGCGTTTAATTTTGTATACGCTTTAAAGAAAAATATAGACATTTGCCGTGCAATCAATTAAATATTATGATATCTTATAAATCGCTGTACTTATCTATAAGTAGACAAGAGTCTCTTCCCTCTGCTCTCTCTCTCTTATCTCTCTATTTTATACGCGCCGCCTCTCTATTTGTATGTCGCTTTTTGCTATCAAGATATAAGAACTATAATTTATTGCTGGAACTTTTTTCCGGCTTCTTCTTTTGTTTTTGTATTATTTTCTTTACGCTGAACGCCAATAAATTTAAATGCCGCTGGTTTAAACCGAAATTAAATTAAGTAAAAAATAAAATTATATTAATATATAATAAAGTATAAGAAGAACAAGCCGCACTTTATTTTTGTAGTTTGTCAATGTGCATTGCTGCTGTTATGGGCCGTGCTTGGTTTGGTTTTACTCGCTGCTGCAACATGCAACGCAACGTGTTGAACGCAACACCCACATTGCGAAACTGTGGCAACTGTTGCTGCTGCTCACGCTCAATATAATTAAACCACAACTGCAATTTATACACACAAAACACATTTCCTACTGATTACACAAAGATAAACATAACAAGACAATTATTGGTTACTCTCAAAATAGATATCTATATATATATCTATATTTTTTTTTTATTATTTTCAATACCAATTTGAGACCTTTATTTAGTCCACATTTTCATTAACTTATTTATTTTAATTGCACTTAATATTCACTTAAGCTCTTTGCATTCCCACAATAAACGCTAACAAATGCTCCATAAATTTGCGCGCTGCTAAACTTAACTAAAATTCGATCAGTATACACACACACAACCACACACTTACACACACATACACTTACACACACACATATCCATCTGTCTGTCTTTGTCATACTCAATCTCTCTATTTCTGTGCTGGTCAATTTATCTAAGTAAATGATTTGTACACCCTATATAAAAAAAGAAAATACAGCCAAATATTTGGTATAATCCTAAACGTCTATTTCTCTTTCTTATTCTCATTTCAGATAATGTAAAATCAGCGTATGCTCAATAAAGAAAAGCTTACACAAAACCAAAATACCACAAATAAAAAACCGCTATACTTACAAACAACAAATAATAAATAAAGTTATAGCGTATTTATCTATATATGCATACATATATATATATACATAAATATATACTTGTAAACGTTCGTTCGAAATCAAAATTAAACTCTACAACTCTTAGCCAAGACTTCAAGGCTTCAAAAAAAAATATCCCACAAGCTATCAGCTATCCCCAAGCTTTGTAATCCACAAAAATTAAGTCAACAGCAAGTGTAAACGCTATACAAAAAAAAAAAAAACAAGAACTCATAAAAAAAAACCGCTACCATCTATGCTAAAATATATATATGTGTATACCCTATATATATATATAGGTGCTGATTACTGTGCTAAGAGCTGTTTAAGCAAATCGTATTCAAAGCCAACGTCATAAAGTAAAACGCGCAACATTTTCTAGTCGCCAGCTAAGCTATATCTATCTATATATAGAATCGTCTCCCCCGCAAATTATATACACATATATATAATATATATATACTGAAGAACTGGCGCTTGCGATGGCCAACGTTGTTAATATGAACAGCCTGCTCAATGGCAAGGACTCGCGCTGGCTGCAGCTGGAGGTGTGCCGCGAATTTCAGCGCAACAAATGCTCGCGCCAGGACACGGAATGCAAGTTCGCCCATCCGCCGGCCAATGTCGAAGTGCAGAACGGCAAGGTTACCGCTTGCTATGACAGTATCAAGGTCAGTATTCACAACTAGTACCCAAAACAAACAACAAAAACAAAAAGAAAACCCCCCCCTCCACATGAAACCCATTTGCCATTCTGCTTCTATCGTGTATATGTATGGAATGTAGCTTGTAAGCTTTCTACTATTATACTTTAATCCATCATGGCTTAAGTACTCTACCACCCACCCCCCTCAAAAAGACCAAACTCCTTAGGCCCCCCTTTCCCAACAAGAAAAAAAGAGAAAGAAACACAAAAAAAAAATAACTGATCTTGTCGCGCTTTTGTTGTATTTGCTTTTGTGCTTTTATTTTATTTTTGGTATATACTCTGTGCTTATATATAAACATAGTTGAAGCTTAGTGGCTGTCTGTCTCTCTCACACTCTCTCGCTCTCTCTGTATCAAAGTGTCTCTATCTCTTTCTGCCACTGCAGCTGCCTAATGCGCCGAAGCCTAGACTTCTGAGAGAGATTGAGAGAGAGAGAGAAAGCTTTTGAAAGCTTGCCTTCCCTAAGACCCGGCAGCAGCTTATGCCTGTGAATGTGGTGCGCCTGTGCTTTTGACTAGTTTTGCCTGATATATAATATATATATCTATATATAAAGAATGGAGAGCGTGCTTAGTGCCAGAGAGTATCAGAGATCCAAATAAACAATAAGAGTAAACGAATCGGAAGAAAAAATCAACTTCAAATCGTTATAATCCAAGCACCGATAACAAATATCGAATCAAGTGTAACGCAAAGTGTGTAAAGGATTTTTTTGCCAAATAATACAATCTGAGTGGTTTTAGGCGACGCACCTGTTAGACATGGATAACTACAAGGTAAACTTTATATAAATTTATATATATATTTACGTACATATTATAGATATTAAGTGTTTATATAAGATTTTTAATTCATTTATTTTAATTTACTCAAAACTGACCTTTCCTAAATTCCTTTAATATTTAAGAATGTTTGAAACTGTGCCCAGTCCATGCCCTCGCCCAAAGTTCCATTTATTGATCAGTTTCACGAGCTGGCTTACTCACACTGGCCTCTAAGCTCTATTGACGTTTTCCAACACAAAATCAAAGCATATTTTCTGGCGTCCTTTTGTCCTTTACTAAACAATGTTGAGTATATTCGATGAGGAAATGGCGAAAATTAGCTTTCACCAAACAAAAAAAAAAGAGAGCGAAAAATGTATTGGAAAACAACGCATAAAAATCAAAAGCGATTTTTTTTTCTGTTTTTACAATCATTTTTCAGGACTTGTTTTTTTTTGTTTTGTTTATGTTTTTGTTGTTTGAGCGCCCAGCTTGACGTCCACAACAAGCGGAAAACAAAGGACGAAACAATACCTTGACAATGTCGTGGGCTATGCGGAAAAATTAAGTTGCCCGTTTTTTGTTGTTGTTTATCATCTATCTCTTTCTCTCACTCACATATACACTCTGTCTCTCTCCCTCTGTCTGGGCTACAACTATGTAAAAATGGCAACATAAAGTAAAATATTTTATATATACTTGCTTAATGCTGACAAAATGCCGCCCCGAACATTTTTATCATCATCATTATCATCATGCACGTCATCATCGTCAAATTTGTGACAGCATAAAAAATTACGGTTTTTGGAAAATGTTGGTTGGCTGCTGCCTGCTGCCTGCCGCCTGCCGCCTGCCTTTTTAGGCGTCAGCCATTTGCCACTTGTTTGGTTAACGGCTGCGGCGGCAACGGCGACGGCGACGTCAACGGCCGCTTTTGTTATTTTAACAAAACCCCAAAGCGTGGAGTCGAGCCTTAAAGTTGGCCCAGACCAGCCTCCCCTATCCCCTCTCTCTCTCTCTCTCTCTCTGCCCCATCTCGAGTCGAGTGTGCAAACAATAGTTAAAACTGATGTTTGTAAGTAGCTTGTTGTTGTTGTTGTTGTTGTTGTTGCTTTTGGGGTGCTCTTTTGTTTTTGTACTTTTCACGCCTGTCCTCACTAGCAGTGGCCTTAATTGAGCCACTGCCACTGCTGAGGCTGAGGTCCTTCTAGTTATAGTCCTTGTTTTCTCCACTTCCTTTTTTTTTAATACTCTGTTTGTTTTCAAGAGCGGCGTAATAAAAGCATTTCCGCGTCCTTTAAAGTCATTATTATGTGCCAAATGGTGAGAATTATACAACATCCTCAGTTCCATGTGAGATTTTGAGTGTGGCATATTTTTTTTCAGATTTTTTTACTTGGAGTATTAATCGAGAGGCAAAATCATAGCTCTAGAAAATCTGAGGAGTTTTCTCAAGGTTTTCACTTTAAAGCTAGAGAATTTAATTTGCGAATTGAATTTCTCGTTTAGCCTGCGATTACCAATACCAAGGAAATCCTTGGAAATCCACAAAAGTCAAGTTTCCGTTTCAGGGTACCTAAAATTCGAGCTTATGCGACTACTGCCTTCTTACTTGTTTCCCTCAGATTAGTCAATATTTTTGTGGATAAAAATAACACAAATTTCAAGTCCAATTGCTAATTATCCGCTCAAAGCCCAAAAGTTTTCAGTTTAATGCCAATTAAATATACATCTAAGTAATCGGTGCTGTTAGCCCAAGTGTGGGTTACACTTGAGTGTGTTTAAGATTATTATTAATACAATTTTTGAAAACTTGACTTAAGCTGCAAGGGTAGACAAACCCTTGAAATCCCCTAAACCTTTGGTAATTACTTGGCCCAAGAGTCGCAGCTGTGGCAAGTGATAAGCTACTAGCCGCAATAAACTGGCCAACAGAAATGTGCGTGAAACAGCTCCGAGTGAAAAGCGAAAGGATATGAATACATGTATATATATATATATGTGAATATATATGTGTGTGTGTGTGTATTTATATGGAGTAGTCGTCAGTAGTGGTCCCTATGGGGGGGGCAGGAAGTTTTTGCCTTGTAGGCAGCTGGCAAATAAAGCTCAGACATTCATTGCCCACAAATTAATTGTGTTATCCTATTAATTAACTATGCAGTAAAGTTGCCAAGCAATTTGGTTCGCTCAGCGAGTTTTTCTGCCCCTGCCGCATGACGTGCACCATTCGTGCTTCTTCTACGGCTTTCACTGGTTTCTTTTTTTTTTTTGTACAGGCTTTGAGTGTTGTAATTGTAGCTGAGTGTGTTTGTACTCATTTTCACCTCTACCTCCCTACCCCAGAGTGGGTGTACGTGTGTCTCTCTCTGTGTGTGTGTGTGTGTGTGCGCTTGACACATAAAACGGGAGGCATGCGACAAGTTGGGTTTTAAATGTATAACGAACTTAAACGTGCAAGTAACCAGCATATAATGGATGCTAACCAGTTTAAGGACAAGAGGCCTACGGGTTTCATATACATACATGTATACATAGCGACGAGTGTGTATGTGTGTGTAAGTGCAGGAACTTTTTCCATGTGGCCACGACACTAATTTATAGTTAAGTTGTCGCATTGTAGACTTTCTAATGGCATTTGCCGACTCGTGCAGAGAAGAGTAGGAAGCCAATCCGACAGGAAGGCAGTAACAATGTAGCAGTAGTGTGAGCTCGACTACAAGTTACTCTGCCGAGGTTATGTCACAACTTATTTATTCCAAATTTAAAATCTCTTCAAGTACATACACATTGATGCTTCTTTCCGCTCGTTACATATTTTTGCACAAAACTATTAACAATTTTGAATGGGTTCAGGGTAAGGGTTAGGGAAAGGAACTCATCCAAAGTTCATTTCAATAAAATGTTAGTCACAAACTGGGTCAATGACAGATTTTGTGCTGCATTTCTCAACTTGTATTCGAGCGCAGAATGCTGTAAAAATGATGTTTTTATTCATTCATTTCATAATTGCTATCTGCCTGTCCTTAAGCTGATTTTTAGTATAATTAACTATTTTTGGCAACAGTCGCAGCTTATGGCCAACTAATCGAGCAGAGAGCTAATCCATTTGAAGTTTAACCTTCAGCCCACAAAATTGTTTGTTTTTTTCTTCTTGGCAAATTGTGCCCAAAACTGACCCTTTTTTTTTTTTTGTTGTTGTTGGTAGTAAATTGGCATCATTTCACTGTTAATTTCCTCTCAATTTCATTTGACCACAATGAGCCAGCTGAAAATGAAAGGCCAACACAGGGCTACATAAAAAAAGGGAAAATGGGGCACTCTACCCATATCTCCCTCCCTCTCTCTCTCTCTCTCTTTCGCTCTCTCTCTTTCTTGCAAGTAGTAAAAATTGCCAGGGCCACAACATAAAACATTTTCCGGTTTATAATTTTCTTGTCACAACAATTTTCACGCCATGCTTGGCCACCGGTCTTGCCCTGTGCCTGCCTCTGCCCCTGCCCCTGCCACTGCCCCGTGCCCCATGCCCCGTGCCACATGCTGCTGTTCGGTGCTCCTTTGTTGGTGCCGTTGGCTGTGCTTTTTGGTGCCACTTTATCCCGTCTGGCTTGGACGCACTCGGCGTCCTTTTCGCCTTTCGCGCGCTTTTGCTACTTAACCAACTGTAAAGCTCTCTCGGCCATATTGTGTGGCACCTTATTTTTCTATTATACTTTCAACACTGTGCCGCTGTGCTGTGCAACATATTTTCCACGATTGCCCCACGGCCGACAAAAGTCAAGTTTCATGCCACGCAAATTATGAAAAAAAATAAAGAAATGAAAAGAAAAAAACAAAGAGAAAAAATATGAAATAATAAGAAAAAAAAAAGAATATGGCGCGCCGCAAAAGAATATAAAAATGGCAACTCTTCCGGCATAAAGTAAACGCCGCAGAGAGGATGTAGGGGTGCTCTGAGGGGGGGATGCATAGCCGGGCAGAGACGTATAGCCAAACAATGTGCCCGACACTTTGAAGTTATTCTGCTGTAGTTTTTTGCTCGATGTTGTTTATTTCTATGCCATTTTCGCAGTTGACGCTCAAATTTCCGGCCAGCCTGCGGCGCGTGCCACTCGGAAATACTTTGGTAATTACATTTTAAACAACAACAAAAACTGTATTTGCAACTTGCTCTCGATTTTTGTTATTTTTTTTTTTTTGCTCAGCCATTCAATGTCATCCAATTATTGCTAATTATAGGTATCTCTCGTGTTTCTTTTATTCATCATTATTATTATTATTATCTACGTTTTTTACTATCTTCAAATTTTGGCGAAAGCAATTTGGCATTAAACCAGAAGAAGCATTGAAATGTCGATAATAAGCAAGAGCAAAAACCAACACACACATACAAAGAGCTTTATATTTATAGTAAAAATAAATAATTGTGACCAAAAAAAAAGAAGAGGAAAAAGAAGAAGAAAATCGACGATCCAATTTAAATAAAAATTTGTTTTTACATTTTTGCTCGTCGTTGCTGCAAAATAGAGCAGACAAAGGCGAAATTGGCAAGACCCTCAAGTTGGCTCAATAGTTTGCTTAAAGTGCGGTCGCAATGAATGAATAAATGAAAGACTGAAAGACTGAACGATTGAACGATTGAAATGATAGATAGAAAGAAGAAGAGCCAAGCAAAAAAAACTTTACATTTTGGTATTTGGTTTTTGGTTGTCATTCGCAAAGCAGAGGAAATTGGAAATTGCTTGCAGAGCTCCGCAAACGAATTATATCTGATTTTTGGGGCTTGAAAAATTAATGAAACTTGAGAAATGTATTATTCAAAATAAATACATTTTATAGTTTACGCTTTTAATTATTTAATATTAGTTTTCTTAGTAAATTTTCCATTATAATTTTCATTTCCAATTATTATAATGTTTATGCATAAATCTTTGACTCACTTGGCTCGGCTTAAGTTCGCCACCTTCTCCAAGGCTCTGTGGAAATCTGTGTTCAAGTGTACAATGAGAGTGTGGTAGGGGGGTAGAGGAAGGGCAAGGGGAAGATAAATCCGCCCGCTAATTTGTTATGCCTTACACACGTTGCACTTTCAAATTCAGCAACAAACTTCAAGTCAATAACTCAGCAGCTGGTTGTCAGGAGCCCGCAGGAGTTGCAGCACTTAATGCATTATGCAGCAGCAAGTTGTGGCATGTCCTTGCCCAGGCTAAAGTAACTAAAGCAAATGTATAGGAATGCAGGGGGAAACTGCTGCTGCTGCTGCACACATGTGCAAGTCGTCGCTCTGTGCAGTCATTTTGCAGTTGCTGAAACCTACACAATTCATTCGTCCTGGCTGCTTCCGTCCGCTACCCACCCCCCAACCCTGAGCGGAACGTGACTGCTGTTTGCCGCTGCAACGTTGTTGGCGGCAAATCGAGCGCGGGCATGGCATGTCTTAAATAAAATAAATGGCACATTATCAATATAAACAAGAGGAGAGGACGTCGCGTACGCGAGTTGCAAGCGTAAAGTTGTTAAGTTACTTAAGCCAACAAATGAAGCAACAGACGCAAGCATCGAGTGTGCTTTGGGTGTGGTGTGTTGTGCTCTGGGTGTGGGTGCCAGCTAAACACAGTCACGAGCCTGACAAATTGCCGTCTGACTCCAGCATGCAGACTCCACAATTCCAACTCAAAGTCTCAAGATTCTCCACTCCACTCCAAACATCTCTTACATCCTGACCAACAAACAAATTTGGCTTGCTCGCATTTCGCCCATTGCCACATTACTCTGCTGCTCATATCGAATTTATAAGGGGTGGAAAAGCTTGCAACAGCAAATATAAACTAATGCTTGGCCACGATGAATATAAATGCGCCGACTTCAGCTGCAGCTCCAGAAAAATTTAACGCTGAGAAATAACACAAGTTTTTACTTTTCATATATATCTATTTTTTTTGGGTTGTCGTAAAGTTTATAAGAGGGGGGTTGGAGGGGCTGCTAATGCACTATTTTTTTTTTTTTTTTTTGCTTGACAAAAAGTGTCAAAAGTGCATATGGAAAATAAGTTGATGTCAACGGCGGAATTTGATAACTTTTTCAGACTTTTCACTTGTCACCTATTCTGATGTGCATTGGATTTGGCCAGAAATGCATTTCATTTGACATATTATATATGCATATGTTTTTGTCAAGGAGTTTGGCCCGACAGGCAGGCTCCTCATAAACTTGTTATTTGATTGTTGGCAGTCGTTTCAGTCAGTCTTATAAATAATTCCCAGAAAAATCCTTGATTGCAATTGGATTAGCATTAAATCCAAGCAACAAAAGAATCCAGAATATTAGGTCAATTTTGATGAATATTTGTTATGCATAGTTGTTGGCATTATTTGATTTAGAAATGTGCTTAATAATTCAATAGAAATTCAGTTTTTTCGATTATAGATTTAAAAGTATTTACCATGATTAAAAATAGTGCAAACAAATGTTTGATTTTAATAATAGACCAATTTTTGAATAAAATAATAATAAATAAATAAATATTAATAAATATAAATAATAAATAAATAAATATAAATAACAATAAATAAATAAATGTGAATAATAATAAATAAATAAATATAAATAATAATAAACTAATAAATATAAATAATAATAAAGATAAATAAATATAAATAATAAATATAAATAATAAATATAAATATAAATAATAAATATAGAGAATAAATGTAAATAATAAATATAAATAATAAAAATAAATAAATATAAATAATAAATATAAATAATAAATATAAATAATAAATATAAGTAATAAATATAAATAATAAATATAAATAATAAATACAAATAATAAATATAAATAATAAATATAAATAATAAATATAAATAATAAATATAAATAATAATAAATAAATAAATATAAATAATAATAAATAAATAAATATTAATATAAATAATAAATATAAATAATAAATATAAATAATAAATATAAATAGTAAATATAAATAATAAATATAAATAATAAATATAAATAGTAAATATAAATAATAAATATAAATAATAAATATAGATAATAAATATAAATAATAAATATAAATAATAAATATAAATAATAAATATAAATAGTAAATATAAATAATAAATATAAATAGTAAATATAAATAATAATAATAAATAAAAAAATATAGATAATAAATTTTAGGAAGGAATTTTATTTATTTTCTCTTTTTTTTCGGTTGAATTTAGATGTATTTACCGAGATAAAAAATAGTGCTTACCTTGAAGTCTTTGCAACCACAACAAATCGTTGTCAGACAGTTCGCGTCACGTAGCTTATCCCTTATCCCTCATCCCTTACCCCTTACCCTGTAACCCATCCAGAAATCATTGTGAGTCTTCTAACGACAGCTAAGCGTCAAAATGGTGTAACTCTTGTGGGGAACCAGGGCGGGAAGGGGGATGGGGAGAAAACGCTTGAAGCGCTGAACGAAAATCGGGATCAATAAAAACGTCATTCAATTTATTTTCAATTTTGCGGAGCGGCACGGAAAACGCGGACGCAAGCAAACCGAATGGAATGAAATGAAATGAAACGTGTTATAGAAAGCCAAAACTGAGGAAGAAAAGCAAGAAGAAGAAGAAGAAGCAGCTGTGGAAGAAGAAGCAGCAGCTTTAGAAGAAGAAGAAGCTGAAGGAGTGCCTAACAAATAATGGCAGACAGAAAAACCCAATAAATTTAAAGAAGAAAAGTAAGCAGGAGAATTGTTGGGTGTGTGTGTGTGTGTGGGGAATGACAAAGAACCAGCAAGAAGAAAGCCAGCACATATGTGTGTGTGTGTGTGGGTGTGTTTGGTGTGTGTGTGTGTTTGGGCATATCAAATAACTTTGACTTTACACATTATTAAACCGCAATGTCGACAACTGCGGCAAGCGAAGCTAGAAATAAAGCGAGACAAACAAACAAAGCGCCGCACAGCGGCACATTTCTAAAGGATGTGAAAGAGGCACATGCAGCAGTGGCAGCAGCAGCAGCAGCCAAAGGACGAAAGCAGCAGCCTGCTGCGGCTCCTGTTGCATTCGCATTCGTTGCAGCTTGCTGCGACTTTTTACACTTGACAAACTCTCAACAAACAATTGTCAGCCTTGTCGTCGTCCTCATTGGAGCCGTTTGCTCCTCTCTGGAGCTGCTTGCCCCCCCCCCCCATTCAGGAGGCTATTCTGGCTCCTTTCAATGTGGACTGTTAAATTTTTGAGCAGAAATTGATTAAAGTGCCGCAAATTGTTGTTTGCGTCGCGTGCTTTAAATTCCGCTAGTTTCCTTCTGGCCAGTGGCTGCCTCTCTCTCTCTCTCACTCACTCTCTCCCTTTCTCTTTCTCTCGTTTTGTAAATCGATCTCCTTTACATTTTGTGAGGCTGCAGCATTTTCTTTTGCCACTGGCATTGCGGCAAAGTCAATGAGTGGCAATATGCCACCAATAATTCAGGTCACGCGACTTGTCGTCGAAGTCGCCGAGTCCTGCTTGCACAGTGGGACAATTTCAATCTCCAGTGCTTAATATTTTTATATATCTATTTTATATTTAGATGCATAAATTTTAAATATAATTTTTGCACAAATAAATTGAATTTATTTATAGCAAACAGTTATAAATAATTTGTTTTTTTTTTATCAAATTTGCTGCACTGTGCAGCAACGTCTTGGTTTCCTGCTTCTGCCACAAGCAACGTATCGTTTTCTCTGCCGCATTTGCGGCACTCTCGCTTGCCTCGCCTTGCCTGCTGCGGGTGTATTGTGGAATTTTCTATTGCCATTTTTCTGCAGCAGCAGCAGCAGCCTCCACCTATACACAATCAACAAACACACACACACACACACACATACACACACACTCGCATATTGTGTGCTAGCCATTGTGTGCTGACATCGTTAGGCCATTGTACATTCAACGTCTCGCATTGCCCCAAACTCTGACTCTGACTGCTGCTGCAATTTTAATGAAGCTGCGGCATGCGGCAGGCGACTTCAAGTTGCACGCGCCATTGGCGCAACTTGCGCTTTTTATGCTATGCGAATTGTTGTTGGTGTTGTTATTGTTGTTGTTGTTGTTATTGTTGCTGCTTTTATTGTTGCTGACATGTTGAGGCCTTGGCTGCCTATTGTGAAATGAGGCCCGCAGGCTCAGCTCGAATTCCCTCAACTGCAACAGCAGCAGAGGCAGCAGAGGCAGCAGCAGCAGCAGAGGCAGCAGCAGAGGAAGCAGTCAGCTGATGAGCAACTCAATTTCAAAGTGGTCAAAACTTCAATTGTAGAACTAGAATTACGAAAACAGCCGCCGTCTGTCGAATTGGGAGTTCACTTTTTTGGGGGGCGTGCGGCAAAATGAGTGAAAGCAGCCAGGATATTCCTGCAACGATGAGCTGTTGCAGTTGCACACACACACACACACACACACATAGATATCAGTCCTGTCTGGCCAGCTGACCGAACGGGTTTGCCTTTGAATAAATGCCATAATTTATGGTCAAAAGTTTGCTTGTGCACACATTTTGTGGCAACACTTGCCAGCGCAGCTCTTTAGTTAGCTTTGCTACGGCAACTACGACTATTTGATGATAATAACCACTATGCAGATGTAGATGCAACATGATGATGATGATGTTGATTATAGCCAGATTCTGTGTGCCCACAAATGCCATGACTAATGCCCCAGAGGCAGTTCATCTGAAAAACTTTGCTCGGTTAGATTTTCGGTGTCCATTAGTGTTATTTAAAACTCAACTTATTTCCGCTACGAGTTTCTTCTCAAAATGAAGACAAAATGAAAATACTCCAGCGAAAGAGAGAGTATATATGTGATAGCCAGAGAGAGGGCGAGAGAGTGGGAGAGAGACAGAGAGACAGAGAGAAAGAGAGATTTTCAATTTACTTAATAGTTTAGGGACAAGACAAGCGCATCAAATTACATGAGAAGTATAAGTAGAAGAAGAAGAAGCAGGAGCAGGAGCAGGAGCAGGAGCAGAAGCAGGTCCTTAGACAGGTGGGCGACCTGAAAATGTGTTTTCTCATCGGGCGGTTTTCGAATGCGACTTGGCTTGATTGTTGTTTGTTTTGGCCTGCTTCGACTACTGCTTCTACTTCTTCTTCTTCTTCTTGTGTTTGATTGTGTAATGAAAAACGAGCAATCGCATCACAAAAATGCTAATCAACAACGAGATCGATAAATGTTTGAATAAGTGCTTGAATTGTGTTTGCCAAGCGACAATGCACACAATGAACACAATGAGAAGTCAGGCGGGGTGGGGCGGGGAAGGGTGGTTCGGTTTTTAGTTTGCTGGAAGCTAGGGAAATTGTCGCTTTTCCCCATTCAATTTGCATATTATGAGAAAACCGTCCGAAAAACTGTAGCTCAATGTGTGTGTGCGTGTGTGTGTTGTGTGTGTTGAGTGTGTTGTGTGTGTGTGTGATTGGCAGTAAAACTATGGCAAAGTTGCTTTTGTTGTCGCTGATGAACTCAATAGACAAACGACATTGAAAATTGCTAGTTGTTAAGATAGCCAATTGCCTGAAGATAAATAAATTTGAAGTTATAGCGAAATGGACTAAGTAAAACATTATTTTAAATATTTTAATTTTTATTTGAAATTAGAAAATTAGAATTAGAAAAGCTACTGTTACTTAAGAGCATATCAAATAATATCAGTTCTAACAGTTCTAACAGTTCCTTTTTGATAATTACCTCCACAGAATCTTTTGCATGAAGAAGCCCCGCAAAACATATCCATTCATATCCATATCAATAACATTTTAAGCACACTCATCAGGCCAATGACAAACAATTTCTGCACGTGCCACGGAGCACAAATCCAATGCGATAACACATAGCAAAGATACACACATGAGTAGACAAACACACACATGTCACACACACACATACACACACATGTGAGTGTATAGGACAAGGTTCTAGGAAAAGATGCGCAATCAATGGATTACTTCCGCTATGGTTGCTTAGAGGCTCAGCCACGAAATAGCTACAAAAAGGACGAAAGCAAATGAATGTGTGTGTGTGTGTGTGTGAGTGTGTTTGAAATCAATATGCTAGTACACTAAAGCACTGACAGCACAATTTAAGTTGAGCAACAAAAAAAATAACATATATATATATATACATTTATATATGTATATATTTTATTTAGCTTAAAATTGAAAATGCGGAAAGCGACTGTTTAAGCATTTCAATTGATATCCATCAGCAAAGTGCCGCCACAAAAAAAAAAAACAAAATAAATAAATAAATGTAGACATATATATATGTATGTATATATATTTGTATATAGAGAGAGAAATAGAAAAATCAATTCAATCACGCTTATCAAAGCTGGCAAGGAATGGGAGCTACAAAAGCGACAAACGTCAGCAACAGCAGCTGAGTAGAAAAAAATAACGGAAAAAAAGCACAAAAAGCAGGGAAAAAGCTGAAAAAAGGAGGAGGGAAAAAACAGAAAAAAAATTACAATTCAAAAAGCATTTTCGGTATGTTTACTGCCACAGCAAAGTAGGCAATAGTGTGCGAGAACGGGACAGCAAGACAGCAAGCATAAGAGAGCAACAGAAAAAGAGAGAGTGAGAGATCGAGTGGGGGGTGGGTGCGTGGTGTGTGGTGCGAGGCGAGTGACGACAACAATAAAAATTGAAATGGAACTCGAGTCTCCTCGACGCTTTAGCGCCATGATTTACGGCTGTCGCTGGGGCGAGAGATTTTTATCCTTTTTGAATTGTGCCAGCAGTTTTTAGACAGTTTTACTGTTTATAACTATGCTCTGGCTATACACACACACACACACACACACATAGAAACACGCACATCCATCTACAGGCCATCAAAGTGGCGCCGCATTGTCGCTGCTAGCAAAGATGTGCGCATATTTATATCACTCACTGTATTACTGCGGTCTGTGGCTGTGACTGTGGCCTGGGCTGGGGCTGGGGGGATAGGCTAAAAGTAGTCGCATTAGCTGCGCATTGTTGTGACAGCGGCTTACTCAAATGTTGGCTTATTGATTTTTAGTCTTCTTTTTATATCTATTTTTTTTTTTTTCCCCCATTGCTCCTTTGGGATCTACAAGTGCGTCATAAGCTGCACTCGCGTGCTGATTGCTCAAGTTGCCATCGCGTAGCAGGCAGCCTGACACAGCTTAGCTGGCTGCTATGTAACTGTGTCTTAAGGAAGTGAATGTAGTTTTGGCATGTATATATTTATTTAAATTGGCCAACAAAAAATTGAAAGCTAACACTTTCGGTTTGCAAATGTGCATAACTTAAACTGTCAGCATAAATCATAAATAATAATATGATCAACAGCTGAACTAGTCCCGTTATTATTTACATATAATATATACTTATTGAATCCTTTCTACAGGGTAACTTTTTAGTCTCAACTATTTAAACAGAAAAAAACAAAGCATTTTCCCTTAGCTTGTTTGAATATGCTCTCAAATGTTGGCATATGGTAAATGTTAACTGCTCTGGTCACACTTGACTGACTCACTTGCAGCCATACTTCACCAACACACACGCACACACTTAAACTCCCATCTGTGTGTGTGTGTGTGTGTGTGGGGCGCTATCTGAAACAGTGTTTTCCTCTTCTGACGGCGACTTATATCCAACTTTTCAATCACTTTCCAAGCGATTAAACAATCAGCGGCATTATAATCTCTGCACAAAGAGTCATGTATCATAGAGACACAAAGTTACAGCCAAGCTGTGTGTGTGTGTGTGTGTGTGTCTGAGTGTGCGCTATTTTTTTTTCTTCTTGCAATTTTTGCGCTGTCAAACATGATTTGCATATGCTACTTGCGGCTTTTGCTTCTGGCCACAGATTATAGATTAACTACCACTTTTTTTATGAATTTGATTTGGCTTATTGGTGCCAGCAGTTTGTAGTCGCTGTCTGTCCATCTGTCTTGATGTTGGCTTAGCTCAGCAATTAAAAACAGGCAGACCAATTTGTTATTAACTGACATGATGGTGGCATTTACCTACCACTCCACCTCCCCCCTAACTTTTTTGGTTAGTTTTTTAGTCAGCGACAAATGTGATAATTGTTGTTTGGTTATAAAATAATTTCCTGTTTTTATTGTGGATTATCTAAGAGTGCTTAAAGACGCGTCGCTTACTTAACTCTTGCATTCATTTAAATGACATTTTTTGTCGAGACAGCACACACACACACACACTGGCAGTGTAAATGGGCTTAAAAAGCCATTATTGTCAACATTTATAATAGTTTGCCAGCAAATGTGGGTCTTTTGCCTTTTACCTTTTTCCTTGGGTCTTGTCTGCGCTTTGTGTCTGTGTTTGTTTACCTTACACTTGAGTGGCATAAAAACACTCGCAGGCAACACTCACACACATCCACACACCCACACACACGAACGCGCACACCTGCTTAAAGTCAGGCAGTGAGACAGGCTCAAGTGTTGGTGGAGTGGGGGGGAGAGGGCAGCAGGCTCGACAAAGTTGTCTTGCGGGTTGAGAGCACCTTCATTGAAAACAATTTGGCCTATGCTGCGTATGAGTAATATATGAAGTGTGCGTGTGTTTGTGTGAGTGTGTGTGTGCGTCACTCAGCTGGGGCTCAAGTGGGCGCTGCTGTGTGTGTTGTGTGTGTTGTGCTGCACAAGGGCGTAAAGGAGAAGGTGTAGAAACAGAAACATAGCTCGCATCATAAATGTCAACAGCTGCGTCACGTTGTGTGGGTGTGTATGAGTGTGTATAAGTGTGTGTGTGTGTGTGTGTGTGTGTGTGTGTGAGTGTGTGTGTGTGTGTGTGTGCGAAACTAATTTAGTCGCATATGTGAAACTTGGAAATGCTACGAATAATGTTTTGTCATTTGATATGAATTGACACTTTTGAATGATTTTATTCTCTGCGGAATAGTTAAGATTGCAATTCATTAATCTTATATAAACTCAGATTAAACTTATGTGGATTACAGCAAACAGTAGTTGAAAACTTAACAGAAAATAATATTTTAATTTAGCTCAAAAATTATGAATTAATTTCAATGTTTTTTGACTTTATTTTTGCCAAGAAGATCATGCATAACTTATGCAAATTCAGGCAAAAGCGCTTTAACACTTGCCCCTCACTTGGCCCACTCGCAAATTGCTTAACAATGTGCGGGCAAGTTTATGTTTTTTTTTTTTTTCTTTGGCTTACATCAACAATGACAACAAACAACCAACAAACAACAACAAACAACAACGAACAAGCAACAACCAACAATAGATAAACATCCATCAACATGGCCAAAACAATCCCCCCCCTTGCAGCTCGTGCTTATTACGCCCCTGTGCACATTTACTTTGACAACTTGTGACAATCTGTCTCTCACTCATAATTATTATTATTATTATTATTATTATTATCATTATTTTTGGCTTAAATCCTTTCGTCGACTTCATAGCCTGACAGCGCACAGCTTTCAGCTTTCAGCTTTAAGCTTAATGGGAAGCGTCAACAATTTGCGCAAGTTTCGTTTCATTTTAATTTGCACTTCCTCTGTCTTCCCCTCTCCATCCACCCCTCTGATTTTAATCGCACTTTTTAATTACTTTCCTTTAATTTCGGCAACTTTTGGCTGCTGCTATTTGTCTTGTCACATTTTTTTTTGTAATTATTTCAGCATTTTTCTTTGATTTAATAATTTCTTAAGAACTGCAAAACTGTTCAAAAAAATACTGTAATTTTTCACAAGTGTCAAAACTGGTCGAAAAAGCCATGTTTTATGGTGTGTTAAATGCACTCAAAAGTAGTTTAAATAAATACAAGTTTTGTTTGCTTAAAGACTGATTATTTAAAGTAATGAAATGAAAATCCTTGTTGCTTATGTCGTCAGTCAGACACTCAAAATAAACTGAAATTCTGCTATCCATTTCAACTTAATCGTCGGAGATTTTGCTTGTTTCGTTGACATATCCTTGGGGGTCCTTCTGCCAGGCAGTCAGCCTGTGCCTAAGCATGAAAAATAATTTAAGTCTTGCTCAAAATGAAATTTAATTGTCACATTGTCACGCAAGTGAGAGACAGGTCCCTTAAGACACACACACACACACACACACACACACACACAAACACACACGGCACATACTCGCACACACTTGAAAATTCGAAGAGTAAATTCTTCATGTGCAGCTGGCGCCAGTTTTGAAATATTTTGTGTTGTAAGGGGGTAGGGGGGGGGGGGGTGGAAAGAGGGAAGTGGCCAGGATGCTGCTTGGTGGCTGGCGCACATTCCAATGCTGATGCCAGAGAATTTAACCTATTTACACAGTAATTTATTTGCTTATAAACATAAAACCACTTTCGCTGAACAATAAACGCATACATTTCTCAGAAGATCTGTGCGTGTGTGTGTGTGTGTTTGTGTGTGGGTGTGTCTAAGGCAAATGCAAAAGGCAGTTACTTAATTTAATAATTTTCACATTCATTGAAACAAAATGAGCATATGTGTAACGTGGCAAGGGTAGGCGGAACGTGCCACAAGTTGAAGACTTTGTGCTTCATTTGTGTCGGTTTTTAATTTTGCACAGTATCTCTGGGCCAGCGATGGGTGTGTGTGTGTGTGTGTGAGTTGCAAACACACTTAAAACTCAAATATTTGCATACACTCGAGCATTGTTTGCATAAAAATACCAAAAAGAAAAAAAAAAATAATAAAACCTAACATGAACAAAAAGCAAAAAAAAAAAGGCACAAAATGAAAGGCAACAGACAAAGAGGGTGTAGAAGGATGTGGTGAAGGGGAGAGGCAGAGGCAGTGGCAGTGGAGTGGCGTATGCAAAGCAACTGTAGCTGCAATCCCTCGAGTTGTGTGCTGCCTTAGACCAAAGCAAATTTATTATCACACAAAAGGCAAAAGACGCAGCAAAAGCAGCAGCAGCAGCAGGCAAACTGGCGGCGGCAATCTATAAAAAGTATCAGCCGTGCAAACTGATGGCCAACTGGAGCCAGGAGGAGCAGCAGCAGCAGCAGGAGGAACAGCAGCAGCAGCATGAGGAGGAGGAGCAGCAGCAGCAACAGCAGCAGCAGTCGCAGAGCTCAAAATCAAACGAAATGAGGCAAACACACCAGCCACCCCCTCCACACACACACACACACACACACATACAGTGAGATATACACCTAAGGACACACGTTCCTGTGAGCCTCACGCTTTTGTGCAAATAAAGCATTTTGCAGGGGCTTTGCCACAACGAAGAGAGAATTACAAAGAGTGGCAAGTGGGTAGAGGGGGCAAGGCAACACCAAGGGAGCTCAGGCAACTGCCCTCCTTTTCAGGCTAGATTTTGAACATTTACAAGCAGGAGGGTAATGTATGCCAATGCACATGAGACCCCAAAATGTGATGCTGCTGATTTTGCTGCTGCTGCTGCTGCTGCTCGGCAGGTGTGCCACAATTTGCATAGCTCGCATAGATCAGAAGCTAAGGGTTGGAGGGGGGAGATGCCCAAAACTGCTGCTGCTGCTGGCTGAAGCAGATAAACAAACACACACACACACACATACACACACTTAACACACACACCGAGAACGTGCTAAGGCAGCAAAATAACAGCAAACAGTGCTAAGAAAGATGACAAAAAAAAAAATAAAATAAAATAAAATAAAATAAAAAAAAAAAACGTAGCAAAGAGAATGCAAAGAAAGCGTTAAGTTTAGCGCAAAATTAAACAATCTTATTGCCCGGATTAGTGACAAAATTATGTAGCAGGCCAAAGGGGGGAGGGAGGGTATGTGTCCTGAGGACCTGGCATTTTTCGGTGCAGGGTGCGAAATGTTCTTGCCAGACTTATCAAGACGTTAACGTGTGCAACTCTAACTGTAGCCATGACTATGACGCAAACATGGCAATTACGACACAGCGTCGTGGCAAGCATACAAAAACCCACGGGGCAAGTTCAACCCGAGAGCCAGATTGACATCAAATGTGATGATATGGGCCAAAGTTGTTGGGATTAACAGCAATTTGGTTTTTTTTTTGCTTTGCTTTTGCTTTTTGGTCTTGTGCAACTGAGTGAAAATTGAAAGATTTAAATTAAGTAAAGTGTACTTCAAATAAAGCAAGAAAATTAGATGAAAATATTTTATTTAAAGAGATGACTTCTTTCACTCTTAGCAAATGTACACATTTTTTTATTTTTATTTAAAAATTCAATTTAATTTAGCAAAGACCCACATTTTCTACAGCTGTTAAAATAATTAAATTTTGCTTACAGTATTTCTGCATAGATATTTTTCTTTCTGAATATAATATAAATAATGTTAATACAAAAAAATGTAGTGTAAAGTTTAAATTAACTAAAGTGTACTTCAAATAAAGCAAGAAAATTAGATGAAAATATTTTATTTAAAGAGGAAACTTCTTTCACTTTTCGGGGCGACATTAGCAAATGTATAAATTTTTTTTTTTTATTTAAAAATTTAATTTAATGACTACTTTAAGGCAAATAGCCAAATTTTTAACAGCTGTTAAAATATTTAAATTATGTTTACAAGTATTTCTGAGTAGATATTTTTCTTACTGAATATAATATAAATAATAATAAATAATAAATAAAAAAAATCTTAGTGGAAAGTTTAAATTAAATTCGTAAACAATTTGAAAACTTGTGTTTCCAATTAAAATTAGTTTTCCTTTGTAGAGATTTCTTCTTAAAAATCTCTGCTGCCTGCAGTTCATTTTAAATACTTCGATATATTAACTTCATATATCAAACTATATAAAAATTAAAAAAAACAAACTTGAAAAGAAAAATCTCTTTTTAATTTTTTTAAATTTCTATAAGGATTGCCAGGACTTCCTGTAGCGTCTATGCTAATTAAGTTTGCCGCAAATATTTAAGCAACATAATTTAACGCTCAATTTAACAAGGCGGAGCACACACACACGCATACACACACACACACACACCCATCAGAAGAGACAACAATAATTATGCAAATTACGCTAGAGAGATGATAAAGACAGAAGAGTATAAAAAAAAAGCCAAAAAAAAAAAACAAGCTGCCGATAACATCAAGCCAAATGTGTTGCACACAGCTCAGTCTTCAAGCGACAGCTGCTGTTGCCGCAAAATTCGCGTGTGTCTCAAAGTCCGCCAGCAAGCGGAAAAGGCGAAAAAGCGGAAAAGCGCATAAGCTGCGCGTTGACGTTGCGTATACGTCGCGTGTTGCAGCAGCAGCAGCACAAAAAATACAATAGAGAAAAAGAAGCTGGGGCAAGTTGCCTAGTGGAGTGTCGTCTTCAGTGGCCGCCTGCGGTTTTCATTTCCTTGCCACGAAACCAAAACAAAAAAAGTAAAAAAAAGGAAGAAAAAAAACTCTGAACTGGGCAACCTTTGCAACTACAACGCTCGATCTTGCCACCGCTCCTCCACTGCTCCTCCACTGCTGATTTAGTGCAAAACATTTTTCCTGATTATTTTAGTTGTACGTACAGCATTGCAGGACTGTCTGTCCGTCTGTCTGTCTGTCTGTCTGTCTTTTTGTCTGTCTGTCTGTCTGCCTGCCTCCGGCTGTCATCTTTTCTGTCCAGCTGCTCTGGGTTTCCATATCAGCGTGGCGCCTTCCTGCCGCCTCTGCTGCTTCCTCAGCTTCATCCTCCTCCTCATCATCCTCCCCCTCATCATCTCTCTCCTGCTGCTCTTCTTCGTCTACGTTTTGTGGCCAACTCTGTTTCTCGCTGCGTGAGAAGTCATAAAGCGATTTGTCATATTTATACAAGTTGATAAAATTATAAACAGCGTCGTCATAGAAAAGCCCAGCAGCCAGTTGCCAGTTTGTTTTTGTTGTTGTACCTCAAGTATCTGTGTGTGTGTGTGTGTATGTGTGTGTTTGTGTTGGTGTGTACCTGCGACTTTTTCTCTGTCAGTATCTCAGTTGTGGCGTGTCGACGCTGTGCAAACAGTTTGCTTTTTATTCGTTTTTTTTTTGTTGTGGTTTTGGCTTGTTGGGTTTGCTCTGTAATTGAGCTGCATTTATGTGATCTTTTATCGTTTGGATCTGGCTATAATTTTCAACAAGAATATGCACAAAAGTATGCTTAATATTTTATTAAACTAAAGTGTTATTTCTGCTGGAGCAAATCATGTTGAATTTTGAGTTGCAGTTTTAAGGAGATATTTCTTTATCAGAATTCCATTTAAATAGTTTTACTTCTTTACTAATAATCAGTTAGTTAATTCCATTTAGGTTAACAGTTAATCTCTTGTAATTTTATTAGCTAACTGCGATGATGATGATGATGATGATGATCATCATGATGATGACTTCCCCTAAGTAACTAAACCAATAAAATCTTTTTAGCGATTTACCTCAAATTTCGGCCAACATTCAAATTACATGTAAAATTACTGTCAGTCCGCTTAAAGCATTAACAAGAGAAAAAAAAGGGAGCTAGCGACATTTGTTGAGCAATCCTCCGCATCCCCTTCCCCCCAACCCGCACTCACCTTTTTATCTGGAAGCGTGTCTGCTTGTCTCGCATAACAAATTTTATTTTAATATTTATTGTTTTTCACGGAAAGCCGAGAAAAGCACAGCACATCTGCCCGCAGTGTAGAGTTGGGTTCGGTGTACCCCTCATCTCATCCGCTCCCCCCTTCGCATTACATTGTGAGCCGCTGGCAAAGACAAAGACAAAGATGATGATGATGCTGCTGATGGTGATGCGAAGGACAGGAAACGAGTAAAAAGCGGCAGCAGCTAAATTGAAAACGAAAGCAATGCCAAATAGAAAATGTTTTTCGCGCCCAGGCCACACCCTCGAGAGGAGTGGAGGAGTGGGGAACTGCGGGGCATGTTCTGGGAGGAGTATTGCTTTTTCTGGTACAAACGACATTGTCAGCATTGTCGGCATTATGTGCCCTGGCAAATTGGAGTTAACCTGCCCTTGCCCCAGCCTGCTGCCCCCTACCTCCTGCCTCCTGCCAACTGCCTCCTCTCCTCTCCTCTCCTCTGTGTGCGTCTCCTGTGGAATGTGGCTGCCTGTTGTCTTATTCTTTGCGGCGCATAATCATTGCCGCTTTGTCGCACGTTTGTTGGCAACGCCCCAACCGCCCCCCCATTCCCCCGCCCCATCACTCGCTCAGTCTGCTGTAGGCAGCCACATGGAACTTATTACTTTCATTTGCCTGCCATGCCCCTCCCCCCTTTGCTACATAAATTCATAACAAATTCATTGCGCGCAGCGAGGCATTTAAGAGGCAAAACGCAAACAAAAAAACAAAAAAAAAAAGATGGAAAGAAATGAAGATGCGACAAATGAAACTGTTCCTGGTCTCGATGGCCACACCTTGTTGGGTTCACAGCTGCGACCTGCTTCTAATTTTGTGTATTTTGGCTAGTCCTTGTCGAGCCTGCCCCATGACACGCCCGCACTCCCAACCTCCACACTTCACTTTGTGTCCCATCGACGGCGCACACGGCGTATGCGTAATCTAGCCACATTGTGCGTTGTCGTTTTGTTTTTTTTCTTTGCTTGCATGCAACCTGCCACATCTTAGTCTGCCACGCTGCCTGGCGGGAATTGTCAGCGCTTCTTTATGGGCACGCCGAAGTTTATTAGGCGTCTATTTGAGTCGCGGTGTCTGCTAAATTTCTTATTTATTTTTAACTTTTTTTTTTTGCTGCTGCTGTTTTTGTTGTTGTAGTTGTTGTTGTTATTATTGTCTTGTAATGCTATTGAAAAGTTGGCCAAATCTGCGCGACAGCTTTTTGATTTTTTTTGCATAATGTCATTTAATGCCAATGATTATGCAGAGTCTCTGCTGTGTGTGCGAGTGTGTGCGAGAGTGTGCGAGTGTGTGTGCGAGTGTGTGTGCGAGTGTGTGTCTGCTGTCTATTAAGTGTCAGCAGAGCTAAGCGGCCGCAAAGCTACTTTGAAAAGGCACATTACAACACACATTTAATTGGAAACCAAAAAGAATTATAACATTTTCGATATATTTTCCATGAATATATTTTTGCTATTGACAGCGAAAAATATATTTTAATTTCAAGAGAAATGCTCAAAGTACAATTAATAATTATATTTAATTATATGCACAACAATTTCTTTTTACTATTTGCAGCCATTTCTCAATACAACATCATATTTTATCTTAACATAAATAATGCCTTCAGCACCAATTTATGGCTTAAACGTTTCACTTTTGCTTTATTTAACTTTTCGCCGGCCCTGAAAAGTAGGCAACATAATTTTGCTTTAAGTTGTCGAAATTCATTAAAATTAAGCAGAGCTCAAAAAAACCAACGAACTCAGCGAAATTGCTGTACGCACATTTTGTAAATGTTTCAACCCTCGCCGAGAAGTGACTAACTGACACACCCAATCCCCCCTCCCCCTCCCTCCTTCCCCTCTTCCGCCCTATTTTGCGTAATTCCTTTGGAACGCAAACCCAGCGTAAATTTTCTTAACGGGGGTCATTTGCAGACATTTCGCCTGCTGTTGTTTATTATTATCTCTGGCGCTAATTTCAAATTTGGCCAAATACTCCATTTACTATTTTTGAAAAATGATTGCAAGCAATTTCATTTCCGTTTGCCCAACTCCACCCTCCCCGCGAAAGTCCAAAAAACTAATTACAAACACATAAAACTCAAACGGGCCGAGTTATAAGCCTCAACTAGCTGCCAACTTTTTCGCTGTCCAATGGAATTGGCAGGGGAGAGGGGGTGTGTGTTTGAGGGTAAAGTTTTCTGGGGGGTGTTTGTTATAATTTCGAATCGAGCGAATGCAACATGTGACGAAGTCTGGTGTGTTATATTGCCAATGGGCGGCGTCTGTGACACGCCCATCAAACTAAATTACCGTCAGTCGCAGAGCAGGTCGCATAAAAACCAAATGCAGCCACGTCCAAAAGCTGTGATTCTATTCAACCAGCTCCCGCTCTGCCCTCTGCACCCGTTCCTCTGCCCATCCGCCCCCACTGTTAACCAACATTTACTCGTTTCGCATGAATTTCAAGTACCTTATCCGTTTTTCAGATTCAGTTTCTGTGTTTTTTATTTAACTTGTTTTTTTTTTGGCTTTATTCTCTATTTTTTTTTTGTTTTTTTTTTTTTGAGTAGCTGCTGGGCACATTAAGACAATGGCGCAGTTCTTTCCATTGCCATTTTGTGGCCTTTTAAATGTGTTTTAAAGTGTTGCGCAAAAGTTGTGTTTTTTTTTTTTTGTGTTGTTCTTCGTGAATCTTTTCGCACTCATTGTATTTGTGAGCTCTCGGGAAATGAGTATTTTAAGTGGGTATATTCAGTTTTTCCCTTTTTGTTTTTATGAGTTTGTTTTGTTTTTGAATCTGTGGTAAATTGTATTTCATTTGAATGCTGAGATATTGAAAGGATATATTCATTTATTTATTATTATTTGGCAAATCATATTGCATTTAATTTATATGTTTCTAACAATAATTTTAGTCAAAGTCTAAAAGTTAATTAAATCCGAAGCTATTAGCTATAATTTCATAGTTCTCAAAATTGACTCATTTTCACAGGGTAATTAGGTATTTGATTAATCTTGTTTTCTAATTTTAATAATATATAAAATTAATATTATTTTTAATTAATCAAATGGTTTAAACTTATATTTAACTCCAAAGCTGTCAGCTATAGTTTCTCCGATCTCCCCCAATCAATATTGTTTTATAATTTTAAACATATATTAAATTTATTAATCTATATAGAATTAATTATCTATATTTACCCCATGCAATAAAGATTGAATCATTGTTAATTAAAGAGTATTTAGCTATTCAATCAATATTGTTTTCTAATTTTAATAATAAATTAAATAAATATAAATTTTAGTTTTTCAATTGGTTCAATTAGTTTCTCCGATCTCCCCCAAACAGTTTCAATTGACTCATTTTTAATCAAATTCGATCAATATTGTTGTCTAATTTAAAACATATATTAAATTTAATTTTAATCTTAATTGATTCTATAGTTCTCAGCTATGATTTCCTTGATTTACCCCAAGCAATAACAATTGAATCATTGTTAATTTAAGAGTATTTACCTATTCGACCAATATTGTTTTCTAATTATAAAAATAAATTAAATAAATATAAATTTTAGTTGCTCAACTGGTTCAGTCAGTTTCTCTGATCTTCCTCAAGCAATTACAATTGACTCATTTTTAATCAAAGGATATTTAACTATTCAATCAATATTATTTTCTAATTTTAATAACATATTAAATTAATATTAATCTTAATTAAGTCAAGAGTTATCAGCTATAGTTTCCTGGATCTCCCCCAAGCAATTACAATTGTCTCATTTTTAATCATAGGGTATTCATCTATTCGATCAGTATTAATTTTCTAATTTCGTTGTTTCGAAGCCATTAGAATTTTTTTTGTTGTTTTGGTTGTTGGTGTTTTTGTTTTTTTATGACAGTTGCGTAAGTTTGCAAAGTTTTTCTCAAGTGCTTGTTGTGATTTCAAAAGTGGGTGATTTTGGGGCGTTTCAGTGGGGCATATCAAATTTGATGATTGACACCTGGGCGGGGCAAAAGTTGAGCAAGTTTAAAGTGCGCACACCCAACGCTCCCCTCCCCCCCGCAAAGTATGCAATGGCGCTGAAACAGAAATTCCAACTGAAGTCTACCTGAAATGACATTAATGTTGCTCGCTAAGCCAAAGATGTGTTGCCGTTGTTGCCGTTGTTGCCGTGGCTGCTGCCGTTAATGGCCCCAAAGATGTTGTTGCGGCTGCTGTGGTGCTTTGCTGGAAATGTATGTATGCGTGTGTTTGTGTGCGTGAGTGTAGCATTAAGGGCGTCGTCTGTGGGGCGTGCCGCAAGTCGTTGCTGACAGCAGCGGCGTGTGACCTGCAGCAATTACCAATTTTCTTGTTACATTTTAAAGTGCCAAGCCCAACACTGCGGCACTGTGCGTGTGTTAGAAAGAGAGAGAGAGAGAGTGCGAATGTGTGTGTGTGTGTGAGTTGTACATTAAGTGCGCTTCAAGCTCAGCGCTGTTTCTTAAGCCCAAATGCAAAAGGCAACCAAGAAGAGATGTTGCTGATGACAGCAGCAGAATAAGCGGCAGCAGCAGGAGCAGCAGCAGCAGCAGCAGCAACAGCAAAGAAGCCAATGGGGCACAGCTAAGTGTGGGCGTAAGTGGGGTCGCGGGGCGGCGAGGTTGGGCTCCAGAATGAGATTGGCCATTACCGAAGCGAACGGTTGAAATTACGTTGCTGCTGCTGCTTCTGCTGCTGTTGTAAATTAAGTCGAGATTGTGGCAAGGGGAAATGTTAAGGTGTTTATCAAATGGCAGCAAGAAGTTGATAGCTTTACAATCTGTGGGTCATTAGGGATGTATGCCACACTAACTCAGCGCTGCTCAAGGGGTAAGCAGCTGAAGCAGTTTCTTTTTCGCAAATATTCCATAAAAGCAGCAAATTCAAAAATCAATATATATTCGTTAATCAGGCTTATTATCGTTATCCATACTCGAAATACTCAAGTAATCTAATCCGTTTTGCAAGTTCTTAATGAATTTGCACTTAATAATAATAAATTAATTAATAAAGCACATTTTAAATATTTAATTAATATGAGTTACTCTTTCTTGTTTGCTTGCAGGTATGTGAAGTAATCTTCAACTATTTACACAACATGTAATACGTAAGTAGCATGCCACAAGTGCCACCTTTGACAATCTATATATATATCACGCATACGCCACAGTAGCAGGAGTATGAAATGGGTGGGGGGTGTGGCAAGGGGTTGACAACACTTGACAGAGCTGGCAAAGAGGCTTCATTAAAATAATCAACTAAAAAGAAGTTGAAACAAGTCTGTGAAGAACACAAACCCGTTGACAGAGCGGGCCTAAAAGGGCAAAAGCAAAATAATGGTGACGTTGCTAACTGTCTGTCTATCTTGGTGTGTGTGTGTGTGGGTGTGTGCAACACTTTGCTGCGACACGCAACACACTCATCAAAAGCTGACAAATTCTGGTTTCTTTAGCTTCTCTCGCATCTTCGCTTCAGTTTTATTTGTGCTTTGCTATTTTCACTAATTAATTATGCAGCAACAGCAAACAACTTGAAATGTAAGGAGATTAAAGCGACTTAAAAGGCATTTATGCAATGCCAGCAGCAGCAGCAGCAACAACAGCAACAACAACAACAACAACAGCAACAACAACATAAAAACAAACAGGACAGACGAAGCTGAGCAGAGCAGAACAGACAAGTGTCAAGCAGTCGCTCTCCAAGGATGCTTCTCTCAGGGTGTCTGCATAAGACAACAAAATCGTATATGACTATGTGTGTGTGTGTGTGTGTAGTGTGTGCATGTCTTGTCAAGTCATGTTAACAAGCTTCAGACAGCTTAAAATTTTGTTAAAATTATTAAAATAAATTGCACATGGAATTTTTATGAAATTTTCCTAGTAAATTATCTCAAATGACCGCAATTTTGAGCACAAAATATTCACTAGTGAAACGATTTTCAAATCAAATTTAAATAGTTGGCGCAAACCATTTCAAAGTAATTTATTTCTCGAAATTCTATTAATAATATTTTCCACTTCAATTTTAAAGCAACCAATTTAAATTTATGTGTAGGAATTCTGATAACTTCTTCACCTTTTTTTTGGGGGCCATCCTTCTCCGAAGGGAGGGGGGCTTGCACACATGCCAAAAGGCTTCTTTCATTATGATTTACATTTTTCGCCCTTATTGTCTTGCTGCTCATATTAATTTACACTTAATTAAAAGCAGCCGCAGCAACAACAAAAAAGCGATATCTGACACATTCTGACAGCGGCAACAGACGCAGAAAACAAACAACAAAAAATTAAAAAAAAAAAAAATTGCCACACAAAAAGCCAAATGGCTGCCGCAGAGCAACAACAACAAAAAAAAGTTGTATTTATAAAAATGCTAATTAAGTTACAAAAAGCGCTGATAAAATGAAAATTATAGACAAAGGATTGCGAGTACAAACACACTCGCACATGCATAAGTGTGTGTGTGTGTGTGTGTGTGTGAGTGTGTGTGTGTATCACAAGTATGCTTCAAATGTTCTGCGAGTTCTGCGACAGGTGGCAAAGCAGAAGACAATTGTGCGACGCGTTTAAAAACGCGCACAACACGCGCCGAACTCGCGCCTATCAGAAAAGCCCCTCACAGCTCAGCTGCTCAAGTTGTGCCTGTCACGTTTGTGTTGCAAAGTCTATCCATATAGACCATACACACGCACACACACACACACACACACACACACACACACACACATGCGTATATCCATTACACACACAGCGTCAGCTTTATGTCTATGTCAACGGCTTTGCGCTGCCAGCGATGTTATTTTGAGTTTGAGAGTTTTAAAATCTAAAAGCCAAGGCAGAGTTTTATTCCCAACAAAAAAGAAAAAAAAAATATACATATAAAAAATGTCAGCCAAGCAAAATAAAAGTTTTCAACATTTTTATTTTGTGTAAAAAAAAAACAACATTTTTTCTGCTAGGGCAACAGCGGCTTGTCGACAATGAGTCGTAAATGTTCTTCAGGCTGACAGACAGTTGCAACAATTAAGCGACATTTGTTGCAACATTTTGTGCATATTGTGTTCTGCTAAATAAATGTGAATGACATTTTCATGGTCAGCTGTTGCAAACGTGTATGTGACACATAAATACCCAGCCATTAGGGCTAGCTAGATTTCCGTATTTGTTATGGTTAAAGTTGCAGTTAAAGTTTTTATTTTGGCTCTGATTTTTATTTAATATAACTTGTATATTTTTAAGATAAATAAAATTGACTGATTGCTGCTCATAACAATATTATTTTATAAATATTTAAATAACTCAAAATTACCAAAAAATATGTTTTTAAATGTGATTAAAATTTAATTACTCGGGTATTTTTTTTACAACAATATCATCCAAAAATACTAATTGATAATCCCCAACAATAATTCAATTGCGCTAAGAACAAATTTCACTTTGAGTCTAACAACAAATATAATCATTATCTTTTTTTTCTCAGTGCTTTTAGTAATTTACATTTTCATTACATTTATTAAATTTTAAATGGCACTCATTTAGTCTGGGGTTTCTGGCCCAGTCAATCCAACCAATTATTCACCGACTCGCAGCGCTGCGCTGCGCTAAAGTATGCAATCATTAAAAGCTCTCTTTTGCGGCTGCCCCAAAAGCCGGCCACAAAGTCGCAACAACAGAGGAGCAAAGTGAGGCAACTGTGCTGTGCGTTTTTATTGCGTTTTTCATGTGTCTCATGTGGTTTACTACAAATTGATTCTATTATTATAATTCTTTTTTTTTTTTTTGAGTGCTTGTTATTTATTTTTTTTATGTGCTAGGCCTCCATGCAACACGCTCATTGGTTGTTGTTGCCCCATTTGTTATTTGGTATTTTTTTTCCGCTGGCGATTTGAAAACTGAAAACTGATTGCAAACACACACACAAACAAATGCAAACTTCCGTTTGTCTATGCCGGCACCCCGCTGAGTGCAATTTCCGTTGGTTATGGCCAGAGTGTGTGGGAATATATAAACAGATAGATATATATACATATATATATTTATATATAGACAACCATCTGGTGTATAGAAATTGCAATTACAGTCACATTTGGCTTGCTGGCAGGCTGGCGCGTTTTCTGTATGCGGTTCCAATCAATTGTTTAATTAATTTTATAATGAGTTAATTTCGCAAAGCGCAATCATTTAAATTTCGTGCGCACAGCAAACCCTTTTTATTTAATTGTTGTTGTGCAAAAAAAAAATTGTTGCCACAGATTTTGTGCGTACTAAATAATAAGTCGAATGAAAGAGAGAGAAAACAACGACGCACAACCAAACCCAAACCCAAACCCAACCCAACCCAATCGAATGGGCATCCGCCTATGAAATTTAATTATAAAATGCTTACATTGCATTTACATATTTGTGGCACTGTCCATTTAGCTTATAAACATTTGCCACGCTCAGTTAGATTGGTGCCTAATTTCATTTTGAGGCCATTTTGCCAAGCATTTTGCGCAAAAAGCTCAAATGAAGACAAGCGACAAGTCAATGTAAAACTGTACAAAATAGTCGAAAAAAAATATTCTTTTGGTTTTTGTACACTGAGAAATATTTAACGAAATAAATTCGTGTCAAATTATAGTTCTCAAAAGTCAAATTTTCTGGCTCGCTGCCAGGTGACGCGGCTAGAGAAGTGGCAGGCTTGTGGAATGAGAAGACAAAATGACAATTTGTGGCTTTGCTATTTTGTTTATAAATACATTTTTCTTGTCTACAATGATTTAAATGATTTCTATGTCTAATTGGCAACCAAAATAGAGACATGTATTTGCACTTTACTTATGTAAAAATAAATATATTGTTAATGACTTTTAACAATTTCTCTCTAATTTTATTTATTAGATATGCTCAAGTAAAAGTGCTGAATGTAATTTTTCCCTATTGGCATAGGCAGTTAACAAGAAAATATTAATAAAAACATATTTTGAATAAATATGTATAATAAAATCCATTTAGTTTAAGTTATGAATTTTCAAAATAATTACTTATTGTAACTGCTTTATTATTTTATTTATTTTTTTTTAACATGATTGCAAAAATCTATCAAATTTTCGCTGATTATTTATTTTGTTAATAAAAAAAGCTGCAAAATTCAGCTTGCCAGTTTTGAAACTTGAAACTTATTTTTTTTAATATAATTTTGATTAACAATCAGCAAATTTAATAAATAAAATTAATATGATATGATTCTATGCCAGTAAGTCAACCAATAATACAACAATCTTATTCACTTTTCACGATTATTTAATATTAACTTAATATTTAATTTAATGTGGAAGCTCGAAAACTTGACAAGGATTTAGGTGTCTAATTTTCATACTATTAACTAAATTGTTGAACTAAATTGCACTTCTGGCCATGAAATCCAAGAAACATTAACTGCTCTGCAGATATTTTTGCAAATTACTAGTTTCTCATTCTTTTAGATGGTATCAGTTTCTGCAATTGCAAATGCTGCCATTTAAATGCATTTCAAAATTGCGAAGAGAGAGGAGAGTGAAGAGTGAAGAGGGAAGATAAAGAAGTAGAAGGAATCGCATTAAGCGCATTACGCTTCAAAATTCCGATTGTCATTAGGCGTTGTTCTTGCAACTGTTGTTGTTGTTGTTGTTGCCACACAGCCACGCCCACAATTGCTTATTGCAGTCTACAAAACTGACCGCAGTTTTTACTTGCATAGTTTGATGAAAATGGTCCTCACTGCTGGCTGCTGCCTCCTTGTTGCTGCCTTCTTGTTGCTGCCTCCCGGTTGCTGCCTCCTTGTTGCTGCCTCCTGGTTGCTGCCTCCTGGCTCCTGTTCGCCTATTCCGTTTGCTTTAAGCGCCGTGAAGCATTCTGCAATTTTTCATTTAGCTCTGCTGTAAATTCCAGATGCTCAGTGGCTCAATGTCCCCTTGTGTCACTCTCTTCTCTGCCCCCTGCTGCTGCTTTCTTCGCAACGCAAAGGCTGCAGGCAAGCGGCAAGCTGAAGGTGGCTACAAAAACTTGGTCCTCCTGCCGCGTGCGATTAATGCGACAAGCATCAGCGGTGTGGAAGCTACAAAGGGGGGGAGGGGACTGGTGGACTAGTCTCTCTACTTTCAACTTTCAGATCTGGATTGCCAAATTCGCTGGCATTTCTTGCCTCGCTCTATTCCTCTATGTGTGTGTGTGTGTGTGTTTGTAAGCGTATTTTTTGCTCAGTGCGAAATGCCACAAGGTGTAAAATTGAATAATTGAAATGAAGCGAGTACCGCGAGGACACTCCACAGGAGGCAGCTTGGCAGCCTTGGCAGCCTTGGTTGCCGCAAGGACACAAAACCGAAGAAAATTGCTGCAACAAAGTTTAGTTAATTGTGGTTAATTCTGATGGATTTGTGAGTAATTAGTGAGTAATTTAATTTTGCACTTCTTTTGAAAAGTTTGCCGTGGACAAAACTTGCGGCTAGCCTTGAATAACAAGTGGCAACACGCGAAGAATGGAGCCGAGCCGACTTTGCTCAACTCAATAACAGATGAATGGAAAATTGTGCAAAATTTGAACTAAAAAACGATTATGATTAAAAAGTGTGGGAAAGCTAGAAAAGTGGCAAATTGTGGCTATAATTTAAATTATAAAAATAATATAACAATTTATATTTGCATTGAAATACGCTAAATATTTATTTTTAAGATATAAAATCAATAAATATTAATTCAAGCATGCAACAGCAAATTCAAGCGCCACAAGTTATGCAACATATTTTTTTTTTATTAGCCGCAAAAACACTTGCAAGAAAAATTGCTGATTTTGTTGTCGCCAACAGCAACAGTCGCAGCAGCAACAACAATAATAACATCAATTTTTGTTCTCATTTTTGTACTTATTGCTAATGAAATGTGACATTAAGTGCTAAAGTTCTTGCCACGCCCCCAACGGCAGTGCGAACCAGAAAAAAAAGTGTCGCTCTGTGGCGCACTTTTAATTGTTGCCACCGCGACAGCAACAGAAGCTGCAACAGCCATAACAAGTTGCTGCTCTTTGCGGTCGCCCCAAAGGGGCAGCAAATGCCTTAGGGGCAAGTCCGTTACAATTTGGAAACGAGGAAACCCCCCCCCCCCCCACTTCCACGCAGACTCAAAACGGCAGCGTCAGACAAGCGTCAGCCAAAAGACGCATAAAAAATAAATACAACAAAAAACGAGACGAAAAAAGCGAACAGAAAATGGAAAAATTGTGAGGAAAAGAGAGAGAAAACTCACAAAAAAAAAGGAAAGCAAAAAGAGTGCAACTTGGAACAAAAAAAGTTTTTAATTAAAAAGTTTTGTTTTGTAAATCTATCTATGGATGTGAAATGGTTAAAGCTGCTGAGGATTTTAACGAGGCAACACTGCAAAAACGCGTTGAGTGAATTTTGTGGCAATGGGCGGCGACAGCTGCCAATTAAATGATTAGCACAAAATTAGCACAGATAATTAGAAAATTTGGTTATTTATGGGTTGTGGTAAACACTTGTGGCCAAAAAAAATTAGAGAAGAGTTTAAAAGTTTTATTTGCCAGAAATGTTGATTTATTAATGCAAAACATTTTGCATGAATGCAGAAAATTAGGTTAAAAAATGCTTTTTAGTTTTAGCAACCTAATTTATGGTACTTATGGCCACAATTTATAAGTCTTATGATTTGCCAGCACGCATATAATATTGTTGACATTGTGAATATTTGAAATGAAATCAAATTGAAACCTAATTTCTGTCCTGACTTGACTCCAAAACTGAGAAGCTACTCGACATGATTTGGGTGCCTTGCACGTTCGGCCTGACTTGCCTGATTATTAAACATTAAAACCTATGCAAAGCTTTAAATTGTGCACAGGTTATCCTTTTCAGGCTATACACTACTACCTCCCCCTCCCCCCTGTGCACCCTCTGTGTGCTGTGTGCATTGAACGCATTGCAAATTGAGTTGTTTGCGTTTTATTTATGGGCCATGGGCTGTGAAACTTGCACAAACAGCCCAAAAGTCAAACAACGGCATGCAATTTAAATGCAATTGTTTTATGCAACAGCAGCAGCAGCAGCAGGCACGCCAATATGCTCACCACACATACACATACACACTCACACACACAGAGAGACGGAGCCACAAAACGTTGCATTTCACGCTGCGCTGACATGCCAAAGGGCTGCATTGGCCAATGCGGCGTATGCGCAACGTGCAACCAACAAGAAGTTACAGTTCCACAACAACAACAACAACAACAACAACAACAACAACAACAATAACAACAACAACAAGTATATTATTATTATTATGCAAGTGCACCTCGCTCGCACTAATAAATTATTAAATGCACGCAATAAATTTCAAATTAATCGCTGATATTTATCTCTCATTGCAAACGTCGCGATGCGTCGACGCTGGCAGCGAAAGCTGTGCATAATAATTATGTTGGTCAGAGCACACTCCCCACTCCCCCCCCCCCCCCCACCACACACACACAAAAAGAAAAATAAAAAATCATTCTGCACCCTTTTTTGCCATTTAAGTTGCGAAATGCTTTCAAATGTTCTTATTATATTTGCATTTTTTTCATATCTATTATTTTGTGGATTGCTGCACTCGATTTCAATTCCATTTATTTGTGCTTAAATTTTTATTTATATTTTATTGTGCTTTAGTTTTTGTTGCAGTTGCAGTGGCAGTTGCACACATTTATTCCGTCGCCATATTTTGCTCATTGTGTTTACATTTTTTTCGGCTCATAGCTTTGGTTTATTGTTAATTAAATTATATACTCATGCGTTTTATTTTTAATTTAATTTTTTTTATTTTTTTTCCACTTGCTGTGCGTTTGAGTATCTGATATGATTTTTTTTTTTTTTTAATCATAACTTTAATTGTTGCCGTTGATATGTGAATTAATCATTTTAAGTAGCCGCTCATTTGCAGCACGCCGCATATTCAGTTTGCAACATTTTCTTTTATAAGCGTTTTAATTCATTTTAATCGACATTTATAAATTTTCTGCAGTTAATCGCTTGAATTTTATTATTGTTGTTAATATGATTTGTTGGAATATTTTTCAAAGAATAATTTAACTCATCATTTTTTTGTCACCAAATTAAGTTTAAATAATCGGAGTAATTATTGTGGCTTATTATGAAATATAATATGAAAACTTCTGATTGTGCAACTTAAATGCAGTTCGATTAGGGAATTTAACTGATTAAATTGTTTAATTTTTAATTTTAATTTTAATTTTATTTATTGGACAATTGCAGTTAATTAAAATAATATCAGAAGCAAGGAATGATTCAAGTTGAGCTCTTCTATGTTTTTACTGTTATCTCTTTTCTTTTTTCTTTTATCTGCCACACACTTCTTTATTGCGGCAACCTTCTCAATTTGTTGCCAGCCCCCTCCCGCTACCCTTGCTGCTGTCCCTAACGAGCACAAACACAGCCAACAAGCGACAAATATTTCACATTGTTTTTTGAATTATGGCGCGCAAAATGGCAACAATAAAAACTTTTTGCCAGTTGTCATATGCCCAACCACACACACAAACACACACACACACATACAAAACAACAGTTGCCACTCCTCTCTACACTCTCCCCTCTCTGTCTATGTTCTTACAACCTGCAAATTAACACAATAATAGCCAGCAAAAGTCACACACACACACACACACACAAGCAACAACAACAAACACGAAAAATCAACAGCAATATTGCCACAGATATGCAAATGGCATAGAAATTGTTGTTGTTGTTGGCTGTTGCTGCCTCTGCTGCTGCTGCTGCTGAACTGGACACAGAGTCGTCCTGGCAATGGCTGGGAACGGATATGCTTGCATATAAATTATAACACCGGCGTGTCTATTAAAATGATTGTATCCGCTCGATTATGCACACACAGCTAGCTAGAGCGAGACAGAAACAGGAGTGAAAGAGAGAGTGAGAGAGAGAGAGAGAGCAACAAGAGTTGGCGTAGCTAAAAATTTAGCAGACCCCAAAAACTTTTTGACTTTGCTCGCACAGATACAAATACAGATGCAGATGGAGCAGCAGACTCAGATTCAGACTCAGATTCAGACTCAGGCATAGGCTCAGATACAGATACATGTCATACATATATATATATATCTAGATATATATATATATATATATATATATATTTCTTTATATATGCGTATGCAACTTGTGTCTGTTGTGTTGACTTTGCTGCTTGTTGCCAGCCTGTCATGTGTGCGTGTGTGTGTGTGTGTGTGTGTGCGTCTGTGTGTTAGAATTGCACAGGTTGTGTGTTTGATTTTTGCAAGCTTTTTTCCATTGCCCTTTCCCCCCTCTCTCTCTCTCTCTCTCAGTGATTAAACAAATTGTACATAATACAGTTGCTGGTTTATTTGCCATTCAAATTTTGAGTGTGTGTGTGTGTTGAGTGTGTATTTTGTGTGTGTGTTTGTATGCTATTTAAATCCAGTTGATATTATGCTATTTTGACAGCTAATTAGTTGCGTTCAAATATGCACATGCATCTGTCTGTGTGTGTGTGTGTGTGTGTGTATTACTCTGACACTCTTCAAACCAAACACTCAAACCCAGCTCAACCCCTCAGCATCAGCCCCTCACCCCCCCTCAGTAACTCTTAATTGACAGCGTTTTTGGATCTGCATTTTAGCCACTTTAGTTAAATTGCGTAATGCACACAAAAGTTTATGCAAATCTTTTTCGACAGCATTTTGCAGAAACTTTGAGGTTTTTTGGCAAACTCGAAAATGAAAACAATTAATCTGCAGCACGCAGGCAACCTCAGCAGCAATAAGATACATAGATACAAAGATACATAGATACATAGATACATGCAGGTGCTGCAGCAATTGCAAACCGCATTGTTGTGTGGGTGTGGCTATGGGGGGCGTTCACGTCAATTGTGGGCCAATTTAAATGGCAGCTAATAAATTTGCAGCAGGCAAGCGGCGCAGCTAGTGCGAGGGGCACTCGAAGGATACACAAGGACGAGATAAGATACGCACTCAGCTATGCTAAAGATAAACTGCAGACGACCAGCGCCTAAAAGTGTGCACACTGAGAGAAAACACTGACAAGCAAAAGCTAATTTTTGATTTGTTTACAAATCTGACGAGAAAACTTGACTCGAAGTAATTCAAAGCTAATTTGCAGTTTAAAGTTGTTTTTCTTGCTGTGCATGCTTATGTATGTGTGTATAAGTGTGTGTTGCGGTTGTTCGAGTGTATTTTAAGCCATTTATTGCTAGGAAATTAATGCTGCCAGCCAGACTAAAACTCCTGATGTGTCTGGCTGCTGCTGCTGCCTGGCTGATCCTGGCCGCAAGTGCATCTACTTGCCAAAGCTGCCATTCAAAATAAATGAGCTAAATAAGCAGCCTGACATGTCAGACAGCAGACAACAGCCAACAACAATAACAACAACAACTACAACTGCAACAAACAACAACAACAACAAAATAACTGCAACAACAGACATTAATAAGCAAGCAAATTGCAAAGTTTTCAGCTCTGTGTTGTGTTTGCTGTGTGTGTTGTGTGTGTGTGTTGTGTGTATTGTTTGGCGTTTGTTTAAACTATCAATTAAAGGGGCCGTTGCTAATTATGTTTGCAGCAATCGCTGTCTTGCTGTTGCCACACCCACTCCTCCCTCAACCAGCCTCATTAGCCAACCCTATTAACTCTTTCTGTCAGCCACAGAGGCCATAACTTTTGTTTTGCGGTTTTGTCTGATGTCAAAAACGATGTTGGCCTTTGAAGACTGCATAAATACATACATATGTACATATATATATATATGTGTGTATATATCTGAATCCGTATCTAACCGTATCTATGGCTGTCACATCTATCAGGGAATCTTCATTGTCTGTTCTTGTTTCTTGTTCATGAAATAAGACAAATATTTGTATTTGTCGCTGTGTAATTTATGTGTGTGTGTGTGTGTGTGTTTATTGTTGTCTTCTCGCTTCTGTTGTTGCTGAAGTGCATAAATCACAACCAGCAAAAGAAAGAGATGGCTATAGATAGAGATAGAATGATAGAGTCGAGTAGATGTCGAAATCTGAGGTATTTGTTTAATGAGTTTAAGTCAATAATGAATAAAGAAGATTTGTTAGCTTTTATTGATACAGTGTCGATTAATAAATGCTGTTATCGATTGCAAAATCGATTGTTATCGATATTTTATTTAGTTTTTATATTATTATACAGCATTTTAAGAAATAGATTGAGTTGTGTTTAAAAAGCTGCATCATTTACTCAAAATACCTTTTCCAACTTTTAATAATGCATTAAAAAATATATTTTATATTTATATAATATATATAAAAAATTAAAAATATTGCATTGAAAATTTTGTCACTTTCAGAAATTTTCAAATAATTTTTGGCAAGTCAGTTTGATATAAATTTCAACGATTAACTCATTGTTATTGATATGCTTTTTGTTATAAGAATGAGCTGTAGATAATGCGTGTTTTTATATAAATGCTCTTCGATCTATACAGTTAACTGAATAAACCTGGCTAACATGTATGCCATTTTAACTCTTGGCTGACTTTAATATGCGAACTTTAATACAAATCGTTTAAAATCCACAGCCAAACAGTTTATGGCTGTTTGTGGCGCAATCCGCCTTTATTGCACTTTACGAGCAATAGACAACAACAACAAAAACAGCAACGCGTCAAAACAATAACAATAGCAATAAAAGCAACAACAACAACAACAACAATAACAACAATGAAAGCTGTACAAATGATGTGCAAAAGGCAACAAAGTTTTGCCTGGGAATACATGCGTAAATTTATGCAAAGGCAAATTGTTATTTAAAACACTAAAAACTAAAACCAGTCGAGGATGGTCAAAGCATAGTCAATGAAAGGGATAGCAACACAGAGAGAGAGAGATAGCAATAGCAATAGTCCGTCTGTGTGAAATATTAAAACACAACATTTAAATGATTGCAGCAGGAGCAGGAGCAGAGAGCAGTAGAAAGGGGCAAGCGGTGTGTGGGAATTGGTAGACTGATGAACTGACCTCTGCAGCAGATGATGCCACAGCCGCTGCTGCTGCTGCTGCTGCTGCTGTCGTTTGCCACACGCAATGATCTGATTAAACATGGTAATGAAGTAGTCAAAATGTGGTGCAACGTGGCGTATGCGTAATTTCATATACACACAGCAGACTGTACGAGTGTGTGTGCATGTGTGTGTGCATGTGTGTGTGTGTGTTTGTGTGTGGATGTGTTACTCTTCTGCTAATTTAAATTTACGCGCATCGACTGTCCGTTGAGGAGGCAAAAAGTAAAATCCCAGTTGCAGCGAAATGAAAACACAAATACAACAATGCAAAACACAACAGGGGTGCGGGGGTAGCTGAGGCTGTGACGGGTAAATACTGCACAAAACCACACAAATAAATATGTATGCATACAGTGCCTCATGTATGTTCATGTCCGAGGCATTTGTCGCGTTAGCTTGCAACGCGCGAGTTGCATTTGCAATGCAAATCTAACTATAAATACTGATCAGCTCTGAGCTGGGGCAAATGAAACTGAGAAACATGGGGCAAATAATTTGAAAAATTAAGCAAGAATCTCTCGAATAATATTTCAACAGTTTAAATCGATTTCTTTGCTTACAAATATTGCAATATTTTTTGCTACATTTGTAAAAATAATGCACATTTTGTAAACATTTTGATGTGCATTATTTTCGTATTATTCACTCGGCGTCAATATATTGAAACAGCTTTCAATATTTATTAGTTTGACTGCATTTGAATGCACTCGTCTATATACGCATGTAAGTGTGTGTGTGTTGGTGTGTGTGTGTGCATTGGGGGGTTATTTGCACACACGTACACCACTCTCAATGTTTGGGAATACGGCACGTTATGCCATTATTTGTTTTCGCTGATTGCATTTGATTTTTGGCAAACGACTGCCTTTCTCTTTGCTCCAACAATTCGCAACGAAAAAAACCAAAAAAAAAAATAGAAATAAATAAAAAAAATAATAAAATTTATATAAAGTTAGCTGCCCTCCGGACAGATTTTGTCGCTTCAAAAGCCTCTCGCAACTTTGCCTGGTTTGTTAGCTAAACAAATACCACATTTTGCCACACAACGCATGCTAGTTGCAACTTGTTAGCGAGCATGACAAAATTGCATGCAACTGCCACAACTTAACTTGTGTCGTTAAAATAAAAATTCTATTTTATTTAACATAATACAAATATTGCTAGCAATTTTAATAGCAATATTAGGCAAAGTTGGATTTTTACTTTTTTATATTAAAGTTTTTTGGTAGCTAATTAAATTTTCTCCCTGGAAAAACTTCAATTTTAATTTTTTATTCTATATTCTCTCTCTTTATACAAGCCCAAAGAAGTCTTAGTTGGCACATAAACAAACTAATTAGGCTCGTCGTCACAATTTAATATCGTTCCACAAATGTTGGCCTCGTGGTCACCACACCCAGCCACACCCATTCACACACAAACACACACTTTGGAGAGGTCAACAATCCACATGGCAAAGTTTAACACGTACATACAGATTTCTGTTTATATAGTCGACCGACCAACTCAGCTAGTATCGACCAAGTTGTGCTCGTACCTTTTGGCCAGTCTCAATTCACGTAAATGAGCAATTATTTAGTCATGTTATTAAGTCTGGCCGTAACTTGATAAAGTTGGCTTAATGCACATTTCATTTGGCTTTAAGTTAATATTCGGACAGCTGTTGCTTATGTTGATCTTAGACTAATTTCATTTGCACACACACACACGCATCGCACCTGTGTTGTGTGCCCAAACTTTGGGTATTACCATTTGCAATGCATAAACTTTAAGGCAACAAACTTGCCAAATTGAATGCAATTAGAATTATTTCATTAAAAATTTTCAGATTTGGCAAAAATATCATTTCAGTTATACACTTAATATAATTAAATAAGCTTTTTCTCTAAGTGTATTATACTACATAAATCGCAATATTTTTCCTAGTTACTTACGATTTTTCTTCCACATTTTCTCTTTCTAGGTAAGTTCAACAGCAATTACTCGACCCCCCCTAAAACCCCTATCTGCTGCAGACTCTAAGCTGCAACTCTGCCCCACGTAAGTGCCAAGGAATTTTTTAATATTCTTCAAAACTATTTAGCGAATTTTTTCTCTCGCTCTCTGTTGCCACGTGCTGCAGGGCCAACATTTTTCAAAGCAGTCAACTTGAAACGACTTTACGAAAATCGCTTAAAACAGCAAAATGACAAGAATAATGACATTTGCAAAAAACTCTTAGCCACAAACAAAAAAAAAAGAAAAAAACAGAAAAAAAAAAACAGAAAAAGGAATGCAACAAAAAATGAAGAGTGTAGATATTCGATGTGGGGAATGTCCAGAAAAAAAACCACATGCACCCCAAGCAAAACTTTGACTTTTCTTTATGCAACACGCAAACAGGCACACACACACACATTATATTGGTTTTGGGCTATGTACAACTGGGTTTATGGAGGGGCGCCACTAACTTTGCGCTGATTTTCTTGGGGGTACAAATATCTCTGTTTTTTTTTTTTGTACTTTTTCGACTTGCGGGCAAAAGTCGCGACTGCCAAAAAAATGCAAAAAACAAGTAAAATAAAAAATAATACATAAAGAGGGCAAACAAAAATGGCATTCTTTGTTGGTGTGCTGTAGAAAAATGGGAAAACTTTAAAAACACGCTGAAATAAAAGTGGCAGACATTAAGTTGCACATGGAGCCAGCCGCCAAAGCATTAGTGAGAAAGTTCATAAGTAAAAGTTGGTCCCACGAAGGGGGTCTTAAAAAAAATGACAGTTGAACTTTTTGGCCACATTTCCACTAACTGCACATTTCGCTGGAATTTTATTTCCTTTACTTTTTTTTTTTGTTAAAATCAAAGTCTTTTCACATTTGTATAATGTCTTGAAAACACATAACTCATCCATTAAGGGAATGGGTTGGTTAACATCTACTTTGTAATCAATGGAACTCTGCGTGCAGGGCAAACATTTTTAATACATTAGGTAAATTTGCATTTGAATGCGAAAAGTTTTACAAATATTTTCTGCTTGATTTTACACACACACATTGACATTTTCTTTGGCCATATAAAAAGAACTTGCTGCATACTTTATGGCGCCTTATTGCCTACTTTGTGCTGATTCATGCTTGCAACTGAAGAACATTTGCGAGCCAACAAAGTTTCTTCATTTAAAAAATGCACTTGTTGATTTATTGAATATAATATTGGCCATGTAAGTTGAAAGTTGAGTTGAGTACCACCAGGTGCAAACTGAATGTAATCAAGTTAAGTGTTTAGTTTAATTAGTTTTGTCGATTGGAAATATTGAAGCATTCAAAGAAAACTCTCCAGAAATTTAAATTCGTATTTTAAATTCTTATAATTCGCTGCTTAAATGTCAAACTAAAATTGTGATAACTATTCCAACTATCGTTGATATTTTAATCCTTATTATAACTACTAACTATTCCAACTATCGTTAATATTTTAATTCTTATTTTATCTAAACATATTCTAGTTTTTCATTTAATTTACACTTCTTACCAAAAACATTATCAAACATTTCAATTTACTGTCAAATAAGTCTCCATTTCAAAGTAATGAAAATCGCCTTTAAATGCCACACCTGAAATAAAGTTGTTCATTTTACAAAAAACCCTCATTCAGCCACACGTTCAGCCACACACTTGGCCTGTAAGGTTGTCAATCTCATGGACAGCTGGGCCATTTAAAATTCCACTTGTGGCTAACACCAAATCCAGCGTTTTACAAAAGCCAACAGACAACGGCAAATCTCAAAAGCATGACAACAATAAACCAAACAGATTCATTTTTGAGTGGTGTACAAAAAAAAAAACAGCACAGCACATAATATTATTGTAAATTTTGATTAATTGCGCTGTCAGACACGCGTCGGCCACGCCCACGTCCATGTGCACGCCCCGCCCAACTAGGAACAGGCGACGTGCCTCAAACGAACTCGTCGAAGGTTCAAACAAGTTAACGCTTAAAGTTTTTAATTTTCAGTTTTTTTTTTTGGGTGCTGCGACAACATTTTGAAAATATTAAAAAAGTTTTCACTTGACATGTTATTGACTTGTTAAAATGTTTTCCTCGCTCGCTTAGTATAATTTCTATTTATATTTTTTTTTTTTACTTCTTTCTTTCTTGGGGCTGCGCGACTCTAGTCAAAACTCTATCAAGAGGGTAGTTTTTTTTTTTTTTTTTTTTTTGTACTGTGTGTGTCGAGCTGCTTATTTATTTATAATGTGGGACTTACTTGGCTATTCAAGCCACGTTTTTGCGTCATGCACGAAAATTGCATTGCCTCTACCCAAAAAAATAAAAAGAAACTGGCCAAAACATGGGCCACGCTCAGCCTGAATTTCGGTCTGGGGTCGCAAAACGGATCAAGCTGTGTATAATTCGCAGAGGGTTGCAAAAATAATGTCGACTAGACTTTTATTAGACAAGCTTCCCTGTGTTTTCCCCCTCTCTCAGCTCAGCATCTTGCATATACGACAAAATTTTCGCTTTTTTTTCGCTTCTGGTGTCTTTGAAATTGGCAAGCGAAACTTTGTTCACAACCAGGAAAAAAAAGAAGAGGAATGGATGAAAACCCAGGCACGATTTTCCATCGTCTAGCCGATGAAAAAAAATTGTTTCCTTTGTCTATGTGGGAAAGAGAGTGTTTTATATGTAGATGCTGTTTATTTGACAAAGCATGAAAAATGCATGTGGATTTTGTGTGATCAGCGGCTGCGACTCAAGGGACATCCTACTCCAAAGTGCGGCTTTTGGACGGCTTTTGGATTAGCTTTAAAAGGGAGTCCAAGTAACAAGTGGCATTGAGATGTTTAACTTTGTGGCAAGCACTAAAATCGAGTCCAAGTTGGAATATGATTAATTGAATGCATTATAATTTTTTAAAGTTTTTTTTCTCTCATAATAAAACTTTTGGATATGCATTACTTGCCTGGCATTATTTTTTTTGCCAGTTTGCTTAACTCAAAACATGGCAAACCCAAACCAAATCTAACGTAACAATTCAGCTTTATGCTTGTCAACATATTTTCTAAGCCATGGCTGCCACTGCCACTGCCACAGCCAACATAATAATGATGCCCCATCGTAACCGACAACAGCAGGAGCGTTACTATAACTGTTATCTAAAGCTTTTTTGTATTGTTGTGCTTGTTGTTGTTGTTGTAAGTACTGCTGTTGCTGTTGCCACTTTGCCACACACGCACACAAAAGAAAAGCCAGAAAGAGAGAGAGAGAGAGATAGGTAGAGTGAGATAGAGTGATACAACTGGTTAGGAAAAATGTGCAAAAAAGTAGTAAATTTTACGCGCATTATTTAAATTTACTTGCGTGTAATGTAAATTTACATTTTTACTCCGAGCTCTGTGTGTGTGTCTGCGCCAAAGACGAAAATCCCTTGAGCAGGCATAGCTTTTTTCTGCTCTGAGTCTGTGTGTTGTGTGTGTGTTGGGAGGGAGGTGTGTGCGTTTTGTTTGTGGGGGTGTGTTGCATTGTTGACGCTGCTATTTTCTATTTTGTACAAAGACGCAATAAACAAGTGCATGAAAACAAAACAAAAACCAAACAAAACAAATCTCCTGAGATCTGAGCAAAAGGAATTGTATTCAAGTGGAAGTATTTGTTGCTATAAACAAAAAAAAAAACAGCAAAAAAACAAAAAAAAATACTCCAAAAAATAACAACAAAAAAACTTAACCACTCTTGTGGCGCAGACAACGCATTTTCCATCTAGCAGTGAATTTGTAGGTTTTTTCTCTATGTAAATTTTGGCTGCTTTTATTTGGCTTAGTTATGCATATATTGAACTATTTTTTTTGTTGTTATTTTTATCAAAACTTGGTGTTTTTATTTTGCTGCTTATCAGCTTGCTTCTTGGCCAAGAAAGAGTGTAGAGCACGTAATCAAATTAAAGAACACATAGCCACATTCTCTGGCAGTCGCAGTCAGTCAGTGGGTGAGTAAATAAGTCTCCAGTTGCCATTCGTCAGTAATCTGGACTGGCGACGATGGCGTCATCGTCATCCACATTCACGTCCACAGTATTCCCCCCCCAATCGCATTTGCAGCACTCACCCAAATCGCTGCGCCACATTGACGCCACATCATTGTCTGGCTGTGGAAGGCTCAGAGTTTTCGCTCTTACTGTTTAGTCCTGTGAAAGGACTCGTTGCATGGGCTTTTTACTCATTTGTCGTTTGTCAGCTTTTTGGCGCGTTGATTTCCCGCTGTCATTGTTTTGGCATTGTCAGTCTACTTCTACTTCAACCAAACTCCCATCCCAGCTTCACAATATATAGGGTATTATGAGGAAAATTCAAATGATTTATATTTTACTTCGATTAGGAACTTTGTTGGTTATATTCTAAAAGATTATTCTACTATTTTATTTAATTATTTTTTTTATATCGGAATATTTGTCGATATTTTTTTTTATATACAAATTGATGTGTTTGATTAGCTATCGAAGAGCATTTGAAGTTCGTTTTGAAAACCTTTTTTGGTAGCTTATTTTTATTTAACTTTGCTCTGAGCAATATTGTAAATGTGGTGTTTTATTTTTTTTTCTTTCTATAATGCCCGGCAAGCAAGTTGATTGCTTTTTCGTGTATTTATCTGGCATATTGTACCAACAATGCAATCTACAATTCTACCATCGCTCTTTTTTATTTTTTTGGCCACTTTAAGCTGGCGTCTTAAAGTGCTGGCCATTTGGCAAATTCACGTTCTGCTTTATTTATTTATTTTCTTTTTTTTTTGCGTACCATAAATTCCAATAACTCACAGTTTAACATAAATTACCAGCCAGCCGCATAATTAAAATAAGCGAGCGTTTTCACTTCAACATCAGCTCTCTCTTTCTCTTTCTCCCTCTCTCTCTCTCTCTCTCTCTCTTTTTGGCTGTGTAATAATTGAGCTTACAATCTCAATAGGGCCAAAAAACACTTGCTCGTAATTGAAATTGAATGACATAAACATCATCAACATAAACTTTAAACAGCTGACAAAAAACAAAAAAAAAAAGATACACACTCAAAAAACCAACATTTCAGTTGTTGGAATGGAATCCACATACACAAAAATAAAAGTAAATTAAACTGTCATATGTTCCAAATGTGACAACTGGGCAGACAGACAGGCAGACAGACAGGCAGGCACCAGGACGCAGGACATTCAGGAGCCAGACAAGCCTGCAACCGCTGCTGGACTGCTGGAAGAGTGAGGAAGCGGGAGAGGGCGAAAGGGAAGGGAAAATGACTGCAGTTTGTCTGAATGTTGGCTCATCTGTCAGTGTGGAAGATATGTTGAAATACGCCGCGCGTCATGATAAAGTATGTCGAGTGTGTACGAGTGTGTGTGTGTGTGTGTGTGTGTGTGGACTGAGTAGCGGCTTGCGGGCGTTATGCGCTCCAACTGCTGGTAATGAAAGCTCTGGCAACTAGATTTATGGCCGCATTCATGGAGGTGGAGTGTGGGGCAAGAAATGCGCTCTTGATAATTAAGAATAAATGCGAAAATGTTTTGAAGCACAACATGAAATACTTACTCGCAAATGCAGCGTTGATGAAAGGGCGACAAAAACAAAAATAAAACAAAAACAAAAAATAAACAGAAAAACCAGAAAAAAAAAGCAGAAAAACGAGAGTGTTGAATCAGCAAAAGTTTTGGCCTGGCCCCAAGCAACAACAACTTGAAACGATGATCATCGTCATCAACAGCAGCAGCAACTTCCCCTCCGTTTTAGCTGGACTATGTGTGTGTGTGTGTATATGTGTGTGTAGCTGCAAACCATCAGCACTTTTTAAATGTTATTACGTGTTTTGCCCGCTAAAGTTTATTTCGCTCTGCTTTTGTTTTTTTTCGCTGCGGTTTCACAGATTTCGTTGTTGTTTTTGTTTATAATTTGTGTCTTTGTTTCGCCAAAGTTCTTTTGTTTCTTTTCCTTTTTTTTCCCTTATTTTATAAACATATTAAATTTGGAAAAATTTGCTTAATAAATTTTAAAGCATTGCAAAGTATCTTTTGGCGAGACAGGATATTTGGGTTGGGGAGTTTTTGGTATTTGGACATGTCGTCGCCGAGGCACTCAAAACAAATTTGTGCTTGGCCAACTGCCAGCAGCGAAGCACCAGCACCAAAAGAAACAGCAGTAGCAGCAGCTGCAACAACAAATAATAGCAACAGCAACAAGAACAACAACAAAAATAAACAAGTAATACTACGAAGAAGCAGAAAAAAATCAATCTTTTGTGGCATTTGCCTGAAACTAGATTTTATATACCACGTCTACGAGTATTTTATGCGGCAAGCAAAAAAAAGATGAAGAAGAAAAAAAGTACACAAAAAAAAAGATAGAAAAAATAGTAGGAAATACTTATTTGGCTAAAAAACAACTCATAGAAATGAGAAATAAAATGAGGCCTTAGCAAATATCAGTGGACCATGTGAAGTATTGCAGCAGCAAATGCAAATACAAATGTTGAAAATGTTGTATTTTACTTCATGCAAATGTCCATTGACAATGCAGAATTCAGCAACAAAATTCAAATTATTGTAAAAGAGTTGCTCAATTGTTAAATAGTTTAAAACAGATTAATATCACTTAATAGCCATAATAATAAATTGCATTCATAAATTGTATACGTGCTGCGAATTCTGATAGCCAATTTAAGAGCATTCAATTTGTGATAATTACAAGAAGAAATTACATTTAAAATAATTATGCAAGTTCTTGCAAAAGAGTAGCGGGGAAAAATACAATATTTAATAAATATTAAGTGTTTCTCAAAAATATATTCAAGTCTCCAACTATAATTAAAAAATAAAAGAAAATACATTTAAAATAATTATGCAAATTCTTGCAAAAGAGTAGAAGAAAAAATATAATATTAAATAAATATTAAGTGTTTCTCAAAAATATATTCAAGTTCAAATTTTAATTATGCGACATGAAGAAGCTGTAATAATTTGCCATTAAATATGTTTTTGGGAGCGGAAATTTATGATTTGTAAAAGTACTCAATACACATTTTGAATAGTGGGAAATAACTGTGAACTTTTCACAGTAAATATACTCAATTCAATCAATTGTCTTCGATTTTGAAATGTAGCTTGTTGCTTTAGCTTCTGCTTTTTCGAGAAACATCAAATTGAAAATTTTACTGGCCTTTCGAGTCGCATACTTTTGAAAGCCAAAAAGTACACTTGACATTTTTGCGCGAAACATATTTGAAATTGCGTGTCTGCCTCGGAACCAAAACCTCCGTCTGCCTCCTCATCCGTCCAACGCCAACCACTTGAGCGTGGAGCAACTTGACTTAACAGTGCCCACTGTGGTGGCTTTTTTTTATTTTTTATTTTTTATTTTACAGCCATTGCAATACATAATAATAAAGCAAAAGCGTTTCTGCAAATAAATATGCAGCACTCGAAATTACTTGGGATGAACTGATGATGATGATGATGATGATGATGACGATGACGCTGCTGATGACAATGTAGTAGAATCAGTCGAAATGGGAGTCACTGGCAAGTGGAGGGGGCAGGAGGCGGGAAGGCGGGCGAAGTACATCTAAATAACGCGCTGCTGACCCAAACTCAATTTCCAGCAGCCCGCAACTCAATTGTCAATGAATAAATTTACTCGCTGGCAACGTTCTCTTTGCCACAGCCACAGTCAAAGCCACATCCACATTCTCGTCATCCTTCTCGTCCTTGTCCTTGTCGTCGTCGTCGTCATCATCATGGTTGGTCCAGGAGTCCAAATCCATTATCCTTATCAGTTCGCGAAACTTTTGCTCCTCCATTATTTCTACTTGCTGCTCTCCCTTCTCCTGCCTCCCTCCTCCTTCCACCCTCCTCCCTTTCTGTTTGCCATTCAATTGGTTGCCTTTTACCACTTCCATTTTGAGCTTTTCTTTTTCTCAAATTCCTGCTTTGAGTATTTTTTTTTTTTTTTTGAAATTAATGACGCAAACGGCCGGAAAATTTAGTAACTTTTAGTCATGGCGTGTGGATGATTCGCACACGATACAGAGTATATATACGTGTACATATATATATATATGAAGAGGATATTCCCCTAGTTGCTGCAGTACTCCAGTGTTCAGTTCTCATCAGCTTTGGTTTTTTTTTGCCCAACCGATAACCATGAAATGTATGCGTTGGTAATGAAATCGATATTTATGAGTTTTCGCCTCGTTTTCCTGCTTTCTGTGTGTGCATTGTGTGTGTGTGTGTTTGAGTGCGTTCCTTCTCCAAATCTTCGCATATCGAAATCTCGAGAGGTTAATAAATTAAGCTAACGAAAACTTTTGCTTCTATTAAAAAGTTTCACTGTGCGGCTAACTTTATTTTGGTTTTTTTTTTTATTTATTTTTGTTTGGTTTTAGTCTCTTGTGTTTGGCTCAGACAAGTTGTTGTACGGCTGTTGACTATGCAAATGAATTCCACAAATCATTAGCTTGTCACAATTGTTGAGCATTGCCAGGGAATTGTCATAAATTGTGAATGCAATGAAATGAACTGAATTCACTTCACAAATATAATTGCGTGACACAATCTTTTTGAGGTAACTTAAAGTGGCATAAATTTGGCCTAAATATGTGAAGCATTTAATATTATTTTGTGGTTAATTCACATGTAATTTGATGTCTATTTTTTAACAATACTTTTTACCTTTCAGACGTCCAAAATATATGTTCCACTTGGCATCCACTTGCTTGTGTCGAGCCAAACACTCTTTTATATTTGACCACTATAGCACTCAACATTGCCACAACCGCTGCAACACCACTCGACACCAGCTCAGCGTCAACTGTAGCCACAAAAACCACACAATGATGATATTCATCCACTACTCTAGTTTTAAAGTCATTATCGCTCCCCTCCCTCAGGATGCAGATGACGTTGGTGGTGGTGGTGCCACAATTTCAAAAGCCAATTAGCATACAATTTCAAACACACACATATATATAGATGTGTGTGTGTATATATGCTTACTTGACTAAAATCAAACAAGTCCAAAAATTGTTGACAGCACTTTAAACGTATTCATAGCATTCACCAACCAGTCCAACATTTAATAGTCAACAGTCGCCAGTCGCCAGTCATCAGTTAGAAGTCAGAGAGGGGGGAGGGGGCGGCAACAACTGTGGACATGTCAACAAGAACATTTTCATTTTGTTTGCTCAGTCACATTTATGCAGCATAGCATGTTTATATGGACGAGTGTAAGTGGACAAAAGTCAAGGCAACACAACTATTTCGCCAGCCACCAAGAAGCATGGATGCCCTATCAAATTAACAAAACAAACGCAGCGCAGCACCCAACCACCCAAACCACCCAACCAGAATCTTAGAAACTACTTCAAGCAGCAAAATAAACTAATAGGCAAAAAAAAAAAAAAAACCAGGAGCAAAATTAGAGATGGAGCGGAGCTCTGCTGGCGGTGTCCTTGCCAAGTTCCTTAGCCAAAAACTATGCAAAGGCAAACAGACAATAATGCCACGCCCACAGTGCGCAACCAAAACAAGCTGCTCGGCATCGTCTTAATAAGATAAATAGGCACTTGAGTGCAACTTCTGCTGCTGCTTCTGCTGCTGCTGCTGCTGTTGCTGCCACAACTTGAAATGTAAGCCCAGCTCAATGAGTTCTCGGGTTTTTTGGGGCGACTTGTGACTGCCACTGAGGCATGTTCAATATTTTGTTTTGTTAATGATGAGCAAAGTTTGCTTTTGTTGCTGCCCACTATCCTCTTACACCTACCCCCCGCACCAGGACTCTCCGTGCGTCCCTAAGCAAATTTTTGTATGTGCTTCAAGTTTTGTGTTGCCTGCAAATTGCAGGATATACCAAACTTTAATGTGGTCAGTTAGCTTCACTCTTTTTCCCACTCTCTCTCCCTCTCTCTCTCCCCCTCTCTCTCTGTTTCTGTACCTTTCTCTCTTCTTTCTCTGCTATAAAATGTAATATGCTAGGCTTTGACTTTGATTTATGGCACATTATAAGTTGCAGAATGCGTGCCTGCCTGCCGGCCTGCTCTAAACTGTACAGTGAAACCAGCTTAAGTCATCCACATCAACATTTAATACTTGAGGTTGCTGCTCCTGCTGTGGGGGGGGGGGTCCATTTGAAATATCACACGAGAAATTGTGTTTGGGCTTCGAAATCTGCTCTTGAAAAATGGCTTAAAGTTTGCCACAAAAAGCTTTTAATGTTTTTTATGGCTCATTAAAGGTGCCACAAATTTTCCACTGACCTTTGTCCAAACTGAGCATATTTTCGAAAATAATTTACTTTTTTTTTTTTAGTATTTTATTTAAAATAAATATTTCTAGTTTATGTTAATATTTTAGTTTCAATAGTTGAATTTCTTCTGGCCATTTGCTCATTTCCTGAGTTGAGCAATTGAAATGCTTCCAAGCTGATTGCTTTTGGTGTCTTGTGGCACTCATTTAACGTTGCTTATTGGCTGCCTCTTTTTTTTTTTTTTTTTTGCTTTTCCCTTCTGTCTTTGCCATTTTCCTTGTGTGCTGCTTGGAAAACCCCAACGGTAAATATCAATTTCCCCCATTGACACTGCTGCTACTACGACTCCTTCTGCTGCTGCGGCTCCTTCTGCTGCTCCTGCTCCTGCTCCGGCTCCAGCTCCCGCTCCTGCTCCTGCTCCTCCTGCTGCCCCTGCTTCTCCTGTTGCCAGTGTGTATTCCAATTACACTTGACTACGCAGCAGAAATTGTCATTACTTTGCGCTGTGATTTACACTTCAAACGCCGCCGCGAATCCTTTGAGAGTATTTCTTACACTTGGCGCTTTTCCTTCTCTCCTTTACTCTTCTCTCTGCTCAGTTCTGCTGCTGCTGCTTCTGCTTTCGCCAATTGCAATTTTTCAATTGATATGCCAGGGGAACAGCGGAGTGGAGATAAAAGAGCCAGAAAAATTCTCGACACTCTCTGCCAGGCCAATAAAATCAGCAGCGCTGCTTTTGATTTGACTGATGCGTTGGCGGCGGTGGCAGCGGAGGAGTGTTGTGGCAGCAGCAGTGGCATGGCATAGTTGCAAAAATATTGGCATAAATTATGAGCAGCGAGCACATTTCGTGCCGGGAGTTCGCACGAAGCCAAAAGGCGAAATGTTTCCGCTTAATAAGGCTTTCCGTTTCCGCTTGCGTTGCACGGTTTCCGGCTGCCTGCCTGACTGCCTGCCCTGCCACCCCTTTAACCACCCTACCACTTGCTACTAGCGCTTGCTGGCCGCTTCCTTCCGCCATCAGCATCTTCTTCACTTCCACTTCACTTCAGCCTACTTGCTATGCAGCGCGGCCTTTGTGGTTCGTGGTTGAGTCTCTGCCTGCCCCAACTGCCCCGACTGCCCTCCTCTTCGCTTTGTATGTCTCTGTGTGGCCATTGTTAAGCTCGTTGTCAGCGCTCGCCAATTGATAATGATTATAATAGTCGTCGCTTGTCGCTCGAGCTCTAAACCCAAGCACCAATCCCACACTATCCCAGCCCATCTTCAATTAAAAAAAAATGGAAAAAAAATGGAAAAAAAAATGGGGAAAAAAACTACTTACATTACAATGCACAGCAGCATTTTTAGCCCACCCATTGCGAGACAATTTCTTTTGGGGACAACAGTGAGTGGGGCGAGGGGGCACATTCAAAGCGCATGCAAATGACTTTGGATTTTAATTAAAAAGCAAGTGGCTCCAGTGGTGGCAGTGGTGCATTTGATGAACCGACCCGCTTAGCTGTTAGCCCGATGTCCTGCTGCTAATGCTGCTGCTGCTGCTGCTGCTCCTGTTCCGGTTTCTGTTCCGGCTGCTCCTTGCTTCACTTTGTTGCCACTTTGCTTGCGCAGCGTGCGTCAAAGAAACAGAAAAAAAAAGAAAAAGTCGAGCAAAAATTGCGAAATATTCCTTTTCTTTTGTGTTCGCTTCGAGCCTAAATAAAGTCAATGATTTGCTCTCGACTCGGTTTCATTCCCCCCCCAAACTCTTTTCGCTTTATGAATTATGCTGGCAATTATGCGGCAACAATGACACAAAAAAAGGGTTCTTTCTCTTGTTTTTTTTTTTTTCATTTCTTTTTTTTTTTGAGCCTGCTTTCCTGGCAGAACACAACACAAAACTTGTGCAGTCGACAGTCAACGCTCGGTTTATTGAACTTGTTTAATTAAGCGTAAAATGTGTCGTTATTTGTCATCCACTGTGATGCAATCCCTTAAGCCATTCCATCTACATTCCTCCTCCTTTCCCTCTTTGTGTGTGTTTTTTTGATGGCATTTTAGAGACTCTTCTTTTAATGGCCAGTAAAAGCAGTCATTAGGAGTATCGTCAGTGAGTGCGGTTATTGTCAAAGTGTTTTTAAACTTCTAATAATGGGAAGTGAAATAATGTCTAAAATGGAGTGTTTTACTAAGGAAGTTTATTAATGAGTGTTTTGTCTCCAAAATGGAGCATTTGATAAATTAGAAAAAAAAACTTTAGAACTCTTTGTGATATTTACAACAATTATAGTTAATATTAAGTAATATTTATTAGTAAATTACATTTTTATTTTTATTTACTAATCG